>CM076848.1:56796929-57444019 GCA_039519185.1 Astragalus membranaceus | reverse complement strand
ATCGAATCTGGGCACTAGTCGAATACGTCCATTAAGATTAAGATGGGGTATGTTAACCACTTACACCCAAATTTAGAGTTTTCTATAATCTTATTTTGAAGAGACGTAGGCTAAGTTCACTTGTAAAGCAACACATTTGTTTGTAAGACGCAGCACAATTGATAAAGCCGACATTGTTATGGTTAATGCTTTTGTGGTATACCTAATTCAAATCTGAAATCTCCACTTTGGTGTTTTGCCAAAAAAAAAGAAAATGTAAAGTTCATGCATTGTAGGCAAACTTTGTAGGTACGTAAAATAAGGATAGCCACGTTATCTATGATAGATAATTATCTTGAATTTATTATTCTATAGTGGTAACGTTAAACAAGGTTTGCAGAGGATGCTAACAATCGTGTAACATTCATTGTATTTTATTTTTATGAAAGGAATCGTGTAACCTTGCTACCACTTGTTTATCTGCAGCAAAGGCTTTAAGGAAACGAGAGAATTCATGGGAATTAAATAAGAGCGAGAATCCTTCATAGTTTTTGAAATTAGTTGACTATACATTTTTTATGCAAGACGTTAACAACTGGGCATCACTAGATAAGTCAACTATGAAAAATATAATACAAGTCAACTAAGTAAGGGGAATCTTAGTGAATGGGTCTAATCTAACAGAAGACTTTAATCACAATATACCCAAAAAGAAAGAATTTAATTAAACACATGTAAAACGTGTACGACCCTTCTATTTTATCTTGATTTTCAGAGAAATTATAAATGGTTATATTAGAAGATTCTACATACTGAGATACTTGTTAACTGAAATTAGAAGCCTTGGAAGTCAACAGACATGCACAAAACTGCATAACATAATTAAGCAAACTAATCAATTCTACTAATTGAAATGTCATGCCTGAGAACAAGTGTTACCAGTGAGTTGTAGTTAGGAATTAGATCAAGTTGGCCAAATTTACTTTAGGCACTAATAACTAATAACTAACAAAAAGCATGTGCCTATCCAACTCATAATGAAAAATATGTATATTAATCAAACAAGCATATGGTTTGGGCCAAAGTTGTTACCACTCTTAAGTCACGTTTGCAAAATCCTCTTAAGTATACACCAATATGTCCCACTGAAACTATGTAACAATTCTTCTTTGAGCATAGGTGTGAACTCGATATATACGTGTCATACCCTAATTTTGTCCGTTAGGTTAAAGCGATTTGTTTTTCTAAAAATAATAATTTGTAGACATTTGATTTTAATCGGTTTCTTGTTTCATTTTCGAAAAATCCCAAAAAATGTTCCATGGTGCACACGTATTATTTTTAGTCGCGTACACGCGTTAGTCTTAACATTTTTGCGTTGTTGCGTGCACATGTTTTTTAACCACATACGCGTGTCATTCCTAATCGCATGCGTGTCACTTGTCATCATGCGCGCGTGTTATTCCTAATCATGTACGCATTTTTATTCTAATCGCGGGCGCGTGTTCACTTCTCGTCGTGTACGAGTGCTCATTTTGGTGCTCGTTATTTCATGGTTATAGGTATTAGTTTAATAAGAAAATGTAATAAAAATCAGATTTGAATAATTGCTTTTCTATTATTATTACTATAATCAGTTTTTTTTTACAAATAAAAAAAGTCAACTTTAGTACATACATGTAGACAAAATTAAATACAAAGTAGTACAAAAAAAAATTAATTAAAAAGCAACAACTAAATAAAAAGCAAGGCAGCACTAGCTGCTGTCCTTGCTGAAAATCTCTTTGAGCATTATGCCAAAGCCCATTTCTTCATCCTTTTTGATCCTTTCCATTTTTGCTCCAACAATTGCTCCAACAAAGCAGCTTTGGCAGGCACCACCCTGCTGCTGCTGCCGCCCCACTAACCTCTTCTGCTCCACTAACCTGCACAATTGACAAAACAACAAATGTGCATCAGCTCAAAAACAACAGCTCCCTCTATAAAATAAGAAGAACAAGAGCACTGAAGGCGGGGGGGATACAGAAGAAAAACGGAAGCAATTAGAAACACAGAATCAAAATAAAGGGGGGGAGAGGCATACACAGTCAGAGGGGAACACACAGAAACGCAAAAACACACAGATACACACACGATAACAATAAAACAGAAAACAGAAGGCAAGCTGAGATGAGGGGAAAGGCTATCAGCAGCAGCATCACCTCACGGCCACCACCATAACCACCAAACACTCACAGCCACCACCATAACAACCACTGAACACCCAATCTTCGTTTTCCCTTTTTCTCTCTCACGGTGAACGTCCTTCTCCTCCCTCATCACCGTTCACTCACAACCACCCCAACACCACCGTTCCATCAACAACCGAACCCCACCGCCGTAGCCTCACCCTCTCCCACGACCACCACCACCAAACAACGTCTTCACCGTCATCCCCACCGTCGAATCAATCCAACCACAGTAGCCAATAAACCCACACCATGCAAATCTAAAAAAAAAAACAAACAGAGGATCTGTGAGAGTCAGAAGGGGAAGAAAGGATTAGAACAAAAAAAAAACACAGAACTCACCCTCAGATTCCGACCACCGCGAACGGTGGCCGTCGGCCGTGAGCCATCAAAGTCGCCGCCATCTTCTCGTTTTCTCCCCTCCTCACCACCGTCAAGCGTGAACCGAACGATCGAACCGAACGATCGCCGTCGTCAAGACGCCATCCCATCGCAATCGTCTCCTCTCCCTCTCGCCCATCTCTCTCCTCGCGAATCCCCTACGGCGTCTTCTTTTTCCCTTCACCGGCGCCACCACCATGGCTCCCTCCGGCGAAGACCAGCGCCTCTCACCTCTCCCTCCGTTCCACTCAGTCTCTCCCTCCATAGCCATCACGCGGTTCCTCTCTCCGTTAAGTTTGCACTCTCTCTCTCCTTCTACTTTCAGGGAAACGGCGCTGGGTTTGAAAATGAGAGGAAAATACGATGGATTAGGGTTCTTTGATGGGTACGATGGGCTTTTCAATGTTTGTGCCTTTTTTTGTTAATTTTCGTTTTACTGGGCCGCTAATCGCACCCCTGGTTTACGTCGCGCACCCCTTCCCCCTCTTTCTCAATCATATTAATCTTCACACCCCCTGTTTTACCACGTACACACCCCTACACGGCCCATCCCCTTTTTTTTAAAAAAAGAAAACGCAGCCCAGTCTATAAAAACCAGCTGGGCTCACTGCTTACACCCCTTTTTTTAAAATACAACATTCGTTGCTATTCACACCTCTTTTTGATAATACAACACCCCTGTTAATTATATTTCTTTTATTACAATTCATTTTATTTTTTATTATTATATCATAATGCTTTCAAACTGATATTTTTCTTCCAAACAATCCAACTCACAAAAATGAGTTATTGTTGATGGTCACTCCGAGTTCCGCTTGTTTGACCGTTAATAACAACTTTTGTTTTCAAACAGACCAAGAGTGACGACCACTCTGAGTTTTACTTGTTTGGTCATTACGAATGTCCATCCCAATTTCAAAATACTTAAAAAACACCAACACACAAATTTTTTCTACCAAGAACTACGTGTGATTTGATTCTCTACCAGGAGATACGTAGGGCAGAGGGCGGCCGACCTCTGTCAATTGCATTAATAAAAAACATTTTTTTTTTCTTTTAATTCATTTATCTCGTTTTTCTCAAAAAGTACAAAAATAACAAACCGTTTATCGAGTTTTTTTTTATTATTATTATAAGGGTAAAAGCATTATTTTGAATTAATAAATATTTACACATTTAGTTAAAAGGTAACCTTCCTTAGGAAGGATGTCGTAGGGTGCTAATACCTTCCCTACGCATAAACGACTCCCGAGCCTAAATCTGGTCCGCAAGACCCCTTTATCCACTCAATAGGGATTTTCCAATGTTTGCCCTTAAACTAAAACTTTGGTGGCGGCTTCATTCAAGAAACTTCGAAGAATCCCTCCTCTGGATTTTTCGGTCGCTACAGCTGGCGACTTCACTGGGGACAAATTAAGAGAGTCAAGCCAAATTAACTAAATGTGTAAGTATTTGTTAATTTTATTAATATTTTGTTTTTACCCTTATTCTTATATTATTTATTTATTAGCATTTCTTTATATTATTGAACCTTATGGTAGACGACTTTTTTGTTATTATTGTTGTACATCTTGTCCAGTTTGGTTAGTTTAGGTATTTTGCTCTCATCACACACCTCACTTACACTTTTGCACACACCTTTGAGTGGGGCCCTATACCCGGGTCTGCAAATAACCTAGGACGAGTGGAGATTATTAGTGACAGTCATTCTGGATTTTATCTGTCTGACTCTCATGAAAGTCTCAACCAGAGTACGCTCTTTCATGGTATCCCACACCAGGTAGCTCGCTATCGTTGTGGATCATATCATGAAGGGGATTTTAGCTCTGAGACCTTTGTGAGGAAGTGAATAGAGCCACCTGAGAGATTGATCACATAAGTGACCCTAGATCATGTTGAAAATCCCAATTTATACATGACCCACCTAGGACACAGGGGCACTATACTTACCCTCTCTATCAATCTGGTTAGTTTTTCTCCAAAATTAAAATCACTCAAAAAAAAAAATTCATGCTTCCTTCATTTGCATGCATACGAGACGACATCATTCCTTTCATTCATCACAAAAAATTATCATAAAATAAGATCATTTTTTTTCATCATATGCATCACATTGCCATTTCCCTACCGTACCATTCATCATATATTCATAATTCATAAATATCGAAAAAAATCATCAAATAGTGTAGGCATCTTGTCATTTGCAACATCATTATTACAAATTGCATGAGACATTCAATGACATTTCGCTCATGTTGTCATCATAGTCCAAATGCGCAATTTCTCCATACATGCATCATTTTATCTTAGTTGCATTATCTCTCATACTCATACATCGCATTGCTATTATAAAAATTTATTTTTAAATGCATCATCTTCATGCATCATAAAAAACAAGGACAAAAGTCATTTATTCCTATCCATCTCAAATGCATCAGTCCTTCAACATGCGTCAAAACAAAAATTATAAATTTCTTCATTATTGCATCATTCATCACCCAATAACATTTTGTTAGCTTTTTATTTTAGTTAAAGCAAAAAAAAAGGGATAAACCATCACGCATTTCATTCATCTCCATTGTTGCTCATGTACAACAAACGTCCATATGTTCATGCATTATACCTTATTCAAAGAAAACACAAAAAAATCACCATTCATTCATACTAAAATCACTCTTCCATAAGCATTTCATTGTTATTGCACTATCATGCATCGCGAAGGTATCATTTTTTTCAAAATTGCATTCATCTTGCATATCCGTACACCAAAAGAATATTACCCCCATATTATATAAAGGTTATGTTCATTACTCTTTTCCACGCATTAAAAAAAAGTCGCTGCGAGTGTCATGCATTTTGTTTCCTCGCACACAAAAAAAGGCAATAGCATCATAGGCACCGACATTCATTCATAATCATTCAAAGTCATGATCACACAGTGTAGGTACCACATCATTCATAAAGTCTTGAATTACATTTTAAAAAAAAACATAACATTCATACATCATTTCCCTCATGTGGTCATCCTAGTTTAAATGCAACAATTCCATATTCACGTATCATGTTCCAAATAAAACAAAAAGTTATTTCATCATAATCGTATCATTCATCATCCCATAAATAAAAATGAGAGTTTGCATACATGTTGCACTACCTCTTAAAAAAAAAAATAATTGCATTTATGAATCAAACATTTATTTCTTCATGCATTCGCATTTTTCATACATATATGTCATCATGGGCATTATATTTTGTTAGAAAATAAAAATCACCATAGAACGAGTCACTTGTTTTCATATACATCTCGTTCTCATGGTACTAACATGCATATCATCCTCCCAAAAATAAAGACGCTACATAGTTGTCCAACTTTCATCATCTTGCATACTCAAAAATATACTATATTCGTTACTCCTCTTCATGCATAGAAAAATAAAAATGCATTAGTCATCTGACATGCAAAATAAAAGAAAAATAATAAAATGATGTCACTTTCTTGCATGCATTATCCATCATCATATTACATTACCTCCAAAAAATCATTTCGGATAGTCAAGTGATCATTCATTCACCTTCCTCGCACCTGCATCATGCAACGTTATTCGTTCATTCATAGCATTTTTTTTATGAAAAAGAAAAGAATAAAAAACATGATCACAATTAAAAAAAATTGTGATTGAATATCTCATTTAGCATGCATTTCCATCATCAAATAATATAGGCATTTCGTTCACGCACCTTTTCACTCATCCAAAAAACTGTTGTTTCATTGAAGCGTCCATACGCCATTTCATCCACACATCATTTATACACTGTTTCAACATGCATCATTTCAAAAAATTATGTCATCACTTTCACATCATTCAAAGATACGTATTTAGCATTTCATTCTGATACATGAAAGAGGCTCTGCATCGATCACGTGCTACATTGCCTCCCAAACTTATTTAGAATAACTGACCTTTCCAAGTGATCATCCAGGCACGCATTTCATGCATTCGCATCTGCATTTTCATCATTTATCACCATGTGTTCCTTCATGCATTAGGACAAAAGGGCGCGTTTAACTTGATTATTCTTGTTGCGTGAGCATAGTTAGTCTTTCAACTAGAAAATAAAAAAAATTATCATGCATTCATAATAGAATACGGTCATCGTTTTCATTATCATGGTACCAACATGCATCTCATCATCTAGAAAATAACAAAATATCATATTTTTTATTTTACTTCGTCTTGCATAAGCCACACGCCAAAAATGAGAAAATAATATCGCCTTGATATTATAAAAAAAATTACATTCATTCATTATTTCATTACTCCTTTTCATGCATCATGAAGAAACAAAAACAAAAGTCATTCATTCTCATGCATCTCAAAAACAGCTCCTTCATGCGTCATAAAGAACAAAAACAAAAGTCATTTATTCCTCTCACATCCATCTCAAGGGCGTTAATCCTCTCACATGCATTAAAACAAAATTAGGATTTCTATTCTTGCATCGTTCATCATCCAATAGTTTTTTGTTGTTGTTGTTTTGTTAGCCTCTCACTCTAGTTGAACTTTAAAAAATAAAAAAAATATAAAAAAATCACACACTTGCTTAAGGTATCATTATGCATTTCATTCACCTGCATCATTGTCTGTGTACAACAACATCCATATGTTCATGCATTCTGCTTTATTCAAATAATTTTTCCAAAAAAATAAAAAATGAAACTCATAAGTTTTTTCGACATGCTGTTTGATGAGAGACGAAGCCTTCTTGAAAATATATTGATTCCTCTTCCTTGGAAAATGTTGTCATACTCTAACTTGATTCACCAACATTAAGTTCTTCACCCTTCACTCCATATACATCCTACTCATACCCACCACATTCATGGAAACCACCTACCCGCTTAACCCTTCAATGGAATTCACCGATGACTCATTCACCATCATGGTCACTCCAACATTGACCACATCTTCAAACCCTTGCTCCTGCAGGCTTGACCCTTAGCCTAAGAGACACACCCCACCAAAGGCATTAGCCAACATATATCTCACACCCGTGACAAGAAGCTTAAATGTCTATTTTGTTAACTTGTGTGGTTTTGACAATTAAAATTGTTCTATCTTAAGCGGTGTTAACTCTCCGTGAAGCATTTGCAAAATAAATTAGCATGACATGTGTGTTTACTCTTGTTTGAGTCAGTTATACTATCCCCGTCTTTCCTTCATTTTCAAAACCAAATCCAACCATTCATGAAACACCCAGTCCCCACAAGAGTATTTCATTCGCTTTCCCCTAGTGATGAAATTTCACGAATAGCACTTTGTATGCTCCATACTGGGGCAGAGGAATGATCACTAAGATTTTCTGTCGGCATTCTAAACACTCGTGCAAGTCCTTTGAGTAAAAAAAAACACAAAAGAGATCCAAAAAAGAAAAGCCCGTTAGGTTGAAAACTCGCGAGAGCAGCCTGAGCAAAAATCAAGGCATAAAAAAATAATAAATAAAGAAAAGCAAATATATTAAAATGAAGTTTGGTCCCATAGTTACAATTTCAAGAAAATAAGCAATCATGATTTGAATTGGAGTTTGGCCAGTTTCCTATATCCAAAAATCCAAAAAAAAGAGAAATGCCCTTTGCTACCCACTTCGAGCCAAAAAAAATCAAAAATATTTCAAACACCTTAGACAAGGATCAATCCCATGTCTAACAGCCCGCTCAGCTCGAAAAAAAAAAAAGAAAAATCACAAAAAAGTGAAATTAAAAAAAAAGAGGATCGAAAAATCCTGAAAACCAAAACGGTAGAATTTGTGAGCTGACACTTCACACCGTCGAGCATATAAAAGATCATTGTCTGAAATAAACCCTTAAACACTTCCTTTGGCCTAAGCATCCTATCCTCCATAAACCCTCAAATGCGCTACAACCCTAAAACAGGTACATTCTACCATGAAGCACATAAAAGATTCTTTGTCTCAACCAACCCTGAACACTCTCAGGAGCAAAGTAATCGTTTCATTCATGAATCATTAACCATCGGCCATATTACAATCCTAAGGCCTAATCTGATCAGTGATTGGTTGCTTCCATTTCTCTCAAAGCTTATACTCTAGGACAAAACAATCAGAATAATTTATTTGCTCAAAAAAAACAAAGAGAAAAATATTATTACAAAAAAATAAGGAAAAAAGAAAAAAACTTAAAAGGGCTTGCACGCTCGAAGAGAAGATACAGTGATCATCAACAAAGTGAATTTTCTTCGAACCAAAACTCTTGACTGTCTTAGTTTGTGGAATCCTTCCCAAGGAAAACCACAAATCCCTACTAAGGCAGTTACTTGACTTATCATATCAAAATGGGGCAATACCCCACCCTCCATTCCACTCAAACTCAGGGAGATTTTTAGCATCCCCAAAATACCCTCATCTTTTATCCCGTTCATATACTACACCCATATAGCCATACCAGACCAATTTCCAAACCATTATTCTAACCTTGCACCCTGTCACAATCCCACTCGGATGGGGCAATCTTCACCTTTCATGGATTGGGGCAACCTTGTCCTCTTGTAGACCGGGGCTTCACATCCCTCGGCCCGAAAGAATCCTTCTGCCTCCCATTCCATTCATTCCTAGCCACGCGTCACCCCAATACCTGCATAGTTCCCAATCCCTCAACCAGTCTACATCCTTAGTTGTCATTGTCCTCCCTAGACAAAGGCAGACTGTTTCACTCCCCACTATTTGAAGTCAAAATTGGGGCAGTCAAATATTTTTACCATGGGGCGAGCTTATCTCTCATAAGTTTGAGCCAATAAACCTCATCCTCCACTCCACTCATGTGTCACACTTGACTATACCCTGCATTTCTTGAACTCTGAGTCAACTGGCACATTCATTTGCATTCACACTGTTTTTCATATTTATTAAGCAAATGCTTCAAAGAGAAAGACACACAATAATGACAATCCCTCTAAGTTAACATCTTAGACTTGAAAGCTTAGCCATCATGGGTTACCATAACCAAATGAGAACCCATCTGCAAATACGCATCTCGATCTCTAGAAGGGGCACTAATACATTGCTGCAAGCCACACCTTTCAAGATGACAATCTTGAGCTTACCAGAGTTCAAGTCCAAGCCATCAAAAATCTTTCTTCCAAGGAACGATCAACTCAAAATGTCCAGCTCCCTGTTTCCAGCATCAAAAGTTTCGTTTCACATCAAACATCTTTGCATCCTTACAAAAACAAAAAGTGTTGTTACCAACAAATCATGCATTATACATGTCCTCATTATTCTAGAATTAAAACCATGCATCTGATCATACCCATCACAACTCTTTCATACAAGTATTGTACATGCATTCACATTCCATTTGTTTTGCCTACACAATTTTGCTTCTTGTGCATTACGCATTGCGTATGCGGGCATGCATAGCCACGCATAACATGTATCGCTTCAATAAAAATGCCAAATGTCGGTCCCGTCATTACCAAAAGTCTGTCTACATCCCAACAAACATCCAATCATTGCATCATACAACATCAAGTCATGCGGCTACCACAACCCTTCATTTAAGCATTACGTGTGCACGTTCATTCATTCATTCATTCATTCATTCATTCATTTATTCATGAAAAGGGGCAAAACAAGAGAAAACCAAAAAGGCGAAAGTCACCCACATTGCACCCGTTACTCCCACCAAAGCATAGATCATTCCATCATGCAACTAGCAGTACATTCATATTCGCCTGTTATCTGCATTCGCATACACAGCTTATTAATTTCTGTTTCGACCAGCATAAGCATCCATCATTCACGGGCTTTTTGTAGTCCATTTACTTTCGCATTGCACGTTCATCACATTGCATACATATAACTTGCTATGCATTCATGTGTTTCCTTTTATTCGCCCTAGCATTTGTATCAAAGTATTATATACGCATCATGTTCACATTCCCATTGCATGCATCAAGAAAAGAAGCAAAAATAAATAAGAAATAGCAAAAAGAAAAAGTCCATTCATTGCATTTATCATCACACCAAAAATTAATCACTACAGTCACATCCACATTTCATACACCGTTGTCGACTTTCTCATTCCACCAGGTTCAACACCCATGGTATACCCATTTCATTCATCATCCCCCAGATACCAATCATTGCACGTTCACCACATTACACGCATGACATTGTTTGCTTCGATAGACGTGTTAAGTGCTGGTCTCATCGTTGCCCCCAAAAAGAGTTTTTTTTACATCACTAATCATATCTTTGTATCATGCATGGCATTTGCATCAAAGCATTTACATTTGCATCACATTCACACTTTGCATATACCAAGGAAAAAGAGAAAAGCAAAAAAAAACAAAAGGAGAAAAATTGCTCATTCCATTACATTCATCATCAGCACAATCACATTCATATCTTATCTGCACTCACATACGTTGGTTGTCAACCTCCATGTTCCATCAACTTCAACTCGCATCATCTGCCACACTTCATTCATCCCATCGGATACCTACCATTTCACATACCTATATTGCACGCATACATCATTCATTGCATTTTTAGACATGCCAAATATAGATAGCTTTTCTCGTCTCAGGTGAACGCATTCATTAGGTATGTTCAAGGCAGGTACGCCGCGTACCAATCCCAATAGTTTGTTCCCTCGAAGTCAGTGCTCCAAGCGCTGGTCTCATACCACAACCCAGAATCTCAGTACTCCTCCAGACCCCCAGCGGTCCCTCAGAGCCCAAGCGCTCCTTCAGACCATCAATGGTCCTTCAATCCAGATCGCACGTCGCGTTATCGAGCAACCGACGGATCATCCGGCCCCAGGCCCTTCAGACTAGCTGTGTCCGCCTAAAAAACACAGTGCACGTCCTTCGAGGTGTGCAAATCAGGTCAACGACCTGACCTTGCCCCATGGCCGCTCGAAAAAGGCCACCCCCCAAGCAGACCGTTTTACTAGTACCGTTGCTAGTTTGCGCTCCATCAGACCCATTGGTCCATCAGGCCTAGGCATGCCCTTCAGACCTCGTCGGTCCTTCAGTTTAATTCCAATCAATGCGTCAAGCATCGGCTGCAGATTAGACCATCAGAGCCCAGTGCTCCTTCAGATCCCCGGTGATCCTTATTTTACTCTTGTTCTATGTCAACCCAATTTTTCAAGAATTTCTATAAAAAAAAAAGAATCATGGTTTTGACAAAATTAGTGTCTTTTTATCTTTATTTCTATTTTACTCGAGAAATTTGGAAACTCTTCATACTTCCTAGTAAAATATAAATAAAGAGGTCAAGCATCGACTGCGAGTTAGACCATCAGAGCCTCAAGTGCTCCTTCTTTACTTTTGTTCTATGTAAACCCATTTTTTTTATGATTTTCTCAAAAGAAAAGGTTTTGACAAAATTAGTGTCTTTTTATCTTTATTTCTATTTTACTCAAGAAATTTGGAAGCCCTTCATATTTCCTAGTAAAATATAAATAAAGAGGGGCAGCTGTCATACCCTAATTTTGTCCGTTAGGTTAAAGCGATTTGTTTTTCTAAAATAATAATAATCTTGTAGACATTTGATTTTAATCGGTTTCTTGTTTCATTTTCGAAAAATCCCAAAAAATGTTCCATGGTGCACACGTATTATTTTTAGTCGCGTACACGCGTTAGTCTTAACATTTTTGCGTTGTTGCGTGCACATGTTTTTTAACCACATACGCGTGTCATTCCTAATCGCATGCGTGTCACTTGTCATCATGCGCGCGTGTTATTCCTAATCATGTACGCATTTTTATTCTAATCGCGGGCGCGTGTTCACTTCTCGTCGTGTACGAGTGCTCATTTTGGTGCTCGTTATTTCATGGTTATAGGTATTAGTTTAATAAGAAAATGTAATAAAAATCAGATTTGAATAATTGCTTTTCTATTATTATTACTATAATCAATTTTTTTACAAATAAAAAAAGTCAACTTTAGTACATACATGTAGACAAAATTAAATACAAAGTAGTACAAAAAAAAATTAATTAAAAAGCAACAACTAAATAAAAAGCAAGGCAGCACTAGCTGCTGTCCTTGCTGAAAATCTCTTTGAGCATTATGCCAAAGCCCATTTCTTCATCCTTTTTGATCCTTTCCATTTTTGCTCCAACAATTGCTCCAACAAAGCAGCTTTGGCAGGCACCACCCTGCTGCTGCTGCTGCCGCCCCCACTAACCTCTTCTGCTCCACTAACCTGCACAACTGACAAAACAACAAATATCGGCTCAAAAACAACAGCTCCCTCTATAAAATAAGAAGAACAAGAGCACTGAAGGCGGGGGGGATACAGAAGAAAAACGGAAGCAATTAGAAACACAGAATCAAAATAAAGGGGGGAGAGGCATACACAGTCAGAGGGGAACACACAGAAACGCAAAAACACACAGATACACACACGATAACAATAAAACAGAAAACAGAAGGCAAGCTGAGATGAGGGGAAAGGCTATCAGCAGCAGCATCACCTCACGGCCACCACCATAACCACCAAACACTCACAGCCACCACCATAACAACCACTGAACACCCAATCTTCGTTTTCCCTTTTTCTCTCTCACGGTGAACGTCCTTCTCCTCCCTCATCACCGTTCACTCACAACCACCCCAACACCACCGTTCCATCAACAACCGAACCCCACCGCCGTAGCCTCACCCTCTCCCACGACCACCACCACCAAACAACGTCTTCACCGTCATCCCCACCGTCGAATCAATCCAACCACAGTAGACAATAAACCCACACCATGCAAATCTAAAAAAAAAAACAAACAGAGGATCTGTGAGAGTCAGAAGGGGAAGAAAGGATTAGAACAAAAAAAAACACAGAACTCACCCTCAGATTCCGACCACCGCGAACGGTGGCCGTCGGCCGTGAGCCATCAAAGTCGCCGCCATCTTCTCGTTTTCTCCCCTCCTCACCACCGTCAAGCGCGAACCGAACGATCGAACCGAACGATCGCCGTCGTCAAGACGCCATCCCATCGCAATCGTCTCCTCTCCCTCTCGCCCATCTCTCTCCTCGCGAATCACCCCTACGGCGTCTTCTTTTTCCCTTCACCGGCGCCACCACCACGGCTCCCTCCGGCGAAGACCAGCGCCTCTCACCTCTCCCTCCGTTCCACTCGGTCTCTCCCTCCATAGCCATCACGCGGTTCCTCTCTCCGTTGAGTTTGCACTCTCTCTCTCCTTCTGCTTTCAGGGAAACGGCGCTGGGTTTGAAAGTGAGAGGAAAATACGATGGATTAGGGTTCTTTGATGGGTACGATGGGCTTTTCAATGTTTGTGCCTTTTTTTTGTTAATTTTCGTTTTACTGGGCCGCTAATCGCACCCCTGGTTTACGTCGCGCACCCCTTCCCCCTCTTTCTCAATCATATTAATCTTCACACCCCCTGTTTTACCACGTACACACCCCTACACGGCCCATCCCCTTTTTTTAAAAAAAAGAAAACGCAGCCCAGTCTATAAAAACCAGCTGGGCTCACTGCTTACACCCCTTTTTTTAAAATACAACATTCATTGCTATTCACACCTCTTTTTGATAATACAACACCCCTGTTAATTATATTTCTTTTATTACAATTCATTTTATTTTTTATTATTATATCATAATGCTTTCAAACTGATACTTTTCTTCCAAACAATCCAACTCACAAAAATGAGTTATTGTTGATGGTCACTCCGAGTTCCGCTTGTTTGACCGTTAATAACAACTTTTGTTTTCAAACAGACCAAGAGTGACGACCACTCTGAGTTTTACTTGTTTGGTCATTACGAATGTCCATCCCAATTTCAAAATACTTAAAAAACACCAACACACAAATTTTTTCTACCAAGAACTACGTGTGATTTGATTCTCTACCAGGATATACGTAGGAGCAGAGGGCGGCCGACCTCTGTCAATTGCATTAATAAAAAACATTTTTTTTTTCTTTTAATTCATTTATCTCGTTTTTCTCAAAAAGTACAAAAAATAACAAACCGTTTATCGAGTCTTCTTTTTTATTATTATTATAAGGGTAAAAGCATTATCTTTGAATTAATAAATATTTACACATTTAGTTAAAAGGTAACCTTCCTTAAGAAGGATGTCGTAGGGTGCTAATACCTTCCCTACGCATAAACGACTCCCGAGCCTAAATCTGGTCCGCAAGACCCCTTTATCCACTCAATAGGGATTTTCCAATGTTTGCCCTTAAACTAAAACTTTGGTGGCGGCTTCATTCATGAAACTTCGAAGAATCCCTCCTCTGGATTTTTCGGTCGCTACAATACGTAATCCTCAGTTATTTCTAATTTGCATTTATTTTTACATGGGTGTTTTTTTTTTACCCCCCCGGTGAACCCCATACCCCCCAAATTGACCAAATGAACCAAAATACCCCTAAAAAATTGTTAAAAAACGAAATCGTTCATCATTTCATCATATTTCTGGAAAAAGTGAGTTTTTTCTCTAAACTTCTCGGAAAATAAAGTACCAAAAATAAAGAATCGACCTCATGCACGGAAGGTGTTTGAACTTCGAAGCACAACCAAACAGTGGTCACTACCTCTTAAAACCCATCAATAATTAAATCGGTTATTGCAGGTTCCCTCTCTACTCTTACACATGTCATTGCTTTTATCTTTTTAAGTTGAATTAGACTTTACAGTTTTTTTCAAGTGGCTTGTTATTGAATGAAGATTGAGTGAATGAAGTTCATTCCTATCCTCCAAGATTACCTCAGGAATAAGCTGATCCTATTGGAACAACCAAAGCAGCAGCTAAAGTTGTTACAACAGGTGGAGCAGCAATAGAAGCTGAGAAAATCAACACAGAAACAAAAGCATCTAAACATCCTGCAATTTAGGTTTTAAGTATACACATTTTCTGCACCAACTTGCCATCCTGCAAACCACATAATCTCACCTCAAATCCCATGTTTGTAAAAGAGTT
Organism: Astragalus membranaceus; assembly: GCA_039519185.1. Taxonomy (NCBI): domain Eukaryota; kingdom Viridiplantae; phylum Streptophyta; class Magnoliopsida; order Fabales; family Fabaceae; genus Astragalus; species Astragalus membranaceus. The sequence continues at coordinate 57,428,458 of CM076848.1, read as the reverse complement.
AATCATTAAACAGAGAAATGAATGAATATGTTCTCATGTAATGTAAAGGACATAATATGAAATCACTCAGATTACCAAAACATAACAGAAAAACATTGTTCTAATCAAGTAGAAGTACAATCCAGAAAATTGTGCAGAAGCTCCTAATATCCCCTGCCCCAACAGTTAAACATTCCACTAAACATCAAAAACCAAACCCCATCCCCTCAATCATAAGTACCAAAGTCTGTTCCCACCAAGTATAATTGGCAATATGGATACCATTATTATGCTATATCAAACATTAACTTTTTGGAAAGACCTTCTAGAGCAGGTTCTTATCATGATTTTTCCTATAATTTTGCCTGATCTTCATCTACTTCTCTTCATTGAGTTATTCTCCACTTGATCAACTCTTCTTACTGGGGCCTCTAATGGTCTTCGCCAAATCATACACAATTTAAAAATACCGAAAAACGTTTCACCAGACACAAGCCATATATGATGTGAAGACATACCAATTTAACGATACCATATATAATACCAGTTCTCTCCCTAATTCTTCTTATACAAGTTTCAATATTATTTCTTTCTTTCAACTTCTTCATGGATTCACAATTTCACATCTTGTGCTCTCTTCTTTATATGTTCATCATTCAATATACAATCACTGAACACTTCTCTTTCTCTCTAGATGGCAACATTTTTCATTCTCTAGTCAGATTTTTATAAAACTAAGATGGTAACTTGCTTTTAAGAAATAGACATCTGATCACAAACAAAATATTTATTGCTGAAGAACCCAACATGACTATGTGTGTTTGTAGAAGAGACGTTTATATGCTGCAGATATGATAACTGAAAATTTTCAACACACTTTGCACACATTACATTGAGAAAAGAAAAATAAAAATGATGAAAATAATGTGAAAGCTACGAGTAACTTACAGTCACATCAGCACGAGCAACAAGTTTGTGTGAAACTGCATTAACATCAACACTGTAGAATTGCAAACGGAAATAGGAGGCGTACACGACGCAGTGGCGCATCGGCAGCGTGATGGTTGCGCCGGTGCGGCGGCGTGACAGGCGCAGTGTGATGCGCCAAATCTGAAAACAAAATCAGAATTTATCAACGAAAACGAAATACCAATTTGTAGAACGAAAATAAAATCCCAATCCCCAAATCACACGGTGCAAAACGAAAATCAAATCCCAACTCCGAAAATGAAATGCGAAACGAAATCTAACCTTGAAAGGGCGGCGACGAAGCACAGGGCGGCGGCGACGAAGCACAGGGCGGCGGCGACGAAGCACAGGGCGGCGACGAAGCACAGGGCGGTGGCGACGAAGCACAGAGCGGAAACGAAGCACAGGGCGGCGGCGTGGCGCCAGAGGCGCAACGGTAAACTGTTTGCGTGAAAGAGAGAAAAGATGGAGAGGAAGAAGAAGAAGAGAGGTTGACGTCAGGTTTGGTTTTACGGGTTACAAAAGTTGATTTTGAAACAAATTGGGTATATTTGTATGAAATTTTAGTTAGGGTCTAATATAATTACTTTAAAAATTTGGGTATATTTTAAAAAATATATTTTAAAAGTGATATGGAATATAGCTGACACATGACCCAATTAAATTAGGACAAATAAGTTAGGTATCATACCCTTCCATTTTAAAATGAGTATGGGAGCAATCACCAATTATAAATGGTTATATTAGAAGATTCTACACACTGACGACATACTTGTTAACTGAAATTAGAAGCCTTGGAAGTTGATCAACAGACTTGCACAAAACTGCATAACATAATTAAGCAAACTAATGAATTCTACTAATTGAAATGTCATGCCTGAGAACAAGTGTTACCAGTAAGTTGTAGTTAGGAATTAGATCAAGTTGGCCAAATTTACTTAGGCACTAATAACTAATAACTAACAAAAAGCATATGTGCCTATCCAACTCATAATGAAAAATATGTATATTAATCAAACAAGCATATGGTTTGGGCCAAAGTGGTTACCACTCTTAAGTCACATTTGCAAAATCCTCTTAAATTGGACCAATAATTTGATTAGGTCAATTATTCGTGAGGAGAAGATATTTTCTAATTTGGATTCAACCAGTCTAGTTGGCAAGTTGCCTTGCTTTCATCATTGTGTGTTAACATTCTTCAAGTTTCAATCTGAGCATAGACACACTCAATTGTTGTTTATTGCGTGACACAAAATGACTAGTTCAAATACGACGATTCACATCACAGGTGAGTAATTTTTTTGTGTCCACACAGATCGTCTCGCCGCCAATTGGACTAATTCTCAGTTTAATTAGTCACACTTAGTTAAACATATCACCTCTTAAACTGTGTTTAGTGGGAATTGAATTTTGGAAAACACTTATTCTAGAAACCAACTTTATACACCCTTGATTTTCATCAAACTTGGTGATGTTTATCCATAAAATTACAGCATACTAGTACTAGTATTTGTTAAAATGTACCACACATACTAATTAACGATTTCCTTTTTTTTAAGTCTAATCCCCAACCCAATTGTTTAGTACAACCTAAAATTCTATGATGAACAAGAATCTCACATACAGTAATGTAATTACAAATCCATAATAAACTTTATCTTTCACTATATTACAAGTGTCAATTTGCACTTTATATTGCATAATAAATACCTACATGACTGATTAACTCAGGATGGAAAAAGAAAAAAAATTATAAAATAAAAAAAAAACAACTACAAAATGTTACTAACAGCTAAACGGAGCTCCAACGACAACAAATTCCAGAACGAACCGGTGAACTAGGAACCGGAGGGGCGGTTCGGTTGCCGTATTATAAGTTTAGCAGGTAAAGGTCGACCGGTTCCGGAACCACCACAACTGCTGCAACCCATGCGACCCGAACCGGCACATGTTCGACAACCGACATCACCATCAGACCAGCGAGAACATAGGCAAGGAACTCGACCGGTGCCGTTACAGCTTGGACATCGAGTAAATGGACCGGCCATGGGTTTTTGGTCCATCACCGATTTCACGAGAACCGCTCCGGCTAGCACGCTTAGACCGGCAGCCAATTGGTTTATCACGATCGGACTCATTTGTATGAAACTTTGAATTGAAAGTAGCGAACGGAGATGAAGATTGAAGAGAAGAAGGTAAAGAAGGGGAAAGGAAAGAAAGAAGAGATAAAGATTTTTTGTTGTGAGTTAGTTATATTTGCGGTGTTTGGTTGATAAGAAAAGAGAAGGGAAAATAAATGAATAAATAAATAAAGTGGTTGTGGAATTGTACACGTTGACGACACTGTCTTTGGTGGCTGCAAGAAGCTTGGTGTTTGGAAGCTAGTGCAGATGTTTTTCTTTTCAATTCTGCTTTCTCTTTTCCAATCGGCAATTTCAAGTTTTTTTTTTGACAATGCAATTTCAAGATTTTTATTCGTGTAATTTTTTAAATGATTATACGCCGAGTATATTTTGAATGGGGTATTTCAAATTAGATTTAACTTATATACACAATAAATGTATGCATGTCGTAAATTGCTGGTAACTACAAATTAGTCAATTAGTAACCAACCACTATATGTATTGTGATTGGTAGTGGTTGTAAAGGCCCACGCCCCTATTGTGTATGCAAATTAAACTCTTTCAAATTTGTGTGTTTTAGAAAAAAAATACAAGAACCTATTTGATAGATGAGAAATGAAATCTATAAATTTATTCCTAAAATATTTTGTACTTAGCATAAAAATGGAGGGACCGACTCCTTAGCAAGTTAAGGTTTTTGGTGAAAGAGTGAAGTCCCTTACTCCGTCTCAGAAAGTCTCTTAAGTAGGGGTTTTTCCAACGGGCGACAACTTTCATTATGGAGTGATTGACCCTTGCAATTAAGGCCGCCTAAATTAAGCTTTAGTCTTATGAGGACGAGCTCAGTGTTTGTCATGTACGGAACTGGCATCATTGATTAGGCTAGATATGCTAGGTATAAGATGGATCCAAGCTACAAGGTTACTTTAACGAGTGACTTGTGGATACAAACTACTAAGCTCATTAACGAGTGACATGACATGTCAATACAAAACCTTCTGGTTGGATCGGATACACAACCCCTCTATGTTAATTGGGCTATCGGCCCCTCTAGGGTAGCATGGCAACAGGGTGGGTCGGGGCGGGTTTTGCATCCCATGTCCCCGCCCCTATCTCTATCGGGGTTGGGCTTTCATCCCCCATCCGAATGGGTTCCCTGCGGGTACCCGTTTCAGTCAAAAATTTATAGTAAAAATAAAAAAGATATTTATGATAATTAATAGAATAGAATTATAGTTATTATACAATGATAAAATAAGTTAAGAGTATTAAAGTAGAGTTTTCTATTGAAAATAGATCAAAATTAAAAATAAACAAAATTTATGAAACAAAATGAATGAGTATATATCCATAGAATAAAATAAATTAATTAATGTTTTGTCGAGCGGGTTCGGGACGGGGCGGGTATCGACATCCCCGGTCAAAGCGAATTTTCCCCGTCAACCTCGCGGCGGGGCGGGTGGGTACCGTGGGTTTGAGTTTCATTGCCATGCCTACTCTAGGGGCGACCTACTTGCATGGTTTGGGCCGGTTGTGCTGAATGTGGTACCCTTGGACTACTGGTCCCTCTAGGGGTGACCTACTTATTTCAGTACATAGCCCCTCAACTACGAGGCCTTGTGCTGGTGAAGTGGTTTGCAAGTCCCTTAGGATAACTTGCTTATCTCAATTGACAGCTCCCCAAACATGAGGCCTTATGAGCGCGAAGTGGTTTGTAAGTGTCTTAGGGCGACTTGGCTATCTGAATACATATTTAAATGACGTCAAATTAATTTTTTGATAGGACTAAAATGTCTTTACAAAATATCTCAAAAAATTAATTTAGGCAAACATTTGTGTTTTTTTAAGGATTATTGGTATTTTTCATTTATAAGCAACACAGTGGGTTTAACTCTTAAAATAAATTTAAAACGCATTTTAAAGGGATATGTTTGTGAATCACATTTTTAAGTGTGCTCGGTCTAAGTTTTTTTCTACCTTATCTTCTAAGGAATGCAATCATGCTTGAGCCATACACAAGGAAACACTTCTTTCGGTGGAGATTCGAATTATGGTTTGCAAGTTGTGGTGATACTACTAATTGGGAGAGGTTCAAATTATTAAATATTGTTTTCAAAAATATTAATGAGCATTCTGAATGGATTGACCATGAGACTAAGTTATAATTGTTTCGATGGAGGTGGATATGTTGGTGTTGGCCTTTGTGTGTAGCTGAGGGGGCAACCATTTGTGATACTAAGAAACTAGTACTACACCCGTGCATCCGCACGGGCCGATCGCGTTACGTCATACGATTACCTCAAATAGAAATGTTAGTTTGAAATCTCATTAATCTAAAATCAATTGTAAAATATAGAGGATGACTTGCATACGAACAGGTGCTGTCGTGTTCTTTTTAGGAATGAATTTAGACAGTATTTAAATAGTCTAAACATTACCCCGTGAAAATAAAGAAAAATTTAAAGTAAATAAAAAATGAGTTTCAAATCAAAAATTGATAAATATTAAAACTAAAAATGTAAAAGTATCATTTAAATACAATATGTGCATTTATCCCGTGTGTTTTTATATATCAGTGCAGTGTTTTTTATATATCAGTGTTGTTATCCCATGTTTTTTTATATATCAGTGCAACTATCCCGTGTTTTTATATATATCATTGCAATTATCCCCGTATTTTTTTATATATCAGTGCAATTGTCCAGTGTTTTTTTATGTATCAGTGCAGTTATCTCATAGTTTCAATTGATTATTTTAATTGATAGGTAGATTATTGCAGTTATCCCGTATTTTTATATTAGATTATTTGAGTTGATTAGTAGATTATAGTAGATTATTGCAGCTATCACGTGTTTTTGTAGATAGTAGTTTTATAGTAGTTTTCCAAAATTATAATTATCAATGGTAAATATTAATTATAAATTGTCAAAAAAATTATAAATATCAATGGTAAATATTAATCCCGTGTTTTTTTATATATCACCGCAGTTATCTCGTGTTTTTTATTTATCAGTGCAGTTATCTCGTAGTTTCAATTGATTATTTTAGTTGATCAGTAGATTATAGTAGATAATAAAAGTTAGATATTAGATTATCAATAAGAGATATTTGTTTTAAATATTAATTACTAATTTAAATAGTAATTCTTGTTTTTTAGATAGTAGGTTTATAGTAGTGGTCTTCAAATTTTTTAATTAAAGTAGTGTTTGTATAAATTTAGAAATTTAGTTAATTAAAGTGAAATGATAAGAGAAAGAAAATAATTATTTATGGTAAAAAAGAAAAGTAAAAAGAAAAAAAATGAAGAAAGGGGGTGTAAAAGAAAAGTGAAAATGAGGAAAGAGAGTGTAAGAAGAAAGAGAAAAAAGGAAGAAAGAGAGGTTAAGAGAAAAGTGAAAAGTAAGAAAGAGAGTGTAAGAATGAAGAAAAAAAAAGTAGAAATAGAGTGTAATGACATTTTTACCCTCAAAAATTTGAGGTGTCTTTTAGATAGAATGAGGGTATTGGTAAAATCATATGTGGTGAATTTGTATAAATCAATAGTAGATTTATATATATCATTGCAATTATCCCCGTATTTTTTTATATATCAGTGCAATTGTCCAGTGTTTTTTTATGTATCAGTGCACTTATCTCATAGTTTCTATTGATTATTTTAGTTGATAGGTAGATTATTGCAGTTATCCCATATTTTTATATTAGTGTTTACTGGTGTTTTTAGCAAACAATCACTAGTTTTAAATAATGTGTTTGTGAGATCAAACTAGAAAATTTCTCGTGACAATTGCCTTCGTACTTTTGTGTTTAAAGAAAACAGATAGTTTAAAGAACAGACTTATGAATAAAATGAAACAGCAATTACTAGAAAACAAAGAGAAAAGTAGATAATTGCATTGAAATGTAAAAGATTGGTACACAAACACGTACAGTGAATCTGTTCACTCGTTTTCGCTATCGTCTGTAAGTGAGTTTTCAGAATTCTGTGTTTATGTTGTGACCCCTTTTTCTCTACGAGAAATTTCTATTTATAATGAAAGAAAAAACAATAACCGCTCAGCGGTTACAACTGCTATTTCGACTGGATAAGATTTAGGTAACTGCTCCATCTTTCGACCACAGCACTATTTAGATAACTGCTCCATCTTCCGACCACGACATTGCTATCCTTTTCTACCAGCGATCTTTGATTTGACCTGTTATCTGAATGTTGCTCAACTTCCTGTCGAAACGGCTAACTTCAGCTTTACAATTTTCGCTAAGTTATGTGTTATGCTGATTCTCCCTATGCACAGCTTCTTGTTGTCGAAATATCAAGTTTTCTTCCTGACTGCAACTAGTCAAACCTTGCTGACATGTAAATGTCCGCACTTTCGACAGAAACACTGTCTTGTCTTCGACTAAACTTTTTGACGTCTTTCTTGTCGAAATCTTTGTCTTTAAACTCTTGATTTCATCAAGCGTTAGACATAGTCGAAATTACTCTTTATAATGCCCTTCTTAATGCCAAATATTAGCATCTCTTCTTTATTAATGACAAGTCATCAATATTGACTGCATTTAATTGAGCCTGTCGAAAATGTAGGCTAACAAATTGCCCCCCAAAAAGACGTTTTCGACTGAATTCTTGAATGAAGATAGAAAATGACTTTTTGAAACTTCTTTCGACTAATTAGTCATCCGTTTTGCAGAGTCGAAAAAGAACAAGTAGCTCTTTATCATCCAGTCCAAAGAAAACAAGAAATGTTAAACCAAGAGTCGTGAGCGATTCAGAGGTCGAAGTTGTCAAAACTTTGCCTATTTATATTTGTTTTCTTTTTCTTATTTATGCTTATATGGTTGTTGTATTTTCAGTCTGATGAGATACCACTGCTCAGGACTAAACCTATCAAGGTTCAAGTTTCTGAAACAGAGAGAGAGAGAGAAAGACAAAACATTCTCAAGATGCCTCTAAGACTGCTTCCCAACAAATTTCTGTCGAAAGACAACCAAAAGAAGAAAAAATTTTGAAAAGGCTTATCAAGAAAATCCAGAGTGCACACTCTTTAGTTGAGAATATCAGAGCTAAGGTGATTGTTTGAAGCCTATATTTTTCGAACATCCGAAAACTTTATTTATATGATAATACTCGCTTTGCTTCATCTATATATACTTGCATAAAATTGTCAATAAAATCATGAAATATAGAATTCATTGCCCTTTGGTATGTAGCCCCAGCATTTTTTAAACCAAATGGCATCACTACCCATTCGTAAACACCTAACGCCCCTGGGCATCGAAATGCGGTTTTCGCTACATCCTCTTCAGCAATGAAAATTTGATTATACCTGGAATAACCATCTAGCATACTGAGATATTCAAATCCCGCTGCCGAATCGATTAGCATTTCTGCCACAGGCATAGCATATTCATCTTTGGGAGTAGCATTATTTAAATCTCTAAAGTCTATGCAAACTCTAAGTGTGCCATTTTTCTTTACTACAGGGACTATATTAGCTAACCATTCGACATACCTGGCAGTTCTGATGAACTTATTCCTGAATAGCCTTTCGATTTCTTCCTTGATCTTCGTCAACACTTGAGGGGCAAATCTCCTTGGCATTTGTTTCACCGGTTTCTTCCCTGGGCGAATTGGTAGTTGCATCTCTACAACTTCTCGACTTAGACCAGGCATTTCGTCGTAGTCCCAAGCAAAGCAGTCTTTGAACTCCCTTAATAATGTTATAACTTGGGCTTTCAATGCGACATCAAGGTATGCACTAATATAAGTTGGCCTTTTCCTTGAGCCATCTCCCAAGTCTACCTCTTCCAATGGGTCTTGAGCTTGCATACGCCTTGTTAAATCTCTAGGATCCTTTTCGAACCCTAATGGCCCATCATCATAAATGCAATCAAGTCTTTCTTCTATGATGATGCCGTTTTTTCCTTCAGAGTCCCTGGCTTCGACAGCCATTGTTTGTTGAATCAACTCGGCTTCCATAGCCGCCTTTATCTTGTTTTCGGCCATATAAGCCGTAATCTTGTCCCACGCATTGGGGGCTGACATAAGAAACAAATCTTTAAGAATCAGTGTTCCATCCTGTTGGAGGAACAGGATAAACACCTACATCTCCCACCATTTGTCTTTCCCACATGAAGCCATACATTGGATGTAAGTTTACTGAAGCAAGTGTGCTATCATGGGGAGTATATGCTGGCGAAGATGTAAATGGCGCAATTTTAGCCATTTGTTTTTCAAAGTTTTCTCTTGTTATTTGGTTCACTTCAGCTCGAAAATAACTTTGGTCTGCCTCTATATTTTCAACCAGACCATCTTCCTTCCAAATCACCAAACGTTGATGCAAAGTTGAGGGTACGGCACCTACTCCATGAATCCATTCTCTTCCAAGGAGCATGTTATAATTAGCTTTTGAAGCTATCACCAAGAACATAGTCTTTCTCTTCACTGTTCCTACTACCAAATCTATTTCAATGGCACCTAAAGAATGGCCAGACTTGCCTTCATAGTTGCTCAACACAACGTTGTGTGGGCTCAGATCTGTGTCGAATTTACCTATTTTCTTCAACAAACACTGTGGCATTAGATTTACCGCAGCGCCGCCATCTACCAGGACTTTGTTTATACCAACGCCATTTGCTTTGACTTGCACATACAATGGCTTCAAATGGTCTTTCATAACCATATATGGCCTTTCAAAGGTTGCCGTCTGTTCTTCGACGCAGCCATCGTCCATCACATAGTAACACATTGGCTTATGATGAGCCATATCTTCAGTAAAATCCTCTTCTACGTCATTTGGTACTGTGATGACATCATACTCAACAGGTAGTATTGACACCACATTGCAAACAACGTCGAAAGAATAATCAGAATCTGACTCTGTTTCTTCCTCGAAATCAGAGTTTTGCTCCTTCAACTCCGACAACGGAGGAAAAATCCTTTCAAGAGCAGGCCTTCTTGGCTTTTCTATAACAACAGCTTTGCCCTTCTCTTTTTTAACAACTTCACCACGCGGACTAGCATGTCTGTAATGTCTACACCCGGCATGTATCCACTTCTCATATGTAGGAGCTGTCATTGGAACAAAAGACTTAGCGGAAGCTGATAACCCGAACCCCTTCTTATCTGGATCCTTGTTCGCAGCATCTGTTTGACTTGCAACAGCACCATTCTCCTCTGCATTCTCTTCTTTGACATCTCCAGTTTTCTCAGCCACATCTTTTGTTGTCACCATGCTTCGTGGAACACGGTTGTTTGCCAGAAAACTTGGAACTTTATCAACATCTACAAGCACCTTCTTTTTTTTTCTGCTGTCTCTGGTAACGACGCCACTGGGTCTTAGTCATGGGATTTTTCCCTTTATAATTATTCTGGTAATTATACTTAGCAGCATCCAAACCCTGTTTAACAGCTCTAGCTTGTTTGTTATTGTACATCCATTGCCCGACATGAGCATTTGACTTAGGAACAAAAGACTTTCCGGGCGAAATCTTCAAGAACCCCTTCTGGGTTGAGGTTTTCTTGACAAACTGTTGCTTACTTGTCGACGACTTAGTAGAAGCATTAATCTCGTAAGGAAGGTCTCCCTTTTCGAAGCTAAAATCTGGCCTGTTGTCAAGCCATTTTCTCTTGCGCTGTTCCTGCTCTTGGTATCCTTCGACAGCTTTGGTTGCTTCTTTATCGAAAACAGCACTGCATCTTGGACACAGCATGACTTCAGAATTGTTCCACTTACATCTGTTGAGGAAGTCTATCAAGTCCTCTTCAGCTTTTGGGTACACAGCATGTAGCTTCCCATCGTACTCTTTCAAGGTTACTTCTTGTTTCTTCCCTTCAGCATATATAAAACCTTCCAATTTCTTGGTGGAGGATTTAAGTTTTTTTTGGAGGATCTTCCATTTCAGCATCTACCATGTTTACATTCGTTTCGAAAGGTTCTGCATACATGGCTTCAGCTTTGGGTAATGGATCAGTGTCAATCAGCATAGGCGCCTTCATTTTCTTATCAGCAAATTTCATCCTTCCCTCATCAATTGCCTTTTGTACAATATCCCTGAAAAGTACACAACGGTCAGTGTTATGTCCCAAAAAATTATGGAACTTACAGTAACCCTTTTTCTTTCTTTGGGCAATAGTTGGCACTTTTAAACCTTTAGGCACCAATATTTGGCCATCATTTAGCAAAAGATCGAAAATCTCATCACATTTAGTAACGTCGAATGTATAAGTTTTAGGCATAAACCTATCATTTTTAGGCTCTACAGGGTTGCCCCCATTTGCAGGCCTTAACACTTTACAGGTATAAGGAGGACCAGGCTTAAGTTCAGCTACGTCTATCTCCTCTCTTTCGGCATCACTAAGTGTGGTGTCGAATTCTTCTTCGACGTAAGCCACTTTTTCTTTTTTATGAAACCTATTTGACGTAGATTTTTCTTCTTTAAGTCTTTCCACCCGTCGAACTCTGTCAGCTAATTGGGCCATATCCCTTAGATGAGATGTGTCCAATTTCTTTCTGATCGAATAATCGAGGCCACCCGCAGCCATTTCGACGAGTTCATGTTCAGGTACTTGTGTAAAACAACGAGATTTTAAAAGTCTAAACCTATTCAGATAGTCGTCAACGGTCTCAGGTATTTTGCGTCGAACGCTGGCCAGTTCTTTTAGACTAATCTTTGACTGACCCATGTAAAACTGTGCATGGAACGCCTTTTCTAGTTGACCCCATGTGAATACAGAAGCATGAGGCAATGTGGTAAACCACGTGAAGGCATTCTTTGTTAGAGAATTTGGGAAACATTTCATTCTCAAATTCTCATTTTGGGCTATGTCCCCAGCCTCAGTCAAGAAACGCGCAATGTGTTCGACAGTAGACTCGTTTGTGTCACCACCAAATTTGGTAAACTTAGGAATTTTCCAACCTCTTGGCAATTCCGTTTGTAATACATATTCACACAATGGTGATATGAAATTAGGCCTATGTAAACCTACGTTAAGGCCATTCTGAGCCATTATAGTTTCTACTAAAGTGGCTATATTATCTTGAGCGCCAATATTATTTCGTTGCACTTGTCGAACAACCTCGTCAGCGTTCTGGTTTCGGTTTACCAAAACTACTTCAGGGATATGATTTGCCACCCCTTGTTGTTCGCCTACAACTGCTTGGGCTTCGACTGCAACCGCTCTTTGAGGGTTACCAGGCACGTTACCCATAACATTGGGAATTTGCCTGTTATCAGCCGTCGGAGTCCCAAAGAAATTGGCGATTCTACCCATTTGATTTGCCAACATCTGATAACTTGTGTTGGTATTTTGAATTAAGGGGTTGAAAACCGTACCGATCTATTGGGTTAGCATATTAACCATATCGTGGTTACTTTCATCCACTTGTTGTCTTAATGCCGACAACGATGCATTGGTTAATGCAGTCGGATTTCGTCCCTGCACACTTTCATAAGAGACGCGTGTAGGAGAGAATGTTGACACATGAGGCATCCCAGTAGGCATGCCATATATACCCGAAGGAAACAGTGGCAAATTCAAATTTTGAAAACGTGTATCTAAATCGTTTCCTGCTGCCATATAAGGACTACCATGAGGCCCTAAATAAGGACTAGAATGAAGCCCTATACTTGATGGCAAAGTCACAGACTGTGTTGAACCAACATTGGTAATTGATACTGCAGGAACGGTTATTGATGTTGAAGGGGTTATTGTTCCTACAACTACTCCTGCGGTTATATTTGCAGAATCAACGGTTGTTCCTTGTCCTTGTGAAATCGCAGGACCAGAACTAGAAGAACTGTTAGAATTAGTACGCACCATTCTACCACTCCTTAAGCGCATACGATTGTACACACTAACAAGTAAACACACAACATTAAAGGCAAAGGTCCCACCGGGCGTGCCAATTTGTTTACTGGTGTTTTTAGCAAACAATCACTAGTTTTAAATAATGTGTTTGTGAGATCAAACTAGAAAATTTCTCGTGACAATTGCCTTCGCACTTTTGTGTTTAAAGAAAACAGATAGTTTAAAGAACAGACTTATGAATAAAATGAAACAGCAATTACTAGAAAAATAAAGAGAAAAGTAGATAATTGCATTGAAATGTAAAAGATTGGTACACAAACACGTACAGTGAATCTGTTCACTCGTTTTCGCTATCGTCTCTAAGTGAGTTTTCAGAATTCTGTGTTTATGTTGTGACCCCTTTCTCTCTACGAGAAATTTCTATTTATAATGAAAGAAAAAACAATAACCGCTCAGCGGTTACAACTGCTATTTCGACTGGATAAGATTTAGGTAACTGCTCCATCTTTCGACCACAGCACTATTTAGATAACTGCTCCATCTTCCGACCACGGCATTGCTATCCTTTTCTACCAGCGATCTTTGATTTGACCTGTTATCTGAATGTTGCCCAACTTCCTGTCGAAACGGCTAACTTCAGCTTTACAATTTTCGCTAAGTTACGTGTTATGCTGATTCTCCCTATGCACAGCTTCTTGTTGTCGAAATATCAAGTTTTCTTCCTGACTGCAACTAGTCAAACCTTGCTGACATGTAAATGTCCGCACTTTCGACAGAAACACTGTCTTGTCTTCGACTAAACTTTTTGACGTCTTTCTTGTCGAAATCTTTGTCTTTAAACTCTTGATTTCATCAAGCCTTAGACATAGTCGAAATTACTCTTTATAACGCCCTTCTTAATGCCAAATATTAGCATCTCTTCTTTATTAATGACAAGTCATCAATATTGACTGCATTTAATTGAACCTGTCGAAAATGTAGGCTAACAATTAGATTATTTGAGTTGATTAGTAGATTATAGTAGATTATAGTAGATTATTGCAGTTTTCACGTGTTTTTGTAGATAGTAGTTTTATAGTAGTTTTCCAAAATTATAATTATCAATGGTAAATATTAATTATAAATTGTCAAAAAAATTATAAATATCAATGGTAAATATTAATCCCGTGTTTTTTTTATATATCACCGCAGTTATCTCGTGTTTTTTATTTATCAGTGCAGTTATCTCGTAGTTTCAATTGATTATTTTAGTTGATCAGTAGATTATAGTAGATAATAAAAGTTAGATATTAGATTATCAATAAGAGATATTTGTTTTAAATATTAATTGCTAATTTAAATAGTAATTAAGTCTTCTTGTTTTTAGATAGTAGGTTTATAGTAATGGTCTTCAAATTTTTCAATTAAAGTAGTGTTTGTATAAATTTAGAAATTTAGTTAATTAAAGTGAAATGATAAGAGAAAGAAAATAATTATTTATGGTAAAAAAGAAAAGTAAAAAGAAAAAAAATGAAGAAATGGGGTGTAAAAGAAAAGTGAAAATGAGGAAAGAGAGTGTAAGAAGAAAGAGAAAAAAGGAAGAAAGAGAGGTTAAGAGAAAAGTGAAAAGTAAGAAAGAGACTGTAAGAATGAAGAAAAAAAAAGTAGAAATAGAGTGTAATGACATTTTTACCCTCAAAAATTTGAGGTGTCTTTTAGATAGAATGGGGGTATTGGTAAAATCATATGTGGTGAATTTGTATAAATCTATAGTAGATATCTATAGTAGATTCCTTAGTATTAATTAGGCTAAATTATAGTTTTGGTCCCCCTATTTTCAAAAATTCAGACATTTGGTCCCCCTATTTTAAAACTCAGACATTTGGTCCCCCAATTTTAAAAAATCAAAGACATTTAGTCCGAAGAGGAATTTTCAGTTTTTTATGGCTAATAATCAAAGACATTTGGTCCCTCAATTTTAAAAAATCAAAGAAATTTGGTCCCCCAATTTTAAAAAATCAAAGACATTTGGTCCCTCTTTGGACTAAATGTATTTGATTTTTTAAAATTGGGGGACCAAATGTCTGAGTTTTGAAATAGGGGGACCAAATGTCTGAATTTTTGAAAATAGGGGGACCAAAACTATAATTTAGCCTAACAATTACTAAATTTTTCGGTGATCATTATACAACAATTCAATGGTTAGTACATACTAACCACAATTTAGTATTTGTGTGGTGAGTGAGCGGGTAAATGAAAACACTGGTTAGTACATACTAACCACAATTTAGTATTTGTGTGGTCACTAAATTTTTCATTGAGAGAGAAATGACTATTATGCCTATTTAGTAACAATTACTGAGGAATTCCTTAGTACTCTAAATCAGACTCGCTAATGGGAGTGGATTTCTTGCTGTGTAGAGTTTCTGAGTGAAATCTTGGCTATTGGAATTAAAAAAGAAGAAAAGATTTGAAACATAAGGAAAGAGGAGATAAAGGATCAACAACACTTAAAAGTTGGGTTAATTTTTGCTAATTGTAGGAGGGTTTGTGTCACTCACTCTAGTTATAAGATAGAGTTCAATAGGAGGCAAAATAATACATAGTATTGCCATGACAATACACCGACCAAACAATATCACCCGTGCGTATAGTTTCTAGTTTTATGTATGGAAGATTTTTGCGCCACGGAAGAAAGGGGGAGAGAGTCTAAATGACAGATAAATGTTGGAACCGTTTCTTTTGTCTCTTACACCATTACAAATAAAAAGTCCCTATAATAAAATGAATTAAAATGATTTGTTTTGTTCAAAATATCAGAAATTGTTTATCTAAAAAATGTCATTTACAATTTGTCGAAAAAAGCCTCTTACAATTAGGGGTGCACAAAATGTCCAAGGTTACAAAACCAATCAATAACCATGAAATATCCTTTTGATATAACCGGTTCAAAACCAAAGTTGCCTAACCGGGTATTATTTTGCAAAACTGGTTATACCGATTATATCCAAGACAAAGAAGAAAGGGGTGTAAAGAGTCTAAATGACAAATAAATATTGGGACAATTTCTTGTCTTACACGGTTACAAATAAAAAGTCCCTAAAATAAAATGATTTAAAATGATTTGTTTTGTTCAAAATATCAAGAATTGTTTATCTAAAAAATGTCATTTACAATTTGTCAAAAAAAGTCCCTAACCTCCGTCAAAAAAAAGTCCCATACAATTAGGGGCCCACAAAATGTGCATGGTTACAAAACCAATCCATAACCATAAAATATCCATTTGATATAATCGGTTCCAAAACCAAAGTAGCGTAACCGGTTATTATTTTGCAAAACAGGTTATACTTATACCGATTATATAAAAAAAAATACATATGCATGCATGCACAGTAGGTCTTTCACCAACCTAGGGTGATCCCCACATCAATACTTGAAAAAAAACCTAACCAAGTTCTCTGATACATGGAGCTGATACTTGATAAACATAACTCATTCAACTCTAGAAAGAATAGAAATTACCTTTAAAAAGCTATTGATGCCATTCTTCACAAGTATTGATGTGCCATTGATGCCAATAATAAAGATGAAAATATAGTAACTTGTGATTGTGATGAATGAAGTGAATGAAAGGAAAAGTTACACAAGGTTCTTATGAAGTGATGTGAATGAAGCGAATGAAAAGAAAAGTTACAAAAGGTTCTTTGAGAGTGTTCTCGTAACTTGTTGATAATAGTACCTTGCTTGCTGATAATTTTATAAGTCTAGAAAGAATGGATCTTTTAAAAAGACAGTGTGGTGCAAACAAATACACTAATTATAATATTTGTAACTGTTGTATTAATTCATAATGGGAAAAATAGGACAGAAAAGTGCGTGTTTGTTGCATGCCCTATCTTTGGACTGCGAAAACACTAGACCTTGATCACCCGCAATCATCACTTTTTCCTGCCAATCAAAAACCAAAAGCTCTCTTTCTCTCTTATACTCATTCGTCTATTCTGTTCCTTCCTTTTCTCCTCCCACCAACAAACACTGAAAACTCTTCAGCATACACTCACTGCCAAACCCACCACCACACTCTTTCAAAACATAAAATCTCTTCCAAAAGCATACCTTTTCTATTCTTGCCATTACAAATCCCAAAAGCTCTCCCCCTCTTGATACCTATTTTTTTGCTAACTGATTTGAAATCTGTTAGCATCCTTTTTTTTCTCTGATCACAGTGTTGAGTTTGATAATGGAGCGCTACATGATCAATCTATCATACTAATGTATTGAAAAAATTTATATATATAAATTAACATATGGATGTATACATAATTATAAACACACGTACATAATTTAGTTAGGATGTCATACTAATGCATTTTGTTGCTACACGTACTAGTGAAATGTGATGATGGATAAGGTAATTTCCATTTTTACGTATGGAAGATTTTTGCGCCACTTGGGCCAACATTTAGATGGTCTGTCTATCTAAATGAGAGATAAATGTTGGGACCATTTCTTTTGTCTCTTACACCGTGACAAATAAAAAGACCCTAAAAAATGATTTAAAATGATTTGTTTTGTTCGAAATATCAAGAATTGTTTATCTAAAAAATGTCATTTACAATTTGTCAAAAAACGTCCCTTACAATTAGGGGTGCACAAAATGTCCATGGTTACAAAACCAATCCATAACCATGAAATATCTATTTAATATAATCGGTTCCAGAACCAAAGTAGTGTAAGCGGTTATTATTTTGCAAAACTGGTTATACCGGTTATATCCAAAAAATACACATGCATGCACAGCAAGTCTTTCACCTACCTAGGGTGAGAACCCATATCAAAGCTTGAAGAAAACCTAACCCAGTTCTCTGATAAATGGAGCTGATACTTGATAAACCTAACTCATTCAACTCTAGAAAGAATAGATATTACCTTTAAAGCTATTGATGTTAAGAGTCCCACATCGGATGTGATATGGCCTATAAAAGAGTTTATAAGTGGGAGGCATCCCTCACCTTACAAGCCGGTTTTGTAGGGTTGAGTTAGGCTTTAACCACATTATAAGATGGTATCAAAGCCAATCCAAGATCCGCTGGACCACCCGCTATCAGGCCACTCGGGTCACGCTCCAGTTGTCCAGTCCTGGGCGTGAGGGGGGTGTGTTAAGAGTCCCACATCGGATGTGATATGGCCTATAAAAGAGTTTATAAGTGGGAGGCATCCCTCACCTTACAAGTCGGTTTTGTGGGGTTGAGTTAGGCCTAAACCACATTTTAAGATGGTATCAAAGCCAATCCAAGATCCACTGGGCCACCCGCTATCGGGCCACTCGGGTCACGCTCCAGTTGTCCAGTCCTGGGCGTGAGGGGGGTGTGTTAAGAGTCCCACATCGGATGTGATATGGCCTATAAAAGAGTTTATAAGTGGGATGCATCCCTCACCTTACAAGCCGGTTTTGTGGGGTTGAGTTAGGCCTAAACCACAACATATGGATGTATATATAATTATAAACACATGTAAGGAATTTAGTTAGGATGTCATACAAATGCATTTTGTTGCTACACATACTTGTGAAATGTGATGATGGATGAGGTAATTTTCATTTTTACGTATAGAAGATTTTTGCGCCATTTGGCCCAACATTTAGATGGTTAATTCAAGACACGGAAGAAAGGGGGAGAGAGTCTAAATGACAGATAAATATTGGGACCATTTCTTTTGTCTCTTACACCGTTACAAATAAATAGTCCCTAAAACAAAGTGATTTAAAATGATTTGTTTTGTTCAAAATATCAAGAATTGTTTATCTAAAAAATGTCATTTACAATTTGTCAAAAAAAGTCTCTTACAATTAGGGGTGCACAAAATGTCAATGGTTACAAAACCGGTCCATAACCATGAAATATCCATTAGATATATCCGGTTTCAAAACCAAAGTAGCGTAATCGGTTATTATTTTGCAAAACTAATTATACTAGTTATATCTATAACCGGTTTTTATAACTGGTTATATCCCTAACCGGTTTTGACCGAAGTACAGTTTTTTAACTTAAAAATCTGAATTTGGCCAAAAAAAAATGGAATTCAATTTTAATTTTTAAAAAGAAGAATTTAAAACAAAAAAAAATGTGTACTCTCTCTCAAGTTCATTATTAACTGAAATAATTTATCACTAGTTAAAATATTATTATTTTTTTTTACGTGACTAGTTAAAATATTGTTAACCAGATCTTGTTGTCGTGGAAATAGGGCGATAGTTACAGTCTTACAAAAAAAAAAGATTGAAGCTTTTACTACTACTCCCTCCGTCCATATTATATATATCGCTTCGAGTCATTTCACACATATTAAGAAAAGTAGTTAATTTTGTATGGGAACGAGAAATTATGAGTTAGTTTTCCAAATTAAAATTCATTAATGACATTGAGAAGATAAATTAGTAGAGTTATGAAAGATATATTAATAAATAATGAAGAGTATGGTAGGAAAAGAAACATTAATGTTTCATTGGAATTCTAAAAACTCATATATTATGGGCTTTTATATTTTGTACCCCCCTCTTTATACCCCATACCCCCATAATTCAGTTTAACCCAAAAATACCCCTCTCATTTTTACCAAAATCTGATCAGACCTCACAAAAAATTGAGCTTCTCGGAATTATCTCATTTAAAGGTAATTCTGGAAATTTTACCCGTTTTGTTTCCGGAAATACTGTATTTCTGGAACAGTTATTTGCTTCCGTAAACATCAAATTTTTAGTATTTCCGGGAATTTTATTTTTTTTAGTTTCTGGAAACATCGTATTTCTGGAAAGTTTATTTTTTTACCTTCCGAAAATACCGTTTTTTACGTGTTTCCAGAAGTTTTAAAATGTCTCTTCCAGAATTACGTGTATTTTCGGTAATTCCGGAAGTCGTTTTTAAATTTGTTTTTTACTTTTTCGTTAATTTACATATATGGCTACGACTGACGGCAGACTTCTGTTTACTATAGATAGATTTATCGGACGAGTTTACTACCTCAGAGGTACATATCTTCCTAAAGCGCTTTTTGTTTATTATTTTTATAAGTTATTAATTTAGTTTACGATTATTTTATAGCTTTTTCCTACTCGGGATAATATTGTACGTTGGGCTAGAGATATCGGGAAAGCCAACAGAGTCATTGTTATTATTATTCGATCCGAGTCCACGGAGAATGGTAAAGGGAAGAAGAATAAGATCGTTTTGCGTTGCGAGAGACATGGGAGATATACTGCAGTAGATGTTGGGTGTTCTACTAGACACAAGATCTCAAAAAAGTGTGGTTGTCCTTTTAGATTGAAAGCTAAACCACTCAATCCTCCTAATTTTGATTGGAAGGTTAAAGTTATGTGTGGAAGTCACAATCATGAGCCTCATAAGACTTTGCTTGGAGCATCAATCTTTGGTAAGTTTAACAAGGAGGAGCGGTTAGTTGTTGAGCAGTATTTGTTGTTGGGAGTGAAAGCACAAAAAAGTCTACAAGCAATAAAGAAAAGATTTGCCAACAACTTGAGTAAGATCTCTCAACTGTATAGTACTCGCAGCAAACTCCGATCGGGCATGAGAGGTAGTCGGACTGAGATGCGGGAGCTTATGAGACTGATCGAGTTTGAGCATTACTTGTGTTGGACCAGACGGTTTGAAGGAATTGATATGGTTGAGGAGATCATGTGGACACACCCTGAGAGTATCAAGTTATTGAAGATTTTTCCTACATGGTCGTCCAATCCCATTGGAGATGGTTGACTCTCATTGGATGAGGCTCGGTTTGGAGAGTATGGATGAGGAACGCGTTAAACAAGCCTCACTTGAATGTGATATAAGCTATACAATAGAGGAGATTTGGAGGCGATGGACTGCGATGTCTCTTGAGGAGAGATTTGTCTTTAAGAGAGGTCTTGATGATTATGTCTTCCCAAGCACTACATCCTTGGTTCCACCTAAGCACAAAGTCAAGACTAGGGGTGCACCAAAGAAGAAGAAGAAAGAGTATGATGTGAAGAGAGATCCTTCTTCTTGGGAGCACGTGGATTTCTCTTTGAGCTCAGTGTAGCAACCCTCCCAGAAGTCATCAAAGAAACTTCCCCAGCGGTCCTCACAGCAAGTCTTCCAGCTACCATCGCAGAGGACATCTCACAAGCGGGCACAGCATGACATCCATTTTGTAAGTCACCTTTCAGAGCATATGCATAGGTACATTGATGACATTATCAATGTGAAGGGGGGTGGAAACTGTGGCTATAGATGCATTGCTGCCTCGCTTGACTACTCGGAGCACAGTTGGCAGCTAGTTCGCATTCATTTGATTGAGGAGATGGACACAAATTATTTTCTATACTCAAAGGTGATGGGTGACGACTACAACACAGTTAGGGCCTCATTAGATGCTCTCCCACAAGAAATTCAACCTCCTGAGAAGTGGATGTCGATGCCTGACATGGGACATGTTATAGCAACTAGATATCAGATAGCCCTTGTTATGTTATCACCTTCAGATGGTGGGTCATGGACATGCTTCCCTTTGAGAGGAGAATATGTCTCTAGTCAGAGCCAATTGTTCTGTGTGGGGTTTATCAGGGGGTGGTGTGTGGAAAACATGTGCAAGTATACACAGTCCATAACAAGTAATACAATGTTTAGAACAGGTCGAACCCACAGGGATTGATGAACTCTTTCAAAAGTCAATATTATGTAACTTAGAGGAAAGTAACTAATTCAACAAGATAGTTGATGATGGTGAGTATCACAAGTAAGTTAGAATAAAGCAAAGTGTAAGTAGTTGTAATGCAATAGAGAAAAGCTAGTTGGAATGTCTTCCCCGTGTAATTTACTTATAACTGTTTAATGCAGTTATGATGCAGTTGCACTGAATGCTGTTCCATTAGTTGTGTGACTTTCAGTCACTTTTCTTCAGAGTTTCATTACAAGCTTCCTATATCTAGGCTTGCTAAATAAGTTCACTCTTGTATTTTAAAGTACCCACAGTATCACCCTATGGACTATACTATCCTATGTCTAGGACTTAGTATGGTTTTCACAAAGTTCCTTTATGTAAAACACTCACCCATATTAGTTCTTGAGTTCTTAATTGTAAACCATGTCTGCTTTTACAAATCTACTTATTCTAAGTGATCAACCTCAAAATAAGTGTTGAAAGTATTATCAAGCAAGAACTAAAGTGCACACATCATATACTTGTATTAAACTTACATAAAAGTTCATTAAATGGTTAGAACATTCCAACTAAGAGAGGTTTAGCTCAACATAGATATTGCAAGGCAAATATAAACAGAATAGAACATGTTTATATAATTGAAATCACAAAAGAGAAACAACAAGATACAGTTTACACAAGTTGTAGCTCTTAGCATGAATTCTCCTAGCAATGTAGTTGCATTAGCTCCTTAGCACTTTGGTAAAACCATGAAATCGAAGTAAGGAGGATTTGTCACTTCCTTCCTTTCCTTCTTACAAAATAGAAACTATGTATATTGAAATTTAAATCTAACTTATGGATTGTGATCTATCTTCAAGTGAAGGAGTGAGGTCCTTTTATAGTCTTCAAGAGAGGTGCTTCCTTCCTTCATGTTGAAGTAACTTTTATGGCTGTATTCATGGTTACTTTACAGCAGTTGATTCCCATGTGAAGTCTTTAATCAAGTGTATAGGGAGGTCAAATGAGATAAGAACATGTGTCCCTATGTTGATGACTCTTCAAAGCTATGTGGGAATTGTAGGCAACGAAATCTGAGGTGTTCTTGCTTTAGGGGACCAAGTATGAGGTCATCAAGTGCAAGTGGATGGCAAGTGGATGTGCAAGTGGATGGCTCCAACGTTCGGTCAATGCAGTTGCAGTGCAGTAGCATTGTGCTAAACAGCGCAGTTATAAGTGCAGGATCAATGTAGGAGCATCTAGACTGCACTGAACAAACTTATCAAACATACCACAATATATCCAAAATGGCCTACTAACAACTATAACCATGTTAAACACTCAAGTTATCACATATTACATAAAATACTATATAAACTCTTTATCTTTGCTTGAAAGAGAGCAATTTACTAAGTTTAAACATATGAATAACTCTATATAAAATAGAGTTATCACACCCCCAAACTTAAACCATTGCTTGTCCTCAAGTAATGACAAAGACAAACTAATTAATACTAAAGTTTCTAGAAGATAAATCAGTTTGATATTTGGATTTTCATGAGGTGCTCTCTATGAACTTCTTTGCTCAACAATTTTTGTTGTGCCTTTATTTCTTTTCAATTTTCCAGAATTATTTACACTCTTTGTGTGTGTGTGTGAACCCACTGAGTTGAGATTGGTTCGAAGACTAAGTGAAAACTTTTTCCTAGCCTTTGAAGAGATTGGTTTATCTTTGGTCACACCAAAATATTTTTTCAAAAGAAAGGTTAGACTCACAAAATCCTCAAGTATTGGAGAGTTTTAAACACAACCAAGGACTTGACTGAATTTTTCAAAGCTTTTTGAGTTAATGAACTATTTTTCTTGTGTTTGGTGGTTTCTTTAATGCAGATGCATCACTTCTTTGAAGTGCTTTTTGCATTGATGTTTTTCTGCAGTGCACTTGCATTGCTTCTACACTGTGTTTTTTTTTTGTAGCCTATATTGCCTTCCTCACTGTCCTCCAGATGCATTTATTCCTGCATGGCACAGGTGCAGCTTTTCACTGACCTCCCGATGCATTTATGCACTTTGGCACAGGTACAGTTTTCAACTATCCTCCAGATGTATTTATTCCTGCATGGCACAGGTACAGCTTTTCACTGACCTCCAGATGCATTCATGCACTTTGGCACAGGTATAGTTCAATTGATTCAGGTCAATATGGCTTTGATCTTTGATCTTTTCACCACTCTTTTTGTATTCTTTTGCATTGTTTGTTCTCACTTTTCAAATTCAGCCTTGATTTTCATAAAAATACCCCCAAACTTAATTCTTTAAGCTATTCCAACTTTTTAATCAAAATTTGTTTTGACCTTAGCTCACCAAAATTTTCCCTTGCATCAGATTGCTCTTTAAATAGCAAGGTTCTTTTCACAAACTCAGTTTTGAGGTTTTTGGAAGAAAAATAATTCTGGTTATTTTTGTGAGAAATAAGGCTTCTTTTTCTTTTCTTGCTTTTCAAAAATCCATCCATAGGTGCACCATATCTTTATAAAATATTTTCAAACTGATCATCTACTAAAATGTTCTTAACAATTTATAGTATTCCTCATACTTGTCCCTATTTTCCAATGAAAAATGTATCTTTGGAAAATTAGTTTCATGTATTTGAATACTACTTTGTTAAGTACATCTAATATATTCATACAAAAATATTTACTAAAAACATACATTTGCTAAAACACGCACACATAACATACTTAATATGATAAGTTCTCCAACTTAAGGGGTAGCAGTGTCCTCACTGCTAGAAGTTCACAAAATATTTGCAAATATTTGTTCAAAATAGGGGGAGAGGGATTAAAAACACAACCAGGGAAGAGTTAGTAGTAAGATAACATCCAAAATATAGTAGTTAAACTGCAGAAAGCATGTAACTGATACTCATTTCTTTTCTCCACTCCTTGTCCTTGCACTCTGCCTGGTAGGAGGAGTGTTCTTCACCTTCTGTTTCTTTCCTTTTGGCTTTGGGATTGGAGTTTCTTCTACTGGTGCAGATGCACCTGATTCCTCTGGTGTTGCTGCAGGACTTGATGCAGTAGCATCAGTTGGGATTGCCTCAGAGATCTTTCTCTTTGGTGCCTTGACTGCTGGTTGTTTGAAGAATGTTTGTGTATTTCCCAGTTCTTCTCTCTTCCTGTGCAGATGCAATGCAGTAGCATTGCAATGCAACTGCATCAGTTTCCTGTTTTTCCTACAAAACACTTAAAACATCAAATTGAAAAAAAAAGGACATAATTAATAATTCAAAATCATGGGTTGCCTCCCATAAGCGCTTGATTTAAGAGTCTTTCAGCCTGACTATCTCCTTGATTTAGAGATTTTGGAAATGAGTGGTGCCTTTGTCCCTCACCACATGTGCTCCATAATACTGCTTCACCTTTTTTCCATTGATTTGGAATGTGGAAATGGTGGCTTCATCAAACAATTCCATTGCCCCATTAGGATACACTTTCACCAAATTTTTTGGAGTTGGATTTTTGTGAGATGGGCATTGGGTTGGGAGAGTTGGTTGTTTGTTGAGTGCTTCTTTAGGGTCTGGTTCAGGCTCAATCTCTTTAACACTCCCTTCTTCTTCTGATTCATTTCTTCTTCCCACACTCTCCTTTTCCACCATGTCTTTACCTAGCAGTGCAGGAGCATCAGATGCAAGAGCATTGATCAGATGATCCTTTTGTGCTTGTTCTTCTCTTGGCAGAATGTCTTTTTCCAAGATTTCTTCTTCAGGTGGTGCAGCTGCATCTGGTGCAAGTGCACTGGTGAGATGATCATACTGCTTATGGAATTGCTTCTGCACTAAATGGTCAAGAGAAATGATTGTTGAACATTCTTCACTCTCCTCTGCAGGATATTTCAGAGCATTCATCACATTGAATTTCACCTCTTGATCATTCACTCTCATGGTTAGTTCTCCTTTTTGTACATCAATGAGTGCTTTTCCAGTTGCCAAGAATGGTCTTCCAAGGATGATTGGGACTTCTTTGTCTGTATCAAAATCAAGAATAACAAAATCTGCAGGAAACACAAATTAATCAACCTTAACCAAAATATCTTCAATAATTCCCTCTGGGGAGGCTATTGATCTATCAGCAAGTTGAAGTGTTATAGTGGTTGGTCTTGCAATTCCAATTCCCAACTGGTTAAAAATAGATTTAGGCATTAAGTTAATACTTGCCCCTAAATCACATAAAGCTTTACCAGTATAAGAGGTTCCAATGGAAAATGGAATTGTAAAACTCCCTGGATCCTTCAATTTCCTTGGAATTTTGTTTTGCAAAATTAAACTACATTCTTTAGACATAGCAATTGTTTCAAAATCCCCTAATCTTCTTATTTTTGAAAGCACATCCTTCATAAATTTATCATAATTAGGCATTTGATGAAGTGCTTCAACTAAGGGAACATTGATGTGTATCTGGTTTAAAATCTCAAGAAACTTACTGAATTGCTTCTCCTCATGTGCCTTTTTTAATCTTTGAGGATAAGGAGGATGAGGGTATTCAGGAACTAACCTTGGAGTTGGAACTTCATGAGATGCAGATGCATCAGGTGCTTCTGCATTTTGAGCATTTTTTATTTTTATTTTTTTCTCCCTTACACCTTTAATCTTTTGTGGTTCTGAAAGATCTTTTCCATTTCTAAGAGAAATGGCCTTCACCCGTTCCTTTCCTGTCCTGTGGGATGTGGTAGCTACTGTGTTTGAGGGTAGTGTACCTGTTGGTTTTTGATACAGAGCTGTTGCTAATTGTCCCACTTGATTCTCCAAATTTTTGATGGAGGCATTAAGAGTTGGAATTTGAACTTTTGTATCACTCATAAATGCTTTTGTCCTATCCATAAATGCATCTGTTTTACCCATAATTGCTTTCAATAAGGCTTCCATGGAGTTGTCCATTTCTGGTGCAGATGGTCTTTGGACGTGTTAAGAAAGGAATCCTGGTGGAGTAGATGGTGCAGCTGGATTAGGTGCAGTAGCATTATTACTCCCCCACCAGAAATCTGAGTGAATGTTCCAATCTGGATTATAGGTATTTGGGTAAGGGTTGTTATTCCTATTATATCCTACATAATTTACAGAAATAGGATTGCTAGGACATTCCTCATACAAGTGACCTCCTCCACACTATACACAACTGGTGGTACCTGGAGGTGCTTGTTCTACTGTTGCTGCAGTGCTGTCTGTTGATGCAACTGCATTAGATGCAGTTGCATTAACTGAAGTGAAGTTCTTTATCAAGTTGGCCAAAGTGGCTACTTGAGCAGATAAGGCTGTTACATCACTAACCTCATGTACCCCTGATGGTTTCTTTTGGGCACTCACCCTCTCAGTAGGCCAACTAGAGCTATTAGCTACTATTCTATCAATTAACTCACATGCTTCATTGTATGACAGATTTAATAACACTCCACCAGAAGATGCATCAAGCATTATTCTGGTTTGAGGTTCTAAACCATTATAAAAAGTTTCCATTTGAATAATAACAAGTAAACCATGATGAAGACATTTTCTTAAAAGTTCTTTCCACCTTTCCCATTCTTCAAATAATGATTCAAACTCTTTTTGTCTAAAAGATGTAATATCAGTTCTCATCCTGGCATTTTAGATAGGTGGGAAATATTTTCCTAAAATTTTTTCAGCCATTTCATTCCATGAATGGATAGAGTTAGGCTCTAAAGAGTTTAGCCAAGCCTTAACTCTATCTTTCAAAGAATAAGGAAATAACCTTAATCTGAAAGCATCTTCACTAACACTAGGTAAGATAAAGTTACTACATACTTCTAAAAACTGTTTTAAATGTAAGTGAGGATCCTCTAGAGGAGTTCCTCCAAATTAACCAATAGTTTGAAGCATTTGAAACATCATAGGTTTAAATTCAAAATGCACAGCATCTATATGAGGTCTAGATATGCTAGTTTGCATGTTTTGATGATCAAACTGAGCATAATCCCTCATAGGTCTATCTCTATCATTAATCATACCTATGGGATCCATGTGAATGAATCGTTCTCTGTGATCTTCTTCTGTATCTTGATGAGAGCCAGGACCTCCTCTTACTGAGTGTGGTCTTGAGCTTTGTCCTTCACTGTGAGACATCTTGCAGGCTTGTTTCTTTTGCTTTTGGAGTCTTAACAATCTCCTAAATCTTCTTTCTATCTCTGGATCTAAGCTGTATTCTGGTGTCCTGTACATATGCTAAAGCACCATGTGCTCCTGCATGACAGAAACTTGCAAATACCAGAAATAATATACACTAAATTACAGTATATTAGATTTTTAAAAGAATTTAACTACAATCCCCGGCAACGGCGCCAAAAACTTGGTGTGTGGAAAACATGTGCAAGTATACACAGTCCATAACAAGTAATACAGTGTTTAGAACAGGTCGAACCCACAGGGATTGATGAACTCTTTCAAAAGTCAATATTATGTAATTTAGAAGAAAGTAACTAATTTAACAAGATAGTTGATGATGGTGAGTATCACAAGTAAGTTAGAATAAAGCAAAGTGTAAGTAGTTGTAATGCAATAGAGAAAATCTAGTTGGAAAGTCTTCCCCATGTAATTTACTTATAAGTGTTTAATGCAGTTATGATGCAATTGCATTGAATGCTGTTGCATTAGTTGTGTGCCTTTCAGTCACTTTTCTTCAGAGTTTCATTACAAGCTTCCTATGTCTAGGCTTGCTAAATAAGTCTACTCTTGTATTTTAAAGTACCCACAGTATCACCCTATGGACTATACTATCCTATGTCTAGGACTTAGTATGGTTTTCACAAAGTTTCCTTTATGTAAAACACTCACCCATATTAGTTCTTGAGTTCTTAATTGTAAACCATGTCTGCTTTTACAAATCTACTTATTCTAAGTGATCAACCTCAAAATAAGTGTGGAAAGTATTATCAAGCAAGAACTAAAGTGCACACATCATATACTTGTATTAAACTTACTTAAAAGTTCATTAAATGGTTAGAACATTCCAACTAAGAGAGGTTTAGCTCAACATAGATATTGCAAGGCAAATATAAACAGAATAGAACATGTTTATATAATTGAAATCACAAAAGAGAACAACAAGATAGAGTTTACACAAGTTGTAGCTCTTAGCATGAATTCTCCTAGCAATGTAGTTGCATTAGCTCCTTAGCACTTTGGTAAAACTATGAAATCGAAGTAAGGAGGATTTGTCACTTCCTTCATTTCCTTCTTACAAAATAGAAACTATGTATATTGAAATTTAAATCTAACTTATGGATTGTGATCTATCTTCAAGTGAATTGGAGTGAGGTCCTTTTATAGTCTTCAAGAGAGGTGCTTCCTTCCTTCATGTTGAAGTAACTTTTATGGCTGTATTCATCGTTACTTTATAGCAGTTGATTCCCATGCGAAGTCTTCAATCAAGTGTATAGGGAGGTCAAATGAGATAAGAACATGTGTCCCTATGTTAATGACTCTTCAAAGCTATGTGGGAATTGTAGGCAACGAAATCTGAGGTGTTCTTGCTTTAGGGGACCAAGTATGAGGTCATCAAGTGCAAGTGGATGGCAAGTGGATGTGCAAGTGGATGGCAAGTGGATGTGCAAGTGGATGGCTCCAACGTTCGGTCAATGCAGTTGCAGTGCAGTAGCATTGTGCTAAACAACGCAGTTATAAGTGCAGGATCAATGCAGGAGCATTTGATGCAGGAGCATCTAGACTGCACTGAACAAACTTATCAAACATACCACAATATATCCAAAATGGCCTACTAACAACTATAACCATGTTAAACACTCAAGTTATCACATATTACATAAAATACTATATAAACTCTTTATCTTTGCTTGAAAGAGAGCAATTTACTAAGTTTAAACATATGAATAACTCTATATAAAATAGAGATATCAGTGGGAATCATTGGATTCAGGTTATGTTGAGCGGTACTAGTCCATTACCTCCTATTCATCCTACTTGGAGTCCATATGCTTCATCTGAAGCCAGATCGTGGTTATATCCATATTTTGGACGTCGAGAGTTATGGTCTTCTTTTGTTCTAGGGCATGTTGCACCGACCGACCCAATTGATTACATAAACATTACCTGATTATATTATATTATATTTTATTCCACGAGTTTATATTATATTATATTATATTCCACGAGTTTATTATTTGACGGTCTAGATTTTGCCGACACTTTTTAACGGTGTTGATTTTGCCGACACTTTCAACGGTCTAGATTTTGCCGACCACTTTTCATCAACGGTGAAAGTCCGCTTTAGGGTTTCATATTTTCTCTATAAATAGACCCATTATATTTCACTTCTTTCACACACAACACAAGAAAATGGACACATGTAATACACAATACTCTCGTGATTCCGCACTCACTGCCTTTCACCATCAGGGCACAATCACCAACAGAGAAGATGGTGTCTATTTCTGGTGTCCAAAACCTATTTTATATAGACTTAAAGACGACATCACCTTTGCTGCTCTCAAAGAAAAACTACAGAGTAAGGTGCAAGTAGAGGGTGACGAGCGAGAAGTCACTCGTATCATTTATCGCAACCCCAGTATGGGCGATAATAATCGTGTTCGCTGGTCCACAATGGATGTGAAGAACGACGATGACGTGCGAGCCATGATGGACAGTTATGACATGTTTAGACTTCGGAGTCCTTTAGAGTTGTACGTCGAAACCACAAAGAGCGTCGCTGAGATCCTTCACCGTTTAACTCCACCATCTCAATAGTTTAGACCTTGTTTTTGTTTTGTTTGTTGTTGTACTCTGTTATTTTCAGTCAATGTAGACGATGTTTTTAATTAATAAAATAAATGTTTAATTTCTTATTTTTGAATTCCGGAAACACCATAATACAGGATAAATCTGGAACTCATTTTATTGGGATTTCCGGAAATACCCTAAAATGAGATAAATCCGGAATTAATATTTTTTGGATTTCCGGAATTACCTCATTTTAGTGTAATTCCGGAAGGTATATTGTGTTCCGGAATTACACTAAAATGAAGTAATTCCGGAAATCCAAAAAATATTAATTCCGGATTTATCTCATTTTAGGGTATTTCCGGAAATCCCAATAAATTGAGTTCCGGATTTATACCTATGGACGTAATTTCGGAAAAAAAAATTGAACTCAGGGATAATATCGTCCGTTTGGTCAATTTGGAGGGGGGTATGGGCTATAATAGGGGTACAAAATCTAAAAGCCTATATTATAGGGCAATTTTTTTTTTACTAAAAAAAGATCCAATATGGGATGGAGGGAGTATTAATTAGTAGGCTAACAGGTTGCATCCTTATGCCGGTTGATTGGACGTTGAATAGTTAAGAAAATGAGGAATCTGTTGAGACTAGTAATGAGGCATGTAATTTCGTAGTTTCAGCAATTTGGTAGCAGATGAAGACTTACCGTGACCGTAAGTGCAAACTTTGCAATGCATAAATTATCTTGAAATATACATCTAAGGGTGTGTCACATCATCGATCAGGTGGGATCTCCTCTATTTTGGCTCCAAGTTTCTCCCTCCCCTCCTTTGGCTCCAATTTTGTTCTTTAGTAACCTGTTTGTCGAAAGAAAAAAAGAATTTTTATGTAATGTGATAATGACATATTTGATTATCATTTGTTGTTTATATTTTACTGAACCAATTTCATTTGTGTCACTAACTACATTATTTTCATTCTATGCAACATTCGTAATTTTATATTTTAAGGGTATTTTATGGTTTACTAGAAATCTTAACTATTCAAATAGCGGAAATTGATTCCTCCATAATCAGATTAGTGAAAATGAAAATTAATTTCGCAACAAATTACATAAAGTTATTTTTGATGCTAAGTAGTGTGTTATTTTATACTTTAGTGTTCGTAAAAAAAAAAACTAACCATTCAAATACTCAACGTTCAGTGCTCAATACCGGAAAAAAAAATTAACTGTTTGAATGCGCAAAATTTGTATTGGTGAAAAAAAAATCAAGACAAAATATGTAAAGTTCGATACTAAGTTGTGTGTTTTTTTATAATTTAGTGTTTGTAAAAAATATTCATCTATTTAAATATGTTATGTAGAGTGTTGTTGTCTGAGATCTATGTAATGTGATAATGCGTTAAACTAAAGTTATTTGATTATCATTTGTTGTCTATATTTTAATGGATCAATTCATTTGTGTGTTGATTTTTTTTTTTTAAAAAAAATTAACTATTTGAATTACTTATGTTTGAATTATAAATTACTATGCTACCTTGTTTCTATAGACTATTACTTATGTTTGAATTATAATATCCATCAAATTTTAATATCCCAACAATTATAAAGCTTTGACCCCGTGCATCGCACGGGTCCCGACACTAATTAACTGTAATTGTGCGGTGCACAAATAGTGTTTGAATAAAATATATAAATGAGAGAGAGACCATTTTTGAAAAAAATTAAATAACCAATGCATAAATTATTAATTGTAATTTTGCAGTGCACAAATAGTGTTTGAATAAAATATATAAATGAGAGAGAGAGACCATTTTTGAAAAATATTAAATAACCGGTTAAAATTGCCACCAACGAACATCCATCACATAAATAGATAAAAATCATAACCATTTTATAAAAAATTGAAATAATCGATTATAAAAATTAGCATAAATACCCAAATTTATTTAACCGAATATAGATATGGACATGGTTTAACCGTTGAACCGGTTATTTTGTGCACCCTATTTATGATAGACATGTTCCCTAATGGTTGAAGCAGCCGACTCCTAGTATGCGGTTGACATTATTATTCTAGTGTTGATTAAAAAAAGAGTGCTGCTATTTAGTAAGAATAGTTTTTGTAAAAAATGTAAGAAATACACCGGAAGTTAAATTGTAGGTACCAACTAACACTACACACCAAATGTCTTGTTTTGTTAATTATTTTTACTTTTATTACGTTTCTTTTCTTACTATCTAACATTTCTCTTAAAAAAATCTTGTTATTCTAGTTATGCTAGCAATCTTGTGCCACACTAGTTGCTCAAACCATAAATAACAAACACTTCAATATATTCCATAAAATATTATTCACTTTTTTATTTAGTCTCTAAATTATCAACACTTATAAAATAGTTTTTAAGATTTGTTTTTATCTATCAATTCAGTCCTTAAGCAGCGAATTTTAGAGACTTTATTGATTAACGAAGATAAACTTTTGGGATCATTTAATAGTTTTTTATAATTTAGAGACTAAATAAAAAAGAGAGGAACACTTTATGGACTAAATTAAGGGTTTACTTAACCTTAAATTTCTTTAATAGGCCTTGGACTCTTTGTTATATTGTAACTTAAGACTATAGCGAAAGTGCCTTGGACTGTATAGTGAAGTTCTCACACCGTTTTGAATCTGATTTTCGCATTCATGTATGTAAATACCTTTTTTAAGTAACAAACTTCTTTGTGTTGATACTCTAGTTAATGTATGAACAACAAAGTTAATATGTCTCCTAATAAGACTAACCCTCACAAATTCACCAGAAAACTAACCCTCATAGTTATGTAAACCACCCTGTCTGGCTTACGACCTAGCAGAACAGTACCTAGCTCGATTTGATAAGTTTCCTTTTTAACAATGCCATGCTAATCTTCTCTGTATTGTTCCAAATTTATCGGAAGGGACTCCTCCTTAACAATGTCGTCCACTATATATTTGTTTTCAATCCACTCACTACGTGGATTTCCATCTCACCTAACTAGTTAATTGCTCCCTATAAGCCCAAAGTCCCATCTTACTGAATCGGTACAATTCTCCAACTTCATTAATCACATACAAGCCAACCTCAAAGCATTCCATATCATGAAACATAGTAGCATCAAATACTTGGCCATTTACTGGTTTATGATGATGTGAGTTATGGATTAATTAGCTTCTCTATAATGTGATTGTAAGGAGAATAAATCGAAAATAAACCACTAAAGGCATTCTTTCAGATGTTTCCACTACCTTAAACAGAAATAACCTTCACTTAATATTCCTTCCTACCACCAAACTTCATTCAAATTGAGTAGACATGAAAGGTATTTATATGATCATTTCTACTGGCCATAATTAGAGGTTACAACATCACTGACAAAATAAACCTCGAGCATATAGTTGATGAACCTGTAACTAATTTATTGAGAGATCAACAAAGATGATACACAAGTTGACTGGGATATATTTTTGGTTGCAACCAACGATGATTAGTGGAAAAATCCTTCGTAGGAAGGGAGGTAACTCTCAATTGGAGAGTGAACCATATATAATAAACATTTGTGTGACCCTTATCTCACTGAAATAATTTCTGTAGGTGCCATAACTTTTTAAATCTGATTGATGGGAACTAATTTGTGTGTAGTTGGGTTTATGACAAATAACTGTGTCTATATTCAACAATGTATGAAAGAATTATTATTATTTTAAGGTTCAAGGATATGCATTCAATAATTTCATTATATGTACATACTTTAACTATCATCATTTATATTAGTGCATCCTTTTCGACAAAGGGTCTCGAGCTTGGAAAGGAATTATTCACAGACAAATAGTTATATTAATATTTGGATAAATTTTAATATAACATGTTGAGATGGCCGAGTTGGTCTAAGGCGCCAGATTAAGGTTCTGGTCCGAAAGGGCGTGGGTTCAAATCCCACTCTCAACATTTTGGTAATTTCTTATTTACTTTTTTGGTCTTTTATCTTTGCTCTAGGTTTCACTTTGGTCCGTTTTGGTCCCTCATCTTTCATTTTTGTTTCATTTTGGTCCCTGCTGTTAGTTTTTGTTAACAGACGTCATGCTGGCAGTTAACTACTGACGTAGCGTCTTAAATTCATTAAATGACGTGGCATTCATTAATTGATGTGGCAAAAAAAAATATTTTTTAATTTTAAATCTAATGACACATAAGCAATTAAGTTTTTAAAATTATAAAAACACAAATTAACAAATTAACAAAAAACACTAGAATACCTTCAAACAAAAAAACACTAAAACGGTAGATCTGGGTTTGAGAGCCATCTCATCATCTTCAACACAAGAACAAATCTAGAAAATGAAACGAAGAACAAATCTGGAAAACGAAGAACAAAGAACAAATTGCTGGAAAACGAAACGGAGAACAAATCTGGAAACTAACGAAACGAAGAACAAATCAGGAAAACGAATCGCTGCAATCTTCTCCTTTGATTTTCGTTTTGAAACCCAGAACCCACAAATCTGGAAACAAACGATTTTCGTTTTGAAATCTTCTCCAATCGTCTGCTTCGATTTTCGTTTTGAAACCCATATTTTCGTGGAGATGAAAGAGGCGGATCTTGAAGATGGAAATTAGGGAGATCTGCAAGAGATCTGATCCCAAATATGGGTTTCTGATTGTTGATGGGCTTCTTCAGTTTCTGTTCTTCCAGATCTGTTCTTCGTTTAAAAAATATAGGGGACCAAACTGAAACTAAAAGAAAACGTAGAGGACCAAACTGAAACTAAATTGAAACTGCAACTCTGCATCAATGGCGAAAAGCCAAAAACTCGTTGTTTTACGAAATTGATTTAGGGCTTCTTTAGATCTCTTTCTTGCGATCAAAACCCATCCAAGATCAAACAAAACGGTTGCCTAAATCACTAGATTCAATTAATGGAGAAGATGTTGAATATTTTTAGTTTTATATAGATTGTGTTTTGTGTTTGAAGATGTTGAATGTTTTGGAAAACGAAAGAAAACGCAGTGAAAAAATTCTGGGTTTGAAGATGTTGATGTTGGTGTTGCTGGAAATGGTTTGAAGATGTTGATGTTGGTGTTGCTGGAAATTCTGGGTTGTTCTTCATTTGATGAAGATGTTGATGTTTAATTGTTTAACAATTAAAATAGTTTAATGCTGATGTGTAATTTTATTAAAATTAAATAATATATTTTTGCCACGTCATTTAATGAATTTGAGACGCCACGTCAGCAGTTAACTGGCAACGTGGCGTCCGTTAACAAAAGCTGACGTCAGGGACCAAAATGAAACGAAAATGAAACATAAGGGACCAAAACGGACAAAAAAAAAATAAAAGACCAAAGTGAAACCTAGAGCAAACATAAAAAACTAAAAGTGCTATTTAGCCTTATTATTATTATTGTATAGTTGTTAATAAAGCTTAAAACAAATTTCATTGAAAAAGCTGGCCTTGTTTTTATAGAGAAGTTTGACCTTCATAATTTAATGATCAGAACAACAAATTGGTATTATACTCTCCCACTCCAATCATATTTAGATAGTCCGACTTAAACAATTCAATTATCAGTAATCAAATATGGTAATCGCTGACCCCGTACATTGCAAAACACCACCAAAAAAGTTTCAACGCTTTACCCTTCCCCGTCAATAACCAAACAATTACAAAGGGATCAACTGATCAAGTCATTGTTGAACCACCACAACAAAGCATACAAACTCGTCATTAGCAAATGTGAGCGTGAGTCCCTAGTCCCTAACCCTTTAGTTATAAAGAAACAATTTAGAAGTATTTTGGGATGGGAAACGCGGGGTTTGCTGGACATGTCAACTAACAATCCACATTAAATAGAAATAATATATTTTTCTTCTTTTTTAGTGAGCTAATAAAACAAACTTCCACTTTAAAGAAAAGAAAATATTGAGAAATAAATATCAGCTTCATGCGTCAGCTGGGTGGGTCTCAAAATGGCCTATTTCAGCATTTCCTTTATCAAGGAAAGATCCGGGAAAACGCGAGGTTTGCTGGGTACGACTCACTTGTCATAGACTCACACGTTAAATAGAAATATATCTTTTGTTTATTCATGAGCTAATAAAACAAAATTTTAGTTTGAAAGTAAAGAAAATACTACTTAAAAAACTTGTCTGATATTGATGTTGATTCTTGAAGTTTGAATATATTTTAAGAAACAAACATCATATTCGTGCCTCAGCTGTGTCTCAAGATGGCTTATTTCAGCATTTTCTATATCAGTGAAGATCCGAGGAACACCTGCAACATGCATCAATCAGACAGATTTTTAATATTAGCCAGAATTTTGAAGCTAAACGGGTCAGTATAACTATTACACCTCAATCTTAAATTATATACGTCAACTTCTAGTTATAATCTTTATCCTAGTGATATATATACTTCAATTTCTCCTAGTGACATTATTCAATTGATCCTATAAATTGCAATTCTAACCATCCCCATAGAATGGCGAGTATTTCCGGGTAACACAAAAAACAAGTTTTAAAAACTAAAAATTGATTTGATTGATAAACAATTATTTGAATTGCAATTCTAACAATTTAACATTTAATGATTATTTACAGATATCCTATTACATTCAATATCTATATGGAGAGTTTATTTTATGAAATTTGTTTGGAGAAATTCAATTATTGATCAAAGAAATTAAGTTAAAAAGCAAAAGAGTCAAGGCTTCGTTTCATTAAACAGTTAATTTGTGAGTAATTGATATTGATTTGATTTAATATGAAAATTCTAAATGTGTCATAAGACAAGATGATGTGGTTTCATGGAAATGGGAGAGGATGAGGCGGTTTCATGAGGTTCAAGAATGAAGATTCAAATTTAATATAGGGTGGATATTTCGTAAACTATCTCCCAACTCATTCATAAATTATCTCCTTATACTATAGGGTAATACTTACCGTGAAAACATTCCCTTGCTTCTCCAGCCATTAGTACAACATCACCACTTCGAAGGAACATTGCGAGGGGAGGATCCTCTCTTGATTTTCCTCCCAAAAGAAAAATTGCTTTGCATCCCAAGCTGAGGCAACAAGGACAATACACAAATTAGGATCCAACATCATGGTACATGTGTTCAAGCTTTCATATGACAGTATTTGTATCTAGAAACCAAGAAACAAATTAGTGAAGAAAAATTGGGGTAATACCTTAAACTAACTATAGGCTTACTCCAATCTGCTTCCATATCATCAAGGTGGCCACCCAGAGTGTCCCCTGGAATAATATATACATCGACGTGAGAGGTTAACCAATAATCAATGAATTATATGGTGCTGAGTGATGACTCTTCCAATAAACTGTCAGAAGGTTTTTTTTCTTCAGACTACAGGGAATGTATGCATGTTTGGTGCATTTTTTATCCACCAAATTTAAGTTGTATAGTAATTAAGTTGTTAGGGATAACATCCATTTTTGAGGCATTTCTTGTTTACTAAAATTAAGAGCCCATTTACTTCCTTATCTTGTTTCCGGCTTCGTTTCCACTTATTTTCACTAAAGCTAAGAAATATGATAGAAAACAGATTAAACATTTTTCAGAAATTTTGAAAATGGGAAAAAAAACTATTATCGATGTTTTCAATAAATACATTCTCCCTAGTTAGTCTTTCATCTTCTCTATAACAATTATTCACTACATGAGTCTTCAACCTTCTCTGTAGCAATTTAAAATGAACACAGATTTTAAAAAATGGAAACAGAACATAATTTTTAAAAGTAAATGGGCCCTAAGTTTGCAGTGAGTAGAATTCATTAATTCTGGAGCATTTTCTACCAAAATTAGGTTGTAAAGTAGTTACTAAGTTGTTTACGATAACATCCATGTTTGGAGCAATTTCTGTTCATCAAAGTTAAGTTTGGTTTGTGTAGAATTAGTTTTGGGAAGGTAAAACTTAAAATTTCTCCACCGAGAAGAATGCACTCTAGATGTGGGACCACCAAACATATCTATATTCACATTCACATTTCAAAATTTTATTACCATTCAACAAAACAAGTTATTCTAAACTTGCTTTTTAAAATCATTCCTAAACATAAATCCTTTTTTTTTTAAAATAAATTCTTTCCAGGTTAACTTAACCAACATTTAAAACAAACAGACCGTAAAATAAAATTCAAAATTTTTCCACCAAGAAGAATGCATTCTTGATGTGAGACCATAAAACCTATCTATATTCCCAAATCACCCATCAAAAGTGATAACCAACCATTCAAACAAAATAAATTTTTCTAAACTTACATTTTAGATATCATTCTAAACATAAACCAACTTATTTGAAATCAATTCTTTCAAGATTGCTTTTACTAGAATTCAAAGCAAGCAGACCCTACTGACATTTTCTTGCATACCAAACTACCAACAGTTTGATGAGTTTTATGTTGATAGTGTATCACAAATAAATTAAAAAGGGAGTAAAAAAAGGGGAGAATAATCATTACACAAGCATGGTCATTATATAAATAAAAAAAATTGATCGATGCATACCTGACGCGAAGTAATTCACTATTGCAGCTTCAGGCTGAAACTCAACACCAGCAGGCAATGCAGGTTTTGCTAATTGTTTGGCGAGCTCAGAGAGTGCTTCAGGAATTTTGTTACGCGGTAGAGATACATTATAATTTCGCTGCACACAAATATCATTATTGAATGATTCCCCTGAATATTAGTTAGATGTGCTATGCTCAGAAGTTGAAATTAGAACTCCTGACAAAGGCCAAAGGAACATTTTTGTAACAGGGTGGAATAATTACTACTAGCTAACAAAAGTTGAGAGATATCTGAGCAACCTTAAAAATAACAATGATGATTTATGAATCATTAATCTAAAAAATTTGTTGTTTAAGATGGGTGTGGTGCTCCAAGGACATTGAGACACTGTGGAACTTCTGTGCCAGTTTTTACGAGCAATTGTCTTATATCTCAGTCACAACTATAAAAACGGATGTATGCTAAGCAATATATCATTCATTGATTCATCTGTGAGCCAAATCAACTATTCCAAAGACACAATAAGCCTAAAACTAAAATTTAATTCTGATTGGAGCTGAAAAACATTCGACAGCTGAATCATAACTTACTTTGGACCAATCAAATTGTAGGCCGAGGGTGCTCCACCGCAACTTTCGCAGCAAAGCAGAAGCAGAAATGGATCTGCACTTCCACAAGGTCCCTTCCTTTTCCGTGATAAACTTCCATTCCTCACCATCCCCACAACTGATCTCACTACTAGGTTCAGATGAAGTAATTGAAGATTTCTCTTCAACCAAAACGTTCCCTTCTTTAGCCGCAACAAATAAGTTGCATATAGGACCATATATGGCATTGTGATTTGTTCTGTTAGGTGGCTGTGGGAAATCAGTCAAACTCTCCCGTATCAAATCACATTGTTTCTCTATGCTTAATGCCCCAGGGATAAAATAAAAGCCTGCAAGATGATGTTCGCCACAAATTATTGAGTTCATTAGCTCATTAGTGCAAAATGACTTGTAATTATCTAGTTTCCAATCAGTTATCTTAGTCATCTAGTTTCGTCATTAGCTTCTAAGTAATTGATAATTAGTTAGATCTGTAATGTACTAACATGGAAACTACACATAGCTAGTTTGTAATCAATGGATTGGAGTTTATTATTGACATTATGAGAGAAAATAATCAAAGATAATTGGAATACCTGGGCGATTTTGCAAAGAGAAAACTGGAGAACTGAACTTGTCTTGAAGAACGATAACACCCGGAGGAAGCTCACCGTTGCGGCGATGGCATTCTAGAATTGATTTGAAGTCAAGAACCTCCGTTAAGTCCACCGGTTTAGGTTGTTTTTTTCTGTGAAGAAAAGAGAGTTGCAATTAGGAGTTTAATTAATGAGAAGTGTAAATTACATGCATTAAGAAGAAATTAAATACTTTTTGTTCTTGGAAGAAGCGTTGTTATCGTAGTAGAGCTTGTACTGCTTCTCCGCTCTTCTGAAAGCGGTTCGCTCCGAATCCTCTCGGTTATTCTCGGAACCGTACATCGGAAAATTGACCGGAACTGAGAGAGAGGGTGTTTGGTTAGGGTTGAAGACGCAAAGAAAAATAACATATGAAAAAGACAATTTTTCCGAGTCGAAAAGTCCATAATACCCTCGGAATAAAGATTATAGTTAAGGGTAATAGAGACAATTCCTTGGGTCCTCCTTATCGAGAAAAATCTGTGTTTTTCAGAGAGAGAGAGAGAGACGAGAGTACAAAGCGGAAGAAGAGAAGAGAGGAATAGACAAAAAAAATGGCGTGCAAGAGCATGCTTCGTTCAGCGATTTTCGTGGAATCATTTCAATTTCAATTCCAACCCCTTCGTTTTAATTTTAATCCGAATAACAGAGGAGTTTTTCGCTTCAAAACTATTAAGGCTCGCCCGTTTCATCGTGGAAATGGAGGAGCTCTCCGTTGCTCTCACAATGATACGCCGTCGTTTCAGGATGATCAAGGTCCTCCTCAAGAAGCTGTGTTGAAGGCCATTTCAGGTGATTCTCTCTTCTCAACGATTTAATTTTTAATTAACGAGCTTCAAATGAATAAAATATTTGTTTGATTGGTTAATTGTTGCAGAGGTATCTAAAACAGAAGGGAGGGTTGGGCAAACTACGAATATGGTTATTGGAGGTACTGTGACGGATGATTCTACCAATGAATGGCTCGCTTTGGACCAAAAGGTGTTCTTTTCATTATGGTTTTTTGTTTTGTTTTAATTTCATGGCTTATATGCATCTTGTTGCACGTTACAGTTTTTTTGTCTTTTAATTGCAATACTTGTGTTGTGTGCTACAATGTGTTGCACAGGTGAACTCATACCCAACTGTTCGGGGATTCACTGCAATAGGGACTGGAGGTGATGACTTCGTGCAAGCCATGGTTGTTGCCGTGGAATCTGTAATCCAACAACCAATTCCTCAGGTACATTTTATATATCAAAACATTCTTGTGAAATTGGACATATTTATTGGGAAAAAATAATGCTGATTGATGTAGTTTTTTATAACTAATATGTTGATTGATGCACTAGTTATAGTATGATCAAAATGGCATATGTATTTGTTCTCTCTGTATCATCCTTACTTAGGAGCATAGCTTAGCTTTCTTATGTTAGAGAAATATGGTCTGTGGTATTAGTAATGGCAATAGAACCTTTAACGTATTGCTTATCTAATATCATCTTTGAAGTTCTTTTGATTTATTTGTGATTATTACTTAAGTTTAATCTTGTGTCTAGTTTTCCTTCATCGTAAATCATTGTGTAAACGTTAAGATCATATTCATATAATACTTCTATCACATAAAAAGCATACCTCCTTGATTGTCATTCTTTAACATTGATGTCATTCTTGTTGGTGATGCCTTACCTCCTTGATTGTCAGATAAAAAGCACCCCCCTCCCCCCAAAAGTGCCAGCTAGTTGCCATAAACGTTAAGATGTATGGTTTTGTCCTGATCAGTGACAAAACCATAGTATGGACTTGTAACCAGTGTGGTGCACATATGACTTTATAAGCAGCTAAACATTAAAATGTATGGTTTTGTCCTGATCAGTGACAAACAATGAATTTGATTGTTTTGCTCCTTAAAAGCACACTACTTTATGTGGACAAGTAAAACATTCCATCAATAGTATGGACTTGTAAAACAGACTGACTCTGATTTCATTGCCAACCTGTTGTTACTTGTTAATGACATGAAATATACTAGCCTTAATTGAAATTTGTTTTGAAGTATAATTATTTCACCTTGGATCATGTGATTTACTCCAAGAGATTGCTATGGGCAGAGTTTGGAATATTGCATGATTAATTCTCATTAATATGTTCATCTTTCAAGAATGTTAACATCTTGGTTACAGGGAAGTGTGAAGCACAAGTTATCATCAAGGGGAAAATATGTATCCGTAAACATTGGGCCCATCCAAGTTGTTTCCAGCGAACAGGTTTTTCTATCTGGTTCCCTTTTTCTCTTTTCCTATCTCTGGGAAGTAATCCTTTTCCACATTTTTTTTCCGCTAAATGTGGATTTTTTCTTAAATGAACATTTGATTCCGGTTGTTACCTAGTAGATGGTGTCTGGGTGAATTTACTAATATGGAGTTGTTGTATCTTTCAGGTCCAAGCTGTATATAATGCAATGAGGAGGGATGACAGAATGAAATACTTTTTGTAGTCTGTTAGATTTTGTATAGGATGCAGTGTTTCCAAGGGATATGTTGACATGCCTGCTTTCTAGTGGTTAGGCTGATTTTGTTCTTTGATTAATCCACGATATCATTATATCAGATGCATTCATCGTGCAAATTGGATCTCTTCTGTATTATCTGAAGATGTGACTTAGTATTCTTTGTTTCAGTAATTATAAGATAATATTATGGACATTATTGAATTTCGTTTGTTGTACATGGCAATTAAATTGAAGGTAGTTAGTCATGGATACCTTGTTTGGTTCCTTGATTGCAAAGTAGTCTAGTTTTTCAATTTTTATGTAGTGTACGAAACAATTGGAAAAAGACAGTGACACGTGCTGTGAAATATCTACACCGGTGTTCTTAAATCCGAACCAACCAAAACGGTTCAACCGGTTAAACCATGATTTGACAATACCTCTAGTTTAGTTATTTGCGCGGTTTGATAACGTTTTCATCCGGATTTGAACGGTTTATAGTGGTTGTATTTTTTGGCCAAAAACTAGTATTTACTTGTCTTATACTAAATTCTTCATTTTTTTCTCTTTAGTATTCTTTTTCATCCTGTATTTTGCTATAGGGGATTTTGGTATATCCGTTTTCAAGTAGTTAAATCATATCTCTATCTATAGTTTTGTCATAAAAAGAAAATACATCTCTATGCATCCAAATTAATAAAATCCAATATAGTTGTCAATGCTTCATTCAATTATTAAATTTTATGTTGACTTGAATAACACTCAATTGTTGATATGGCAAAAGATGAAATGGTGGTCATTTGATAGATAGTGGAAAGACCCAAATCATTATCCAGTATTGTTAATGAGAAGAAGCTATACTTCCCCTCTCCTTTTCTCTGAATATTCATTACCAAAATCACTAGACCAAAATACCTAATAATTAGCACCAATTCTACTATAAACAAACAAAGTCAATGTCTTGCATAATACTATGTAAAGAAGAAAGACAAAAATCATGTGCCAATTTCCACATCATGGAGAATAATGTTTACTATATTTTTGTTGAATTCATAAAGACTTTTAATATAATTGAGAATGCTTTTGATAATAACTTGGTTGATTACAAAAGACAAAACACTAATCCCTATTTATAGGGATAAATAGACTAAACCCTGAATAACTAAATTAGGAAGCAAATCATAATAATTATGATGTAATATGAAAATTTATACTAAAAG
Source organism: Astragalus membranaceus (assembly GCA_039519185.1). Taxonomy (NCBI): domain Eukaryota; kingdom Viridiplantae; phylum Streptophyta; class Magnoliopsida; order Fabales; family Fabaceae; genus Astragalus; species Astragalus membranaceus. The sequence goes on along the minus strand of CM076848.1, from coordinate 57,384,710 downwards.
ATGCTTTATAATACTAAAAGATATGAAACTAATCCTATGAGATAATTCAAGATTATATCAAGATTTCCTTGATACTATTTACTGGTTTTGTTGATTCAGACTATGCTGCCTGTCTAGACACTGGCAGATCCTCGACAGGCTGTGTTTCAGTTTTGTGGTAACACAGTTAGTTGGAAGTGCACCCTGCAGCATTTAGTTTGCTTGTCTACAACTGAGGCCAAATTCATTGCAGTGACGGAAGCAATCAAGGGGTGTGGATGAAAGGAATGGCAGCAAGCTTAAGGGCTGAAAGGCAGTTTCAAAGGTATTCTGTGATAGTCAAAGAGGAATTCACTTAGCTAAGAATTCTATGTACCATGAAAGAACAAAATATATATAGATGTCAAGCTGCATTTTGTGAATGAGATCATTACAATTGGGGAGGTGACTCTAGAGAAAATCAGCACAGAAGAAAATAATCTAATTGATGCTTTAACAAAGGCTGGGGATCTTACAAGTTGTGTAGCATAAAGTCAAGCCAAAGTGGAGAATTGTTACTTGTGGCTTAGGGATTTTATGAGTAATTGAGAGTTAATAAGGTGTTTTCTGTTAGGCACTTATAACAAAATTGTAACCAAGTTATAGTTAGCTTGTTAGTGATGTATGTGTAGCATATATAGGGCTTGTAATTGATACAATCATCAATGCAATCAGAAGCTAATTAATCTCATAAGTTTATCTCTCTCTCTCTCTCTCTCTCTCTCTCTCTAAACTGATTCCTCATTAGTCTTTTCTTCAAGCCTCCTGTGAATGCTTCTGATTCTGCAACTAACTGTAGAATTGATTTCATAACAAGTTTAATTATTCTCTTCAATCTCTGCAAAGTTTTGCAGCATGCCAATTTTCAACTCTAAGAAGATTCATGGGTTCATAAACTGAATTCTGAAAACTATCAGGCTTCACACTTAAGTCTTCTAAAATAATGAAAGTTGTTGATTCAATGACAAACCCTTTAATATAAATCTTTTTAGTATACCGTGTTTCTTTACTCACACTATAGTAATGTTTTTTTTAGTATCAAAACTCACTGTAGTAATGTAAAGAAACATGAATTTTTTCTCTGTAATTGTTTGGTATAGTATTCTCGTAAATTGAACTAATCCTGAAGACAACTCTTCCAAAAACGTGGCTAAAGTTTGCAAGCAGTGATAATGGATTCCTGGTAAACAACAAATGTTCTGAAATAATGAAAGTTACTGATTCATTGATAAATCCTTGACTATTAATCTTTTCACTAGCGGCTAAAACACAAAGATTTATCCCTCGATTCATATATTTCCTGCGGCTGCATGTTTTATTCGAGAATGTGGTCAACAAGCCACCACTTGGCTGACCACTGCAGTTCCAATTCTTTCAAATAAAATACTTCATATTTTTAGTGTCATCAATGTTTAGCTTCAAGTTTTGGCAATACTTTTCCATTGAGTTCCTTGGTTCAAGCAGCATTTCTTTACATGTAGCTGTCCAAAAGTGCTTTTCATCAATATTGGAAACGCTTTCATAGAACGAGCTTATGCTTCCAAATCTAACTTTCTCAAGGTTAGGCTCCTTACAGGTTAGAAGCCTAAATCAATAAATCTTTCCCTGCTTGAGCAAATAAAACCTTATTTTTATCTTCATCGATCAAAATTTTCAGACAAACAATCACAGCCATCTTAGAGTTGTAGATAACTTTGTTGATTTTATAATTCTGTTTCTAGAACAGTTTGAAAAAAATAAGTTTGACTTGCTGTAAAAAGTTAGTTCTGAACAAAACCCTAGTTGTGTAAATCAAGATAAGCAATTTTTTTGTAAAGAAAGCGTAACAGAATCAAAAGGTTGTTATTAGGCTGTTAATAACAAACCTGAAACTTAGTTACAAAATGTATATATATACACACACACAGATCAGAAAGATACAGTGAATAAGAAATTTTTCTTTACATTTTTCTGTTGCATAGTTCTTCCTTTCCCCTCTCCTTCGTAAAAATCAGTCGTTCCTCTCCTTCGGTTTCAGTAACCCAGCAACACAGCAACAACGTTCTCCTTCCTACCGCGAAACTCTGGTTCCCATTCGAACACCAGATACCTTGAAATCTTCCTCCCTGAACGTTGAGTTCACTGATTTGTTGAAATCGGTGCAACCTGCAAATAAGAGAGCAAGATCAGGTCAGTATACAGAAGGAAAAGCGCAGCTGAGAAAAGGAAACGCAAGCAAGGAACCGAAACTAGAAAATCAACAAAGAACAAAGGGTGCTTAGCTTTCAGATCAGGAAAATCGCAGTAGCAGTGAAGAAGAACTCAGCGAGATCCAGAGAGAAGAAGGGAAACGCGTTTTTAGCAGAGAGAAAAAATATCTGATTGAAAGAAGCATCTAGGGTTCAGTGTGTCACTTAACCTCTTCTCTGTTTGTTTCCATTGGACCGGGTCAAGCCCACTTGTGCAAAGTGCACAGTACCTGAGAGAAAGAAAATTAAATTGGGTCAGTTAAAACACAACTGGGCCTGTTTCTTTTGTTATTAACATTCTACAATATAGCAAATACACAAACAAAGTGGTATCTAAGAGCTTCAGTTATGTTCTTGGGATCAAGATTCTGATAAAGATTCAGTGCAAGTGTGGAGAGTGTGTGTTGCTGAAAGGTGTAGTCAGTGTGACAGATTACAGAAGGTGAAAAAAACAGTAAGAGAAAAAGTTTTTTTAAGAGCCAAGAATGGCAGCCAGTAGTCTACCTGCAAACATACCAAAACTTACAAACAAGAACTATGATAGACGGTGTATTGAGATGGAAGCAATATTTGGCTTCCAAGATCTGCTGGAAATAGTCACAGATGGCTATGATGATCTGCCTGAAGAGCCAACAGTGGCTGAAAGGGCCAGTTATGCAAAAAACAGAAGGAAAGACTGTAAAGGAAAATACTTGATTCATCAAGGTTGTGATGAATCCAATTTTGACAAGATAAGGAATGCAAGAACTTCAAAGGAAGCCTGGGTCATTCTGAAAATCAGCTTTGTGGGAGATGCACAAGTTAAGAAAGTCAAGTTAAATGCATTAAGGATGAAATATGAAGGCACAAAGATGCAAGACAAAGAAAAGATTACAGATTATGTGGCTAGGCTAAGGGCCACATCACTAATGCAATGGCATTGAATGGGGAACAACTCACAAATCAGCAAATTTGTGAGAAGATTGTTAGATCCCTATCACCAAGATTTGGATTTGTGGTAAATTCAATTCAAGACACTAAGGACCTATCAACAATGACAGTTGAGCAGCTGCAAAGTACACTAGAGGCCAAGGAAATCAATCTTGATGAAATGGAGGGACAGGTGAAAGAGAAGGAGACAGCTTTCCAAGCAAAAACCTCCAAGTCAAATTGGTCCAAAGGGAAGAAGAAGGGAAACTGGAATCCTAGCAAAGGCAAAGGGAAGGGTCCAGATTCTACTAAGGCAGGAGGATCCAGCAGCTCTAAAGCTAAGAAGGAACCTGCTGATAAGAAGCACATACAGTGCTGGAATTGCGAACAATATGGCCACTATGCTAGTGATTGCTGGTCCAAAGGCAAGAAAGATAAGGATAAGGAAGAGGAGGCAAATGTGGCTCAAGAATCAGATTCAGATTCTGATCCAATAGCCTTCATGGCTACAGTTCATGACAAGGCAGATGTGGCTTTCATGATTACCACAAGTGATGGGAAAACAGTGGTTGATATTTGGTACTTGGACACAGCATGCTCAAATCACATGATAGGGATTAAAGAGTGGCTGATCAACTTTGATCGAACCAAGAGGACATCCATTAAGCGTGCTGACAATGAAAGTATGATGGCTGAAGGAATGGGTGACATACTCATTCAAAGATCAGATGGTCAGAAGGTGCTAATTGAGAATGTGTGGTACATTCCCAAGATGAGGAACAATCTAATGAGTGTGGGGCAGCTGATTGAGAAAGGGTTCTCTATTACCATTAGAGATAACCTACTGAAACTCTATGACACTAAGGAGCAGTTGATTCTAACCTCTCCATTGTCTAAGAATAGAACCTTCAAGACAAGTCTTAAAGCAGCTGATGCAGAATGCCTACACACCACTGAGACAGATTCAGAAAGTCTACTATGGCACCAAAGGTATGGTCACTTAAATTTCAGAAGTCTATCCTCATTGCATACTATGGGTTTGGTCCATGGATTGCCTAAGACAGAGTCACCTGAGAAGGCCTGCACTGTGTGTTTAGTGGGCAAACAGCCAAGGCAGAAATTCAAATCAGATTTGAAGGGAAGAGCCAAGGAAGTGCTTGAAGTGGTGTATTCTGATATATGTGGTACTTTTGAGGTTCAATCCATTGGAGGTAATAAGTATTTTATATCTTTTGTGGATGAATACTCAAGGATGCTTTGGGTGTACTTGATAAAGGCTAAGAGTGAGGCTCTTGAGAGCTTCAAAAGGTTCAAGGCTATGGCTGAAAAGCAGAGTGGCAAGGCCATCAAAGTATTGAGAACTGATGGTGGAGGGGAATTCACTTCAAATGAGTTTGAGGTGTTGTGCTCAAAGGAAGGAATTATCCATGAGGTAACTCCTCCCTACACACCACAACACAATGGTTTGACTGAAAGAAGAAACAGGAGCATCCTAGATATGACTAGGAGCATGCTGAAACAGAAACAGTTACCTCACAAGTTGTGGGGAGAAGCTGTGATGACAGCAACCTATTTGTTGAATAAGTGTCCTACAAAGAAGCTTGAAGGAAAGGTTCCTGAAGAGGTTTGGCTAGGCAGAAAACCTACTGTGTCACACCTAAAGGTATTTGGGTCATTGTGCTATGGACATGTACCTGATGCTACTAGGAGGAAGCTAGAGGACAAGAGCAAGCCACTGATTCTGGTTGGTTACCACCCTACTGGTGGTTACAGGGTCTATAATCCTACCAGTAACAAGGTAGAGATTAATAGAGATGTGATTGTACTTGAGAATGAGTGCTGGGATTGGAATAAATCCAATCAAACCAGTCCTCAACCTGCTGTACAGGTGAATTTAGACAGTATTGAGGCTGCTGCCGAACCTATAGCCACTCCAGAAGTTGACACTAGCAGCAATGAGAGTGATGACAATGAAGAACCAGCAGAAACAGCACCTGCTCCAAGGCCACAGAGGCAGAGACAGCTACCAAGCAGATTCACTGACTTTGAGGTAATCAATGATGATGAAATTACCAATGATGGTGATCTAGTTCAGCTGGCCATGATGGCTGATGCTGAACCAGTTAGTGTGAAAGAAGCTTTAAGTAGTAAAGCTTGGAAAGATGCAATGGAAGATGAGCTCAAGTCCATTGAAAAGAATGGAACTTGGAAATTAACTGAGTTGCCTAAAGGAATGAAGTCTATAGCAGTTAAATGGGTCTTTAAACTGAAACTAAATCCAGCAGGGAAGGTAGTGAAGCACAAGGCCAGATTGGTGGCAAAGGGGTTTCAACAAAGAGAGGGATTTGATTTCTTTGAAGTCTTCTCACCAGTTGCAAGGCATGAAACCATAAGAATGGTCATTGCCCATGCAAGCAGCAGGGAGTGGACTTTGTCTCACCTTGATGTAAAGTCTGCCTTCCTCAATGGTCCACTTGAGGAGACAGTCTTTGTGGACCAGCCACCTGGGTTTGAAGTTAAAGGTAAGGAAGACAGAGTATTTCGGTTGCACAAGGCTCTATATGGTCTAAAGCAAGCCCCAAGAGCTTGGAACAAGAGAATAGATCAGTTTTTCAGTGACTTAGGACTGAAAAAGTGCACAGTGGAGTATGGCTTGTATGTGAGGCAGAAACAAGTTGGTGATATTCTGATTGTGTGCCTATATGTGGATGACTTGTTAGTGACAGGGAGCAATAAGGGAGAAATTGCAGAATTTAAACTACAAATGAAGTCAGAGTTTGAGATGACAGACTTAGGAAAATTGTCCTATTTCCTAGGGCTGGAACTGCTCTATACAGAACAGGGTCTGATCCTACACCAAGCTAAGTATGTTGTAGACATTCTAAAGAGGTTCAACATGCTGGAATGTAACCCAGCAACTACACCTACTGAAGGCAGTGTTCAAGTGGCTGAAGAGGAGCATGAGGCAGTGGATCCTACTTTGAATAGAAGCACTATTGGTTCACTAAGGTATTTGTGTCACACAAGACCTGATATTTGCTAGGCTACTGGTTTGGTAAGCAGACATATGAATAAGCCATTAAAACCTCATTTGCTTGCTGCAAAGAGGGTGCTTAGATATGTTAAAGGTACACTACACTATGGAATTCTATTTCCTAGAGGACAAAGTGCTAAGGGGGCAGAACTGATAGGCTATTCAGATTCAGATTGGTGTGGTGATAAGGCAGACAGAAGAAGTACCAGTGGTTATTTGTTCAAATTTAATGAAGCTCCAATTTCTTGGAGCTCCAAAAAACAAAGCATTGTAGCTTTGTCCAGCTGTGAGGCAGAATATGTTGCAGGCTCTGCAACTGCATGTCAAGCAAATTGGCTTGAATCCCTATTGGAAGAGTTATTCCTAAAGGGTGACAAATCTATAAGATTGCTGCTTGACAACAAGTCAGCAATCAACTTGGCAAAAAATCCCATTGCTCATGGGAAGAGCAAACACATAGAGACTCGGTTCCATTTCCTAAGGGACCAAGTGACTAAGCAGAAAATACAACTAGTATACTGTTCTACCAAGGAACAACAAGCAGATATCTTTACTAAAGCAGTCAAAGGAACACAGTTCAACAAATTGCGAAGAGACATAGGGATTATCAACTTCAAGGAGAATCAGAATTAAGCAGGGATGTTGATTTTATAATTCTATTTCTAGAACAGTTTGAAAAAAATAAGTTTTACTTGCTGTAAAAAGTTAGTTCTGAACAAAACCTTAGTTGTGTAAATCAAGTTAAGCAGTTTTTTTGTAAAGCAAGCATAACAGAATCAAAAGGTTGTTATTAGGCTGTTAATAACAAATCTGAAACTTAGTTACAAAATGTATATATATACACACACACACAGATCAGAAAGATACAGTGAATAAGAAATTTTTCTTTACATTTTTCTGTTGCATAGTTCTTCCTTTCCCTCTCCTTCGTAAAAATCAGTCGTTCCTCTCCTTCGGTTTCAGTAACCCAGCAACACAGCAACAGCGTTCTCCTTCCTTCCGCGAAACTCTGGTTCCCATTCGAACACCAGATACCTTGAAATCTTCCTCCCTGAACGTTGAGTTCACTGATTTGTTGAAATCGGTGCAACCTGCAAATAAGAGAGCAAGATCAGGTCAGTATACAGAAGGAAAACGCAGCTGAGAAAAGGAAACGCAAGCAAGGAACCGAAACCAGAAAATCAACAAAGAACAAAGGGTGCTTAGCTTTCAGATCAGGAAAATCGCAGTAGCAGTGAAGAAGAACTCAGCAAGATCCAGAGAGAAGAAGGGAAACGCGTTTTCAGCAGAGAGAAAAAATATCTGATTGAAAGAAGCATCTAGGGTTCAATGTGTTACTTAACCTCTTCTCTGTTTGTTTCCATTGGACCGGGTCAAGCCCACTTGTGCAAAGTGCACAGTACCTGAGAGAAAGAAAATTAAATTGGGTCAGGTAAAACACAACTGGGCCTGTTTCTTTTGTTATTAACATTCTACAATATAGCAAATACACCAACAAACTTTACACATACTTAGCCTGCCAAAATTTCCAGCAGCACCAAAAAGTTTGCTATATTTTGTTAAAATCCCTCCTGGATTATCCCCTATCATAAGCTGAGAGACACCAGGAAACAAGTTTTACTTTTTATTATAGTTCAAATTTCAAACAATTCTCCATCATAATCCTTCACAAACATGAAAAACATTTTCCAAAATATGCTCCAGAAAGGAAACAAGTTTTACTTTTTATTATAGTTCAAACTTCAAACAATTCTCCATCATAATCCTTCACAAACATGAATAGCTGAATAATAACATATCTAAAAATTCTTATCCAAACTCCTAAATAAGAGAGCTACCTCCTATATAAGAGACCAAGGTCGGGGGCGGGTTTGGCATTTCCCGTCCCCGCCCCTACCTCTATCGGGGTCGGGTTTTGCATCCCCCAACCTCGTCCCAAACGGGGACGGTTTCCCGCAGGTACCCGTTTCCGCCACAAATTTATAGGAAAAATACAAAAAATATATTTATAATAATTAATAAAATAAAATAATAATATTATACAATGATAAAATAAAGTTAAAAGTATTAAAATAGATTTTTCTATAGGAAATAGATCAAAATTAAAAATAAACAAAATTTATGAAACAAAATAAATGAGTAAATATGCATGAAATAAAATAAAATAATTAATTTATGTTTTGTCGAGCGAGTTCGGGGCAGGGACGGGGTGGGTATCGACATCCCCGAACCCAAACCCGTCCCCGGTCAAAGCGGGTTTTCCCCGTCAAACTCGGGGCGGGATCGGGTGGGTACCCGCGGGTTCGGGTTATGTTGTCATGCCTATTGCCGTGGAATCTGTAATCCAACAACCAATTCCTCAGGTACATTTTATATATCAAAACATTCTTGTGAAATTGGAGATTAAGAATGCTGATTGATGTAGTAGTTTATAGTACTAATATGTTGTTGATTGATGCACTAATTATAGTATGATCAAAATGGCAATGTATTTGTTCTCTATGTATCATCCTTACTTAGGAGCATAGCTTAGCTTTCTAATGTTAGAGAAATATGGTCTGTGGTATTAGTAATGGCAATAGAACCTTTAACTTATTGCTTATCTAATATCATCTTTGAAGTTCTTTTGATATATTTGTGATTATTACTTAAGTTTAATCTTGTGTCTAGTTTTCCTTCATCGTAAATCATTGTGTAAACGTTAAGATCATATTCATATAATACTTCTATCACATAAAAAGCATACCTCCTTGATTGTCATTAGGGCTGGACAAACGGTCGGGTCCCTCGGATTCGGTTTCTAACTTCCAGATTTGAAGAAAACCGAAGAGTGTAAAAATGAGCCCACTTCCGACCGCCGGAGATAGCGGGTGCGGCGGGTGTCGGGTGAGGCGGGTGCGGGCCGAATCGGTTGAGCTTTTTCGGTCTTGAGAAACAAACGAGTGTTAAAAGCAAGATTTTCTGTGTGAGCTAGTTTCAACACCATTGTTGTATGTTGTAGAAAGCAAGAGTGGGAGAGGAGAAGCGTGATAATGGAGTGAGAAAGAAGATTGAAATTAATTAATTTAAAGAAAAAGACAAAACATCTGTGTCAGTGTAGTGCTACTAACCCATGGATAAATTGAATTCCACTAGCCATTAGGTATTGACCAAACCACGTAGGTGATTTTGGTTTGGTGTGTGTGTGGTTTTACTTAAAAAAATAAATATAAAACTTGACATGTGTCATGTGTCACACACTATCAGGAAAAAGAAAACAATTATGTCAGATACACTGCACTATGTAAAAAGCAACAACACCCTAGTAGTTTATATACGGTCGGATCTGGGCTTCTATGGATTGGATTTTATCCAACCGAGCCCGACCATGTCAATCCATTTATACTCTATCAGTAACATTTTCTAATCCGAATACCAATTGAACCTGCCCGATTCACCCAAATTACTGGCGGTTTTGACGGGTCACGATCGGGTACATAATTTTGTCCACCCCTAATTGTCATTCTTTAACATTGATGTCATTATTGTTGGTGATGCCTTACCTCCTTGATTGTCAGATAAAAAGCACCCCCCTCCCCCCAAAAGTGCCAGCTAGTTGCCATAAACGTTAAGATCATATTCATATAATACTTCTATCACATTCTATATAACAAATGGGCAACCAATATCTTTACAACTAGCTTTAGAAGTCCAGTGTGAGCTGCAACTTTTGATCTGCATAGCTTGGCTGTTGTGGTGAACTGGTGGTACTAAGATCACATGTGATTTTTTTTTATCTACTAAATAATTCTTGTTTGTAACTTGAAAGGTTGCTGAGTATCACCAATAGTTGTATATCAATACTAAACTATGAACTGTCTCAAGCTGCCTTTTTTTTATTTTTACTTTTTGCCATTGAGGTACCGAAATAGAAAAGATATAAAGCGTATCTCTGAAGAGAGCTATCTAATGAGCACTAATAAGAAAGAAAATACAGTCTAATAATCACTACTCATGACCCTGCACCATGGAAGACTCCGATTAGAGGGTTTCACATTATAAAATGACTTTTAACCATGCACTCGTGGTTGCCATATGAAGTGAAAATGGTTCCCAAAATCTCTTCTGGAAGTTGCTAACAGAGAACGAAAGTACCTACATTTTTTCGGAGAGTTATGACTTTTGTTGTGTGTGAATAACTGGGGCTCAAACTGAACTATTATCATCTGTGTATAGTCCTGTATAAGTTAGCCTTTAATTGTATTTCAGTTTCCTTTCACTCAAGATGTTTTGGCACAAAATGGCCAACCAAAAGATGCTGTTTACCTGCTTTCTTCAAAATACCTACCATTGATAGCAGTGTGGTGCACATATGACTTTATAAGCAGCTAAACATTAAAATGTATGGTTTTGTATAAGACAATAATCCAATTCATGCTTGAAACAGAAGCAAAGTCAGGGAAACAGTTAAATTTGAATCTAGAGAAAAACAGCACAGAAGAAAATAATCCAATTGATGCTTGAAACAGTTAAATTTCACATTCTTAGATTCCAATATTCAGATGGCCTTGAAACCATTTTAGTCCTCCACAGTTGATCACAAAACAAATTCAAGGTAACCATTTTAGTCCTCCACAGTTGATCACAAAACAAACCAGAAAGTCAGCATAGTCAGAATTAACAAAACCATGATCCCCAAAATAATAGTTAAAGTATAGTTTTCAACTTAAACATAGTATTTTAAAAATGTTAGTGTATTTTTCTCTTTTGTCAAACACTAATGCACTTGACAAAAAACTTAATAGTGTTGTTCTTTCAAAAAGTAAATAGAAAGAATAGGGTTCTTTCTATTTGCTTTGTATCTTCTTTTCATCCGGTGATTACTTAGAAAGAATTGATTTTTCCAAGAATGGTGACTAGGCTAGGTACTCAATATCATGCTACACCATTATAATATGTTTGAGGAAAAGGGTGCATTGTTGTTGGTCTACTTGAGATTTAGAGTTTTTCACATGAGACTAATATTGTTTCTGATATTCTTTCGGTATGTATTTACTTTGCTTTTGCCTCATATTTCATACCCCACATATCTAACAATAATTTTGGCCAATTTTAATATCATGATAACAATAAGTCCAAGTTATCATGTTACAGTAATTTTGGACCCATATTTCTTATCCATTTTTGGGCACACCCCTTTTTTAATGATTATAATTGTTGAGAATTAAGATCAAAACCGCGTGAATTCTTGCAAGAACGATTTAGACACAATCGCAATTCAACAATACAGTAATCAATGACTTCGATTTGACAATCAATTGAACAATCAAAGAAAACCTGATTGATGAACCCTAAAACAGACAATTTGGGGATAAACGCAATTAAACGAACAACACGCAAGAAATGTTTACCCAGTTCGATATCAGAGTGATATCTACATCTGGGGAATTAAGCAACTACTTAATTCTAGCTGCATTCCACGATTCAAGGTTCAATTGTACAAGATTAGCAAATTCCCAATTCAATTCACCCCCTCACTTCCCTGAACCCTAATTTCCCAGTGTTTCGCTCGATCACACACCCAAATGAGATTAGAATTCTGTTACACAAGATTTGGAAAGCTTAAACTATATATCGGATTCAACCACGAGAGTTGGCGCCAAGAACCGAGCTGAAAAATCGTTATAACTGCCGTTTGAAGCTGACCTCTCCCAGAGTGACACGTGTCACAAGCTGAATGGGCGAAGTTGAAAAACACAGATTGCCATATCATCAACAATAATATTATATTTTGGTCCTTTTTTCCAGTAAACAGGTTTATCAGGAGTACTCTTGCGGTTGGATTGGGTTTTCCCATCCAGTTTCTCTTTTTTCATCATGTCCTTCTGTTGGGGTGGTCTGTCCTCCTCTGCCTTCCTTAGGTTTCTTCAGATCACATATTTTGGGGGGGCCTCAGCCATTCTCTGCATCCTCCCTTTCTGAGGTTCCGACTCATGAGGTGGTTCCGGCAGACAATTCATCCCACTTCCCTCCTCTGGCCGGCAATTCAGTTACGGTGCTGATGGACCCTGAGAATTGCCTTCTGAAAACAGGGCAATCTATTCAAGAAGTTCAAACTTTGTATTGTAGAACTATTGAAATTTAATAACATAGCAGCAGAAAACATCAAATGGTTTTCATATGGGCATAAGCCCAAGTTTACCTCTGCAAAGGAATTGGAGAAAAGCACAAAATTTACTGATAGTGGAGGTAAATGTTATTTATGTATTTTCTTTTCATAAACTAATGAAAAACTAAACTGTTGATATTAATATGTTTTTTTATGTTTTTGTAGTTAAGAAAAATGCCGTTGATAATAGGTTGATCGGTGACTTCAAGTTGTTGGTGGAGCGGCCAATAACACCAGGCATTGTGTCCGGTGTTATCATAATAATTTCAGGTGATCACATTGAATCAAGCAAAAACTTTGGGCTAAATAGTGTTGGCAGTGGGTATGGATGAGAGTTCGCCAACAAAATAAAAGAAAACTCGACAATGTTTTTTTATTGGGACGATATGTTACCTGAAAGTGGAAAAGTCAAAGGAGCACCACCTCCCCCCACCTCCGCCACCCAAAGTGGAAAAGTCAAAGGACTTTACCACTTTCACGTAACATATCGTCCCAATAAAAAAACATTGTCGAGTTTTCTTTTATTTTGTTGGCCATACTCCCATCTATGCCCACTGCAAACACTTTGTAGCCCAAAGTTTTTGCTTGGTTCATTAATTTTCAGTAGATGTGATCACCTGAAATTATTATGATAACACCGGGCACAATGCCCGGTACTATTGGCCGCTTCACCAACAACTTGAAGTCATCGATCAACCTATTGTCAGAGCGTTTTTCTCAACTACAAAAACATAGAAAAGCATAACAATATCAACCTATACGGTAGTTTATGAAAAAGAATATAAATAAATAACCTTTAATTACCTCCTGTTTCAAGAAATCTTGTTCTTTCCTTCAATTCCTCTAGATAAGTAAACCTTGGCCCAAGGCCATAAGAAAACCATTTGATGTGTTCTGCTGCTATGTTATTAAATTTCAATAGTTCTACGATACAAGTTTGAACTTCTTGAATAGATTGCTCTGTTTTCATAAGGCAATTCTCAGGGTCCATCAACACTCTAACTGAATTGCCGGCCAGAGGAGGGAAGTGGGATGAATTGTCTGTCGGAACCACCTCATGAGTCGGAACCTCAGGAAGGGAGGAAGCAGAGAATAGCCGAAGCCCCCAAAATATGTGATCTGAAAAAACCTAGGGAAGGCAGGAGAGGACAGACCACCCCAACAGAAGGACATTATGAAAAAAGAGAAACTGGATGAGGAGAACCCAATTCAACCGCAAGAGTACTCCTAATAAACCTGTCTACGGTAAAAAAGGACCAAAATATAATATTATAATCACTTAAAAAAGGGGTGTGCCCAAAAATGGATAAGAAATATGGGTCCAAAATTACTATACCATGATAACTTGGACTTATTGTTATCATGATATTAAAATCAAATCACCATTCTTGGAAAAATCAAATCTTTGTAAGTTTTTTTTTGAGTGGTGATCAATGTTTATTTTCAAAAGGAAAAAGGTACAAAACACACAACATGATTCCACACATAAATGCGTACTTATTATAGGTACGTTTCAGAAGCGTATTCGATTGGAACTGCTTCTCCTCCGGTCATTATTCCAAATTGAATAATATTTTTTCTTGAAAATTTATTTCTAAGTTGTTTGAAAAGATCATTTTTGAAATTATGATTTTCTTTTAAGGAAAAATCAATTTTTCTTATTTTGTCGGTTAGACCATCAAAAATGCCATCGAGAAAAAATCCTTCCTAATTTTCTTGTTCTTCAATAATATTAATATTATTTTCTTCGATAGCTACTTGATTATCACTCATTATAAGTAATGCATATAAACATACCTGAGTATTTTTTTTCTGGATGTTGCTTGTTGATGTTGTTCTTTGATGATTGTCCTGGTTTGTTCTTTATTCAGAACTCTTCTGAGTTCAAAGAACCAATTCCCTCTTCAGAGTTCTCACTCAAAGAATTTACACACTTAAAATCTTTTAAGGTGGAGAGATATTTTTGCTCAATGCATTGAGCATGCAGTAGTGTTAAATCTCTTGAGGGAGAGTTTACCGCTCATTATGCAACGCCAACGTAATAAATGAGATAATAAATATTTTCTTTTCCCATATTTCCGTATCCCAATTCACATGCCAAAAATTAGATTCGTACCCGTCCAAACTCCTTTACGTTACCATCTCCGTTAACGTTATCCAAAATCGTCTAACTATCAATCACAACAACTTCAACACCGTTAACACCACCGTCAACTTCTCCGGCACCAGGCTCCCCTTCCTCATCAAGCCACCTTTCAACGGGGTACACTCCGCCTCATGTCGAAACTTCCAATCAAGCGCTTGACACGCGCGTGAGCAATAATTCACCGCACCACAAATTGAACACCGTCGAAACTCGTGCCTTCTGGTTTCGGGTCGACCACAACCCGAATGTGAACACAGCCTCATACCTTGACCCGGAAACCCGCCCCGATTATCAAACCAGTCCGACATGAACTTGCTCGCTGGGTGAGCCTCCGGCGCCGGCACGTTGCATCCAAAGTCACTCAACAATGGACAACCCGATCCGTTAAGAGCCCCAACACGAGTGCTTGAGTCCGGGTCCGGGTTCGTAACCGGTTGGATGGCCCACGTTAGCCACGGTCGTTTGTTTTTAGTTGCCGACAAAACAGCAGCGAGTTCTCTTGCGTTAGCTTGGACAAGGAAACGCCGTCCCTCCGTTACGTTCTGTTTAACGCCGTAATCATCTTGCAAACAATGTCCAAGCTCACGAAGCGCGTCGATGTGACCAAGGAAGGCGGCGCGTGCGCAAAGAGCAACACCTGCTCGGAGTCCTTGTCTTTTTTTGTTCCCCCGCTGCCGTTGAACTGAATCACTGCTAGTGAGTAAAGTGCCGGCGCGTGAGAGTTCATCGCAGCCTTCGCCATCAACGATGCTCCGCTTCCTCTGTTTTACAAACAATAGAACCGAATCTGCACATATTCATTCACAACACTCACCATTTTTGTTCTGCATGTTAAAAAAAAGTAGAAAAATAAACGTTTTTTAAGTTCTTACCATGCCGAGAGTGTAACAAGCTTCAATGTTTCCGGCATCGGAGCAGCGTTTGAGGAAGCGGTGAGCGGAGTCGGACCAATTTTTAGCTTTAACTGAGAATGATTTGTGGGAAGCTTTTGATAATACGAGAGAGTGACGACCCAAGGCGTTTAGTCTTTTGCATCTGTTATTCAGTTCCAGTAGTTCAGTTACTCAAACAGAATACAAAAAAATAAAGTAAAAAAAATACAATTTTTAAGGTTGTTGTTGTGTCGGAAACATACGTTATTAGAACACTGATAAAGTCGGAAGGGGAAGATGCGGTGGAGCTAAGTTTGCAGAGAATAGAGAGAACAAGGTCGTCAGGCAAAGATTCAAAAAAGTTAGAATCTCCGGTGGGTATTTCCGGGGATCTCTTGTGTCTTTTGGGGGGAGGAAGAGAGAGTTTGGGGGTTTCAGAACACATCCTTGAAAGTGGAAGTTGAGGAGGATAGCACAACCCTTTTCTGGTTCTCATATCTAAGTCTCTCTATCTATTCATTCATGTATCTCTATGTGAGAGAGACGAGAGAGATAAAGAAGGGTAAAAGCAAAGGGAGGAGTTATATATGAGGGTAATGTAATGTGTAGTTTATGTAATGAATCGAATCCCTGGTCCCAAGACACACACCACTACACAACAAGAGAAATAAAACATAGGAAGTGGGTGTGGTTAATTACGAAAACAGCCCTGATGTTGTCGTTTGTCTGAGTCAAATGGCGTTGACTCAGATCCACTCCATCGTCGTCCGTAAGTTAAAGGAGTACTAATACACTTGATTGCTTTGCTCTCCTTACCTTTTGTACTGCAAAATCCTTCTCCCTTCTCTGCACGCTTTTGAACAGTTCCTTTTCTTTCACTTGTTTTTTCCCCTCTTTATTTACCCTCGCTTGCTCCCAACCTCCCCGTTCCCCGTTTAGAAATCAAGTTTACCGCACGTTTTTAACCGCAACGGACGTGTCCTATTGTAACGTGAATCTGCAGCTTGTGGTTTGAACTTTGAAACTTTTTTGAAAAACTGAACTTTGAAACTTCAAAGTGGGAAAAAAAAAATAGTTTAGCTCTTCGCCTCTTCCTATCAAAATCGTTTTTTTTATTCGAGAGCACTTATATGAGATGGTTTGAATCTCTTCAGGTTAAATTTTTTGAGTAAGAATTTTGTCGTTTATTGTGTTCCTATCTGACTCAAGACATTAGTCTGGTTTATAAAAAAATCTTTTTTTATTCTAAACCCTAATACAATATAATTAGGGCAGTGCCTTTTAAATTATTGATATTTTTTGATCTGAAATTATTAATAATTTAATACTCTATTTTCAAAAAAATATTTTTTAATTAATGTTTTTTTTGACCAATTTAAAAAATGTTTTAAAAATACTAATTAGAAAAATCCATGGACAATTAAAGTTTTCATAAATATGTTACTCATATACAATAAATATTTAATAAAAGTGATTTTTGGATTAAAATAATTTATAGATTTTTATGCGAAGTAAATATTGATTCGTGTTACCAACATGATGTGGCACAAGTGGGAAATATACTTGGGTCTCTTAACTATTTGTTTCTTAGTGCAATCCCTAATCGGGGTATGGAAAAATATTTATTGAGAGAGGTCAATCCCTTAAAAGTCTCCACAATTGCCATGGAAAATACATTGATTTACAAAAAAAAATCTTGATTCAGAGTTTAAAAGGATACTCATTCACTACAAGAATAATCAGCTTTACCGGCTAGGACTTTCCGGCGGATTTTTATCTGTCGGAAACTTTTCGGCGGATTATAGGGCTTACCAGCGGATTGTATCCGCCGCACACTTACCGGCGGTAATAGGAACTTTCCGGCGGATTTATCCGCCGCAAACATTTCTGGCGGATTTTTGAGTTATTTTCGGCGGATCTGGTTTACGAATATTATTTTTTTTGAAAAAAAATCAAAATCCGCCGGAAAGTCCCTAAAGTCCGCCGGAAAATCCTAAAAGCGCCAATTTTGAATTTCAAATATCCGCCGGAAACACCCTAAATCCGTCGGAAATTACATTTCCGGCGGATTCGCCTTTTGACCGTTGATTTTCGTTTCCTCTATATAAATCGCTTCTCCGCTTCTTTTTCTTCACACCTCTACCCATACTCTCATTCTCTTCAAAGAAACAGAGACATATGCCACTCTCTTGAGCATTGTCGGTAGCGGCTCCAAGAGAGTGGCGTATGTCTCCATTTCTTTGTAAAGAAACTTCCACCTTGTCATTAACATCCCCTTCATCTTTTTCGTTACAAGTAACATTGTCATGAACCTCCCCTACGAATTCCTCTCTTGTTAAGTTAGGGGATGATACGGAGCGTTTGATGAGTGTAGACATTTACACACATCAAACGCTCTGTATCATCCTCCAACTTAACAAGAGGTCCTTGGAGTTCCTCAAACTTTCTATTTAGAGCAAGGTAATCAAATTTGGGCCGAACATTGAATAGTGCAGCATGATTATTGAATAGTCAATGGTGATTAGCGTCGACACTAATTAACGGTCAATATCTTGCCGACACTAAATTAACGGCCAAGATCTTGCAGACACTAAATAGTGAATAGTGCAGCGTGATTATTGAATAGTCAATAGTGATTAGTGTCGACACTCATTAACGGTCAAGATCTTGCCGACACTAATTAAATAGCGAATATTGAATTTGGTTATTTCCGGCGGATATATGGGTATTTCCGGCGGATATTTACGCATTTCCGCAGATATTTAGGTATTTCCGGCGGATTTTTGGGTGTTTCCGGCGGATTTGCGTTTACGATTTTTTTTTAAAAAAAAAAATCAAAATCCGTCGGAAAGTCCTAAATTCCGCCGGAAATTCCTCGAAATACGCCGGAAATCCCTAAATTCCGCCGATATGTTTGCGGCGGATACAAATCCGCCGGAAAATCCTGAAACCGCCAAGGCGAAATTTCAAAAATCCGCCGGAAACACCCTATATCCGCCGGAAATGACATTTCCGACGGATTCGTGTTTTGACCGTTGGTTTTCGTTTCTCTATATAAATCTCTTCTCCACTTCTTCTTCTTCTTCACACCTCTACCAATCTATCTTCTCTCTACTAAATCTCTTTCTCTCTACCAATCCATTCTCCACTTTTCTCTACTAATCTCTTCCTCTCGTTGTCAAATTTCTTCGATATAAGGTATGTTTGTAACATTATTTATATTTTTAGTTTTTGAATTATTTTATAATATGAGTTTGTTACTAATTGTAGTGTTGTTTGTTTAGGTATTTTTTGGGTTCCTCCTCTTTCCTGTTTGTTTGAGTTCGGGATAAGCTTCAAGTCAGAGCTTTCTCTTCACTACGGTTAATTATCAAAGTAATTAATATTAATATATCAATATATATATATATATGGATTTTTTGTTTTTAGTGTCTACAAAAATTTTACCAACTTGTGGTCACCGTAAAATTTGTATTTTTTCTTTTAGTCGTTGGTGATTTTTTATAACGCTTATTAGCACCACCATCAAAATTTGTTTGTCCCAAAAAATTATATAATAATGTTCTTTTACTATTTTTGTACAAAATTAAAGTTAATAAAATATTAATGACTTCACTATTTATAGTAAAATTTTGTTACAAATTTTGTTTGCAATAATAATACAAAATAATTTATATTGAAAAAACTTATTTATTAAGTTCACTTATAAAGTAATTAATATATCAATATATATCAAAATATAAAGTAATTGATAGTTGATTTGATAGTTTATTTCATTTACGTTGTAGTGTAGTACATAGATCTTGAAATTATGGATCGTAGTTGGATGTATGATCGATTGTTTCCTGAAAGATCCGGTTTAAAGCGACGTTTTGTAGAAGGAGTAGAAGAGTTTATTTTTTGTGCTAAGCATCATGAAGAATTTGCGCGTCAAGGCGAAATTAGATGTCCGTGCTTGAAATGTTCGTTTCGAGTTATAAAAAATGAAGACGAAGTTAGAGTTGATTTGTACAATAATGGGTTTAGGCCAAATTATTGGATATGGAGTCGTCACGGGGAAGTAGGACCAGGGGTAGCTGCAGTTCCTGCGGTTAATGTTCCGGTTGAAGTAGTAGCTCCCACATCAAGTAGTTATCCAGCGACTACGACATCTGGAGGAGGCCAAATTATACAACCGTTAGATATTTATCAGTGAATGATATCTGACGTTGTTGAAGTAAATTTGGATTTTGAAGAACCGGAATATGATGCTGAAGAAGTTCCAAATGAGGAAGCTCAAAGGTTTTACATGTATTTGAGTGAGACAAATAAACCATTATTTGAAGGATCTAAAGACTCAAAATTATCAATGTGTGTTCGGTTGTTGGGTCTTAAGTCTCAATTTAATGTTGCTGAGTTGTGCATGGAATATATGACCAAAATGATGTTGGATGCAACCCCCATTAGAGGGCTTTTGCCGCAGAGTTATTATGAAGCTAAAAGACTGGTATCAAAGCTTGGCTTAAAATCTAAAAGAATTGATTGTTGTGTGTCTGGTTGCATGCTCTATTATAACAATGAGTTTGGCATAAATGATGGAGAGTTGTCGGAATGCAAGTTGTGTGGAGAGCCACGCCATCGTGTCAGTAGGAAAGGGATGAACAGAGGCAAACCGGTTCCACAAAAAGCAATGTTCTATCTGCCGCTTATACCAAGGCTACAGATGATGTTTACTTCAATGGAGACCGCGGGTAAAATGACGTGGCACCATCAAAATAGAAATAATTCGGGTGAATTACGTCACCCATCTGATGGTGAAGCTTGGAAGCATTTTGATCGTGTTCATCCAGATTTTGCCAGGGATCCACGCAATGTTCGACTTGGTTTATGCTCTGATGGTTTCACACCATATATTCAAGCCTCGGCAACACCGTATTCATGTTGGCCAGTTATTGTTACCCCATACAACCTTCCTCTGGAAATGTGTATGTCTAAACCATACATGTTTTTAAATTCTATTATCCCAGGGCCAAGTAATCCAACAACTGGTATTGACATATATTTGCAACCTTTGATTGATGACCTAAAAAGGTTGTGGAATGGTGTTTTAACTTATGATGCAGCACGCAAACAAAATTTTGTGATGAGGGCGGCTTTGATGTGGACCATTAATGACTTCCCTGCCTATGGAATGTTGTCTGGATGGGGGACACATGGTAAGATGGCGTGTCCGATTTGCATGGTTGACACAAAGGCTTTTAGTCTTAAATACGGAGGAAAAACTTCATGGTTTGACTCGCACCATAGGTTCTTACCTATGGATCACCCATTTAGAAAGCAGAAATATGCGTTCATCAAGGGCAATGTTGAAACAGCTGGACGTCCTCGTAAGTTGACACCAGAGGAAGTTTGGAATAGTGTTAGGGATATCCCTCCTGTGGAAGTCGTACCGGGTGTTGTTTCTCGTCCAGATGGCAATGGACAATGGCACAATTGGACAAAAAAAGTATTTTTTGGGAACTTCCCTATTGGAAAGATAATCTATTGAGACATAATCTCGATGTCATGCATGTAGAGAAAAAAAAATTTTGACAACATATTTAACACTGTCATGAACGTGAAAGGCAAAACGAAAGACAATGAGAAAGCTAGGAAGGATATAGATCATTACTATAGACGAAAGGATTTGTTGTTGGTTGAGCAAGGTACTAGGACTCTGAAACCCAAAGGCAATTATACTTTATCTACCGAACAAGCGAAAGCAGTTTATCAGTGGATAAAAGAGTTGAAAATGCCAGACGGTTATTCTTCCAATTTATCTAGATGTGAGGATGTGGATAATGGGGGGTTGCATGGGATGAAGAGTCATGATTGTCATGTATTCATGGAGTGATTACTTCCTATCGCTTTTAGTTCGTTGCCAACACACGTTTTGAATCCGCTCATTGAAATAAGTCAATACTTTAAGAATTTGTGTTCTGCATCGCTAAAAACTGATGATCTTTCAAATATGTAACAAGACATCCCACCTATCTTATGCAAGTTGGAGAGAGTATTTCCGCCTGGTTTCTTTGATTCTATGGAGCATCTACCGGTGCATCTCGCATATGAAGCTAAACTTGGCGGACATGTCCAATACAGATGGATGTATCCGTTTGAAAGGTCAGTTAATTTTCACACCATATAAGAAGCAAGTTTAAAATATATGATTATTATGTTAATTAATATCATTTTCTCTAGGTTCATGGGTGATTCAAAAAGATCGGTGAAAAACAAAGCAGGAGTTGAAGGATCGATATGTTCTTCTTACTTACACCGTGAAACAACGCATTTTTGTTCTTACTATTTCAAGAATGAGTTTGCTCCTGGAAGCAGCCGAAATTAAATGGATACTGATGAATGTCCTAGACATCATTTAGCTTTGTCTGTCTTTTGTCTACTCGGTCGTCCATCTGGGAAGGAGTCAATTCACTGGCTAACAGATGAAGAGTTAAGTTCAGCACATGTTCATGTGTTGATAAACTGTACTGAGGTGCAACCATTTATTGAGTATGTTCCTCAACATTATAAACTATCGATCTTAATTAGTTAATATGTAGAAAAATGCGTAACAATTAATTATTTCTTTTTAGGGAATTCTTGTCATCAGAGGACGTAACTGAGCAACAATCTTCTGCTCATATTAATGCACATTTTCCAACGTGGTTTAGGCAACATGTTTATGCCCTCCCGCTAACTCCTACCAACCAACACTTGAGGAACATATCAGACGGTCCTCGAAGATGTGTTAAAGAATGGCACACATACTTTGTCAATGGATACAAATTTCACACCGATGAATGGACACAGAGCAGAGAGACAGTCAATAGTGGAGTGTGCATGAAGGGTGTCACTGGAGGAGGTGAAGATGATTTTTATGGTGTGGTTCAACGCATATAAGAACTTTCGTACCCCCATCTAGATTTTAGTCAGAAGGTAGTGGTTTTCTATTGTCATTGGTTTGATCCGTCTGCTCGAGGAACAAAGGTGAATCCAAAGTCAAATACAGTGGACATTAAAATGAATGGTAGATATCGACTGTATGATCCGTTCGTCATTGCACAAAATGTGAGACAAGTCTATTATGTCCCTTATCCATCAACGCGGACTGATAGGCGTGGTTGGTGTGTCGCAATTAAAACAAAACCAAGAGGTCGCATTGAGACAAATGATGACACGATCGAAGATGTGCCATATCAAATGTGCCATATCAAATGGAAGATATGTCTAATGTAAATGAAGTGATTGAAGTTGAACCCATTACTCGTTTATGTGATGAGCCAAACACCGGCGATGAAGTTGATGACGAAGAAGATGCTGATGAAGATGCAACAAACCACGTTGGTGTATCAAGAATTCACTCCTCTGATGATGATGATTTTGAGAATGAATGGGATTCCAATTAGTTATTTATGTTTCAACAATATATGTTATATAACCTATTTTTAATTAGTTTGTAATTTATGTTTGTTTAACTATGTTTGTTTAATTAGTATGTTTATATATTTTTGTTTAGTATGTTTATGTTAACCTTGTATAGTGTATGTTTGTTTGTTTAAATGTATATATGTCTAGCTAGATACAGTCATGGCATCTCACTCAGGATCTGATGACGAGACATATGTTCCTCCACCTGTCGACACGGGTGATGCCGCCAGCGCTATCAGGCGGAAGACTTCTACTCGCCTAGGGCGTCGTGTTCAGCCTGCTCGTGTTCTTGTTGCTGGTGGCAGATATTTGCCACCACCTGGGTCTGAGGGTGCTAGTACTAATACTGCAGGGGACCCAGTGATTCCTGCTGCTACTGAGGGCTTAGCCCCGACAGATGTTGATGCTGATGGGGTGCGCACATTCACTGTTGACCGTGAGGTGGTCAAGTATACACCTGATGGGCGTATCATATTGGAGACTGCTGGTGATTCGTAAGTATATATATTATTATTTATTAATTTATTTTTGTTGCCTTTTATATAACTTATATAATTTGGTGTAATAAAATTCATCTTTTTTTAATGCAGATTTCTTCCTTCGAAGGCTACAGCTACCGCCATCACGAAAACAATCAAGGAGAATTTCACCGGCAGCTGGAAGAATTAGACAGCTGTTAGAAAAGATACAGAGGAAATTGTGAGGATGTTAAATTCATTTTTGGTAAGTTGTTCTGCGAAATAATTAATTAATTAATTAATTAATTAATTTGTGTATATCTTATTGACTTGATTAATTAATTTGTCTTATAATTAACAACATTATTGTAAATTTCTTAAATAGGAAAAATGTACATGGTTACCAGAGCAGCACAGGGAAGTTGAGAGAATCTTTCATAAGAGATGTTCCCATCGCTATTCTGAATTACTGCGGGAGGCGCGCGGTAAGAATGCGAAGCTATCTTATATGAGAGACTCAACTTGGGCTGGCCGGGTTACAGGAGTACTGGCAGAAACCAGAATTTAGGAATTTTTGTGAGAAAGCCAAGAAGAACCGTGCTTCTGAAAAAGGTGGTTGCACACACACAGGGGGGAGTGTTAATACTGCAACGCATCACAGGCGTTTGGTAAATTTATTACTTTATTACTTGATTAATTAATTATTTATAATTAACTAGTCATTTGCATGTGTATTAATTAATAATATGTATATATGTATATATAGGAGGCGAGGGAACAAAGGGCAATCACTTTGCCTGAGTTGCATCGCTACCTTCATATGCGGGAGGACACTGGTGATTTTGCTACAGATCGGGCGAGGAATATTCAGGTAAAACTACTTTTACAATTATATATTAATGTTTATTATTTATAATAATCTTTATATCGGGAGAGGAATATTATATTAAAACTACTTTTGCTATAGTTATTTATTTGTTGGGTTATTTTTTTCAGGAGAGCTTCCAGGGTGGGCTGACTGAGTACCATGAGTCCCAACAGTGCAGTGGGGCAGCTGATATCGATCCAGAGGAGGAGGCTAGAGTAGCTCGTGATATTTGGGAGAGAGCAATTGGTCCCCAAAAGAGTAATCGTATGGTAGGACCAGATGGTATTGGACCGACTGCTTTTCGAACAAGCATTATTCCGAGTCTATCAGCTTCACAATCTTCTGGATCTCCGAGTACTGCTAGCTCTTATGTTCCCAATGCTGGTGAGTTGAATGATGTTACGGAATTGACGCGGCAACTGAGCGAGCAGCAGCGTCAGTTTGCCGAGCGGCAGGAGCAAAGTGATCGGGAAGTGGCGACGCTTCGGGAGAAAGCCAGGATAGCTGAGGAGCGCATGGAGGAGCGCATGGCGGAGCAGGCTAGGATAGCTGAGCAGCGCATGGAGGAGCGCTTTAAGTTTTTGCAGGATCAGCTGATGATGTCTCAGCAGTCGAGGCCATCCTCATCACATATGCCATCCTACCAGCCGCAGTAGCATTACGGTGGTGCATTTCAGCAGTGACCTCAGCAGCAGTATGCACCCCAGTATTCCCAGCAGTATGCACCTCAGCCCCAGCAGCCATACCAGCAGCCCCAGCACCAGTCACCCCAGCAGCCATACCAGCAGCCCCAGCAGCAGTCACCCCAGCAGCCATACCATCAGCCCCAGCAGCAGTCACCCCAGCGGCCCAACATCGATCTTAATATTATGGATTCGCTTACTGCTTTTCTTACATCTGATACCTATTATCATGGTGATGAGTTAAACCAGCAGCCACCCCAGTAGTTTTGGATTATTTTATTTTGTTGTATGGATATTTTTTTTATTGTATGGATATTTTTTTTTGTTGTATGGATATTTATTTAAATTAGTCATTAATTTTCATTTCTAATTTTTATTTTTTTTATCAATTATCAAATTTTTAAATAAAATAATCAATTAAAGTTTTTAATAAAATAATATTAACTTTTAAAAAAAAAACGGTTTTTCCGGCGGATTTGTGGATTTTCCGGCAGATTTGTGGATTTTCCGGCGGATACCCCGTCGGAACTTTCCGGCGGATAAAAAGATGTGAATTTCCCTGAGGTTTTCCGGCGGATAATCCGCCGGAAACTTCGGGCGGATTTTTCGGCGCCACAAAATCCGCCGGAAACCTTTTGCCACGAGCTGTCTACCGGCACCAAAAATCCGCCGAAAAGCCCAACAAATCCGCCGAAAAGTCTATATTTTCGGCGGATTTGCGGATTTTCCGGCGGATTTGGTCCGCCAAAAAGTCCAAGTTTTCTTGTAGTGATTAAAAATCAGATTTTTTTTCTAAAACTATAATTAAAAAGAGTTTCTGATCTAATCACAAAAGTCAACCAATGTATCCTCCACGATGACCGTGGAAACCAATCCTTCGAGGTATCTATTTAAAGGAGTTGGCCTCTCTCAACAAACATTTTACCATAAGCACCGGCCAGATATCGAACCCAAACAAAAGTCAGTTTTTTCAATTTCAATCATTATAAAAAGTTTGAAAAACATAAATAAAGCTATTAAAAATGATTTTTTATTTTAAAAAATATTTTTTCCTCTAATAAATTAAAATAATGTATAGATTTTTATGTGAAGCAAAAAATTGATTTGTGTTTGTTTATAACAAGAAATCACTTTTTTAATCTTTTCTCTCATTTGTCTTATTGTCTTTGGGAGGATTGTTTTTGGGTCTTCAAATTAGGGTTCTCTATTATTGCTTTCATATTTTTTTTTGCCAAGGTTTGGTCTAATCCCTCATTGGCCTCTCTACTGTCTTGTTTTTTTTTTTAACAAAATCAAGAGGATGTACTTTTTCCTTCTAGATGTTTTTTAACGGGGTTTTGAAAAAAAAAATCCCTCTTTTAAAATACCTATTAAAAATCAGATTTTTTTCTTCTGAAACTACATAAAGGTTTCTCATTTTTATTGATTTCTATTAGTATAAAAAGTTTAAACATAAAACTATAAAAACCAACGAGGGTTGGTCTAAGTGGTAACAGGAATTGGATCCCACCCCAAGGTCTCAGATTCGAATATTGGGTGTAGCAAAAACTCTGTTGGAATGGGAGAACGACACGGGCAGCAAAGCTGAAAACTCGTGGCCAGTCAGGTTTCCGGTGTAGATTATTCACCGGCCAAACCGGTGGAAACTACGCACCAATGACATGGTAACAAAAAAATCTATAAAAAAGATTCTTTAGTTAACAAAATATTTTTTTCCCTAAATAATTGGTAACAAACATACCTACATAGCCAAATAACCATCAAAGGTAAACGAGTTAATACCACACTTGAAAAATAAAGTGGCTATGAGATATGGAGATAGGGTGATAAATTGGGAAAAAATCTAAAAATGGCATGCAAGTAATATAAATTAAAACCACTTTAATATCATTTTGTTTATGTTTAATATTTTTGTCGCAACTTAAACAATATAAACACCAAAAACACTAATCGGGAATTGACATCCCCAAGATTGTCGATACAATCAATAGTTTTTTTGAATTGCAATGCAAGGGCCCCTCTTTTTAATCTCTTTTCATAATATGGTTTAGTGTGTTGATATATATAAATTAAAATATATAATAATAACTTCATTATATTTAATTTTTATATGATAACATTTATTTTTCTATAATTTTTTTTAAGAATGGTTACTTTAATTTTTTTATTAATCAATTAGATAAAATAGACACTTAATAATAAACAAATACTAATATACTGATAAAAAAAATACTAATATATCTTTGATCAAAATAAATAAATACTAATATATCAAAACCTAAGATGACATAGATAAAAATAAATAAAATATTTATTTTATAAACAATTTATTATCAAGTTTGTTGCAAAGAATGGTTTCTTGCAAGGAAAATTCTCCGGTATATATGTATGTTTAATTCGAAAAATAAAATTATATTAAAGTAATATAATTATTAATATAATTATTTAATTACTTATTAAAAAGTCGGTTTAACTTTTCAAAATTACTATTTTAAACTTGGAGAAATAATAGTACTGAATTTTTTTTCAGTTTTTTTATAAGGGACAAGATGATATTACTCAAAGTAGTTTTTTTTATCTAAAAAATAATGATAACTTTTTTGATTAGTAAAAAAAATAATGATAACTAAATAAATATCTTTATTTTGATTCTCCTTTGATCTTTCTGTCTCTCTCTCTCTCTCCCTCCCATATCTCTCCCATATCTCCATGTTCCAAACCGAAATCCAAATAAACCAAACTGTCTATTAATGACCCAGCTCCATATATATGCCTATGGTATTGGTTAGTGTTTCATGTTAACTCATCATCTATTGACTCTATCTATGCTCCTTGAAAAATTGATATATAGCGACTTTAGATATCTATCTGATGTGGACAACGCTAGATTTGCGACTCCAAGTTGTATCCCAACAAAGACCCTACAACCTTCTTCTACTCCAGCATAAAAAGAAAGATATTTTTTTCTCATGCAAATTTTTTTTTTTGACAATTTTCTCATGCAATTGGATTAGGTATTTCCATTTCACGACATCTGGCAGGCTTCTCTATCTTTGCATGTAAACACAGATAATAAATAGTACAAAATAATGCAAAGGCAATCAGCTGGATGTTAAAGCAAAGGTGGATAGCCGTGGCAAGTGGCAAGTGGCAAGTGGCAAGTGGCAAGTGGCAAGTGGCAAGTGGCAAGTGGCATGGCTTGCTAATTGCTGGTCTGATACCATACCACTATCTTTTCTTATTTTTTTATCTGCCGAAAATAAAATGTTATTTCAGTGTCAGTCAAATTTCCAAAACAATTCTCATTAAAGAATGAAAAAAAAATGTTAGTTAAACCAAATTTAAGATACTTTTGATGTGTTATCTTAAAAAGAAACTAGACCTTGCGCCCGTGCTATGCACGGGCTTCTAGTTGTAATATAAGTAATAATTTTGTCAATTATTTGTCAATTAGAAAGAATGAAACATGATAACAATGATACAATATTAAACGAATATATTTGATTCAGTGTGAATAACAGTAGGAAATGAGTATATTTAATTTTAAATGTACTAAATTAGGCATTAGGCATTATAATGTGAACCAGTAACTATCGGATGGCATAAAGAAATTTGAGCCCTTCAATACAGTAGCACTTATTACAAGTTTGAGAAAATTTCATGATATACAACATTCTTAGTGATGTTGGTATTTTCCTCATCATCATTAGTGATTAAAACTTTAAGACCGCTCTTTGATGTAACTCGGGAAAAGGCAACATATATCTGGCCATGAGCAAATGCTGGACTTGGAAGGTATACACCAACCGATTGTAATGATTGTCCTTGACTTTTGTTAATTGTCATTGCAAATGAGATGTTTATTGGAAATTGTCTTCTTTGAAATTTGAAAGGAATCCTAACATCTGACGGAGATAATGACAGGCGGGCAATGTATACTTTATATCCAGTGTTGCTTCCAGAAATCACTCTCCCTTCAAGCACGTACTTTCCCAGCCTGGTCAGAATCAATCTTGTGCCATTACATAGTCCTGAATTATGATCAATATTCCTCAAAAGCATAATAGGAAGTCCAACTTTCAAATGAAGCAAATGATTTGGCAATCCTGGGGACGAAATGGTGTTTAGATATTCAGTAGAATGAACATTATCAACGCGATCACTATCAACATTGTCTGAATGAGGAGTATCAAGACTAATATATGTCACTTGTTCTCCTGGAATTTGAGTCGACATGTATTCATTTATTTGATCCACAATCTCATTTTTTGGTGCAAGTATCGCTCTTTGTTGATAATAGAGGATATCTTCACACGAATGAACGAAATCTGGATAAATAGAATCAACAATGTTCTGAATAGCACAACCTGATTTTGTTATCAAAAAATCAGAAGGGACGTCAAGATTGATTTCATCATCAATAACATGCCCATTGCGCCCATCTCCTATCTCTAGTAACCAATCTGAAAATTTTCTTCGTTCAGCAATGGCATCAGTTGAAGTACCTGTCATCAATCTCATATTTGTATGTAGCGTCATTATATGGCAATGGTTCCATAAATATGACGAATTGATGGCAGAATTTACAATTTGTTGTCGGGTTCCTTTAGGTATGACTGGTAGGATTTGTCGAAAATCGCCACCTAAAACTACAACCTTGCCACCAAATGGCGTTTCAAAATTGCGAACTTTATCAAAACGCAAGATATCTCTCATTGTTCGATCTACTGCTTCAAAGCAATGTCGATGCATCATGGGTGCCTCATCCCAAATGATAAGTTTTGTTTTTTGAATTAGTTCAGCCAGGTCACTTCCATGTGCTATATTACATGTAGAGTCTTCATTTACTATTAAAGGAATAGCAAACCTGGAGTGTGCTGTTCTACCTCCCGGTATCAATAATGCAGCAATACCGCTAGATGCAACAGTTAAAACAACTTCTCCTTTAGATCTTAAGCCAGCAGCCAGTGCTCGCCAAATAAATGTCTTTCCCGCGCCACCAAAAGCATTTAAGAAAAACAAACCCCCATTATCTTCAGTAACATTCTCCATTATTCTATCATAGACAGCACGTTGTTCAGTTGTCATTGATGACATTAATCGATTGTGTTCCTCAGCTAAAACAAGTCTATCATAATTTAACTCATCATTCAATAATCGATTATAATGTTGATTTGCAGCACTGTTATCCCCAACTGGCATTGTCGGATAGTCACTTAGCCTCTTGTTGTGTGAATGCAATAGAATTTCCAACTCATGCAACAAATGATTTTGAATTTGTTCATCTGTCAATGTCAAATCTGTACAATTGATTGATCCACCATTAATTTCTTAATATTGTATGTTAAACAATGAATCTAAACTTAGTGAGAAAACAACTATCCATAAGTATCGACTGTTAAAATATATAAATTAATGATACCTGGAGCTCCAAGTAGACGACGCTGGTAGTATAGGACATCATCACCTAGTAATTTCCATGTTTCTTGGAAAACATATTCTGGTCTTGTCATTTGGCTAGCCACCAACAATGTAACAAATAACTGTCTTAAATAATGAGATGACCCCCAATGACTGGCCTCTTTGATAGCATCAACATATTCTTTGTCATCCTCTAATAAACCCATTGCATAACATGCAGCCTTAAAAGTAGTGTGAACTTTAGTTCCTACCTTGCGAAGATCTTCATAACATGTAGGTCCTCTAACATAGTTCAGCAAAGTTCTCATATAGTATATCTCGCCTGTTCCTGGCGGAACGAAATGCATTCTACCAATGCTCAACCCTCTTTTTCTTGGCTTCCACTTACGTTCCTTTTGTTTCCAAACAAATTTAAGCGGGAATTCAGGGTATGTCAAATCCTTTGCCTCTTCATATGTTGCATTGGCATCAAACCATGCTAAAAATTTGGTGTAGTTTGAACTTGTGCGATCAAGGATAGTGTCAATGGTACGCCTATTATCAAACATAATATACTGTTCTCCTGGCAAGTGAAACATGAGTCTTTCAACAGCTGGGTCCCGATAGTGTATATCAAAACTAAATATTCGCCAAATAGCCTCACATGCTGATAAATAACGACAATCAAAATAAATCTTGATCTCATCAATGACATTACCAACACTCGTACTATTGTCACTCTCATAGAAGGACGCAGTGACTCGATCATGTCCCTTGTTAACATACTTGAATAAATACTTGATAGATCGGGATTGATTGCACCATTCAACATTAATATGAGCATCATATTTCAACAACAACGACTTGTTGTGTGGAACGACATACCTGTTATCCATAACAGCCTCTCCCTTTTGTATTACATTATTGTTATCCCTCCTTCGATATACTGGATAACCATCCGAATCAATGGTCGTTGTTTCAACAAATTTTTTTGGAAAATACTTGGAACATTTACCGGCAACCATGCAAGGAGAAGATAAGCGTTGAGAACCACATGGTCCATGTATCATAAAATTTGATACAACTTTGTACAATTCAGGATCAGTTTCCTTATTAGGGATCTCAGTAGATATAATTCTATCAATATCTGATGAACGTATTACTCTGCTATTTGGTTGAAGGAATACCAATATATGTGCATGAGGCAATCCACGTTTCTGAAACTCAATGGTATATATCACTGCATTTGAACCATGAAAAATATATAAAGGTTTGCCTAATTCAAAAACCAATAACGAATTGAAATAATTTTTTATAAGTACCTGCTCTAGTCATCCCAAAGATGTGTCCTTTCTTGATATCTCGAACCAACTTATCTAACTTGATTTTGAACATTCTTGCCACAATGTCCGGACGATCTTCTGGGCGTTGATTGAATACTTTTAAGAAACCAACAATCTCGGGCCACTTTGGATTACATGTAAAAGTAATAAAAAGGTCGGGATAACCAGCCCATCTACAAATAGCCATCGCATCTTGATAGTTTTGCTGCATATATCGTGAACCCCCAGTAAAGCTAGATGGTAAAACAATTCGCTTCCCAACTGCTGAAGGATCTCTATCACCTCGTAGTAACGCATCAGATAGTCCTTTATACATATCTGCCCTCACCTCATGCTGATGATTTTTGACCCATTGCAAACGTTGTGCTTCTATCATACTATATGCATCAACTAATAATTGTTGAAATAATCTTTTTCCATACAAGAAGATAGAGAATTCAATGAAGCGATGTTGAAAACGATATGCAAACCATTCCCTTAAGGTGACCTTCTCTCGCTTTATTATCGGGGCTGACGAATGATCATTATACTCAATATTCTCCCACCATCCATCTTCACCCTTTGGAAAAAATAGTGGATATTGCATAGGCAAATAGGCAGCACTCAATGTCGATATTCTTTTTAACCTTCCAGACTGCAACTCTACTATGACATCTCTATCATAATGGGCTGAATCAAAATCACCAACAATAAGTCCTGCAACTTCTGCTGCATTTGGCAAGTTATATCTCCTACCATCTCGACCTCTTTTACCGATAATTCTCAATTTTAGATCTTGCATGTCTCCTCTGTTGATTCTATCTCGAACATATCGATAGCTCTTAACATACGGATTACATTCATCAAGAATACCTTTAATCTCCTCAACAATGCTAGATTGCATTTTAGGATCATCATCTGTCATCCTATGCAAAAGAATTACACAGTCAGGCAATAATCACGTATATAAGATGTAGTAGTAAATGTTCTTTTGGTTAGAACTTAATACATTAATACATACCTAACAACTGACATTCTATTTTGCACCTCATTATCAGTTTCATGTATATATAGCTGTGCAAACTTTGGTTGTTCTCCATCATATGGTAACAAACTACCTATCTGATGATAGTTTTCACCACTCAGCACAAAAACCGGAGGTGCTCCACCAGCATTTATATCCTTCTTTATTTTACCTCCCATTGAAGTAAACGAAAACATTGAGTTGAATGACCTCAAATTAGCTTGAAAGTACTTGCTCCGTTTGTCGTTATTGCAAAATAGATTATATATTCTCTGTGGCTGCTCAGTGTAGTGAGGTAGTGTGACACGCCCATGGGAGCAACATATGCCAAATTTTGGATTTCTCGCATTGTAAGTCTTCTGAAGTCGTTCTT
The DNA here is from genome assembly GCA_039519185.1 of Astragalus membranaceus. Lineage (NCBI taxonomy): Eukaryota > Viridiplantae > Streptophyta > Magnoliopsida > Fabales > Fabaceae > Astragalus > Astragalus membranaceus. The sequence goes on along the minus strand of CM076848.1, from coordinate 57,351,781 downwards.
CAAACCAAACAATTGCCCCACAATAACGACATGTGTGTGTAGGTATCCCAATGTCCCAATATTCAGATGACACACCTATCAAGCGCATTTATTGAATTATTAGTTAAAGAATCGATTGTGTTAAAATAAATTCAATGAAGCAATTCGTGTTTGTATAAGATAACAACCATCTATGTCTTCATAATTATGATCATGTGTTGGAGAAAACGGGTTATCCGAATCACCCGTTTCATTGTCACCTTAATGTGCAAATAGGTTACTTGGACCACCTATGGTTTCACAATAGTGTTTAAATTATTCAAAGAAAACGTTTCAAATACAGTACTTATTCAAATTTTACTTACTAAAACCCACTAATTGAATATTAGTGTAAACTTTCTGGTAATAATGAAATACCTGTATGTTCTTCTGTTTGGTCATATGTTTCTTGAGTGACATTATTCAGGGTAGGATCTTCCGCCTCAGATACTGTAAAGTGTTCATAACATGTGACAAAAATTAATCCCCTCAGAAATTCGAGTTGTAAATATATTACTTAAAATTTCATTAATTAGATGTAACTTATTTAAGCTAACCTGATGGGATGTCCATCGGTGGAACTCGTATATTCTCTTTTCGGGTTAAGTTTCTATGTCCAGTACTGTCACTATGTACTGGTTGTTTCCTTTTAAGGGTATGCCTACCAACACCCACTCTTTGAAGTTTCTCTTTTTTTGGGGCAATCATAGGTGCTTTTCGACTATCACCTGGTGCATTGAATCTGGTCCCTATATTTATTATTAATACATATACGTTATATGTTACATTGTCACTGAAGATAACGTTTAAGAAATGGGTCAACAAAATATTTAGACAAATATAATTATAAATGGCAATTTTACCATTTGTTATGTTCCCCAAAGGCGACCTTCTAACATTGTTAATTGGCGTTGATATGGGAGAATCCTTCGACACGGTTACTACAAATAAGTGCAAAATAACTTCAAAATGGTTACTATATATTTGGTGCTTTGAAAAATCCTATTATCATAAGAAGCACTATCATATATATATATATATATATATATATATATATATATATATATATATATATATATATATATATATATTTAACTGTAATATTAAGACTCTGAGTAAATACCATATACCTTGTGTAATACATGACAAAAGGGTGTCCTCTCCAAAAGTATAAATTACATGGCTTTTGTTACCGGTACTCCCATTCGTATTTAGATCCAGAGGGCCACTTGAATCATGAGGAGCATCTGCATAAATGCATCAAACACATACTAAGATTATGCATATATTCCACGTAATACAAACGAAATAAATATAAAGCCATTGTAATTATTTCTTTTCAAAATGACCTTGAACGTTTGGATCTGGACAAACTGAATTGTTGGAAGAAGTGCTAAACATATCTGGCTTCCCTAATAGAACTGACGGTGAAGTACCATTTAATGTAACCTTTCTCTTTTTCCTCCCAAGACGGAGACTATGGTTGCAAATATTGTCCATATGGATGCTTTGAAGCTAGACAGTTTAATTTGTACTGGAGTATGAAGATGCACTTATAAATGTTAAAGTTTTCAACATCTCCAATCTTCAAATAATATCTGAAGAAAATGTTCTCACTACAAGTGAATATGAGGTAAGTTTGGAGTTTGACGTGAGGTTATATATAGTGACGAATTCAATTCAATAAGACAAAATTCAACAACTTGTGACATCCTTTATTGGTTGCAATTAATATGTATTGTACGGCCATTTCCCTATACGTGTATCTGACTCACCTCCCTACCAGCATGCATGCATGCATCCAGTTATAGAAATGAGGCACACTATCTAGAAAGGATATTGTACTTCCCTTAGAACAACGCTTTAATCATGCTATCAAACACTCAAAAATGGTCAAACTTTGCATGTGGCACACCTATATGGTAGCACACCTAATTAATATAGTCAAAGAGCATTCATTGGAAATTTCCACCTACCACTAACATGTGCTTGGGTGAAACAATTATGAAACCTGGAGAATATATATACAATAAGTCATTCATCTTAAAATATGTATATAAGGCTTCAGGAACAAATTGGATCTTTGCCATTAACCATGGACAATCCGTCTTTCGTCTACATTCTCTATGTCTGGAATGTATAATGAGCTATTCTTTTATATTCATTAGTCTTTGTACTGCCGTACAATGTTTTAAAAACCGGACCGGCCGGTTCAACCGGTTGAACCGCGAACCGGACCCCCGGCCGGTTGGTTCAACCTCATTTGAACCGCAGTCCTATTGAACCGCCCAGAACCGGATCGAACCGGGGAAGAACCGGGTTGAACTGCGGTTGAACCGCTTTGAACCGGAAACCGAACCGGATTGAACCGCCCGAAATACATTTTTTTATTTTTAAATTTACTTTTTTCTCCAAAATTTAATATTTTTTATTTTTTATTTAATAAATTACTCATCCGGTTCAACCATGGTTGAACCGGTTGAACCAGAGGCCTCGCCGGTTCGATTCCTGGTCCGGTTTTAAAAACATTGCTGCCATATTCGATTTTTCTGACTTCCCGCAAAGCTACATTCTACCATCTCTCGCAATCTACCTACTTTGGTCTCAATAGAAGACATTTTTGCGAACCTTTACGATGGCAGAATTGGGCATGACTGCAAGGAAAGATATTTCATTGAAACTGACACCCTAGGAATAACAACAGTGTTGGACCTTGAAAAACCTTCAGCTGTGCGTATTTCATATTTCAAATATGGGTAATGGAAGGTTCAAAATATGGGTACACGATGATAACAGGATCTGAGACAACAACAATGTCCATGGTCAAGAAATCAAATATCTTTAGTATAGCTATCTTACATGTGTCCTTGGAAAATCTATGTTACAACCAAATGTGTTTTATCGAATCTTTTTTTTATCCTTAGCACTACCCCACTCCCCCTCCACTCCACTATGTAATGTTGCTAAAATCTGAGATGCTAGAAATTATGTTGTTAACTTGTCAAATAACCTTGAAAAGCAAATATTAGTTGTAAGCTCATCTTCATGCAACTGAGAAACCATTAAGGACCTTTAACTATGGGTTTTGGTTCAATTGGATTTTAAAATAAATAGATACATATAGTAAATAATAGTAACTAATAGATCGATTATAGATTATCAAGTCTTACAAAAACACAACATATAAGGCATTGGATTTATTGCAAACATTAGGTGGACTTAACACAAAACAGGCTACCATGTGTCACCTATATGTGACTTGGAGGAATTCAAACTAATATCTTACAATAGAGGATGACCAATTCTCAATGGCTACCTAAAATAAAAACTGCATATAGTAATTATGCATGAGGAAGCATTAAACCAAGCCACGTGATGAACATGGTCACCATATTACACACAATACATGCAATACATATAACTAAGAAGTAATAACTATTCCAAGGCCACTGCAGCATATATTCAACAAAAGGATCACTCCTTAGGCTCAACTTTGATAACACTCTTAGTCAGTTTCACTGTTGCTTGAGGGGAGAATGCCATGTAATTCAGATCAATACACTCAATCTCATCCATTGGCCTTTTTCCCATTTTTTTCCCTTTAGGGGTATCCTCCAAGTCAATAATGGTCTCATCCTTCCCTGCTAACTCCACATTGCTAACTGTCTTACTCATCTTGGATGCTGATTCAGGCGACAAGTCCATGTTATTCAGGTCAATACAATCAATCTGAACCATTGGCCTTTTGCCCATTTTTTTTGCCTTAGGTGTGTCCCCCAGGTCAATATAGTCCTCCTCTTTGTTTGCTGCATCAGGTTCGCCAAGCCTCACCTGCGTTTAATTTTTCCAATCATTAACATGCCTTAATTTATTAAAATATGAATATAATGATAATTAAAATAAAATACCAATGGGTATGTCTCAGCCATGTTGCCCAGCGCATTCATGAACACATCCTCCTCCTCGTCATTGCATCCCTATAATGACCATGTAATGCATAAGTAAGCAAAATTATTTACATCCCTTTATTAGTAAGCCATATTGTTTGAGAACAACATGACAAATGACGTACATGAATTCCATGCTTCTGGATGAACTGCTGAATCACCCCAGGCTCTACAGAGAGTTTCTTAACAGTATATGTCTGGAACCCTCGACGAATATTCATGTCAGTCACCTGAACTTTGAATATAAATTGTTTACCAAGGAGGCAGTTGAATTCAATTGGACCATCAGATGTGTTTGGCTGCTGTTACGTGTTTGAACAGATTGTTAGTGCTTAACAAACATCTTAGTCTTGTAAAAAAACAAACATCTCTTAGTCAAAATTCTACATGATATAAAATTTTTTTGACTAACCTGCCGGCATGCTCGGAGAAGATCAACAGCAGATTTACCCACATATGCAGTGACTAACTGGTTGAATAGTACAAATTTGGTGGAACCAGTTTCGTCAATGCCATGAACTTGCAATTTGTACCTATAAAATTACATTATTCTTCAGAATCTATCAACAACAATGTTGATAACATTTGTCTATATGATTTCAGTTCAAATTGTCGAACCTGGGAGTAGCAGTGACAACAGAATCACAATGGCCACAATAAAATTTGCTGCCATCTTTTGATGCAGCCCCAAAGCATGTGTTACATGAGTTAAAAGCAAAGCCTTGCTCAGTATCAATCTCAATGACCCTCACCATGACAGATCCGACGAATACCTATCAACTCAACAACAACAAAATTGTTTGACAATATTAACATCTTTCCTTTTTGTCCAACCACCGCCATTAGTTGATGAACAATTTAGATCAAAAAATATATCACCTCAGTCGCCTCAATTAATTCCGCAATTGTCTTTCTAGGAGTTTGAAGGATTTCCTCAGCTATAGATAGCTGTGGAGTTGCCATTCTTTGTGTGACAGACTGTGTAAGGGTATCAGAAATCACCTCCATCCTGAGAAAACCGCATACAAACTAAATTAATCAACATCATCTACTCGTGTGAATCCAACTTTAATTAACATGTATTCATATAAAACACACCTAGACTTGTAGTCATTGATTTGGACTATGTCATCATTGATGTGAAGTCTGGATCCATGGAAAGCAGTTGAGACACCCATGACACCTGTTTCGCATTTCACATGTGGCATTTAGTTAACTGTTAGTCGTCAATATATTATTCGCATCGTCATCTACTCGTTGTTTAATTGGTAGTTATGGAAATAACCACTGCAATTATCCTACCTTGAAATTTGGTCAACCTGCACATTTGAAGAACAACGATGATCGGTTCTTCTGGGGATTGCGTTTCGAACTCCGCCTGCATCTGCTGCGCATAATCCCCCCACAATGTGCACCTGACCTTGTTATGTCTAACATAATAGCCATTGATTTATCGTCAACACTAATATTAATATCATGGTTAAATTTGTTACTTCGTTAATAGTTAATTAACATTAATTTCTAATAAGAGTTACATTCTTACGATAAGTCCTCAAGCCCAATATCCAGGAGCAAGGTGTGTTTCCCATTGATTTCCTTCTCTAGAATGTTAGATTTCTCTATAACATGTCCAATGACATCTGACAGTAATCATAAAAACAATAATATGATTGGAAAACATGTTCCGCTAAGGAAGTACACAATTGTTATTTGAATGATTATGTCGAACATTACTAACCAGCAAATAAGTCAGTCCGCGTCTGCCTCAGGAGTGAGGGGAAATCGCAGAACTCAAAGTGGGTCATCGGAATTTCCTCAGCATCAGTAGCGGTCACCACAGTGTTTCCCATGAAATTCAGCTTATAGTTATGGTTAGTTTTCTTGAAGGTGGAATCATTTTGGGCAACCAAAACCTTCTCAATAAAGTAGGCTGATCCCAGCTGAAGGTTGTTAAAGAACCTAGAAAACCACTGCTTCTTGACCGCAGCCTGAATCCTTGAGCACTACATATATAACAAATCATTGTAGGTGTAAGTAGGAGTATGATATTAAACACTATTACTTTGTAATGTATGGTGGACATCTTTTACCACCTGTTCGTCAAGGAAAATCATCTCCATAGTATTGATCTCATGAGGAAAATTACGATTAGGCACAGTCCAAAGATTGATGACTCTAACTTTCAGCCTCCAGTTCACTTTTCCAGCAACAATGTCACGAACTAAACTCACATTGGTCTCCATTCTGGAAGACAAAAACATATTAATTAATTGATTGCTTTTTATCAAAAACCTAACATATAACCTTATCTTATTTTTTTTTCACTCTAGATTGTTTTTTATTTTTGTTTCTTTTCTAACAACTATTGCCATGTAAAGTACTATGAATTGAGGAAAGGGTATATTGGTGTGTGAACTACCAAATTAACAATGACCACCTAAAAAATAATTGCAAAATTTAGCATACCTTGATGGCCGCAAATTTTTCAAAGGTATGCAAAGATTCTATACTCTGAATAGCTGCGATGAGGTTGTGATGCACTACTGACCCCAGATGTCTTCTTATATAGGCGTCAATGGTAATGGAAGGTCGCTGTTGTGTGTATTCATGTTAAGTTAGTACATTAGTACAATCATGCTAAACATACACATTTATTATGTGTATTTGCGTGGTTAATGTCTTGGTAAATAGACTATAAACTATACATAAACTATACATATAAATATACAAAAATATATACATACATACTTTAGTGACTTATTGACACATGATACTTGACTCTTCACTCTTCAAATCGCTCCCAGCTATGCTAATGTTCGTGTAAGTTATTAAACGTGTGGGTCGACTCGGTTTGGCGAGCTATGGTCCGTAAGGGTCGACTCGGTTTGCTCTCGGTTTCGAATCTCACGAAAAGTATTTCCTTGGGGAGGTGCGATGACTGTGCCGCTCTTCCTCGCCGGGGCTGTGAGGTTCCCCCTCCACGGTTTTCAAAGTGTGTATCAACAATCAACAATCATTCTTATTCTTATTCTTATTCTTATATTCTTATATTCTTATTCTTATTATTTCCAGTATAGTCTTAAATAAATAACAATAGCCTGAAATTGTCTTAAATAAATAATAAATAGTCTCAAATATAATGTCTACATGGCTTAATAGTGGGTTGAGGTTGTTGACATTGTTTAACTGCAAAGTAATATAATATAGTGTGCATAGCGGTTGATCCACAAAACTTACACTTAGAGATAATTTACACCTAACTGGAAAAAACTATCCACTACTATTAGCTATTACATTTTACATTTAATAGTAGTAATCACTATATTAACTATTAACTTTAATTAACTTTAACTACTAAGTTTAAAAGTTTAAGGTTAAAATTTAAGTTTAATAGATTATACAATGATGATTTCAATATATTCATATATTCAATTCAATATCAATATATCCATTCAATATTCAATTCAATTCAATACGTGATACTCCTTACTCGTTATGCTTATACTGCTTATAGGGTTAAAAATTTAGGGGTCACACGTAAGAAGAAGATAATTATCCTTGAATTAATTGGGTATACTGGCAGTTAGATATAAAAGCCAAACACAGTTATTACACATATTAATGTTATATTCGGCGGCCGTTTTTACAATGAATACTGACGGCCCCGCAAGATTGCGATATAAACATATAGGACTGTGCGCAACTGCCCCTGAGTACACGGGAGCATCTGGTAAGAAGGTACAAATTTAATTGGATGGGATGTGAATTTAAAGACAATGTGGTATAAAGCGTGTCCCTTCTATTAACAGCACGAACTATGAAGTCATTTGCTGATCCTAAGTAAATGCAACTGCCAGTCATAATTCATGTGCGCATGCTATCCTATCCCGAAGTGGATTGGTTGACAAATGCACTGATAGTCCAGTCAAATAACATTTATCGTCAGGACGTTTCATTAATAAGGAAGCGACTTTCATGGTGCCTACCTAGTTATAGCATCTACTGCACTTCTGTAGGTAACTGGACAGGTTGGTGGATTACACTATTATGCAACTGTATGACACACTTACGTTGCTGTCCAAGTACTACTGCGTTGCTGTCCAATTGTACCCTTCTGAAATCCGAAAAAGGTAATCTCATTAAATAGGCGGCTGGCCTTATTAATACCATTAATGGTATAACCTATTTTCAATTCCCAATTATGTCCTTATCCCACAATCATTTATGACCTTTGAAGTAAAGTTTCATATTAGCTTACTTGTTTCACTTACCGTGTAATATCCAAGTGAAGATAAATAGCAATACATGGTTTTATCAATTTTTAGGGGTTCTGAGCAATTAATGACAACTACCAAACCTGTTCATTTACCATTTGCTTTAATTCTATGTTGAGCAAGTGTTTAGTCTAAAGTAGAATTAACTCCAATTAGAGATAGTGGGAAGCATGGTTGCATGTAGGTTCCAGAGTATATTTCGGTTTTGTCAAATCATTCAGAATTTGACTACCAAACAGCATTTACGTCATTTAAGATCAGCTATGTATTCAACCAACTATAAAATTAAAGAAAACACACTGTTACTACCAAACAGCATTTACTTCATCAAAGATCAGCTTGTTTGTTAACCGTTTTTGTAGCTATAGAAAGCAATGTTTTAAAAACCGGACCGGATCGGCCGGTTCAACCGGGTGAACTGGGAACCGGACCCCCGGCCGGATGGTTCAACCCCATTTGAACCGCAGTCCTATTGAACCGTCCAGAACCGGATCGAACCGGGGAAGCACCGGGTTGAACCGCGGTTCAACCTCTTTGAACCAGAAACCGAACCGGATTGAACCGCCCGAAATACATTTTTTTATTTTTAAATTTACTTTTTTCTCCAAAATTTAATATTTTTTATTTTTTTTTTAATAAATTACTCATCCGGTTCAACCATGGTTGAACCGGTTGAACCGATTGAACCATGAACCGGAGGCCTCACCGGTTCGATCTCCAGTCCGGTTTTAAAAACATTGATAGAAAGAGATTTATGTCCGGTCACATGTGATATTATAGTTAAACTTGTGCTTATTATTAGACCACGAGTTTCATTCCCTTTTTTTTAATTCACAAATGTAACCCTTATATCAAATGAACTCGTTACTTTCTAAAATGACACATATTATAAGGACTTTCAATATACCTTGGAATCATTGCATAAATCAATGAGGAACGCACCTCATACTAATATTGTTGATTTGATTTAATTCAATACTTTAACAACTTTATACATCGCCATGATTAATGTAGTTGTTAAAATATGTTTAACTACAGATATATTTGTTGCTTTTAATCATTAGGTACACAACCGTAAAATTATGTGAAACCACTAACCAAGACTAAATATTAATAAGCCAGTACTCTTACTTATTTGAGATAATTCTTCGAAGAAGACATTGTCGAACATGGAGGCATTGAGTGCCATATTACAAACCACAAAGTTAACGTCTAAAGCAGATACTAACACACACATGCATAATACAAGCCATGGAAACTTCCCCTACACTCTAATTAAACAACATAAACCACCAAAGATGCCAATGACTCTCTTCCCTTCAGTTTTACTCAGTAGTAGTTCACTGTCGCAAAACCCATTAGATGCGGATTGGCACAAGGGACAGCAAGTTGCACCCGAAGTCCCTCAAAAAGCTTTCTGTGGTTAGTGAAACTACTCCATCCTTCAGTCAAACCACACAAGCTGGGGTTCTGGTTGTCAAATTCAACATAGCATGTTGTCTGAAATCCATATTCATCAAAGACCACAACTGGAACACCACTTTTGCGAAATGCCACTCTGCAAAACTCTTGAGGAATGTGCTGCAAAATACAACTATTATTGTAATTACAATTTACGTGTACTACTATCTCATATGTTTAATGCCAAATACTTTTAATAATTTAGGTAAATAACTTATACCAGGAATCCAGTAGTTACATCAACTTGTGTCAACTCCTTCTCCAGCAGATGAAAGAAGTCTGGCTTCCTGCATATTTGATCACAGGGATTAGTAATAGCTTCTTTTTGGAAAGGACCAATGATGACAGGTTGTTCTCCAATGGCTACAAATCGGGCCGGTACAGGGTAATGGACAATGCGGTCAAGCCTATCCTTCAACTGCATCATGAAAATGTCACTACCAGCGAACACAAGCCTCACCCATCCTCCCAAATGGAGGCCATAAAATTTCCCAACTGCATTCCAGCTCTGAGTAAACATAGCCTCTTCGTTCTTTATTTCCACTACCACTTGAAATATGTTCCCTGCTGGGTCGCACAAAAGAACTTTGGGCGCAACATGTTTCAGGTGTTGAATGTTGAACATTCGAGGCAGTTTTACAAGTTCCTATCATCGCTTTCAACAAACAAATCAATAATTGATTTCATTGATAATAAGTCTTTACTCATTAATGATGGATAATGAAATTTAAATAGATATGAATACAAACCTGGTCCATGTGATAATCAACATAAAAAGGCTCGTACTTAATCCGAAGTTCATACCCATAAGATGACAGCGCTTTAGGTGAATCTGAGCTCATATTTCGAGTTCTGCAAAAGAAAGCTAAATAATTTAACAAAATTTAGACCAAATACAAGTTGGACACAACGGAAACTGGTGTAATGTTATTGGTGCATTATGACATATATAAGCATGAACAACTGAAATGTCAAGTGAGGACCGAACATAGAATTATTATTATTACCTGAGAGAGTAACTTGTGTTAGCGGTTGAAATAGGAACTCCCAATTGAAGGTACCGTCTTGTGTAAATCTAGAGCAAATTGGTTCAATATATAGAATTCAAGAACTCAACACGTCCTCACTTAAAGCAGGTAGCGTGGGTTAAACAGTAGTTTGACTAAAGTGGCGTATTGGATAAGCCTCACACCCACAATAAATGCATCCACAGCTACATGTGCTTTTTCAATGGTACTGCACGCCTACAAACCAGACAGTTAATGCAGCTGAACAACCTGTGTCAATAAGAATTAATTCAACGACGACGTACAACAGAATCTCAGTTATGGCTCAAATGATAGCGACACAAAACGCACGCATTCATCATTGTCATTCAATGCCATAATAAAATGGCGAATCGCGTCAAGGGCGACATTAAATGCAATTCAGTAACAGTCAGTCATGTTTACATGTTGAGTTTATATCTTATTCTGTCATAGGATCTTCTAAATTTGGCTCTTTAACTATGATGGTACAGGAGCTATAAAAATAAAACTTAACACTACAACACACATAAGTATATACAAGTTTAGGCTTGATAGCGCTTAATAACAAACACTTTTTCTTCTCATTGGATTGGAATATTACAACATAGTTAGGGTTGAGGGTGTTTTGAAGAACAATGGGTGTGGATTAATATAGATGGTTTGGAAGTGAGGTTTCACTATCATTAATGGTTTGTTGGGGTTAGGTGACTTCCATCTGATTAGTAATTCTTAAATGGGTAATTGAGAGGTAATTTGGATTATATTATCTTCAGATATTAAGTTAACCTTTTCATATATATATATTGGGTCTATAACGACCATTAGTTATGCAAAAAAGAAGATGTATATACCACTCCTATGGGCTTACAACATTTATATGATTTAATGCTTTCCATTAAGTAAACCCTCAGTTCATTTATACATATCACTGTTGCTACTAATATCACAGACCTAAGGTTTGAACTACAACAGCCTACGGTGTGGTAGGGGAATTAAAGTTGACAACATTAATGAGATGTCTTATGTTCCATTGGTATTCCATTTGCAATCAAGGCACCAGATTTGATGCCATGGCCAATCTCACGGTTCACGTACCATACCTAATCATATAACCTTACCTCTAATTCATGTAAGGTGTTGCACCGAATCATTTTGCTATCGAATGAGATTTCATATAGCATAGTTTCCCGCCTCCCATACCGTAAAGTAGATATTGGTTTATAAAAGGGGGATTATACTTTTGATGTCAAAACATATATACTTTTGCAAATAATTAATCTATACCTAACTATTAGCAAAATTATATATGTTAATTTCGACCTCAAAAGTATTTTTTGAAGATAACACATCAAAAATATCCTTAAATTTGGTTAAGTTCACAGTTTTTTTTCATTCTAAAATGAGAATACCTATATATAATTTTGCGTGTATTACTTTTTTAGACACATCAAAAATATCCTTAAATTTGGTTAAGTTCACAGCTTTTAATTTTTGCAACAACTAACTTTTAAATTTTTGTTCTATGTTCTATTTTTAATAAAAATTATTGGCTCATCGGCATAATCTACTTTGGAGCACGTAGTCGATCTAGTGCTCCCGGGTTCGATTTCCGGAGAGGACAAACTCGGTGTTGGCCCGTACAAAATCATAACTAGCCATTGGATTGACAAAATTTCAATGAAATTCAATCTAATGGGCTAGTATTTAATAATGGTATTTGTGTCACATCCTTTTTTTTTGTGTTTTAATTACATTAAATAAATTATTAAATGTGCATTTTTTTAGGGATTATTAAAACAAATCATTTTTTTACTCCTTGATTTTCTCTTCCACTATCTTCTCTCTCACAAAACTATTTTACGTTCATCTGTCACGTTATTATTATTCTTCTTCTTCTTCTTCTTCTTCTTCTTCTTCTTCTTCTTCTTCTTCTTCTTCTTCTTCTTCTTCTTCTTCTTCTTCTTCTTCTTCTTCTTCTTCTTCTTCTTCTTGTTGTTACATATATCTTTCTTTATTTTTCACGCAAAAGAAGCCTAAAAAACGCACTCACGCCAAAAAATAAGACGCCCACGGGTGTTTAAAAAATGGACTCCGTTGATCCACGCCATTGATCATCCCTCGTTATGATGTTGATGAACATGAGACTAAAGTACTCTCTCAATCACGCCACTGAGAGAACATTTAGGACCAACTACCCAAACTTGATATATTCTGTGGTTTCCACTAACCGAAGTCATATTTTTATTTGGTTAGATCGTACTAACCGAAATTATGTTATTCACTGGTCGTGCGCCGGGGGGGGGGGGGGGTGAATCGGAAGATTTACACTGAGCCCCACAGAGATAGTCTGAGCTTGTGCGCGCGAGGAGTCTCACTTACACTACAAGAATAAGCCTCGTTTCCTATGAAACTTTCCGACGAACTCTAGTCCGTCGCAATTTCCGACGGATTTCCGACGAAAACGTCGTCGCAAATGTTCAGCAAAAGAGGCGCTAAAATTCCCGCTTACATTTGCGACGAAGTTGTTTTCCGTCGCAAATTTCCGACGGATATTTTCGTCGGAAAATGCTTAAAATCCGTCGGAAACGAAAATACCCAATTAAAAGAGAACCCCATCCCCTCGAACCCTCTCATTCAGCAAACCTCACGCAAAGCCTCCTCTGCCCTCTCTCCTCGCGCAAAGCCTCCTCCGCCCTCTCTCCTCGCGCAAAGCCTCCTCCGCCCTCTCTCTTCTCTCTTACAATCTCTCCATCATTCAGTTCCTCACTCTGGTTCTCTTCTCTCTCACAAGCTCTCAGTCTCGATCTCCCTTATCTCTTCTCGCTTCTCTTTTCTCACCAAAAACCTAAACCCCTCAGATTCGGTCACCCACGCCAATGTCCTTACTGTGGCTCTCTTCTCTCTCACAATCTCTCAGTCTCGATGAAAACTCAGATTCGGTCGTGGTAATCGCTAAAGAACAGGTATTAAGGTTTATTTTTTCTTCTAATTTGCAATAACATAGATGTTCATCTGATTTTGTTTTTCTTTTGTTGTTCATAGGTTTTGATTTCGTTTGCAAGACACTGTTTGGAGAACAGCAACCAAAACCCTAAACGAAAATATTAGGTATGAACTGTTTGCTTTTTGATTTCTGTTTCAGTTGGTTTAGGGTTTTGATTTCTGTTTCAGTTAGTTTAGGGTTTTGCTTTTGGTTTGTGTTTCGTTTCAGTTGTGTTCTGTTTCACTTAGTTTTTTTTCTTTCGATTTTCTTCATAGTTTTTTGAAGATTACAGCTTTACGATTTGTTTGCTTTCAGTTAGGTCATTTAATTTGTTCATAACTTCAGTTAATTTGAAGCTGAGAACAGTGTGCTTTCAGTAAAACAAAGTTTGGTTTCAGTTAATTTGTTCATAACTTCTGTTAATTTATCTATTTACTTTCAGTTAATTTGAAGCTTAGAACAGTGTGCTTTCAGTTAATTTGAAGCTTAAAAAATAGTACAACTTGAGTTAATCTTCAAATATTAGAACTTCAGTGTTAATCTGTTTGCTATCAGTGTTAATAACTTTATGAGTTAGCCCAAATCTGTTTGCTATCAGTGTTAATAACTTTGATGTTAAAAAAACAGAAACTGCTGTCTCACGTTGGGCAAGAGCAAACAAGAGCAGCTAAGGTTGGCAAAGGTTTGTCTAAGAATGAAAAGGCACAAAAACTAGCTCTGCAACATTGGTTAGAAGCTGTAAGTCTAATTTAACTGTGAAATTGATCTGTTACAGTTTTTTCTTTTTTAATTTCTGGCATGGTCTGGTATTAACATAGTGAATTCCTTCTTGTTAATTTGTTGTAGATTGACCCACGTCATCGTTATGGACACAATTTGCACATGTACTATGATATCTGGTTTGATAGCCAAAGCACTCAACCATTTTTCTACTGGTAAATATTAACTCTTGTTCTTGGATCTCTATTTCTTCTTATGAAGATGGTTAAAATAAAACAGAAGCTAATAATCACTTTGTGTTTTTAGGTTGGATGTTGGAGATGGGAAAGAAATAAATCTAGAGAAATGTCCCAGGAGCACCCTACAACGCCAGTGCATTAAACATCTTGGACCAAATGAAAGGGAAGGATATGAAGTAATTGTTGAAAAGGGAAGGTTGGTGTATAGACAAGATAAGAGGGTTGTGGATACTGATGAGAAATCTAAATGCGGTTACGGCAACAAACCTCTCTTAATGGGTTGTTCCTTTTGTTTTATTCTAGACAGAATTAGAAGGGTTAGTTATTTTATTCTAATATTTTTTCCTTTCTAAATAAAAGTGAAATAGAGTAACTTATGATTGATAAGGGGAATGCATATGCAGTTAGTTTTACTATTATTATTACTGTAGTAGCAGTCACGTTGAATGAATGGAACTAGTTGAATGGACAGGTTGCTGGAGGTGATGGTACAGTTGGTTGGGTGTTAGGATGTCTTACAGAACTTCGCCCGCAAGGCAGAGAGCCAGTTCCTCCAGTAGGGATCATACCACTCGGGACAGGCAATGATCTGTCTAGGAGTTTTCGTTGGGTAAGCATCCATATGCTTGGAAAATATGGTTAATTAACATGTTGGGTTGGGTCTACTAGCTTGTTTATAAACCCTCACAAGGTTTTAATATATAAAGGCTTTGGTTTCCACAAAGCCAACCAATATGTGACTTCCCCACTTTTGTAATACCATATAAAATCAATTAATTTTACAACACTACGTACCCCTATATCATTGCCATGTCGCATGCATGCACCTGCTTCAAAGCTTGGAGGGGTTATATGTGCTTTGATTATAGCCACGAGAAACAAAGGGAAGTTGGGATATTTTAGAATCAGAGAAAGTGATCGTGGTTTACGTGCAAATATGTCAATCTCATTCCCCATTCCTTACGCAGTAGTTCATCGAGAGATTAAAATTAAGTGACTGAAAAATACAAAGATTACTTCATTTATAAACATGCGTGTGTGTTTGTTCGTTTCTCAATACGTGCTGCTTCATGATTACTCTTCTTCATTAGGGAGTAGGGACCCTCGTGACCGGTGTGAGTGCTGCACGTGATGTATAAGTAATTACATACATAATACATCTACCATTGAGTATGGTCTAAGCTAAATTTACTTGTTAAGCTTTGTGTTATATTTGAGTGTAATTTCATTTTGCCAACAAAAAAGAAGAATTATCTACGAAAATTAGACAGCAAAAAATCTAAATTTAGGGGCCAAATTAGAGACAAAATTTTTATTTTATCTATGACTTCTTGTTGTTAATTTAATATTTTTAATAGTAAAAATTAGTTTATTTCATGTTTTAAATCAGTTTGACTAACATAAATTTATTTAAATAATAATTAATAGATAATATGTCATATTTAATGTTGACCATAGCAGTTTAAAAATTAAAATATTCTTTTATGTCATTGATTAACACTTAACAAAAACCCAGAATGTGGGGTTCAGCGCGGTTGGGGCTAAACCTCCCTTAACCAAGGGTCGGGGGTTCGATCCCCGCCTTGGGTACGGAGCAGGGTTAAAACTCTGGGCCAGCTGTCCTGCCCCTTGAGGCACCTACAATGAGCGAGAGATTAGTCACTGCTGTCCGTGCGGTGGATACCCGGGTTTACCCAAAAAAATTAACATCAATGATTTCAATATCTAATTTTACCAAGTTATTCAATTTTTTTATAGGCAATGGTAGTTATTAGTTGTTAGAAGAGTGGGAAAAATATTGGTTTCCAAGATTTGAACATTGAACCTTATACTCCTTCGGTATCCCATATCCTGATATTGACTATCATTTATAAGTTTGTCAACTAATAACTTGTTTAGTTGTAATCCACTATATATTTTTTTATACAAAGCCAATATTGTTTGTCTCCAAAGACGGATCCAATTGTATATAATTGGGGGTATTTTGCCCCAACCTGAAAAAATATTTTTTTTGCCAAATATTTACATAACAAATTTATTTTGCCCCCGTAAAAAAAAGGATTGTCCCCAAAAGATAATTTATAGAAATTTAGGTAATTTAGGATTTTTTTTATAATGAAATTATGTATTTTGTAAAACTTTAATTACAATATATTTTTTTGTTACAAGACAGAGCTAAAAAGAGAAAAGCGCAAAAAAGGAACTAAAATTAAGGAAATAAGACTGTGCTAGCATCTGCAACGAGAGCACTAGCAAGTCCAGGTGGGGGATGCTCCAGAGAAATCCAATTCAGAGAAGAAGCAGCACCAAGCTTAGCCAGAAAATCAACACAACCCTCCCTTAAGGTGTGGCAAATACGGACAGACCAACTCCGAGGAACAAGGCCTTGGATGTTGTGCGCAATGGCTGCATAATGATGCCAAAGATTAGAGAGGGAATAGAGATGAGAAAAATAGCATGAAGGGAGTCCGAAAAACAAACAATATTCTTGAAGCCTTTGTTCCTAGATCATGCACTATTTTTTTTTGAGAAAAAATCGTAGGCTATTTTTGCCCCCTCTAGTAAAAGTTTCTAAAATTATTTAATAGCTCTTAACCGCTCTTACTCAAACAAGCACTATTGAATGACATCCCTAAAATTATTTTTTCATTCCGGATTTATGTATTAATATATAAATGAAAAAAATATATTATGGACTTATTTATTAGCACATAAATCTGGAAAGAAAACCTTGAGCGTTGGGTTCAGCGGTTGAGGCTGAACCTCCATTAACTAAGGGTCGGGGGTTCGATACCCACCTTGGGCACGGAGCAGCGTTAAAACTCTGGGCCACCCGAGTTTACCGAAATAAATCTGGAAAGAAAAAATATGAAATGAACTATTTGTTAAATTTAAGGCATTAAAATTAATTGCTTTAAATAGACCCAATCAGACTTTCTAAAAAGGCCTAACCAGACTTTAAAAATAGGCCAAATTCAGACAAACAAAGTTCGCATTGCCTGTGTGATTTACCAAGAATCTCAGCAACATTGTTGTTGCACGTGATCGACTGGATTATTGACAGTAGTATTTTTGGTTTTGTTCCTTACTTTTTCTCCCCCAAGAAAGTGAAGAGCTAGTCAAATTGAAATAGCAGATTTTTGACTAGTCCTTTGATTCTTTTTAATTTCACTGTTGTATGAGACTAGCAGTAGACGAGCACGCTGCACGCCATCTTTTATTAGCATTAACACTGATCAGATCCTACGTAGTCACATTTGGCAGCTAGCAAATGCTATACATCAATATCATCATCATATTAAATTTTCATTTGTCGTCTTTGCCGGTTTTAAGCAGAAAGACAATTCACTGCCTATAAAGTACTCAAGACTTTTTTTTGCTCCATTAATTATCTTTTTCCCGTGTTAGGGTAATACTGTGTACCAGCGAATCACTGAATCAAACGTCATATTTATTTATTATGATTTTTTCTATAACTAAATTCTTCAAATTGCAGAAACATATATGCACTGAAATTCTGAATCCTGAACATGAATTAGTAGAAAAGAGGGGGTTTCTTGTGAATTCAGTTGAATATATATTCTCACTCAATTGACCGTGCAAGCAAGGAGTGTGCGTCCTAGTATTGGGACAAACTACTGCTCCCTGTTTTTCTTCAACTTTACGTGCATGGTAAGTGAACTTAACTAGCTTAGTACTAACGTTGCGAGAAAAGAGTTTTAACTCATCTTTTCAAACAAACCAAACAAAATTTAAATCTGTCATTAGGTGTTTGGTTGAGGAGAAATAGAAAAGAAAGAGATAGGATAGATAGAAATAGAGAAAAAGATATGGTTCTCATTGAGCTTGGAATGCCTCCTTCTCTCCAAGCTCTTATTAAGCAGTGCATCACTACGGTGACCACTAATGTGCTGGGGAATGGTAGAAGATTCGAGAGGTTTGCCCCTCAGCGTGATATTCGCCAAGGCGATCCTATCTCTCCTTACATTTTTGTCTTGTGTAAGGATAGGCTTACCCACCTAATTGAAGAAGAAGTGGAGCATAATTAGAGATGGATTCCTATTCGTGCAGGTAGGAGTACGTGGTCCCAATATCTCTAATCTCATGTTCGCGGATGACTTGCTTTTATTTGGAAAGGCAACTGATGATAATATGCGAAGTGTGTTGGATGCTCTTAATAATTTTTGTGACATGTCCGGCCAAACGGTGAGTAAGGAGAAAACCAATATCTTCTTTTCAAAGAATGTTAACGCAACAACTCGAAGAAGGTTAGGGGCTATGTCTGGATTCAACACTACTCTTGCTATGGGTAAGTATCTAGGCATCTGCCGTGCACCTAAACAACAAAACCTCAACTACCTTATGGAGAATGTTCATCAAAGGTTATCGGGTTGGAAAGTGGGTCATCTCTCCTTTGCTGGGCGTGTAACACTAGCTAAATTAGTGGTCCAAGCC
The DNA here is from genome assembly GCA_039519185.1 of Astragalus membranaceus. Classification (NCBI taxonomy): domain Eukaryota; kingdom Viridiplantae; phylum Streptophyta; class Magnoliopsida; order Fabales; family Fabaceae; genus Astragalus; species Astragalus membranaceus. The sequence goes on along the minus strand of CM076848.1, from coordinate 57,332,656 downwards.
ATCCCTATTTATTCGATGATGACTAACCCCATCCCGAAGGCGTGTTTGAAAGAGATTGAAAGACTTCTGAGAAGTTTTATTTGGGGTGATAGTGATGAGGCCTGGGCTTTGGGAGACGGTACCACTACCCGATTTGGGTTGGATAGATGGCTTGACACAAGCAATACTATTGCCGATCTTGTTGGTGGTGTTTTTGCTAACATCAAAAATTGTAAGGTGATTGACTATGTGGATGGAAGCATGCAGTGGCGTTGGGATATCCTCAGAGACTTAGTACTTCTGGATAGACTAGCTAACAAGTTGTTGGCGTGCCCTGTCTTTAAACCCTCCTTGGGCCCTGATATGGCGTATTGGCCATGAGAGAGGTCAGGATTGTTTTCGGTATCAAGTGCTTATCATTACTTGCGTGATAGTACTAATGATACTCCTTCTCCCCTTTGGAAATCTGTTTGGAGGTTAGATGTCCCTGAGCGCGTTAGGACTTTGCTTGGCATGTGTTGCATGAGAATTGCCTAGCGTATTGTAGTCAATGGAGTGAGGGCAACTCAGATTTTCATCACTGTGTTGGGGTGGCTGAGACTATATTGCATGTGTTGAGGGATAGTCCCTCTGCGCTATCTGTATGGAGGAGGTTGGTCCCCAACCATTTGTGATCAGACTTCTACGGTTACCCCTTTGTGGATTGGGTTAAATACAATGTTAATTCTGATGAAGGGGCTTCTTGGAAGAGTCTTTGGGCTGCTACATGTTATTTCTTGTGGATTTGGAGGAACAAAATAGTGCATGATCCTGAGTTTGTCATGCCTTATGTTCCCTGATGTAGTGATTGGACAATATGTTCATAACTATACAAAGAGTAAGGAACATTTTTGTCCCATTGGTAGGCCTCCTAAGATCACCATTAATGTTTGTTGGAAACCTGCTGTGGAAGGGTTTGCTACTATTAATACTGATGGCGCTTCAATGGAGGGAAGTTGTATTGGAGGTTGTGGTGGGGTTTTGCGAGACTCTATTGGCAGGTGATTAAGGAGGGTCCACTTGTCATTTCAGGGAAGCCAACTCATATATTGCGGAGCTTTGGGGAGCATTGGAAAATCTTAATTTTGCACGGTGCAGGGGATATACACATGTGGAGCTTCAAATGGATTCTTAGGTGGTGGTCTCTCTTCTAAGTGGTGATGGTCCTAGTAACATGGAGGGTAGAAGCCTTCTTTTGCGAGTTTAGAAGTTTCTCCATCTCGGGTGGAGGGTTCGCGTCATCCATGTATACTGTGAAGTTTTAAAATATGGTTGCTGATGGTATGGCTTCCATGGCGTGTGAGTTGGTGGATGGCCTTCGATTTTATGAGGATCCTCTAGCAAGTATTTTACATTTGTTGCATGCTAATTTTAATGGAGTTTTGACTCCTAGACTTCTTCCGATGTAATTCGTTTTTTCGTTTTGGGATTTTTAGCCCCTATTAATCTAAAAAAAAAAGAAATAGAGAAAAAGAGAGTGAAATTTAGTTTTTTTGTAAGCAAAAATTATATTAATAGGAGTACTAGGAGTACACAAACGCTTACAGATACAAGGGGTCTCGTTAAAACCTCCAAGGGCCAAAACCCCAACGGAAAAAAACCCGAGGAGGAAAAATAGTACCCTAGGAAGAGCGAGGCGGAAAGCCCATTACACGAAGTTCAACAAGAGGATTTCCCCACCGATCAGAAATCGTAATAATAGAATTGCGACCTTCTATGTTGATGAACCCACTTCATGATATAAACTTAACATGGTTAACAAACACTTGAGGATTAAAGACAAGACCTCTGAAAAGAATATGGTTCTGATGAAACCAGATACACCACGTGAAAACTATCCAAAACAAATCATTCAATCTACAAGCCTTCTTGGAATCCAGCAGCAAACCATGAGTTTGAAAATAAGTGATATCAACCAGATTATCGGTAACCACAATGCACAACCAATTCTGGATATCAAGGCAAACTGACCGAGAACACTCGCACATAAAATTAAAGTGGAAATAAATTCATCCTGCTCAAAACAGAGCGGGAAACACGACCCATGAAGATCCCTGATAATACCCATTGAAAACTACCACAAAACATTAAGAGCACTCTGGATATCACTATCCAACCTATCTTGCTACATCAAACTTAATACAAGTGCATAACAAGATTTAACAGAAAAAGAATGAAACTTATATAGCCTCCACTGCCAACGGTCTTGCTCCAAATCAACGGGATGAAATGAATGTAAGATGGCAACAAACAACTCCATATCGGCTCTCTCTTCATCGGATAGAGCTCGGCCCCAATTAAGTTTTCAACACCAAGTGTTATCAAGTCAATACCCGTGGTCCTTTATACTGCCATGTTTTAGCGGGAAAAAACAACTGTAGGCCAAAAAAATAAAAAAATACCAAAAAAGGACACATTTTAATTTAGGCTTAATTACAGTTTTGGTCCCCCTGTTTTCACCAATTCTCGATTTTGGTCCCTGAACTTTTAATTTGACGATTTTGGTCCCCCTATTTTCCCAATTTGAAAAATCAAGGTTCCCATCTTAATTGGTCAAAATTGAAAGCTGACTTATCCTACGTGGCAGCCCACGTGGACTGCCACGTAGGCGCACCCCCACGCCCCCACCCACCCTCTTGTTTTTGTGTTGTTATGTAGCTCGTGATTTGCAATTAATAAACAAATGGAAAATAAAATTACAATATTCCAAACCCAATGACGTGTCCTTAAAATGTATGCTGCTTGGAAAAACAGTTTGCACATGAGTTAGCAAAAATAAAAAATAGCAAATACAAAAATTGCCTTAAAAACGATATGCATGGCTAAAGAGAAAAGGAAGACAAAAGGATCGTACAACTGGCCTGTTTAGAGACTGTCAAAAAGCAAATCAAGAACTTAAAATGATACTGTACTAGTAAAGCATCTTCTATTTTGAGCTAGTGTCCCTGACTTTTTCTTGAAGGCCAGTTTTGTGTCTTTATAAGGAGCAAAACTGCTCCACTATGCACTGGGTTTGGAATATTGAGGCACTCTTGAGTAAAACAAACTTTTGAAAACTTATTTTCTTCTTATTTTTAAGTTGACTAAAGTAGTAGTAGTAGTAGTACTATACAGTACAGATTTATTCCATTGCATATGGGGGTCACGTGATTTTGAGGAAAATGGAATCAAAGTAAGCAAGCTTTTCCACAAGTCCAGCTGCTGTGTTGTACCTTCAATGTGTATTGAGTATTGAATACAGTATGTACCAACTAGATCATGATTTAGTGATCACTTTGTGCAGGACAAATGGATAATTGTATTGGCACTAATTAATTGAACCACGTTTATATATTATGAATGAATGTTTAAATTTAGTAGGTTTGAACTTTGAACTAGAAACGAAACTTTTATTTTCTCCCCCTATATCTTTCCCTGTCAAGTTGGTTATTAACTCCTCGTATAAGACAAAGCAAAGCAAAGTGGCCTTCAAAACCTGTACTAATAACTTCTAAATAAAATAGCTTGAAGCATGCATGATACTTTTGACAGCAATGGTATAATAACTTTTAATAGCAATTCATTTATATTTAAAAGGAAACTTTTGTTTAATCAACTTCAACAGCAATGATTCTTTTAAGAGTAATTGTTAACTAATTAACAAAAGCATTTTAAAATCACCAATACAAATTAAGCACTACGATGGAACTAATAAAAATTTTTAAAAAAATATAAAACTAATAACAAAGATTGACATTCATTGGGAGTTGTAGTGCCTTAGGGAGAAAATGACAGCTCCCCAAGAAAAAATACTGTTTTGTGCAACAAGCTTGAAATCTGAGACTACACATTATAAAAGCATAATATAGTACAAAAGGATCACTTAAACATATTTAAACAAGATCTTCATAACTTTGGTTATTCAATGAATAGGCTTTGTATAAACAATGTTCAATAAAGAATCAATGCATGTAAATTGATTATTTAACCAATAAAACAGTGTTCAGATTTCAGAACCATTGCCATTGAATAGGCTTTGAAAAGATAGTAGTAAAACAGATTGTAGTAATTAACAATAGGCAGTACCACAAAGAATACATGATCACCACCTTAATTAATAACATAGCATATAGAAATTATGTTAGTTAGAGATTCATGTGGTTCCTTACAAAGAGTAGATAAACGTGGTTTAACTTGTTTTGTGAGCTTAACTTGTTGTTTGCTGAATATCAGTCCAAATTCAAATACAACTCTACCTGCTTATCAAAACAAAAAAAAAATACAACTCTCACTAGTGCAAAATTAACTTTAGAAAGCACCATTTAGCATCGGTTGTTTGAACACCCGATGCTAAATGTAGACGCGGTGACAATTTTACAATTAAATGGAAGTTTTCAATTTTCAAGCCTACATTTAGCATCAGTTGTCTAAACAATCGATGTTAAAAGTACATGTGTCAGACATTTTGCATCGGGTGTTTATACAACCGATGTTAAATGTGTATCTCTAACACATTTAACATCGGTTGTATAAACAACCGATGCTAAATGTCCCATTTTATTTCTAAAAGTTACGCGTTCTCTATTCTCTCTGAAGTTCTCTCACTCTCTGAACTCTCATTCTCTCACTGTCGTCAATATCGTTGTCGCCATTCCTATAACATCCTCAAAATAATTAGTCAAATTATTTGGATGTTGACCCAAATGAATTATTCTAGTGCTTGATTAGTGTAATTATCGAGTGGTAAAGTTAATTATTTGGTTGTCTCAGGATCGCTAAACCGATAAAGTGAAATAAGAGATTAAGGGCAATATGGTCATTTGACCATATTACCACTTAATGTGTTAAGAAAGAAAGAAAAGAAATAAAAGAGAAAGAAAGAAAGAAGGAAGCGACCAACAGAGAAGAGAAAGGAGAAAGAATAGAAAAGAAGAAGAGGAAAGAAGAAGAGAAAGGAAGAAGAAGAAGTGAAGATCCAGCCCCAAAATTCATCATCTTCATCATCTCCCCTCCATCTTCAAAACCCAAGAACTAGGTGAGCTTTCCTCCATTTTCCCCCCTTTTTGGACCTACGAAATTTGAGGGTTTTGATGGGGGATTTGTTGAAATCTTGTGTTGTGTGATGAAATTGATGATTGAATCATGTCTAGGATCGAAGCCAAGGAAGATTGAACGCGATTTGAAGCTCGAATCGAAGTTAGAAACGGATTGGTGATTATAGGGTTCGGTTTGGGGATTTTGAAGGCTCGGTCATTTTGGCTCGGTGTCGACTCTCGCGTCAAGGGTGAGTTTTACTCACGCTTAGGTTTATTCCGCTTTGGAACTGAATTTTGTGTTGACTGATTTCGAAGAATTTGGGCCGAAAACCGTTATTTTGAAATATACCGCTTTTGAGGAAACTCGAGTGTGTTGAATTTTTGATTGATTTGATTGATTGTGTGGTGATTGTATATATGTGTTTTTGGACTGTTTTTATGTTGAGACTGGACTGGGACAGGTATCGGAATCGATCGGAACGACGAAAAACGCGAAACGGAACAAAAACTGAGTGCTATCAAAAGCGCATGACCCGTGCGTCCCTGGCGCACGGACCGTGCGCATCGCTCTGATTCTGTTTTTCAAAAATTTTCTACAGGGTAGCACGGACGTGCGCATTTTTCTGAAAAATACTACAAATTGTCCGAAATGATCCCGTTTTGATTCCAATCCGTTTCTAATCCTTTCAAAAGGGTTTTACTAACGGTTTGCAAAGCTAAATGTCGTTTGAAAAACCGAGAAATAGAGTGCGTGAGCGAACACGTGAAACTTCGTTATATGTAACTAAATGTTCAACTATTGGTCTGATGTATATGAACTATGAGTTCATCTAATGGTATATATATATATATATATATATATATATATATATATATATATATATATATATATATATATATTATATCGAGTTTGGGTGACGACCCATGGGACTAACATACTAGGCAGGGCTGTCATGATCCCCCACCCTAAGCTCTGTGCCAATAGGAGCTATTGGTAAGGGGGTTCGCCGGGTTTTAGCGTACGCGCAGGCGGTGTTATGTTAAATTTGGTTGTTGTGCGGTTCACCGGGCTTCAGCGTTCGCGCAGTCGGTGTCGTACTGAGCTATAGCAGGTTCCCAGGGCTTCAGCATTCCCGCAGTCGGTGGAATGCTATGTGTAAAATAATGCGGTTCACCGGGCTTCAGCGTTCGCGCAGTCGGTGCCGTGTTGAGTTAAAAAGGGAATTCATTATTAAACCGAGAGTGTTAGTAGGGGTCACGGTAGAACTCACTGAGATTGTATCTCATTGTTTATATGTTGTTGTTTTACAGAGAAATAAGAAAACAGAGGACCACAGAGGCACGAGTAGGTTAAGCTCGGATGGTTGCTGATGACTTAGCTTTATGCTTAAGTTTATATTTCCTTTTGTTGTCTATGTACTACAACACTATGTCTTTAGTGTTATGACTTTACTTCCGCTTTCTTGTATGACACTGAATACTATAGTTTGCTGATTATTTATGGTCAGGGAACCGTCTGGTCTTATTATTAAATAAGATTGTTTGTCGTAGTTCAGCTTGAAGTTTATAGTGGTATTCAGTGCCTGAGCAGGAAATAATATCTCTGATGTGTTATTGATGTGCACTTGGGTATGTTTAATAAATAAAAATATCGGGGTGTTACAGTGTCGTCGCCTTCCTCTTCGTTTGCGTCTTCAAAGCAGTAGGCATCGTTTTTGTCTTTAGAGAAATCTTCAAGGCAACATCTTTTTGTCTTCAAAGCAGTAAGCATCTCATCTCCGAAATCACTATTTTCATTTTCGTTCTTCTTGTTTGCGTCTTCAAAGCAGTGAGCAAAAATCACTGACCTTCGTTTTCTTTGCTCGCCATCTCTGTCGCCTTGCTCGCCATCGCTGTCGCCTTGCTTTTAGTAAATTCTCATATTGTCAGTTTAAGTGTTTAACTCTCTTGAAGTTGTTACTCGTTAATAAATTTCATTTTGCTATACAGACTTGTTTCTTATAAGTTAATGCTTCTTCCCTTATCCTTGCAAAAAGAGAATATTCTATAATATTCTAAAAAGAGAATATTCTATAATATTTTACCACGACCGTGGCCCAGTTGGTCTAACCAGCCCTGGGTACGTATTGGGGGGTCGACCCGGTTTGATCTTGGGTTCAATTCCCTGCGACGTTAAAACGCGTTCGTGGCCAGTCTGAATCGATTCAAGGGAGAGCTCAGATTAGTCATTCGTTAAATGTGTTCTGATATTGAGTGGGTTGCTAGCGATAGTCCTGACAAAAAAAAACTAACGTTAATATAATACTAAAATTGGTCAACAAATTACAAACCGGTGAAACTTAATAAATCAAAAAACGACAACACGCGTACCTATATATCATAACATAGCATGAAAGTGACAGGACCATTTCTTTTTGGCAGACAAAGACAAGCCCTGTTTTCTCTGAACACTTTCTAACAACTAAATGACAAATTATATTCATAACTACCCTTTTTTTGGTACAAATATTCATAACTACTCTGAAATCAAACACATAATAATTAAAAAAAATTATCACCATCTTAGAATATTTGATTTTATTATTTACTAATTTTTTACCCGAGCATACGCATGGGTGATACTGTATGGTCGGTGTATTATCATGAAGTTATAATAGTAATTTGGAAGATATTGATAAGTTGTGAACAATGTCAAAAATGTATGATTTCAAATTCAAAGTGGAATATGCATTCCCGTTGACAATCAGAATTACATTGATCCACAATAATGTATTTACACATTAGAGGTAAAATATACATTCCCGTTGGCCCTCCTGTTTGCATCATCGTTGGTCCTCCTGTTGGCACTCTCATTGGCACTCTCGTTGCCACTCCCGTTGGCACTCACGTTGCCACTCCCGTTGGCACTCATGTTGGCAGTCCCGTTGGCACTCCTGCTCTCGTTGGCACTCCCGTTGGCGCTCTCATTGGCACTCCCATTGGCGCTCTCGTTGGCACTCCCGTTGACATTTTACTCATTTTTAGTAATTATAAAATAGTTATTTGGTAAATTTTTGTAGTGATTAAATTGATTGATTTTATTTTTTATGAAAAAATTAATTGATTTTACTCATTTTAATTGATTTTAGTAATTTTAGTAGTTTGAGTAAATTATAAAAATAAATAAGTTTTTTTTAAATAGTTGTGTAAAGAGATATGTATTATGTCATATAGAGAAATATGCATCCCCGTTGGCCCTCCCGTTTGCATCCCCGTTGGCACTTTCATTGGCACTCCCGTTGGCCCTCCTCCTATTGGCACTCCCGTTGGCATTTTACTCCTTTTTAGTAATTTGGTAATTTTTTGAAGTGGTTAAATTGATTAAGTAGTTTTAATAGAGAGATGAATTTGGTAATTTTAGTAGTTTTAATAGAGAGATTATAGTAAATATTAAATTTTAGATTATTTATTTATTTAATAAATTTTAAATAATTATTTAATTATTTTAGATTATAGTAAACCCAAGTAGGTAGCTCAGTTGGCGAGCTAAGGGATACCGAAAGAGTGCACCAAATGAGTGCAAGAAGGAGGTCTCGGGTTCAACTCCCAAAAACTAACATTCCCCAACCCCCATTAACATTGCTTATAAAAAAAACAAAGTAAATAATAAATTTTAGATTATTTAATTATTGAGTATAATATGAATTTAATAATTTAGTTTTTAGAATTTTTTTTTTTAAATTTTGGTAAAGGTATGGGTTTTTTTTAACACAAATGTATGGGTTTTTTTGACAATATTTTTTTTGACAAAAGGTTTTCTTTTACAATTTGTGGTGGTTAAATTTAAGGGTTCATTGCAGTTGTATGTGGAAACCACCCGGAGCGTCGCTGAGATACTTCGTCGTTTAACTCCACCATCACAGTAGTTTATGTGGCGTTTTTAATTAATAAATTAAATGTTGAATTTTTAATTTTGACTTCCGGAATTATGTGGAAAGTGATAATTCCAGAAGCCTTATCTTAAGGATTTCCGGAATTACGTCTAAAACACGTAATTCCGGAAATCCTTAAAAAAAGGCATCCAGAATTACGTCTGAAACACGTAACCCCAGAAATCCTTAAAAAAAGGCATCCGGAATTATCACTTTCAACGTAATTCCGGAAAACCAAAAAAACGTGTTTCGGAAGTATCTTTTATCATGTGTTTCTGGAAATTTTTTAAAAATCACGGGTAAATTCATGTGTTTGGTATGTTTTGGGGGTATAGAGTATAATAGGGTAAAAAAAAGAGCCTAATATATTTGCGTGTGTCCTTTCACTTTATTCCAAGGTAATCAAAACCGGACCGGACATTGAACCGGAAGAGGTGGCGGTTCAGAGGTTCTTGGGTTCAACCGGTTGAACCGGGTTCAACCGGAATTAATTAAATATATTATTTAATATTTATATAAAGGATAAAAAACCATAATACCCAAAATTTCACACCACAAACAATTAAATTATGCTTAACTTAAGCTCAATAATATAATATCCAAGTCATTAGTTAAAGTTACACATAAAATTGGTAGGTATAAAAAAATTCAAAGTTTGACATGTTTAAAATATATATATTTTAATGCATTATTTAGAAAGAATCTAATGTCGCTTTATTTAGAAAAGATCACATCATGCAAGAAAATTGCAAACAATGAAGCTAATGTTGTTGAAAGGTGAATATCAGTCCCACATCGGATGGCAAATAAGAAGAATGAGCTGTGTTTCTCTATAAATAGAGCTAGAGTGTGCACAACAAAATATAAGTGAGATTCTTGGCTTTCATAATATATAAAATATATAAATAGAGCCTTGACACTCATTTTGTTTTACAAAAAATAGTTTAAACTTTTTTATTTCACTTAAAAAAAATAAAAAAAAATAAAAAAAAAATAAAAAAAAGTCATTTCTCAGAACCGGTTTTTGGCCGGTTTTACCGGTTCTTGACCGGTTCTGGCCGGTTTTGCCGGTTCTTGACCGGTTTTCCGGTTTTTCACCCGGTTCTTTGGCCATCCGGTTCTGGGGTCTAACTGGACCGGACAGGGGTCCGGTTCCCGGTTCAACCGGTCGAACCGGCCGGTCCGGTCCGGTTTTGATTACCTTGCTTTATTCTATTATTTAACAAATAATTCTTTTTTTTTGTTGAAACGAACTTGTCAAGAATTATAAACCATTTGAAAACTTTTAAAAAAACTTGATTAGGGTTGTGTTTAAGAATTTTTTCTTCATATTTTTTATTTGATGTAGAAATAGATATTGAAAAATTTAAAATGTGTAAGGCATAATACATAAATTGTAACACCCCGATAATTTTAACTTGTAGAATTACCGAAATGTACTAAATGACATATATCAGAGTAACTTCCTCTTAATGGATATTGAACACGAACTAAAAATTTCGATAATAAATACCAAATGGTTCTCTGAACCTCATTAACTTCCTGAAAAATGCTTAAGTTTCATAACTTAAGACTTATACAATCCTGGTGTTCAATACTCAAAACATAAAGTAGCGGAAACGATTTTACAACTTATACGGTGAAAGTCATACAACCGAAAACATAAAAGCAAAATGGGGACAAAGGCCTAAACATGAAAACCAATCATCAACGACTCCAAGAGTCGCACCGGCTAACCGTGCTTCTTCGCATTTGCTTTTCCCTGCTTCTCTGTAAAAACCACAACATATAAAGGGTGAGATAAACATTATCTCAGTGAGTCCTATCGAGGCCCCTTAGTAACTCTAGCGGTTTATTATGCTTAAACTTTAACTCATGGCCCTAATAAGAGACCATGTGGACATATATTATTTTCATGTAACTTGTAGCCCTAATAAGCGACTACTCGTTAAATTAATTATTTTCCTGATGTAGCCCTAATAAGCGACTACATAACATATTTTAGCTTTGAACTCATGGCCCTAATAAGCGACCATGTGGACACGTGTATTATTTCTTGTAACTTGTAGCCCTGATAAGCAACTACTCGTTACATTAATTACTTTCTTGATATAGCCCTGATAAGCAACTACACATCATATTTTCATGAACTTAGCACAACACCTCAAGCCTACCTTAGCATGGTTATTTCTCTGGCTTTTGGTGAACCCATCCCGCTAATCACTAGTGGGCAAAACATGTGGGCCTAGGGTTTGGGGCTCATGACTTCCCCCACCCTAGTATGCTAATCTTGGAGGATTGTCACCCTCGATATACTCATATTATTACAACTATACCATCTACCTTTCCCCGAGGGAAAGTAACTTGATTTGTTTTTACATGGATTGAGAGTTTATTTATCTATATAGACTTATAATCAGTGACGTTACATGACATGAAGGGACTCAAGGTCCGTTATCTTATCTTGACTTGTGTACACTCGTGTAACGCCCCAAAATTTAATTATTTATTTAATTGAATTGTTTGGGAATTTGTTTGGTAGAAAAATAATAGAATAATAATAATGCTAGTATAGGTGGGCCTATTGTTAGGGTTGGGAGTAGTAATATGAGAAGTGTTAAGCGAGGCCCATGATGTAATTCGCATAAGCTATAGAAAAGCCCTTAAAATTAAATAAGTATAAATAAGAGGTATTTTAGGGTTTGGCTCATTTAGAAAGAACAAAAAAATAGAATTAGAGAGAAGAGAAGGGGGAGAGAGAGAGCGACGGCCAAGTGGAGAGGAGAAGGAGAGAGCGACGCCAAGAGGAGAGAGGAGGCTAGGGTTTCGTGATCTTCAAAGGCTAGGGTTCGTGATCTTCTAAGGCTAAGGTAAGGGTGGGGTTCTAGCTCTATAATGGGTCCTATGAATGGCTTTATGTAGGGGTTAGGGTTTGATAAGTTGTCACCATGTATGATCATATGTTTATGTTGCCTTGTTGAACAATTGTTGTGTGATTGGTGTTCTATGTTATTAGCCCTAGAATTATATTTGTGCTTGCCATGTTCATAAGGGAAGCGATCTGGACATAGGTTCGGTTATACTGTAACTGGGAACAACCTAGTGGTCCAAAAATTATGTGGTTTACCTTTTCAGAAACTAGACTTAATTCTTGTTAATTTGGCACAAGTTTGGTTGCATTTGGAGTTGTATAGCTCGAGTTATAGGTGTCACAAGTTACGTTAAAATTCTGGAAACGATCTGGATACAGGTTCGGTTATACAGTAACTGGGAACAATATAGCGGTCCAAAAATTATGTGGTTTACCTTTTCAGAAACTAGACTTAATGCTTGTTAATTTGGCACTAGTTTTGTTGCATTTGGAGTTGTATAGCTCGAGTTATAGGTGTCACAAGTTAGGTTAAAATTCTGGAAACCATCTGGATATAGGTTCGGTATTTCGTGTATAACGTTTTCGTTTGAACTCCTTTTGGAATGATTCTTGATTCATTGAAAACTACACTCAATTTTTTTCGGGTTAGGCTCAAGTCCCATGTCATTTGACTGAGTTTTGATAATTTTAGAGGTGTCACAAGTTAGGTCATGGTGGCTGTCCGGTTTTCTGAACCTTGTTGCCTATTTACTGAAACTGTACGAATTAGACCATTATTTTATAAAATAACAATTATAGTTAGGAACTAGACATTCTTAGCTTTCCATAGAGGGGTCCTTTGCTAAGTTTCGATACCGTTTGCTAGGTTAATTAATTCACCGAAGTAGAGGTATGTTTGATGGAAATTCGCTCTGTGCTTGGTATTTGTTGCTTGCTGATGATGGCGCCCTATCCCTAGGCGCCATGCTCTATATTATTGTTCCTGGTGTTGGCGCCCTGCCCCTAGGCGCCACACCCTATTTCTGTGTTGTTGGTGTTGGTGCCCTGTCCCTAAGCGCCACACCCTATTGCTGCTGCCGCTGTGTTGCTGTGTTGCTGCTGCTGTTGCCGTGCTGTGTTGCTGTGCTGTGTTGCTTCTGCTATTGCTGTGCTGTGTTGCTGCTGCTGTTACTGTGCGCTGTTGCTGTGCCGTGCTGCTGCTGCTGTGTTGTGCTGTGTTGCTGTGCTGTGTTGCTGCTGCTGTTGCTGTGTTGCTGTGCTGGGTTGCTGCTGCTGTTGCTGTGCTGTGTTGCTGCTGCCTTGTGCTGTGTTGCGTTGCTGGGCGCCATGGGCGCCAGTTTAGCCGCCCGTTGTGCTGCTGGGCACCATGGGCGCCAGTTTTGGCTGCCAATTGTGTTGCTTGGCGCAGTGGGCGCCAAGGGCGCCAAGTGTGACTGCCCAAATGTGAATTTCACGATTGTTATTTAAAATGATGTTGAATATGTGATTAGGCCCAAAGTTGCCAAAATGTTGAAAGTTGCTAAAATATTGCGATGTTGCCAAAATGTTGAAAATTGCTAAGTTGTAAATTGTTGACGACGAAGGTTGTACGAAGACGAATTTGCCTCTATTCATTGGCAGGTGATGTGTTGTAGGCCTACGGCCAATGTTGCTTTCCGATGTTGTTGCGTTGCTATGTAACCGTTGTTATTTGTTTGTGCATTTACATAGCGTCGCATGCATAGCATATTTTTACGATGGAGCTATGCTCAAAACACGACGACGATGTTGCGATGTTGATGCCCCTATTTACGGGTTTGAATTATGGTACCACATGCATTATAGGGCGGTGGCCCTGAGTCGAGTCACATTCTGCACTCATGTTGCATATTTATGCGATCGGAATGATTTGACTGTCGTGACGTAATTACTTGACCGTTGTGATATGATGATATTGACCGTTGGGATATGATGATATTGACCGTTGTGATATGATGATATTGACCGTTTTGAAATGATGATCTGATGTCCTGACCTGATATATATATTGTCTTTCATATGATTCATTATATGGTTCGATATCTCACCCCTTCTGTTTGAATGTTACCCCTATGTTGGTAACGTGCAGGTAACCTCGAATGAATGCCGTTGTACCTTCATTTGATCGAGTCGGTGTTGTCGCTCTGATACGTAGCACTCGGGGGGGGGGGGGGAATGAACGTTTATTTATGTTATTTAAGTTGTTTACTGTTGGATGTTGAGTTATGAATCTTGCATAGTTGTCACGATTGTTTAGTTGAACCATTTGAATTTCCGCTGCGTAGTTAAAGAAGTTTGACTTGTTTTGAGATGTCATTTTATCGGTTCATCCGAAAGCGCTATGTATCTGTTTTCAAAAAGCGAATTAAACCGTTTATTGTTTTCACGAAGCCAATGTGGCACTCCATTGTTTGTTGAAAAAGATTTTTATGAACTCTGATATTTTTTGCATTCTTTTGCCGGGTAGAAATGGGGTGTTACATTAGTGGTATCAGAGCTGTTTCGGTCTGCCCGACCAAGTTGTCTAGTTGTTGTGTCATTTGACGATCGAGTATTGTCGTTTAGTTCTAACTATTGTTTGTGTTGTAGTGATATGATGTTGTATCAAGATGCGGGAATCTTATCCCGAGTTGTTCGAATCAGGTAAATTTTCGAGAACGAAAATATTCTAAGTGGGGGAGAGTTGTAACGCCCCAAAATTTAATTATTTATTTAATTGAATTGTTTGGGAATTTGTTTGGTAGAAAAATAATATAATAATAATAATGCTAGTATAGGTGGGCCTATTGTTAGGGTTGGGAGTAGTAATATGAGAAGTGTTAAGCGAGGTCCATGATGTAATTCGCATAAGCTATAGAAAAACCCATAAAATTAAATAAGTATAAATAAGAGGTATTTTAGGGTTTGGCTCATTTAAAAAGAACAAAAAAATAGAATTAGAGAGAAGAGAAGGGGGGAGAGAGAGAGAGCGACGGCCAAGAGGAGAAGAGAAGGAGAGAGCGACGCCAAGAGGAGAGAGGAGGCTAGGGTTTCGTGATCTTCAAAGGCTAGGGTTCGTGATCTTCTAAGGCTAAGGTAAGGGTGGGGTTCTAGCTCTATAATGGGTCCTATGAATGGCTTTATGTAGGGGTTAGGGTTTGATAAGTTGTCACCATGTATGATCATATGTTTATGTTGCCTTGTTGAACAATTGTTGTGTGATTGGTGTTCTATGTTATTAGCCCTAGAATTATATTTGTGCTTGCCATGTTCATAAGGGAAGCGATCTGGACATAGATTCGGTTATACAGTAACTGGGAACAATATAGTGGTCCAAAAGTTATGTGGTTTACCTTTTCAGAAACTATACTTAATGCTTGTTAATTTGGCACAATTTTGGTTGCATTTGGAGTTGTATAGCTCAAGTTATAGGTGTCACAAGTTAGGTTAAAATTCTGGAAATGATCTGGATACAGGTTCGGTTATACAGTAACTGGGAACAATATAGCGGTCCAAAAATTATGTGGTTTACCTTTTCAGAAACTAGACTTAATGATTGTTAATTTGGCACTAGTTTGGTTGCATTTGGAGTTGTATAGCTCGAGTTATAGGTGTCACAAGTTAGGTTAAAATTCTGGAAACAATCTGGATATAGGTTCTGTATTTCGTGTATAACGCTTTCGTTTGAACTCCTTTTTGAATGATTCTTGATTCATTGAAAACTACACTCAATTTTTTTCGGGTTAGGCTCAAGTCCCATGTCATTTGACTGAGTTTTGATAATTTTAGAGGTGTCACAAGCTAGGTCATGGTGGCTGTCCGGTTTTCTGAACCTTGTTTCTTATTTACTGAAACTGTACGAATTGGACCGTTATTTTATAAAATAAAAATTATAGTCAGGAACTAGACATTCTTAGATTTCCATAGAGGGGTCCTTTGCTAAGTTTCGATACCGTTTGCTAGATTAATTAATTCACCGAAGTAGAGGTATGTTAGATGGAAATTCGCCCTGTGCTTGGTGTTTGTTGCTTGCTGATGATGGCGCCCTATCCCAAGGCGCCATCCTCTATATTATTGTTGCTGGTGTTGGCGCCCTGCCCCTAGGCGCCACACCCTATTTCCGTGTTGTTGGTGTTGGCGCCCTGTCCCTAGGCGCCACACCCTATTGCTGCTGCCGCTGTGTTGCTGTTGCTGGTTGCTGTGTTGCTGTGCTGTGTTGCCGTGCTGTGTTGCTGCTGCTATTGCTGTGTTGTGTTGCTGCTGCTGTTGCTATACGGTGTTGCTGTGCCGTGTTGCTGTGCTGTGTTGCTGCTGCTGTTGCTGTGCTGGGTTGCTGCTGCTGTTGCTGTGTTGCTGTGCTGTGTTGCTGCTGCCTTGTGCTGTGTTGCATTGCTGGGCGCCATGGACGCCAGTTTGGCCGCCCGTTGTGCTGCTGGGCGCCAGTTTCGGCTGCCAATTGTGTTGCTTGGCGCAGTGGGCGCCAAGGGCGCCAAGTGTGGCTGCCCAAATGTGAATTTCACGATTGTTATTTAAAATGATGTTGAATATGTGATTAGGCCCAAAGTTGCCAAAATGTTGAAAGTTGCTAAAATATTGCGATGTTGCCAAAATGTTGAAAATTGCTAAGTTGTAAATTGTTGACGACAAAGGTTGTACGAAGACGAATTTGCCTCTATTCATTGGCAGGTGATG
The DNA here is from genome assembly GCA_039519185.1 of Astragalus membranaceus. NCBI lineage: Eukaryota > Viridiplantae > Streptophyta > Magnoliopsida > Fabales > Fabaceae > Astragalus > Astragalus membranaceus. Next base: position 57,316,151 of record CM076848.1, on the reverse strand, counting down.
TGTTGTAGGCCTACGGCCAATGTTGCTTTCCGATGTTGTTGCGTTGCTATGTAACCGTTGTTATTTGTTTGTGCATTTACATAGCGTCGCATGCATAGCATATTTTTACGATGGAGCTATGCTCAAAACACGATGACGATGTTGCGATGTTGATGCCCCTATTTACGGGTTTGAATTATGGTACAACATGCATTATAGGGCGGTGGCCCTGAGTCAAGTTGCCAAATGATGATCTGATGTCCTGACCTGATATATATTGTCTTTCATATGATTCATTATATGGTTCGATATCTCACCCCTTCTGTTTGAATGTTACCTCTATGTTGGTAACGTGCAGGTAACTTCGAATGAATGTCGTTGTACCTTCATTTGATCGAGTCGGTGTTGTCGCTCTGATACGTAGCACTCGGGGGGAATGAACTTGTATTTATGTTATTTAAGTTGTTTACTGTTGGATGTTGAGTTATGAATCTTGCATAGTTGTCACGATTGTTTAGTTGAACCATTTGAATTTCCGCTGCGTAGTTAAAAGAAGTTTGACCTATTTTGAGATGTCATTTTATCGGTTCATCCGAAAGCACTATGTATCTGTTTTCAAAAAGCGAATTAAACCGTTTATTGTTTTCACGAAGCCAATGTGGCACTCCATTGTTTGTTGAAAAAGATTTTTATGAACTCTGATATTTTTTGCATTCTTTTGCTGGGTAGAAATGGGGTGTTACAACTCGCGTTTGCTAAAGTACGGTTTTTCTTGACTTTCATAACTTAAGACAATTTCATATATTCATCTCAAGCATACTCAAACTCATAGCATTCATGTATTAAATTCATTGGGCAAGGTTGAAAATAAAATGGGTTGAAATTTGGAACATCATTGATACCCAAAAGAGTGGGAAATTTTTTTTTAAAACTGATCCGTGCGCTTGGGACGCTTCTGGACATTTTGATTCTGCTTGCCGTGCGCTTGGACGCACAGTGAAGCGCTTGGGGCGCTTTTGGTCATTTGGGTTCTATTTGGGTTCTGTTGCCGTGCGCTTGGGACGCACCGTGAAGCGCTTGGGGCGCTTTTGGCTATCTGGGTTCTGTTTGGGTTCTGTTGTCGTGCGCTTGGGACGCACCGTGAAGCGCTTGGGGCGCTTTTGGCTACTGGAAGTGATTTTAAAATAACCTTACTCACTTAATTCACCCAAAACTCGACCCCAATGATACCAACACCAAATCCAACATAAGAACAGAATCCAAACTACAATTTAGGCATATTTGAAGCAATCATAAACATCCAAAATAGCAACCATGACAATTACATATTCACACAAAATCACAGTCAATCAGTCAATTCGATCGATTCTAAAATAACAGTTTTTCAATAAAACGGTCTTTCGCTATTTTTCTCAAAACGGATTTCAAAAGGGTATCGGTTCAGAAAACATAACGACTCAATATCAAAAACATCCCTAGAGAGTTATAGAACTCACCTTTTGCGATGAAAATCGTATACAACAACGACACCCACTAGACTTTGACAAACGAGAGCCGAAATCTCACGAACCGGCTACACACCTTCTAACACTTTTCAAGCTCAAACCACAGCAACTCAAACACATCTTCTTACTACTGAACTTCCTTCTTGACTACGGGAGTGATGTCTCTCGGATTTTGACGACTCGAACCTAAATTCGACAAACCGATATCCTCAGTTCTGATTCTGTTTTCCATCACCAGTGTACAGATTTGTAACAAATGTAACTAGGTCAATTTGTACCCAAAACCCTTCAAACCGGTGCCCATGGTGTAGATAATTTTGTCTAGTTTCATATGGTTCAGGTTTCAAACAGATGCATCCAGTATTGAGAGAGTTAACACAAACAAGGGGACTGGGTTAAAACTGACTCTAATTAAAACTGAAACTTGTGAACACGATAATTCCCTTCATTCTCAATGAAATCGGATGGTTCTTGGGCCTAAACTGAAGCACTTCGTGTCTAGTTTCTAAAGAGACAGAAATGAGCTCAGACGGAGGTCAGTACAGGGAGTTGCGAAGGAAATATCAAAGACTGCCAAAACGGGTTTTCTGCAGATTTTGCCATAAATTGATAACTTCCACTCCCTTCACCATGAACCACGAGATGGAGCTTCTATAACTCTCCAACAGCTCCTGGTTGCTATGTAGTTCCCCAAAACATGTTACTCTACTTCAATTTCTGACATGCAAACTCATTATGGCTTCTAGGATTCACTTTGACTACATGCACTTCAAAAATCAAACTCCAAAAGCTCCCTTGGCTAGATGATGCTCTCCACCACAATGTCAGCTCCAGAACTCACTAGATGGTGGTGAAAGGGGTATCATTGGATAGGGGGAGGAAAGCTGATTACTATGGTGGCAAGAGATGAGACATGCAATGGGGATGATCTCTCCTCCTTCTCTTCTCCCTCTCACGCCTACTCTCTCTCTCTCTAGTGTTTCCTTCTTTTCTTTCCTAAGTTCAGGAAATGAATGTGAGTTGTGTTGTGTGTTCAGCTGCAAGTGTGAAATGGCTGGGAGATAAAAGGGGGAAAAGACCGTTATACCCCTGTCTTTAGTTTCTCACTTAAACTAGTTCTAACCCAACTATTTTCCCATACTAACATACTTAGCACAATGTTTTAATCATGCACACACAAATAAATGATTATTTCAAACGTCACATAATCAAACAATTTTATGTTAATTAATCAACTCATAATAAACCTCTTGTGCTAAATATTCGATTTAGCTAAATAAATTATCTTAACCTCTTCGCTAATTTAATTTAGTTAAATTAGCTAATTAGGGGATGTTACAATCACCCCTACTTTTTAAAAATTTTGTCCTCAAAATTGAACAAAAATACCTCAATCGAAAAAATGGGGATATTTCACCCGCATGTCTTCCTCTACTTCCCATGTCGCTTCGTTAGGTGAGGCACCGTCCCAAAGCATCTTGACCATAGGAATTGATCTCGTCCGGAGCGCTTTCTCGCCACGTTCGATGATCCTGACTGGAGTAGGCTGATAAGATAAATCCGGTCGGATGTCAACCGTCTCATAACTCAACGGTTGACTCGGATCGGGAATATACTTCCTCAACTGCGATACGTGAAACACGCCATGTAATCTAGACAATGCTGGAGGTAAGGCAATGCGGTACGCTACTGGCCCAACTCGCTCGATAATTTGGAAAGGTCCAATATACCGAGGACTGAGCTTCTTCGCTCACAATGCAATACCGGCACCAATGGCTGGAGAAAGTCTCAGAAACACATGATCTCCTTCTTCAAACTCTCAAGGCCTCATTCTTTTATCGGCGTAACTCTTTTGCTGACTCTGAGCGGTCTTCATCCTCTCTCTAATCTGACGGATCTTCTCCGTAGTCTCACAGACCAAATCCGGTCCCAACAATCTCTGCTCACCTACATCCCACCAACACAATGGTGTCCTACACTTCCTCCCATACAATGCCTCGTATGGTGCCATTCTGATACTAGAATGGTAACTGTTGTTGTATGAAAATTCCACCAGTGGAAGATGATCCTCCCATCGGCCTCCACTGTCAAGTACACATGCTATCAACATATCCTCCAATGTCTGAATTGTCCTTTCAGTCTGTCCATCCGTATGAGGGTGGTAAGCGGTGCTAAGACATACCTTCGTTCCCAATGCCATATTCAATGCCCTCCAAAACCGTGATGTGAACTTGGGATCACGGTCACAAACAATGCTTGTAGGAATTCCATGCAACTTCACTATGTTCTTGAGATACTCATCTGCTAACTTCGCAACTTTGTGATTTGAACGCACCGGAATGAAATGGGCAGATTTGGTCAAACGGTCCACCACTACCCAAATAGAATCATTTCCCGCTTGGGACCGTGGTAACCCCATGACAAAATCCATAGAGATGCTTTCCCACTTCCATTCTGGTATGTTTAAAAGCTGCAACTGACCGGTTGGCTTCTGGTGCTCTATCTTGACCTTTTGACAAGTTAAGCATTGAGACACAAACTCTGTTACATCCACTTTCATACCCGGCCACCAATATAACTGCTTTAAGCAGTGTTATCAAACCCGGTCCGGACCGGCCGGTCGGACCGGTCCGACCGGGACCCGGTGCCCTTCCCGGGCCGGGCTGCATGCTGAAACGGATCTGCAGTTGGACCGAGTGACCCGGCCGGGTCGATGATAAACCCGGTGACCCGGGCGGTCACGTGACCCGGGCCGGGTCTTGCATTTTTGCTGATTTTAGTTTTTTTTGTTGGAAGCTTTTATTACTTTTAATTTAAATTTTCACGTATTTTATTACAAAAAGGCTTTCGACAGGATTCGAACCGTGCAACAGAAGGTGGTGACTCAACACTTAACCACTAGGTCAGCTTCATATGTTGTTAATAAGCTTACAAATATGATATATATTATATGCATTATGTTTGTACTATTATATTTCCACTTAACCACTTAACCCGATCTATTATATTTTTTATTGCTTCATCTTCTTTGGCTTGCTTATATATTAATATTATGCATTACCAATGCTTCTTTATTTTTAATACAATAGTCGGTTTAAATAACAATAATAATTATGTTTAATATTTAACTACTATTAGTCCAATAGTTGTTTTTTTTACAATAGTCCAATAGTTGTTGGTCGTTGAAAATAAAATAAAATATCTATATTTATAATTATAATTATAAATACAAATTATAATAAAATACAAATTATAATAAAATTTCTATATTAATAAATGTATACAAGACAATATATTTATAATTATAAATACAAATACTTTCTTAGTATATATTATAATTTTTTGAATTTATTTAATATAGACCGGGTCATGCCGGTCCGACTAGAGACCCGCGGTCCGACCCCGGGTCTAGTGACCCAGTGCCTTGACCGGGTCGATGGCCGGTCCGGGTCTGATAACACTGGCTTTAAGTCTCTATACATCTTGGTAGACCCAGGATGTATCGAGAACTGACTCTTATGGGCTTCTTCCAAAACTCGCTTCTTAATGTTCTCATAACTCGGCACACAGATTCTACCATCATAGCAAATCATACCATCAACGTCTTCGGTGTAATTCGGTAACCTCTTCTGTTTTTGCAACACTAGATCAACCTCTTGGGCTGAACGAATCAGATTTCTCAAGGAACTCGAAATCTGAATATGGCTCAACACAAGTCTATCCCTCCTTGGCTTCACTTTCAAATTAAGATCTCGGAATGCTTCCAATAGTGCCATCTCATGAATCATTAACTCTGCAGTCTGGATCGACTTCCTACTCAAAGCGTCGGCTACAACATTAGCCTTCCCTGGACAGTACTTCAACTCAAAATCATAATCCTTCAAGAACTCTACCCATCTCCTCTGCCTATTGATCATCTCCTTCTGATCAAACAAGTACTTCAGGCCCTTGTGATCACTAAAGACTTCGAAGTGAGACCCATGCAGGTAGTGTCTCCAAATCTTTAGTGCAAACACAATCGCTGCCAATTCTAAATCATGCGTAGGGTAATTCTCTTCATGCGGCTTCAACTGTATGGAGGCATAAGAAACTACTTGTTGATTCTGCATAAGGACGCATCCCAAACCCTTACCAGAGGCGTCGCAATAGATTTGGAATCCTATGGACGGATCTGGAAGAATCAGGACAGGTGCAGAAGTCAAACGACTCTTCAATTCCGTAAAACAATCACCACAGTTTGAGTCCCAAACAAACGGCTGACCCTTGCGGGTTAACCGAGTGAGTGGAAGAACCAGCTGAGAAAATCCTTGAATGAATCTCCGATAATACCCAGCCAATCCCAAGAAACTTCTCACTTCAGTAACCGTAGATGGTTGTTCCCAGTCTACCACAACTTCAATCTTACTGGGATCCACTACAACACCGGATAGGGATATCACATGGCCCAGAAACCTCACTTCAGGCATCCAAAAATCACACTTGGATGGCTTAGCATACAACTTCCTCTCTCGGAGTACGTTCAGAACAATTCGGAGATGTTGCACATGCTCCTCAACTGTCTTAGAGTACACCAAGATGTCATCAATGAAAACTACCACAAACTGATCCAGGTACGGATTAAAAATTCGATTCATATAATCCATAAAAATAGCTGGAGCGTTGGTCAAACTGATGGGCATCACTACAAACTCGTAGTGTCCATACCTAGTACGGAACACGGTCTTCGGGATGTCCAAAGCCCGAACTCTTATTTGGTGATAACCAGACCTCAAATCAATCTTCGAAAACACAGCAACTCCCCTTAGTTGATCCAACAAATCATCAATTCTCGGCAAGGATACTTATTCTTGATTGTTACCTTGTTCAGCTGACGGTAATCGATACACAACCTCATACTTCCATCCTTCTTTTTGACGAGTAACACTGGAGCACCCCACGGCGAGGCACTCGGTCGAATAAACTACTTTGAAATTAATTCTTCCAATTGGGCTTTCAACTCCTTCAATTCTAACGGGGACATCCTATATGGAGCTATAGAAATTGGTCTAGTGCCCGGAGCCAACTCTATAGAGAACTCCACCTCACGATCCGGAGGTAACGAGGAAACTTCCTTAGGAAATACATCAAGAAACTCATTAACAACTTGCACAGAGGATAGATCTAAACCTGTCTCAGTAGACGCAGACAACATCATAACGTAGGCTCTCGCTCCTTGGAAAAGATAATCACTAGCATCCGCGGATGAGATAACAACTTCAGAATCAGTCGGTTGTAGCTCCTCTGATTCGGAGGCAAAACCGATAGTCCGATGAAAACAATCTAAAGTCACATGATCGACAGTTATCCAACTCGTACCTAGGACAATATCCACATTCTCGGTGGAGTGTTTGTAGCCTTGGCTTTCTGAGCATATGCAGTGTAGACCCTTTCTCAAGATGAAGTAGGCTTATCTGACTCTTTCTTTTCCTTTGATAGGTTACCTTTTAACTTTGCATTCGGAGTTGATGTCTTAACTATCTACTTCTTCCCAATATTCCCTAAGATGAAACGGGTTTTAAGGAACTTCAGTCTTGGTCGAGAACTACGTCTTGATCATCCTTCCATAATTCCGCTTATGATACACCAAGTATTGAGTTGATCAGACTCAATGTCTCTTAGCTTCACAAGTGTAATCACAACAAGGACTAACAAGGAATCGACTCAACCCTAAACTAAACTAAGCCCGACTAGGTCGAACTTCTCTGATACCATAATGTAACACCCCGATAATTTTAACTTGTAGAATTACCGAAATGCACTAAATGGCATACATCAGAGTAACTTCCTGTTAATGGATATTGAACACGAACTAAAAATTTCGATAATAAATATCAAATGGTTCTCTGAACCTCATTAACTTCCTGAAAAATGCTTAAGTTTCATAACTTAAGACTTATACAATCCTGGTGTTCAATACTCAAAACATAAAGTAGCGGAAACGATTTTACAACTTATACGGTGAAAGTCATACAACCGAAAACATAAAAGCAAAATGGGGACAAAGGCCTAAACATGAAAATCAATCATCAACGACTCCAAGAGTCGCACCGGCTAACCGTGCTTCTTCGCCTTTGCTTTTCCCTTCTTCTCTGTAAAAACCACAATATATAAAGGGTGAGATAAACATTATCTCAGTGAGTCCTATCGAGACCCCTTACTAACTCTAGCGGTTTATTATGCATAAACTTGAACTCATGGCCCTAATAAGAGACCATGTGGACATATATTATTTGCATGTAACTTGTAGCCCTAATATGAAAACTCTATGTTGCTTAGAGTGTATACGTAGTGTGTCTACTGTAACACCCCATTTCTACCCGGCAATTTAAAATTTAAAATATCAGAGTATAAAAATTATTTTTCAATTCATCCAAACGGGATGCTACATTTACTTCATTTTCAACATACACAATTTATGATAAAATTCATCATTTCAAAGAAAGCATAATACGTAGCTCCTCAATAAATTGGGCGAACCCTCAAGTACTCAAAAGTCTACAACAAATAGTTTGTCAACACGCAGCGGATTAAAAGAAATAGTTTCCAAACGTAGTTGTAATAACGTCAATACAAATCCATCAGTGTCACATAAAATAAACCAAAAATAATATTTATTCGCCCCCTAGGTGCTACGTATCAGAGCATGACCGACTCGAGGGATGAAGGGTTAAAAGCCTTCACTCACGGTTACCTGTAGTAATAATCAACATAAGGGGTGAGTCTAAACCGTATAATAAAGCTTATAATAAGCAGTATGCCAGAGTACAGAACTATACCAATCACAGCAATACGTATATATACATTTATTTATATATATAACAATTCTTTTTTACAATATATATATATATATATATATATATATATATATATATATATATATGTAACAACTATAGTAATACATTATAAGCAGCAGTCATCCCAATATATATAACAACGTTTTAATATATTTATAACAACTATAATAACATATATACATATATACAGCGCTCACTACACAACCACGTCAACATTGGTATTTGCCACACAAATATATTGCACACCGACCAAAATAATAATTGTTAATGATGAGAATGAATGTATGAAGTGCAAGTATGCATGTGGTACCATCATCGTCACTAATTCTGCCAATTGGGCGCATCGTCACTTTTGAGCCTTATTCATCGTCACTAGCTCGAGACCGCAGCCTTACATCGTCAATATATGCACATGTATGCATGTGACTTCATGAACAACCAACAAAACATAATCATCACAATAACAACGCCATCCATATCATCATCGTCATTTTGGTCCTTAGACCCATCGTCAATAACATCATCAGTATAATTTGGTCAATAGACCCATCGTCATTTAACAACATCAATAATATTTGGTCATTAGACCCATCGTCATTAACATCAACATGGCAGCACAAGATTGGCGCCCATAAACTATCAGAAAAATAATCGTTTTTCACCTTAAAGTAGCATATACAGGTAGAGGACTGAAGAAGCTTCGAAACGCACTTTGAAGCACTTAAAACGGACACCCGAGTCAAAAGATACGTCAAAAACAAATTAGGAACAAAACTGAGACACATGCTGAAAATGGCGCCCAGGCACTGGGCGCCTAGCTGGGAAACTGGCGCAGCCACAGAAACTGGCGCAGCCACACAAACTGGCGCCCTTGGCGCCCAGGCAACACAGAAAACTGGCGCAGGAGGGATCCTGGCGCCCAGCACTTAGATACAGGCAGCAGCACAAAAACTGGCGCAGGAGGGATCCTGGCGCCCAGCACTTAGACACAGGCAGCAACACAAAAACTGGCGCAGGAGGGATCCTGGCGCCCAGCACTTAGATACAGGCAGCAACACAAAAACTGGCGCAGGAGGGATCCTGGCGCCCAGCACTTAGACACAGGCAGCAACACAAAAACTGGCGCAGGAGGGATCCTGGCGCTCAGCACTTAGACACAGGCAGCAACACAAAAACTGGCGCAGGAGGGATCCTAGTGACATTTCAGAATACGCAACCTAGCAACCAAATTTCAGCACCAATGACATCCAGGCAACATAACTACTCAGAAACACAACTTAAGAACGCAACACGGGCAGCCAAAATTAGGCGCCCTTGGCGCCCAGACACAGGGAACCAGCGCCCATGGCGCCCAGGACAGCAACACTGAACGCAACAAGACAGGCAATAGGCGCCCATGGCGCCCAGACAGCAACACAATCTAAGACACGCCTAGACACGGCATGCAACATGACAGGGATCCCGGCGCCCAGCAGGTGGCGCCCAGCGCCAGAATGGCGCAACACGCAGGGGATCCCAGCGCCCAGCACCTAGACAGGCCTAGGCACAGGCGCACAACAGCAACACAAAATGGCGCCCTTGGCGCCTAGGGTCCTTCCAATCTGAATTTTCCTAGACTCCAATGAGTTCAATTATCAACAACAACTTCAATTATCACATACACGTTCTCACATCACCAAACACAAGTTTTATCGAACATTTAACGTGCATTTCAAATCCTCACACACATCAAACAAATTATATACTTTTCAACAACACCTATTGAGCATCAAATATTCATCCATACAATCATACATTGCAAACATCATCAAAAATCGTAAGAATAGCGACATAGGTCCTAAACCCCACATACATCCCATTATAAACCCTATTATAAGGTAAGACCCACCCTTACCTTTGATTTCCGAAGATGAAGACTCCTCTACGAAGACACCGAAGTAACCACAACAACAGCTCCTTGCTCCTCTTCTCTCTTGGCCGATCGCACCTCTCCTTCTCCTTCTCCTCTTCTCCCTTGCGCGCCCTTCTTTCCCTTCTCCTCTCTTCGCAAGTTTCTTTCTTTCTCTCTTCTCTCTTTTGCGAATTCTTTCTTTCTTTTTGCGCAAATGAGACGCTTGTCTCAAACCCTTGCGCCTAGGGGCCTAATCCAATGGACCTTGGGCGCTTGGGCCGACCTTACCACGCCGTAATTACCGGTTACTACTTCCTTTATTAAAATAAAACACTATATTAATAATTTTATATAATAATAATGCAACACTTAAATAATTTAATTAAATAATTAATTAAATTATTTTGGGTGTTACATCTACACTATTCACAATTGGTTGGAGTTTATGAATTGTATTTAAACAATATAAACAGTAAATATGTGAAGGAAATCAGTTAGATAAAGTAGTTGAGATGTTTTCACCACGTAACTTACTTCTAAGAGTTTTAGTGGTGTAGGAAGTGTAGGTACACTGAGTGCAGCTGCATGAGTGTGTGCTTTTCAGTCACTTTCTTCAGAGTTTCATTACAAACTTCCTATGTCTAGGCATGCTAAATAGGTTCACTCTTGTCTCTTAAGCGCCCACTTATCACCCTAAGAACTATGTTATCCTATGTCTAGGACTTAACATGGTTTTAACAAGCAATTCTTTATTAAAGCTAGTTTAACAAAGATGATGTTACAAACACTTATTCTTATCAAATCTTGATGTCTTAAATGTAACCCATGTCTGTTGTTACAAGTTTACCTATTCTAAGGTGATCAAATTCAGAATAAGTTTTGAAAGAAGTATTGCACAAGAGTTAAAATGCATACACTACATGAACCACATATACTTACTTAGAAGTTCATTACACAACTTACAACATCTCAACTTAAGGAAATTAGCTCATATTACTCATTATAAAATAGAAAGAATCTGTAAGGAACATAACAAGATGAGTAATATTGCAAAAGAACTAAAAGAGATAGAGATTACTCAAGTAGAAGAACTTTTGCATGAGATTTCCAAGTTGAAGTACAAGATGATATCCTTACACAAGTTTCCTCCAAGTAGAAGTGAAGGGAGTGGTTGTCAAGCACCTCCTTACCTTCCTTCTCTTCATAAACGTAAATAAAACTAAACTATACTGAAATTAAAACTAAACTTAAGTGATCCTTTAAGAAATGGATGAAGGATGATTTCTAAGTGAAGATAGGGCTTCTATTTATAGGCATGAGAGCTTGCCTCCCTTGGAGGGTTTCCTTTGGCGCGAAATTGTAACTGAGATAATTAACCATGGTTAGTTGCAGACCTCCCATCAAGCAAGTTGTTCAAATTTGTCGCTTTGCATGAAGCTCACATGGGGTGGTCCAATGAATGAGTGCCACATGGCCTTGAGTGAATGAGCTTCTCAACTAGTCTTTGATAGTAGGAGCCGAATTCTGCAAGTGGATCTGCTCCATATGACTAGGCATGACGTCACATATCAAGTGTTGAAGCATTGGAATGGTCCTTGGATGTTTTGGTCCAAAGTGCTGGTTTAGCAGGTGTAGGCAGTATGGGCACTCCTAGTGTAGGCAGTGTGGGCACTCCTAGTGTAGGCAGTGTGGGCACACCTGAAGTAGCTGCACTCAGAAACATCAAACCTAACAAGATATATGCATTTTGCCTAATTCATTGTCCTTATTCATTTGAATCTTTAAAATGTTGTTTCTTAATAAATAAGCTATATTTATATATTAATGTTCTTGAAGATAAGCAATAATCCAAGTTTAATTGTATGAATAACTCTATATAAAATAGAGTTATCACACCCCCAAACTTAAATTGTTGCTTGTCCTCAAGCAACGACAAGGAGCAAATACAAGACTTCTATAATTATGAAGACATCTCAACTCATGTTTTTCAAGGAGTGTTTGAAGTGTATCTTAATGAGATTTTCTCTTTCACGACCTCTTTTCTATGCCCTTGCCTTCTTAAAACATTTAGAGCTATAAAAACTCATTTGTGTGAGTGTGTGGCCCATTGAGTTTCAATTGGTTCCATAACTAAACAAAGAGTTTCTCCTTAGCTTTTTGAAAAAGATGGAACTCTTTTGGTCACCCTTAGAGATTTTTCAAAATATGGACTAGACTAACAATTTCTTCAAGAATTAGGGGACTTTTAAGCACAACAAAGGGCTTTGGTGTTTCAAACTTGTTGAGCCAATGCCTTATTTCTATTTGTGGTGTTTGCTTTTTGTTGATGCGATGCAGTGAGTGCAAAGACATCATTTTTCTGGATTGTAGGTACACCTTATTTTGAGTGTAGGTGCCTTTTGATGTAGGTGGTGTTGGTACACTTTGTGTAGCCACACTTGGAACTCTTTGAGTATTTTTGGTAGTGTACACTGCCCTCCTCACTGACCTCCACATGCATTTTTCTTCTTTTTCTTGGTTTGTTTTTCTTTTCTTTTTGAACTTTGTTCATTATTTTCAAACCAATTGCACTTAAGGGACAGGTTCAGTTATAAGACTCAGGCAAGTGTAGCTTTTTGGAAGGTTTTGACACTTGTGGCGTGAACTCTCCAAGCTTTCACACTTTGGCCTTTGTATTCATGGAATTTTCCCCCAAACTTAATTCCTTATGCTCTTCTATATTTTTAGTAAAAATCAAATTTTGACCTCAAATTTCCAAAAATTCCTTGGCTTTGGATAGCTTTTCATCTAGCATGGTTCTTTTCAAAACTCAATTTTGTTGTGTCAATGTATTTATAAAACCGATCATTTCTAGAAAAACAAGTCTTTTTCATCATTTAAAAATTTGACTCATTGATGCATTTCTTCAATTTTTTTGAGAAGAATATGAATTGACCATGTTTCATATTTATTTAAGTCTAATAGAAATTGATGCACTTAATTCATCATGTTAACACAATTAATCATGTTAAGTACATATAAAACTTAAAACATACTAACACTACATACTCACATGCTTTTTAACATATTATAAGAACTTATTTAAACAGATATACATAACTTACTTAAACACATCATACATACATATATTCAGTCATATATCATTACTTAAGCACAAAACATGTTGCAAAATATAGTGCATACACAAAACACATAGTATTCTCCACTCTCCCCCCAACTTAAGTATGAGCAGTGTCCTCTCTGCTCTAAGTTGAGTAAACAGGGGAACCAAAACATGGGAGATATAATCAAAAGTATTTAGCACATAGCAGTAAGTTAACATATAATATTTAACACATAGAGTAAAGTACTAAAGCAAAATATAATATAGGAAACAACATTAAAAGTATCCTTTTACTCTTTCTTCTGGAATCTGGGACTGGCTCTCACAGCAGGGCTATGTTTGGCTCTCATCTTCCTTGGATTTGTTTTGGTAGCAGCCACATCAGAGGTAGGCATACCAGGATCATCTACACTAGCCTCAGGCATTTCTGCCTCTTTAGGTGTAGCTTGTGTAGGAACATCTGGTGTAGCCAGTGTAGACACTTCAAGTGCAGGCACACCACTCTGCACTGGAGTTTGCTCAGATTGCTGCTCAATTCCCTCTTGTTGTTACTCTGCTACCTTCTCAGCTTCTTTCTCTCCTTCTTTGGGTGTTGCTTCCTCAGTTACCTCCTTCTCACCAGCTTGTACCCCTGTACCCTGTACACCATAGAGTGAGGTCATTGTCCACATCTTCTTTGTTGGAGCATGCTTCATTGTCCTCCTAGTGTATCCCAGCATCTCTTTCTTCTCTGCCAAGGCTTTCAAAACTGCAGTAATTGTTGCTGCAGGGCTAGTTGCCATAACTTTGGATTTCTTTTATGCTCCTGCACTAGGTGTAGGCACATCAGCAACTTCCTTGACAGCTTCTTCTTGCTTCTCCTGCTCAGAACCTTCTTTGCCTCTCTCTTTCTCAGGCTCTTCAGTGATTACCTGCATTTGAACTTTCTCAACAACAAGGTTAGTAGGCTCAGTAGCTTGTTCTGTGATAGGGGTGGGAGATGTTTCTTTTGGAGTTTGGGATGGGAATGGTGTAGCTTCTCTAGTGACTTGGGTTTCTTTTTCTGTTGTTGGGGTTATTTCTGGTGGAGGGGTGGGTTGTTTTTCTGGTTGAGGTGATGGTGATGATTGGACTTGTGGTGATGGTTGAGTAGGTGATAGGTGAGTGGTGGGGGATTTTTGTGGTGGTGGTGAAGGGCTAATGGATTGTTGTGATGGGGGTGATTGTGGTTGTGGTTGATTTGCTGATTTCTTTCTGATTTCATACTTCCTCCTTGCACTATCCTCCATTGTTCAACTGCCATTTTCTTCTTCACTTTCTGCCATTTACTCAAAGTCATCTTCCTCCACATCTTTCTCTATTTCTTTTACAGCTTGCCTTGCCTCCTCATCTTCCTCAGTGTCTTCCTCACTCAACAGTAACTCAGGCTCTTCTACTCTTGGTTTCTTCCCCTTCTTATCCTTCTGAGTATCTCTCTTTCTTTTTTCTCTTCTCTCTTTCTCTACTGCTACTTCTTCCTCTTCCTCCTCTACCTCTTCTTCTACTTCTTCATCAATCACCCAGCTAGGGAAAACTGGAGCTTCTACCTCTACCTCAGGGCCATCTAACTTCAATTTTAACCAGTCATGCTGCTCTCTTTGAAACTTCCATACTGCTTGAAGTTTCTGCACCAGGAGTTCCTGCACTTCCTGCTCTGCAGTATTCTTAATTCCGACAGACCTGATTCTTTCTTTTACCTCTGCAGATAAACCACTAGGGGGAGTCTTTCTTTGAATTTTTTCAAGCTCAGAAGCTATTACCCCTTGCTTTTGACATAGTTCAGTGATCAAACAGGGAAAATACAAGAATCCAAAGGTTTTGGTTTGACATTCCATTATCTCTCTAGTGATCAGTTTTCCTATATCTACATTATTTTCAATCAAGATTGAATCTATGAGAATCAACCTATCTTTAGATAATGTGGATGTGTGTGAGGTTGGGAGGATTGAAGCATCAATGAATAAGTGCCAGTTTCCTAATTCAGGGATTAAATCTCCAGTTCTAAGTTTAAACTCAGTATTGGTGAATTTCTCCCATTGAGATCCTTCTACTGCTACCCTATCTTTGATTTTAGACATTTATTTCTTCCCATAAGTCTCTAACTTCTCTTCAAATGCATCACCAGTGTAGTTCAAATCATAATGCTTATTAATTCTAGCAGGATCAAAGAAGACTTTCTTACCTCTGACCATTGAGTAGAAAATGGTCCCTCCTCTTGTGTTCTGAATTCCAGAGTAGAATTCACGAACCAGTTGCTCCAGGTAGTAGGCTCTAGGTTGCACAAACCTCTCCCAATGTAGATTGTTGAGAGGAATGAGTGATGGGCCTTTGCGAAGTTGAAACCTCTCTCTGGTAAGAACTTCATGCTCCAGAAATGTTCACACCCAGGAATTACATCCATAGATGTGGTTGCTCTTGATTTCTTGGATTTTTCAAGAGTACCTGCACTGGGTACTTTCCCTGGTGATTTGGTGGCCGATTGCTTCTTCGCCATTGATGATTTTTAGGGTTTTTGAATTTATTTTGTTAGAGGTTGAAGATGAGTGTTTACAGAGAATAGAGATGATCGGTTTTGTGAGAGAGAATGGAAGGAGTGGCTTTGTGAGAATGTGAGCGGTTTGAGTGAGTTAGTGGGAAGGTTAGTTGAAACTAGCCGTTAGGTGGGGAAGAGTGACATGCAAGGTGACACGTGTAGTGTTTAGGCTTAACACGCTGCACCCTAGCCCTTAATCAGAGTTTTCACTAATGTGATGAGTTGGCAAGTGAACACTTTTCATCCAAGTCTTTCAGTCACAATACTAACTTTAGTGTAGGCAGTGTGGCTGCATCAGGTGTAGAAACACCAAGTGTAGCAACACTGGCTACTCTGTTGTCCTGTTTTTCTACAAAATACACAAAACATCAAATTGCACAAAATAATATTATTAGCTATATATAGTGATGGGTTGCCTCCCTCAAGCGCTTGTTTTAAGAGTCTTACAGCCTGACTTGTACCTTGCATTAAGGTTTTTCAAAATGAGTGGTGACCTTATCTCTCACCACATGTTCTCCATAGTACATTTTCACTCTTTGTCCATTGACTTTGAAAATGGTATCAGTGGTTGCATCATATAGATCAACTGCACCATGGGGGTAGATTTTAACTAGTTTGAATGGTCCCGACCATCTTGATCTTAATTTTCCAGGGAAGAGTTTCAACCTAGAATTGTACAACAGAACCATTCCTCCTTCTCTAAGTTCTCTCCTTTGGATTTTCTTATCATGCCATGCTTTGGTTTTTGCTTTATAGATCTCTGCATTCTCATAAGAGAATTGCCTAAGTTCTTCTAATTCATTAAGCTCTAAAAACCTTTGCTCACCTGCCTTTCTGAGATCAAAATTTAGCTTTTTGATAGCCCAATATGACTTGTTCTCAAGTTCAACAGGGAGATGACATGGTTTGCCATAGACTAACTTATAGGGGGACATACCTAATGGAGTTTTATATGCTGTTATGTATGCCCATAATGCTTCATCTAAGTGTAGTGACCAATCTTTCCTATTTGGTCCAACCATTTTCTCAAGCATTCTTTTTATTTCCCTATTTGAAAGTTCAGCTTGTCCACTTGTTTGTGGGTGATAGGCAGTAGCAATCTTGTGTTTTATCCCATATTTTGCAAGAAGATTTTCAATGAGTTTATTGCAAAAATGAGAGCCTTCATCATTGATGATAGCTCTTGGGGTGCCAAATCTTGAAAATATGTTTCTTTGTAAAAATTTGCTTACAGATTTGGAATCATTATTTGGGAGTGCTACAGCCTCAACCCATTTGGACACATAGTCTACTGCTACTAAGATGTACTCATTGCCAAAAGAAGGTGAAAAAGGTCCCATGAAATCCATACCCCAAACATCAAATAATTCTATTTCTAGAATATTAGTTCTAGGCATTTCATGTTTATCAGATATGTTACCACTTCTTTGACATTTATCACAGGTTTTGACCATATAATAAGCATCTTTAAATAGAGTAGGCCAGAAATAACCTGATTGGAGTACCTTAGCTGCTGTCCTTTGGCTTCCAAAGTGATTTCCATATGGTGCAGCATGGCAATGCATGAGCACTGCTTGCTGTTCTTCTTCAGAGATGCATTTTCTCATGATTTGATCTGGACACATCTTATAAAGGTAGGGATCATCCCAATAGTATTGCTTTACTATATGGAAGAAATTTCCTTTTCTGTTGATAGCTCATGTCCCTTGGTACAATTTTGCTTACAAGGTAGTTTACTATGTCTGCATACCATGGTGTAGGTGTATGAGGTGTGGCCACACTGAGTGTAGAAACACAGGCTACATTCATGGTAATTGCTAGCAATTTCTCATCAGGGAAACTTTCCTTGATTTCTTCAATTGTACCTGCATTATCACTAGGCATGGCAACGAAACCCATACCCGCGGGGACCGAACCAAACTCGCCCCGATTTGACGGGTTTTCCCCGCTTTGACTGGGTTTGGGTTTGGGTTTGGGTTTTCCCCGAAATTGAAAAACGGGGATGGGACGGGTAATGGGGATATAGGTCCCGTCCCCGAACCCGTCCCCGAACCCGCCCCGAATGCAGGAAGTTACATTAATGCCCTTCTTAAATTAGAAGCCCTCAAAAAAACCCTAGACACTAAAAGTGCCTCACGCCCTCAGTCCCCTCACTCACGAACAACGCGGCTCTTGCCCTCTTCTTCAGTCTTCACGCACTGAAACTGGTGAACAGCGCCTCTTCTTCTCTCTGGCGGCCATCGATCTTCTTCACCTATCTTCTTCTCCATCGACCATCGATCAATTTGTCTCACAATCTCAGGTAAGAACTCTCTCTCTCTCATTTTCGTTTCTCTCTTCTTTCTCGCTCTACCCCTATTTCCCTCATTTTCGTTTATCTATTCTCCTTCGCGCTACCTATCTTTCCCTCTCGATCTCACTGTTTCTCTATACAGTTTCTGGCTTGCTGCAGTTTTCGTTTTCACTGGTTCTCTCGATTTCACTGCTCCTCTCTTTCCCAGGTATGTATGGTTCAATGCTTTATTTTCGTTTATCTAGTGTGATGAAGTCATGGTATTTTCGTTTATTTTCGTTTATCTAGTGTGCTTTATTTTCGTTTCACTGCTTTATTTATTTTCATTAATTTGTTTCAATGTTTTATTTTATTTAAGTCGCATTGCTGCAAATTCAATTGAAAAATCAGGTTAGAAAGAAACTTTGCCATTCCTCTGAAAATTCAACAAATGAGAGTTGCTAAATTCAATTACAAGGCTCTAAGCTTTCCAAAATAGATCTGTTCTGATCATATACAATTCATCTGTAGATGTTTTCCGTCTCATTCTCTTTAACTTGCATATGCCCAATAGCTATGCGGTTGGACATTTCCCTTCAACTGTTCAATTTAGTCTTTAGAAAGTCACATAATAAGATAAAAAGGTCAGTGATAATATTTCGTCATGTCTTCAAATTCGCTACTTTTTTGAGAATGTTTCAATTTTCTATTTTCAATTCAATACATCATTATTAAATGGTAAAGACTCGTGCACGCTGTGCAAGTCTGCTTCTTGTCCTATTACTTATGCTTAATCCATCTGGCCTCAGTGTCACATTCTTGCTTTTACCTGACAAACTCTCAAAGTGAAAGAGTTTATGGCTAAACAAAAGCTCAAAATTTCATACTCAGTAATCATCATTGGAGTTTATTAACTGTTTTAGCCTTTTAAGAAGCATGCTGTGGCATTTTAACAGGAAAAGGGATGAATGAAACTCTGTTGAAGAGTAAGTTGTAAAAATGGTCATCATACTTTTGTTTGTTTTGCTTCTCTATTTCCATTAAAACTGGTAGTCTGTTTGAACTTAGAGATAATGCGTTCTTTAATCAAAGCTTCATTCCCTTTGCTTTATTTTATGAATTATTTTTGTTAAGCTTCATGAATTGTTTGAACTGGTAGTCTGTTTGAACTTAGATGAATTGTTAAGCTTTATTGTATGAATTATTTTTGTTAAGCTTCATGATTTGCTGATAATGAATTGTTTTATTGCTTATTGCCTTATTGGTTTTGTAATTTGAACAACTTAACAGGAAATTGACATGGACAAAGTTGGTAATTCTCAACCACTCATTTCACAAGAAAGTGCACACCAACTAGCTCTTGGTTTGGAAGGAAGTTCCAACCCTACACCTAATGGTCTCAATATATCACCAAATGCAACAGTTGAAACACCTAATCCGGATGAGGCACCTAATGATGAGACAGCTGATAATACAGAGGCATTGACACAAATAGGTAAAGGTAGACTTAGGAGTAAGGTATGGAATCATTTTACAAAGGTTCAAGTTAATGGAGAGGATAAGGCTCAATGTCACTATTGCAAGAAATAGACCCCGATGATGAAGGTGAGATTTACTATTCATTTATTTATCACCACCTTCCAATTTCATCAACTTTAGTGTTTATATTTAACATTTATTTTTTATTTTGTAGGTGAAATATTGACTAGTTGTGTCACTTCCCACTTTGAAGAGTGAAGACGTCAACAGAATGATATACTGAGTTATTTGTTGTTCATTTTAAGATGGTTTATTTGGTTTATTTGGATGGTTTATTTCAGATTGATATCATGTTCAGATTGATGATTTATTTGAATGTTCAGTTTTCGTTTTAATATCATGTTCTGATATCATTTTAATATCATGTTCATTTTAAACATGATATTTGTGTATATTTGTTGTTCAGATTGATGATGATTCAACAGAATGTTCTGTTTTCGTTTTATTAGTCAACTATATAAACCAATAAATGTTCTGTTTTCGGGTTTGGGGCGGGTTTGGGTGTGGGTTTGGGTTTGGGGGCGGGTTTGGGTTCGGGTTTGGGTTTGAGACAGGTAAAAACTACTTTTAAATTTTAAAAAATGAATTCCACTGCGGGGACGGGGCTGGGACGGGGATCCCCGAACCCGTTGGGTACGGGGATGGGGATCAATTCTTCATCCCCGTTGGGTTTGGGACGGGGAACGGGGATGAATATGGAAATCGGGGATGGGGATGGGGAATGTTAAACCCGTCCCCGCCCCGCCCCATTGCCATGTCTAATTATCACTTTCTAGTCTAGAGAGATGATCAGCCACTTGGTTCTCCACCCCCTTCTTATCTCTAATTTCAAGATCAAATTCTTGAAGGAGGAGAACCCATCTAATTAGCCTTGGTTTTGCATCTTTTTTAGAAATTAGATACTTGATGGCAGAATGGTCAGTGCCTACAATTATTTGGTGCCAACCAAGTAGGATCTAAATTTTTCAAAAGCAAAAACCACTGCTAATAGTTCCTTCTCTGTTACAGTGTAGTTCATTTGAGCCTCAATTAGTGTTTTGCTAGCATAATGATAGAATGAAACACTTTGTTATATCTTTGCCCTAGGACTGCTCCTACTGCAAAGTCACTAGCATCACACATGAGTTTAAAAGGCTTACTCCAATCTGGAGTGACTACAACTGGTGCTGTTACTAATGCTTTTTTCAGTTTTTGAAAAGCTTCTATACAAGTTTCATCAAAATTAAAAGGCACATCATGTTGCAAAAGCATACACAATGGTTTTGAAATCTTTGAAAAGTCTTTGATGAATCTCCTATAAAAACCTGCATGACCTAAAAAATTTCTAATCCCTTTGATTGTTGATGGAGGTGGTAGTTTCTCAATGACCTCTATTTTGGCTCTATCCACTTCTAAACCTTTTTTAGATATTTTATGACCAAACACAATGCCTTCCTTCACCATGAAATGACATTTCTCCCAGTTGAGCACTAAATTGGTGTCTTCACACCTTTGGAGAATTTTCTCTAAGTTGGATAGACACAATGAAAAGGTTTCTCCAAAAACTGAGAAGTCATCCATGAAGACTTCCATTGATTGCTCAATGAAGTCAGAAAAAATGGACATCATGCATCTCTGAAAGGTGGCAGATGCATTACAAAGTCCAAAAGGCATTCTCCTAAAAGCAAAAGTTCCATA
The DNA here is from genome assembly GCA_039519185.1 of Astragalus membranaceus. NCBI lineage: Eukaryota > Viridiplantae > Streptophyta > Magnoliopsida > Fabales > Fabaceae > Astragalus > Astragalus membranaceus. Next base: position 57,294,801 of record CM076848.1, on the reverse strand, counting down.
AGGACAAGTGAAGGTAGTTTTTTTGTTGATCTTCTGATTGAATGACTATTTGGTTGTATCCTGAATACCCATCTAAAAAACAATAGAACTCCTTGCCTGCTAGCCTATCTAGCATTTGATCTATGAATGGTAGAGGGAAATGGCCTTTCTTTGTGGCCTTATTGAGTTTTCTGTAATCCATACAGATTCTCCATTCTGTGACAGTTCTTGTTGGGATTAATTCATTGTTCTCATTGGCTATAACTGTTACACCCCCCTTCTTTGGAACACATTGCACAGGACTAACCCATGAACTATCAGAAATAGGGTAGACAATACCAGCATCTAGCCATTTTATTATTTCTTTCTTAACAACCTCTTTCATTATGAGATTCAATCTTCTTTGCCCTTCTATGCTGTTTTTAGAGTTTTCTTCTAAAATTATCCTATGCATGCATATGGAGGGGCTAATCCCTTTAATATCTTCCATTTGCCATCCTATGGCCTTCTTATGCTTTTTTAAGGTGTTAATAAGATCAATTTCCTGTTCTATAGATAATTCAGATGCAATAATTACAGGAAGAGTATTATTTTCACCTAAGAAAGCATACTTTAAGTGTTTAGGCAGTTCTTTTAATTCAAGTTTAGGAGGTTGCTCTATAGAAGGTAAATTCTTTCTAAGATTGGGATCTTCTAGATTAAGAGATTCATAAGTTCTAGCCCATACCTTAGGTGTTGTTTCTTTCTCTGTTAGCATTCCATTCTCAATGATGTCCCCTGCAGGCAGTGTCGCTGCATCTAGTGCTAGTACTCTGGCAAGGTGATCATATTGCTTGTGGAATTGCTTCTCCACCAAATGGTCAAGAGAAATTGCTGAACACTCTTCACTCTCCTCTGTAGGATACTTCAAAGCATTCAATACATTAAATTTCACCTCTTGATCATTTACTCTCATGGTCAATTCTCCTCTTTGCACATCTATCAATGTCTTTCCTGTTGCTAAGAATGGCCTTCCAAGTATAACAGGCACTTCCTCATCTGCAATAAAATCATGGATAACAAAATCTGCAGGAAACACACATTTGTCAACCTGTACCAAGATATCCTCAATGATTCCTTCTGGATATGCTATTGATCTATCAGCTAGAGAGAGTGTTAAGGTAGTAGGCTTAGCATTTCCAATTTCTAATTTGGTAAAGATGGACTTAGGCATCAAGTTGATACTTGCACCTAAGTCACACAATGCTCTACCAGTGTAGAACTTACCTATAGAAAAAGGAATTGTAAAGGTACCTGGATCTTTTAATTTTCTTGGAATCTTGTTTTGCAAGATTAAGCTGCATTCTTTTGACATTACAACAGTTTCAAATTCTCCTAATCTCCTTCTCTTAGAAAGCACATCTTTCATAAATTTAGCATAATTAGACATTTGTTGTAGTGCTTCTATTAAAGGAACATTGATATGCAATTGTTTTAAAACATCTAAGAACTTACTGAACTGCTTCTCCTCATGTACTTTTTTCAATCTTGGAGGAAAGGGAGGAGGAGGATATTCAGGAACTAACCTTGGAGTTGTAGTTGTATGAGACGCAGATGCATCAGGTGGTTCTGCATCTTGAGAATTTTTTTTATTTTTTTTATTTTTTTCTCCCTTATCTTTACCTTCAATCTCATCTGTTCCTTTTAAATCTTTACCACTTCTTAAAGAAATGGCATTTACCTGTTCCTTACCTTGCCTTTGTGAAGTTAATGCTTCTGTATTTGAGGGCAATGCACCTGCAGGTCTTTGATACAATGCAGTTGCTAATTGTCCTACTTGGTTCTCTAGATTCTTAATTGATGCATCTTGGGCTTGCCTAGCAGTTCTAGTTTCACTAATGAATGATTTAAGCAAACCTTCTAGAGAATTATCAGTGGCAGGTGGATTTGGTTTTTGTTGATTCTGAGATTGAAAATCAGGAGGAGTAGCTGGTGCAGGTGCACTTGGTGCAGAAGCACTGGCATTGTTCCATCTAAAATTTGGGTGGTTTTTCCATCCTGGATTGTAGGTATTAGAGTAAGAGTTGTTATTCCTATTGTAACCAACATAATTGACAGAGATTGGGTTGCTAGGACACTCTTCATACACATGGCCTCCCCCACAATAAACACAACTTGTAGTTCCTGGAGGGGCTTGTTCTATGGCTGCTGCAGTGTTTTCCTTAGGAGTGGCTACACTAGATGTAGGTTCACTAGTGAACTGTTTGATCATATTAGTTAAAGAGGCTACTTGAGCAGATAGGGCTGATATGTCACTAATCTCATGTACCCCAGAAGTTTTCTTTTGGGCACTTGCCCTCTCAGTGGGCCAACTAGAACTATTTGTAGCTATCCTATCAATTAGATCACATGCTTCATTATAAGACATATTCAAGAGAACACCACCAGCTGATGCATCAAGCATCACTCTGGTTTGTAGTTCTAGACCATTGTAAAATGTTTCCATTTGTATAATGACAGGTAAACCATGATGTGGACACTTTCTTAACAGCTCTTTCCATCTTTCCCATGCTTCAAACAATGATTCAAATTCTTTTTGCCTAAAAGATGTAATATCATGTCTCATCCTAGCATTTTTAATTGGAGGAATATATTTGCTTAAGAATTTTTCAGCTAATTCAGTCCATGTATGAATAGAATTGGGCTCTAAAGAATTTAACCATGATTTACGTAACACCCTAAATATTTAATTAATTTATTTAATTAAGTATTTAGGAATTTAATTTAATTAATTGGATATAATTTAATTATTAGAAATTATATTAAAATGGTGTAGGTGGTATTAGGAGATGAAGGCGCCGATTAGCTAGACTTGGGCTTAAGTGAAAAGCCCAAGCCCATGATCCAAGGTCATATGCGAAGGGGGCAAGTCAATTGAGGTTAGGGTTTGTGGTGGCATTTTACGAAATTGAGAAGAGAGAAAGGAGAAGAGAAGAGCGCCGTAGGGGAGGAGAAGAAGAGAGAAGAAGTCGCAAGCTCCAAGGGCCAAGGGACGTGATTCTGTTGCCGTGGTTCTGTTCGTGACTGTCTCTAGGGCTTCCATTCTTCAAATTCGAGGTAAGGGGAGTTCTATCAATTCATATAATAGGTTGTATGATAGGTTTTTGGTAGTGATGGCCTAGATTTAACCATGATCATGATTATGTTTGTGGATTCATGTTCTTGTTGATGATGTATGCGTGATGTTCATGGTTTGTGGCTAAAAATCTATTTTTGGTGTGGCATGGGCGCCTAGGGCGCCATATGTTTGATGGATGTTGCTGGATTTTGTGCTGAATTGTGCTTGCTGTTGTGTTGAATGGTGTTGCTGGGCGCCAGGCGCTGGGCGCCAAGGGCGCCGTGTCCGTGTGCGTGGGTGTCGCGTGTTGCGAGCGCTGGGCGCTGGGCGCCAAAGGCGCCGTGTGTGCGTGCGTGTGTTGTATGTGTTGCGTGTTGGGAGCGTTGGGCGCCAGGCGCTGGGCGCCAAGGGCGCCAGGGTGTGTGCGTGTTGCGTGTGTGCTGGGCGCTGGGAGCCAGGCGCCAGGCGCTGGGCGCCAAGGGCGCCAGTGTGCGTGTGTGATGTGTTGCTGGGCGCTGGGCGCCAGGTGCCAGGCGCTGGGCGCCAAGGGCGCCATTATTCAGGATGTTCCCAAATTTTTATAAAAACTGTTTTCGCTATAACTTTTGACTCGGGCATCCGTTTTAAACGTTTCAAAAAGTGTTGGGAAGCTTTTTCAGTTGCCTATCTGTGTGTCCCATTTTTAAAAATAAAAACTTATTATTTCTGAAGGTTGCTGGGGCGCCCCTAGTGGCTGTTCCCGGTGGTCGTTGTTGTAACATTGAAAAAGCGTTTTGGTGTCTTTAAAAATCCCCTTTTGCGTATAACCAGTGGTTTTAACGTTTTAGTGTCAAAAGTGATGATTTTGACGATGATGCCCTTAGTGGCTAGTTAAATGACCTTTTTGCCCTTAGTGGCCAATGTTGTTAATAATGATGTGTAAATGACGATGATGCCCTTAGTGGCTAGTTAAATGACCTTTTTGCCCTTAGTGGCCAATGTTGTTAATAATGATGTGTAAATGACGATGATGCCCTTAGTGGCTAGTTAAATGACCTTTTTGCCCTTAGTGGCCAATGTTGTTGATAATGACGAGTAAATGACGATGATGCCCTTGGTGGCTAGTAAATGACGTTTTTGCCCTCAGTGGCTATTGTTTGAGTTGATGATGTTTATGAATAAGTGACGATGAAAATAAGTGACGTTGAGGCCGAAAAGGCTAAGTGACGATAAGGCCCAAAAGGCTAAGTGACGTTGTTGTGTGTAATTGTGAATTGACAGGTGATGTGCCTCTTAATTGGTAAATTGGTAAGTGACGGGTGTAACAGCCCAGGTCCAACGCATTGGCCACCCCGGCACTATTACCTCACGGTCTTCTCTACCCCCCTTGTAGAATTTTTGCCTTCCGTGGGAATCGAACCTTGCACCTGAGGCATAAGTGCAAGTTAAACACACCTCCCACTACCAATTGAGCGCGCGCTCAATTGGTAGTGGGAGGTGTGTTTAACTTGCACTTATGCCTCAGGTGCAAGGTTCGATGCCCACGGAAGGCAAAAATTCTACAAGAGGGGTAGAGAAGACCGTGAGGTAATAGTGCCGGGGTGGCCAATGCGTTGGACCTGGGCTGTTACAACGGGTCACATAGTTGACCGTGATTGTGTGTTTTGTGCGTGGTGCATGTCATAGTGTCTCATGCCTCCCGTGTGCATAAACCCAGTGACGTTTTAAGGCCCAAAAGGCTAAGTGACGATGAGGCCATAAAGGCTAAGCGACGTTTGTGAAAAGGTACCTCATGCATATGCCCGCGAGTGGGTTGCATTTCATATGCCTACATGACATAGTGATGAGTTATTGTAGTGATGTAATTGATGATTGTGATGTGATTACTCTAGAGCTGTGACTTGACTTATTGCTTATCATGTGATTTATTATATGGATTGAATTGGACTCACCCTTCTGTTTGAATGTTACCCCTATGCGGTAACGTGCAGGTGATCACGAGTGAAGGACTAGGTACCTTCACTACTTCGAGTCGAGTCGTCACGCTCTGATACGTAGCACTCAGGGGGGGGGGGGGGGGGCGAACTTGATGTTTATGAATGATTTCGGTTGTTATGTCTTCGTTGACGATTCTGTTTTAGTTTGTTATTCCGCTGCGTAGTTGGTTTTATTGAGGTTAAGTTTTATTTGCAATGATAACTGTGGTTTTGAGGCTCTCCTCTTAGCGACGTGCTACGTGATGCATGATTATTGTGTTTGAGCTGTTTTATTGAGAAGCGTTGTTTTATTGAAGTATGTGTAACATTCCTCATGCGAAATAAAATTTGAAAACTCTGATATTTTTTTTCAATTAAATCAACGGGTAGAAAAGGGGTGTTACAATTTAGCCCTATCTTTCAGAGAGTATGGAAATAACTTAAGCCTAAATGCATCCTCACTAATACCAGGAATGATAAAGTTACTACAAACTTCTATGAATTGCTTTAAATGCTCATGGGGATCTTCCTGAGGAGATCCACCAAATTGACCAATTGTTTGTAACATTTGGAACATCATGGGTTTAAATTCAAAGTGAACAACATCAATATGAGGTCTAGCTATACTAGTTTGCATATGTTGATGATTAATTTGAGCATAGTCTCTCATAGGTCTATCCCTATCATTAATCATACCTATTGGTCCCATTTGAATGAATTGTTGTCTGTGATTTGCTTCACCTTCAGGTTGTTGCTGTGAATTTGGTCCCCCTCTCACTGAGGCATCTTCACTGTGGTGAGACATATTTCTGCAGCCTTGTTGTCTTTGTCTTTTTTGTCTTAGCAATCTCCTAAATCTTCTTTCAATTTCTGGATCACAATCAAATTCTGGTGGTCTATCTCTGGGCATAAACTAGTGCTTCTGCACTAAGTGTATCTGCACTAGATGCTCTGCACAGAAAACAGAATACCAGCAGTACTAAAAATAAAAACACTAAATTAACACTTTTAAACAACTAAAATTTTACAATAATCCCCGGCAACGGCGCCAAAACTTGGTGTGGAAAATAGTATGCAAGTATACATAGTCACACAAGTAATATAATGATAAGAAAAGGTCGAACCCACATGGATTATGAAAACTCTATGTTGCTTAGAGTGTATACTTAGTGTGTCTACACTATTCACAATTGGTTGGAGTTTATGAATTGTATTTAAACAATATAAACAGTAAATATGTGAAGGAAATCAGTTAGATAAAGTAGTTGAGATGTTTTCACCAAGTAACTTACTTCTAAGAGTTTTAGTGGTGTAGGAAGTGTAGGTACACTGAGTGCAGCTGCATGAGTGTGTGCTTTTCAGTCACTTTCTTCAGAGTTTCATTACAAGCTTCCTATGTCTCACTACAAGAAAAACCTCTTTTAGCTACCAACATTTGCGACGGAGCTTAATCCGTCAGTAATTTGCCACGGATTTGCGACGGCGTGTATAAAAAGTAAGAAGCGGGAAATTTCCCGCTGGCGTTTGCGACGGATTAGGAAACGGTCGCAAATTTGCGACGAAGATCCCGTCACAAGTCCGTCGCAAATGATCAGTTACTCTCTTTTATTCACGTTTTTATTCGCACTCCCTCACACTCACCCTTTCCCCTTTCCTCTCCCTCACCCTCTCTTCTATTCACGGTTCCTCTCCCCCACCCTTTCCCCTTTCCTCTCCCTCGCCCTCACGCTCACCCTCACCCTTTCCTCTCCCTCACCGCCGCGTTTCTTCCCTCCGTTTCCTCTCCCTCACCATCACCCTTTCCTCTCCCTCACCATCACCCTTTCCTCTCCCTCATGAAAAAGAACCTCCAGAGGCTCAACGCCAAGGGAGTGCTATGGAAGCCTCCGGATCTGTCGTCTTCCGACTCTCTCACGGCGGCGAGGTATCCTCCAACAGGAACTGCCTGTTCACGGCGTCACGGAAGGCGATGGGATGCGAGGAGATGGATCCGAAGGAGCTGAGGCGGAGGACGGTGGCGAGGAGATGGATCCGAAGGAGCTGAAGCTTCCATCACCATGTGAACCTCGTGTTCTTCAACAAATCGAGAAATCAACAATTGTTCCTCGTTCCTCGTTTCCCGACTCACCTTCAAACCTAGAAATCAACAATCGAACCAATCGTTCGTCATTTTTCCTCAGGTTCCTGAATGTTGTTAGTTCACCAGATTTGGTAAATGTCATCAATTCTATCATGGGTGAGATGTCCCAGCTGGAGGATTCCAAAAAATTTCACGCTTCTTTATATGGGAAGGTAATAGTCTGTCTTTCAATAAATCAAAATGGGTTGTATTTAGTTTTTGATTGATAGTTGTCTTTTGAAATCAGGATCGCCAGGATCATCTTGGAAGTGGGGAAAAAGGTAATTTTCACTAAATTCTTACTATACTTGAATGCTTCAGTTGTTGGACTTATGGTCTGGTTGAGAGGACAGTAAATTGGTACTCCATTGTTCTCCATATTTCCATTTATTTTAATTGTATTTCCCACTTTTGACAGATGGTAACTGCAGCTCAAATGGTGAAGCACCAACTTCCATAGTAATTCCTTTTCTCCAATCATGTAGAGTGGATTCATTTGGCAAATTCATTCATACTATTACCAATAAATCAATTTCTTCAGTTTCAATTATCTGGTTTTTTCTCGATTACATTACAACATATTTCAGTTAACAGTTTTTTCATATGAACAGCCTCAAGTTAGCAGCGTGTCATCCGATGCTTCAAAGTATGTTCTTGTGAATATTAAATTGCATTTATCAGATATATATTGGTTGCACCCACTACTAAACTTTCTGAAAATATGCTGCCAGGGATGAATTGTTACAAGCAATGGATCTAAGACTCACAGCTTTGAGCAACAAGTTAGCTGAAACAATTAACAAGGCTATAGATGCTAACTGCTCCCCTAAATATATTACTTATTTAGTAAATTCTCCCAACATTTTGGTGCCACTAATTTAGAGTAAGTTTCAAACATTTATTAATTGGCTCTCAGGCTGTGTGATTGCAATTTGCAAGTACAATATTGCACTTATATGTTTTTCTATTGCACTTATATGCCTTTTGTAGTTTTGCTGCAATGCTTTATGTATGAAATAATTATATGCAAATTTTATGCTCATTTATTATTTGTTCTCTCTTTGATTATGAATTGATGGCTCGATTTAAAAAGGAGTTGGATTGAGTCTGTGCGCTTGCTGGAAAGGATTATGAAAATGGTTCTGATAATCTGTAAGACTGTGATGTTATTGTGCTTTCTTTTCTTTTCTTTTCTTTTGTAAATCTATATACTTTCTAAACTATTCTGACTTTTGTTAAGATGATATTGATGCTAGATCTTCACAATCCAAGTCTGGAGATGTTCTAGTGTTCCTTACTAGTCAAGATGATATTGATGCTAGATCTTCACAATCCAAGTCTGATGGTAAAATTTCTCAATCACCCTAAATCTTCTCTTTTTCATTGGGTTTTGTTAAATCTTCACAAAATTGATGTTTGGTTAGGGTCAAAATCTGTTCTTTCTGATTTTTTTTGTTAGGATATTGATAATTGTGAAACCCCATTTGGAGAATTATAGTATAATCTCGAATAGGAAGAACTCAAGTGCATAGTGCACAGGATATTGATAATTGTAAAACTCCATTTATTTTGCTGATGCATGTGTTACATTATGTATGCCCCTTTGATGTATATCCCCCTTTGTTACATTATGTATGCCCCTTTGTTTTACTGATAATTGTAAAACTCATTTCCGTGGTGACATGCACTCAGAGTATGCAATTTTAAGCTTAATCATTTTTTTGAACTACCCAACTGAATTGTTATTCTTTACTTGTTCTGGATTGGTAATCATAATTCATATCGTTGCAGTTGTTTGTTTGGAATCAACACTCAACCCAGCCTGTCCTAAAGTACTGTGAGCATACCGCAGCTGTTAAAGCTATTGCGTGGTCTCCTCATCTCCACGGACATCTTGCATCTGGGGGAGGAACTGTAGATCGATGTATTCGTTTCTGGAATACAACCACAAACTCACACTTAAGCTGTATGGACACTGGAAGTCAGGTAAAGTACTTCTCAATTTGTTTATACTTTCACATCAAATGCACTGCATTTTAATATTTGCTGTAATTAGTTTTGGCTATTGATTGGTGCTACAAAGTCGTTGACTAGTTGCTATTATGCTTGTAATTACGAGTGGTTTTATAGGATCTTTATCATGTATAGAAAGCTAGCTAGACATTACAGGGAAAATAGCTTCAGTCTAGCGGTCTTCCTGTGTTACATATTGAGAGAAGGATAAAACGGTCTTCCTGCTCCGCTTTTTCTCTTTCTTTAAACAAATCAAATGACGTTGAGCTTATATATTTGGCAGGTTTGCAATCTTGTCTGGTACAAAAATGTCAATGAACTAGTAAGCACACATGGATACTCCCAGAACCAGATAATTGTTTGGAGAAACCCCACCATGTCAAAGGTACAGAGTGTTTTCTGTGATGAAGTCCATGTCTTTTATCTTCACTTAACTTAAGCATGTTTTACCATTGTTTTTTGTCCTTTGGTGCAGTTGGCCACTCTTACAGGCCATACATATAGGGTTCTTTATCTTGCTATCTCTCCAGATGGACAGGTATTTCACTTCTCCTTTCACCTGTTCCCCATTCTAGATTACCGAGTATCTATGAAGAAGAAAATGTATTTTTTTAATAATCGATGCTATATTTCTGTTTGTAATGAGTTTTACTATTTCAGACTATTTTAACTGGAGCTAGGGATGAAACACTTAGGTTCTGGAACGTATTCCCTTCCCCTAAATCACAGGTAAATTACGCATTAAAAGATTGAGAAAAAAATCCATCATCTTCCATGTTCTGCCTCTTTACGTTTGTAAATATTTTTTAATCAACTAGCTACACACCTACCAACCTTACTAAACCAGGTAAGGGGTTAAATCTGTATGATTGTTGGTTAATCTCACGCATGTGAGGTAGGTGGGGGGCGTGGGGCTATTGCTTTGTATGCAAATAACATTATCATGTAAAGATATACTGTATGTAAAATGACTATGATTTTCTGTTTGTTGCTGAAATTTGTTTTGACTTCATGTTGCTGAAATTTGTTGTTACATTGCTTTGAATATTTTTAGGAAAGTATCTAATTTTTGATATAAAGATATCAATTTGGTGACGAAAATATAAAAACAAGACAGAGCTATTACTGGCATAGGTTGGATTTGATTTTATTTATTACAAGAAACTGCTGCTTTTATTTATTTAAAGCATCTTGAGAAGATGAAAACACTAGCTCAAATTTTACTTATTTAGAATAATATTTATGGCACTTACTAAATTCAAATCAATTTATGACATTTATTTAGGCCAGTTAAGTAGAGATGAACACATTGGAGAGCAATGTACCAAGGGTTTCCTTAGATCTCATTGCCTTTGGTTCTAATTGTGGAATTAGATGAATGATAAAAGGATAGGAGGAAGTGGTGTGGTGCGAATGTGAGAATGATTTGAGTGAATAGATAGTAAGTATATAACCCCACTAATTCAGTGCAGATGAACATATGGTTTGGAGCAACATATCTAAGGTGTTGTGCAAGTGCACTAGGTCCCACAGACCAAAGTTCCTCTGGGGAGGGAGTTGTGGAATTTTAGAGGAGGGATGAAAGGATTGGAGGAAGAGGGTTGTGTGAGTGTGAAGAATGTGTCTCCCTCCTTTCTTATTCTTCTAGAGCCTGTCCTGTAGTTATTCCTCTCTCTGAACTCTGCTTCTCTCTGCATTTCCCTGTATTCATCTTTTAGTTACAGTAGCTTATCAAATGTTTTTGACTGATTGTTTTCTTCTAGTTTCAGTCTTAGTAGATTTTAATGATAGATTCATTATGAATGATTGTTTTAAACTCTTACAGTCATAGTTATATTCTTTAATTTAGGTATGTTAAAAGCTGAAGTGATGAGCAATTAAGGGATCCTAAGAAAGAGAGCTCAACAAGTGCTTGTAAGCCTGAAGATACTATCAATAGCAGCAGGACAATTGTACCGTGTGGTCTAATTGCCTGAGTTTATTCAATGACACATACAGCTTCTCCCGCAGTGGTAGGAATTTAACGGTGGCGCCCATCTTAATGAATCCATACCAGTGAGTACTTACATGCCCTCTTGTTTTTATGAATTAAGTTTCTATCTTCGTGCATAATTATCTTTCTTCACAAGGTTCAGCTATGTAATTGGAGATTTATTTGATTAGTTCTGTATTAGTTTGGCCTTTGTTTACCCATTCCTGTGCTTTTGTGTTAAACTGTATTACTTTGTATGTTGCTGCTACTGTTGGTGTTAGTGGCAAATCATTCCAATGTTCCAATTATCTTTTTCAAATTAAATTTTCAATTACTTCCAGTATATCTTTTTTTGTTCACCTTTAGTCCGAGTATCCTCAATTGATACCTTTTGTAAATTATTTACTTGATTAAGAACAATATTCTGGTATAAAGCATGATTCCTGGTTAATTACAGATGTGCTGTTGCTGCACTTTGTGTGCAATATGAAGCTGATTTCAGACCAAACATGAGCATTGTAGTCAAAGCTCTTCAACCTTTATTGACTGCATGAGCTGGACCTGCTGGCGAAACAACAAATTAACCTCTCTGTATCTCTTTCTAGCAAGGCTGAGAAGAAGGATGCTGCTAGTTAGGATTTTATTCATTGTTTTTAGTTTTCATCCTTTATGCATGGAATGAATTCCTTTTTAATTTTTTTGATACGCTTGTGTTTGTGTAAGACTGCACTCTACTGGGTTTTATTGATTGTTTTGGTTATACTCATCCTCATATATGTATAGATATAATTATTAAAGAGTATTTTGGATGTATAATTCAAATTTTTTTTTTATTTTTATTTTTAAATTTGTGACGGATTTGCGACGAAAAACTGTCAGAGTTTGCGACGACTTTGCCACGGATATTTACGACGGATTTTCGACGACTTTGCGACGGAGACATTTGCGACGACGAAATCCGTCGCAAACGATTTGCGACGAGCGATTTTGCAACGGATTTTTGTCCGTCGCAAATGTCGTCGCAAATGTCATTTTGCGACGGAATTTCCTGCATTTGCGACGGATATTTCCGTCGGAAATCAGCGAATTTCTTGTAGTGTCTAGGCATGCTAAATAGGTTCACTCTTGTCTCTTAAGCGCCCACTGTATCACCCTAAGAACTATGTTACCTATGTCTAGAAATAGAAACAGAACTTGTATAGAAACAGAAACAGAAACAGAACTTGTATAGAAACAGAAACAGCAACAACATATATACAGAAACAACAACAACATATATACAGAAACAACAACAATAGTCAACATGAGTTTCTGTATTTTTTTCCTTTTTTTAATCCAGAACTTGTGGATCACTGTTGGCTTTGGATTACTATTACAAGAGTTGTTTCTTGGGATATCATTTTAGCCAAAATAAGGACGATTAGATTGCTGTAGTATACGATTCTCAGAGGAGCAACATAGATTATATGATGAGATGAATATGTAACAACTATTTTGGCTTCTGTAATCTAATCTAATAGTTGTACGAATATGTAACAACTATTTTGGCTTGTTAAGTTTAAAAAAAAATCAATATATATATATACAGAAACAACAACAATTTTCTGGTTTATCAATTTTCACATTAGCAACAGCAACAACAAAAATATACATATATACAGAGGAAAGGCGAGTTGAGGAGAATAACTGGAGAGGAAAGGCGAAACTGAAATGGCGGAGAAACTGAAATGGCGAAGAAGAGGAAACCTTGAGAGGAAACGAAATCGCAAGCAAACGCAATCAGAGAAGAGGAAACGAAGTCGCAAACGCAATCGGAAAAGAGGAAACGCAATCGGAGAAGAGGAGAAAAGAAGCGGCCGTTGAAGAGAAGCGGTCGTTGAAGAGAAAAGAAGCGCCGTTGATTTTCTCAGTTCTCACTTCTCAGTCTAAAATCAAAATAAACTAACTAAACCCTAAAATTGTACGCTAAAAGAGTAAAAGAAATGGGTCAAAAAAAAAGAAGTGAAACTGGGCTTCTTTTAAAAAAAAAACGGGCTGGCGGGCGGCCCGCCCCGCCAATGTGTTTTGCCCGCGGGCTCATCCTTTAAACGGGCCGGGCCAAATGGGTCAGCGGGCACCAATACCTTAGCCCTACCCGCCTTTTTTTGGCGGGCCAAGCCCATTTTGACATCCCTAAGACCTCCCATCAAGCAAGTTGTTCAAATTGGTCGCTTTGCATGAAGCTCACATGGGGTGGTCCAATGAATGAGTGCCACATGGCCTTGAGTGAATGAGCTTCTCAACTAGTCTTTGATAGTAGGCGTCGAATTCTGCAAGTGGATCTGCTCCATATGACTAGGCATGACGTCACATATCAAGTGTTGAAGCATTGGAATGGTCCTTGGATGTATTGGTCCAAAGTGCTGGTTTAACAGGTGTAGGCAGTGTGGGCACTCCTAGTGTAGGCAGTGTGGGCACACCTGAAGTAGCTGCACTGAACAGAAACATCAAACCTAACAAGATATATGCATTTTGCCTAATTCATTGTCCTTATTCATTTGAATCTTTAAAATGTTGTTTCTTAATAAATAAGCTATATTTATATATTAATGTTCTTGAAGATAAGCAATAATCCAAGTTTAATTGTATGAATAACTCTATATAAAATAGAGTTATCAACTAGTAATTAAACTCCTCCTTAAACTTCTACAACCCCAAGATTCATGAATGGAGGGACAACACCTCAAACCTCCACTTACATGCATCAAATTCGAAAATGGCAAGATGGGAGATAGTGAACCATATGATGTAATGTTTGCATCAAATCGAAGAGGAAGAGACGGTGATCATTTTTCGTGTTGGAGGGAAGACGTTTTGATGAACCCTTGGTCCTCCTTTTTCCTCTTCTTCCTTCATGCCCATTTCCTCTTCTTTTTTCCTTTCTCTCTTTTCTCTTCTCTGTATCTCCCTCGTGTCTCTCCTTTCTTTCTTTTTCTTTCTTTCACTTACACACACACACACACACACACACACATATATATACATATATATATATATATATATATATATATATATATATATATATATATATATATATATTTAATATATAAGTGGTAACGTGGTCAATTTACCATATTGTCCTTAATCTCTTATTTCGATTCTAAATCGTCCTTGCCCCAAATTAACTGGTTAACGATCCTATAACAACCAATAATTAACTTTAGCACTCAATAATTTTACCAATTAAGTACTAAATTAGTTCAACTGGGTTAACATCCAAATAATTCGACTAATTATATTGAGGATGTTACAGTCTTGGTCGGGATTAATTCATTCTTTTCATTTTGAACCACAGTAACTCCTCCTCTTTTAGGGACGCATTGCACATGGCTTACCCAAGTGCTGTCTGCAACAGGGTATTTTATACCAGCATCCAGCCATTTAATTATCTCCTTCCTGACTACTTCCTTCATTATTGGATTAAGCCTCATTTGTGCCTCAATGCTATTCTTGCATTGTCCTCTAAACAGATTCTGTGCATGCACAAAGTAGGACTCAACCCTTTAATGTCAGACATCTGCCAGCTGTAGCGACCGAAAAATCTGGGCGAGGATTCCTCGAAGGTTCAAAAAATGAAGCCGCCACCAAAGTTTAGTTTAAGGGCAAACATTGGAAAATCCCTTTTAGAATGGATAAGGGTCCTTGAGACCAGATAAGGGTTCGGAAGTCGGTTATGCGTGGGGAAGGTGTTAGCACCCCACGACATCCTTCCTAAGGAAGGTTACCTGCTAATTAGTTGTAGGAAAAAAATGTTAATTTTGAAAATGTTAATTTTTACCCTTTTATTGAAAGAAAAAGACTTAATAAAAATTTTAGTTTTTTGTGCTTGACAAGAGTGGGCCCCTGCTCCTACGTATCTCCAGGTGCGATGGAGAAATCAAAGCTACATAGTTCTTGGGTTAGAAAATGTTTGTTGGTTGGTATTTTTTAATATAGGGGTTTTAGGACTGTGTGATCTGTGTTAAAGGACCACTGGGGGTCTGAAGGAGCGTTGGGGCTCTGAAGGGCCGTTGAGGGCTGAAGGAGCGCTGGGGCTCTGAAGGACCACAGTTCACTTATCTTAAAACGATGACTAACCCGGCCGTACGACCGACTTAATCCCCTACTTTGAAAATAAGATTTTTGATTTTTGAAATAAAAGAAATGTGTTTGTATTTTTTGATTTAGAAATTATTTATTTTAAATAGGGATTTTAGGACCTGATCCGTAACGGTTCATTAGTGGCCTAAAAAACAGACTAACCCGACTGTATAGTCGACTTAGTCCCCTATTCATATTTTGTGGTTTTTTGTAAAAGAAAAGAATTAAGAAAGAAAGGTAATGGAAATTATTTATTTTTGCGCTTGACAGGGGCGTGGCCCTGCTCCTACGTATCTCCGGGTGGAGAATCAAAGGCTACGTAGTTCTGGGAATATTTGTGTTTTGATTGGTTTTAAACTTTGGAAGGGGTTTAATATCACCAAGTTGTACAACTCGGGCGTCTTAAACCGGGACCGACGAGATGTCACATCTCCGCCTATCCCATATTTTTGGTATTTTTATGAGGAAAAGAAAAGGAGAAAAATATTTTTATGTGAACTAACATTTATTTTCATTTTTGAAGAATGATAATAATAATAATAATAATAATAATAATAATAATAATAATAATAATAATAATAATAATAAAAGACAAAGTAAGATAATAAAAAAAGAGGGGGGGGGGGGGTTGATCCACAAGGGGTGTAACTAGTCTTCAGATCTCTAAAAGAAAGGGAAACAAACTGATTATTTAAAGTTTTAATAATAGGAGGGGCTGTATCATAGAAACACGGGAGGTGCAAGAAGAAATCTGCACTAAAAATGATTAAAAAACGTTGCATTCTTTAGAAAGGGGGAGGGGCACTATCATTAATGGTAAGGGTGTAAGAAAGAATCTGATAAAAAACAACAAATTAAAATAAACAATAACATAAGTAAACGTATATGAGCTTACTTAGTGAAAACCCTGATTTTTAACACACAGCCGCACCACCCACACTTTCAAGAAAAAGGAGAGAGAAAATCTGAGAAAGCCATGAGAGAGAGAGAACGAAAAACAAAGGAAAATAGGAGAATGTATAATGAAAGAGGGTTGCGAGATGATGGGATGGTGAGGGTGTTTGCGAAAATGGAGAGTGGTGGTGCGATGATGGAGAGAGAGAGATGGGAAGTGGTGGTTTGCGGTGAAGAGAGAGAGAGAGAGAGAGAGAGAGAGAGGAAACGACGGTGGGGTGTTTTGGTGGTGGTCACGGTTGTTGTAGTTGAAGTGGTGTTTTAATGGTGGTTTACGTGGTGGTTTTGATGGTTGTCACGGTGGTGAGGTGGCCGCGAGAGAGAGGGCTGGTGGCGGTGCTCTGTGGTGGTGGCCGTTTAGTCATGAGGGTGAGGTTATGGTGATGCTCTGCGAATCCCCCTTCCTTTTTTTCCTCTACGTTCTGTTCTTGGCTTCTCAGATAAAGGCCTTTTGTTTTGTCTTTTTGTTAAAGCAAGCTGGAATCCCCTCATAAGTCCCTCTCTCATTTCCTCTTCTATGATGTTGCTTGTCTTTGACAGTTCTGATTTTGCTACTGGCTTCTGCCTATTTCTGTTTTTATGTTTGCAGGATGGTGCATCAATGGAGCAGTGTGGTACAGAGGCTAGTGTTGGTGTACAGAGGTGCTTTTTTTGTGAAAAAGACCAAGGATATGATGAAAGAGCATTGGAACTCCTAGCCAAAAATAAAAGATGCTTTCACGCATTTCGTCTCTTTTATTTGTGTTTACTGTTTTGCATTCCCCTTTTCTATTTACATTTAATTTTAATTGATGTATCATCTATTTTTGTATTTTAATTTTGTGATCTAAAGCAATAATGATAGTTAAATACTAATAACAATTTTTTAATGTGTAACAAAAATAATAATATTTAAGGTTAAAACAGATTTTTTTGATTTAAGGTTTTTTCGCTTAAAAAGAGTTCTACTAAAAAAAACCAATTAATAATAGCAAAAACAATACCAAATCGCCAACAAGCGCAAAATAGCACGTGTGAACGATAAAAATCTCAAAAAGCACATCGAGCAATATTTTGAGTTTTTTCTAATAAACTTTAAATTGGCCAGACAAAATTAGGGTATGACAGCTGCCCCTCTTTATTTATATTCCGTAGATAAACTGAAGGGTTTTCATAGTAGGAATAGAAATAAAGATAAGACAAATGCTAATTTTGTCCTTTTAGTAGAAAAGTGTAGAGTTTGAGAATCAACAGAGAACGGTTAACACTCGGGGCACCGACGAGAAAGGAATAAAGAAGGAGCACTGGGGCTCTGAAGGACCGCTGGGGGTCTGAAGGAGCGCTGGGGCTCTGAAGGACCACTGCGGGTTTGAAGGATCGATGCCCTGAAGTATCGGCATAATGATCTGAGGGTCTAATTCGCAGTCGATGCTTGGCGCATTAATTTGAATTAAACTGAAGGACCGGTGAGTCTGAAGGGCTGCCTGGGCCTGATGGACCAAAATGGTCTGATGGACTGCAACTAGCTATGGTACTAATAAAATAGTCTGGGGGTGACCTACGTCGATGCGGCCGTGAGGGTCAAGATCAGATCTAGAACTGATATGTTGACCACGAAGGATGTCCACTATGTCTTAGGCAGACACAGCTAATCTGAAGGACCTCTGGGGGTCTGAAGGATCCGCCGCGCTCAGTGGCGTCGTTAAGATCTGAAGGTAGAGTTTGAAGCCGTCGCTTTGACGTGTTAATTTGAACTGAACTGAAGGACCAACTGGTCTGAAGGATCTATGCTAGACTTTGTGCTAACACTGCGATCTGGTGTTTGATATAAGACTCAACGCTTGTCGCATTGACTTAAGAAGTGGAAGTAATTAGGATCAACACTTGAAGTCGATTAGAGAGCAACGGGTCATATGCCTGTAATATATGCATCTGTAATGATTGATTTTAAGTGGAATGAATGAATGTAATGAGATTTTTTTTTTTGCTTTTTTCTTCTCCTTTTTTTGCTTCTTTTCTTGGCACATGATAAATGTAGGAAATGCGAATGATGCATATGTAATGCTTTGATGCGATTGCTGTGGTGGATAGCAACGACGAGACCACCACTTGGCATGTCTATCGAAGTAAAAATGTCGTGTGTGTGCATGCAATGCCATGTATGTGCAATGTGGAGACGAATGAACCACAAAGGCCCCTGAACTGTGGACGGTGAAGCTGATCGAAAAAATTGATAAGCAGTATATGTGAGTGCCGATGACGTGCAAATGCAAATGTAATGCTTTGATGCAGGTGCCATGGTAGGTGCATGTTTGCATGGTGGAATGAAATGTATGGTATGATTTATTGATGAAAGATTTTGTTTTATGCGAGAAACTGAGAAGTGGATGCTATGGAATCATCACTTATTGGATGCATGGTTGTATGGTGGGATGATTTATGCTATGATCTTATTGATGATGCAGAAAGATTTTTGTAATGATGAGAGATGAGGCTTTTGATGCAAGTGGCACAGAAGTGAATATTTTGCAATAATCGTTCCTTGGAAAAAAATTGGATTTGATTTGAATTCAAGCTCTGGCAATCTCAAGGTTGTTATTTACAGTCACTGATGCGCCACCGTACTTGACTGTATTTACAGACTCGTTCACGTTTGTTCTTCCCTTACGGTGTCCCATGATTGATTGAATTTAGGTCCGCAAAGTTAACAGAGTGAGTGTTCAACGTCACATTATTAACTTGTGTTCTCTCTCTTTGAAGCATTGTGTAGTAGACATGTAGAGCAGTACAAATACAGATGAATGAATCAGTTGATTTGGTAAGACAGATATGACACGCGATGGGATGAATGGTGGGTTTTCCCCAAAGTCATGAAAGGTAGGTTTTTCCCAGCTCATGAAATGTGGAACTCCCCCGATTTAGACTACCAGTGAAGGTGATCGAATAGTCTGCCCCTGTCTAATGATGACAACAACAAGGGGTGTAGGAGAGATAATGAATTGGAGATGCCAAGACTTTGGAATGAAGGGTCGCAAGCAAGAGATTCCGTCTCAACCCATGACATTTGGTGTTGCCCCAATCCTGACAAGAGCAAGGTTGCCCCGATTGGAGTGACATTGTGAAGGGATGTATTTAGGATAATGGGTTGAGAATATGCCTCGACATGGTTGTGTGGATGTGGATATGACAAGGGGATGAGATGGGTGTAGAGCGAATTTCCCCGACTTTAGGTGAAGTGAAGAGTGATGGGATTGCCCCACTTTGGAATGATATTTAAATGATTGCTTTTAGTGGGATTATGAAAGGTAACTGAGTTAGGGTCATGGGTCTATGGAATTGGTCGTATGGATTGGATGGGGTATATGAATGTGATGGATGCCGGACATTTTCCAAGTTCAAGAAGCATGAAAGGTGGAAGGTATGCCCCACTTTGGGATCTAGGTGATGGTCCTAGTATAAACTTTTGGTTCTCTTTTAGGTGAATCCCAAAGACTGTGACAATCTTGAGTTTTTTGATATGATGAGAATTTCAATTGGTGATCACTAAACCTTGTCTTGATATCAGTGTGATTTGAATGAACATTGGAGTTCAAGTCCTTTGGGTTTTTTTTTCTTTTTTTCTTTTATTTTTATCCTCTTTTTTGATTTTTTTTGAGCAAACATGTTGTAAATAAATAAACTTACTTCTCCTAAAATTAAATCTTTGAGAAAATGAAAGTGATCAGCCACAGATCAGCATGGTCTTTATAATGTGGCCAGTGTTTAGAGGTTTGTGAAAGAAATGTTTATCATGTGGTCAATGGTTATGGGGTTGTGAAAGAAATGGCAATTGGGTCCAAAGAAGTGTTTGAGGGCTTAATGAGACAATGACCTCTTATGAAAGAAAGGATGAGTAGGTCCAAAAAGTGTTTGAGGGCAATGGTTTGGGTTTTATAAAAGAAATGATAATTAGGCCCAAGAAGTGTTTGAGGGTTTATTCGGACAAGGATATCTTGTGTTTGGTGATATTATGTATCTGCTCACAATTTCTACTGCTTTTGCTTTTTTCTTTTTGAGGATTTCTTTTTCAATCTTCTTTTTT
Organism: Astragalus membranaceus; assembly: GCA_039519185.1. Taxonomy (NCBI): domain Eukaryota; kingdom Viridiplantae; phylum Streptophyta; class Magnoliopsida; order Fabales; family Fabaceae; genus Astragalus; species Astragalus membranaceus. Next base: position 57,274,533 of record CM076848.1, on the reverse strand, counting down.
GAATTTCACATTTTTTGTGATCTTTTTTTTCTTTTTTTTTGGAGTAGAGTGAGCTGATAAAAGTGAGACACCATTTTTACTGTGGAATTGATCATTGTCTAGGGTGACCGAAAGATTTTTTGATTTTTTTTGGCTCAAAGGGGTAGTAAAGAATTTTTTTTTGAGGATACGGGAAGACGACCAAACTTTATTTCAAATCATGATTGCTTGTTTTTCTCAAAAATTAATTCAAGGACAAAAATTATTTATTTTTATATATTCGCTCTTTTTCTCTTTATTTCTTTTATTGGCCCTAATTTTGCTTAGGCGGCTTGTAACGCCCAAATATTTAATTAAAATTATTTAATTAAATATTTAGGTATTCAATTATTTATTTATTTAATTGGTATAATTAAAATTAGAAGTTATATTAAGGTGTGGTATTCTATTAGGAAGTGGTGGCACTAATTAAATTGGGCTTAAGCTGAAGGAAAGCCCGCGATCCAGGTCCACTAGCCTAGGCGCATATTTAAACCTAAAAATTAGGGTTTTGGCTCATTTGTGCAAAAGAAAAGAAAAGTTGCGAATTGAGGGAGAGTGAGAAGAAGAGGGGCAGGGCGCAACCAAGGAGGAAGGAGAAGAGGATCTCGTTTGTTGCTGTGTTCTGTTGGTGACTTCTCTCCAGGGTCTTCTAATCCTAATAATTAAGGTAAGGGTGAGACCTCTCTTTCACTATAATGGTGGGTATGATGGGTATTAGAGTGGGGGCTTAGACCTATATTGCCATGATCTTGCTTGATTTGTTTGAATTGGTTGTTGATTGATGAATTAAATTGATTACGGTGGTATGAATTGCATATGTGTTATTTGGTGAATTTGTTGTGTTGTTGAAATTTTGGGTCCCTATGGCGCCATGGGCGCCAAGTGTTGTTGCTGTCCCTGTTGCAGAAAATGGCGCCCTGTGCCTGGGCGCCATCCTTGGTTGTGTTGCGTTTGGTGTTGGTGTTGCAGGAAATGGCACCCTGTGCCTGGGAGCCGTGCTTGTCCATGTTGCCTGGAGTTCTGTTGCTGTTGGCGCCGTGTCTGGTGTGTGTCCTGTGTGCCAGTGTGCTGTGCGTGTGTTCCTGTGATTGGCGCCCCGGGTGTGGGCGCCGTGTGCCAAGTTGTTGCATTTCTGTTTTTGACGCCCAGTGCATGGGCGCCGTGTGCTAGGGTGTGTGGGTGTGTTGCTGTGTGCGTGGGTGTGTGTTGCTGTGTCTTGGCGCAGGGGCGCCCTATGCCTGGGCGCCACATTCTGCGTGTTGCGTTTTCTGGGTGTTGCTGTGCTTGGCGCCCTGCTGCTGGGCGCCGTGTCTAGGTGTGCTCCGGTTGTGTTGCGTTGTGTTCCCTGCTGTCTGGGCGCCATGGGCGCCAAATCCTGTGTCCTGTTGCGTTTTGTGTTGCCTGGGCGCCAAGGGCGCCAGTTTCTGTTGCTGGCCAGTTTCCAGCGTGTTGCCTGCTCGGCGCCCAGTGCCTGGGCGCCATTTTCAGGATGTTCCTCAGTTTTTCCCCGGTTTTGTTTTTGACATATCTTTTGACTCGGGTGTCCGTTTTAAGTGTTTCGAAGTGCGTTGTGAAGCTTATTCAGTTTCCTGCCGGTATATTATACTTTAAGGTAAAAATTATTATTTTTCTGATAGTTTCTGGGCGCCTCAAGTGGCTGTCCCCGGTGGTCGTTGTTGTTGGCGTTGTAAAACTATTTCGGTGTTTAAAACCCCTTTTTGGTGTCGTGAAACTGGAGTAAAACCTTTTGGTGTAATCGGTAATCTTAGTGTCCCGGTGTCAATAATGATGTGTTGATGGTTTTGACGATAATGCCCCTAGTGGCTATTATTTTGATTGACGATGGTATTGAGGATGAATAAAAGTTGCGGTCTTATAAGTGACGATGATGCCATAAAGGCTATTAGCGATGATGATAGTAATGACGGTGAATGTTAGTGGCAATGATATGTGTGACGATAACCTGACAGGTGATGTGCCTTTTATTGGCAAATTGGTAAGTGATGGGTCACTAAGTTGATTGTGATTGTATGTGACTGTCTCCGGTGCATATCATGGTGCTTCATACATCTCATGTGCATAAACAAGTGACGATGACGCCATAAAGGCTATTTAGTGACGATGATGCCATAAAGGCTATTTAGTGACGATGATGACAGGTACCACACGCATACGCCCGTTGTGGTGGGTTGCACTTCATACATGTTCACGACATTGTGATGACTTGCAGTGATGACTGATTTGATGTTGCGATGTGGTTTATATAGCGTTGTAGCTCTAGCATAATACTTATCATATGCACTATTATATTGTTAGATGAACTCACCCTTTTTGTTTGAATGCTACCCTATGCGGTAACGTGCAGGTGATCTCGAGTGAAGGCTTAGGTACCTTCGCTAGCTGAGTCTGGTCGTCTGCTCTGATACGTAGCACTCAGTGGGGAGGGAATGAACCTTAGTTCTTATGACTATTTGACTGTTGTAGTTGATGTTTTTTTGACTTGCCGCTGCGTAGATGCTGAGTTTTTACTATGTTGATTGGATTGAGCGTTTTGAGCTCTCCCCAGTTGTGATGTGCTATGTATCGCATTATTATTGACGATGAAACTATTTTATATTGATGCATGATATGGTGTGGATTTATGTGTGACATCCCGTGTCGTGAAAAAGAATGAATTTTTTTAAAAAAAAGAAACTCTGATTTTTAGTAAATAAATTACCGGGTAGAAAAGGGGTGTTACATTGCTCTTGCGAGTTTTCAACCTAACAGGCTTATTTGATTTTTTTTTTGCAAAGGACTTACATCAAGGGAATACAATGTTGACAAGATATCTAGTGATCATAAATTTGCCCCAACTTGGGGCCTAAAGTGTTAGCTCATGAAATTTCATCATTGGGAACAACCCAAATGGTTAACTAGGTACTTGTGTGGAGAATATGCACCTTATGGGATGGTCGGGGTGGGACTGGACATGAACAAGGAATGATGATGGGAAAGATACGGACACTAACTGACTCAAACAAGAGTAAATGCGTGTTGCATACAAGTTCACTATACGAATGCTTCACAGAGAGTTAACATAGTTAGCGACATGATAGAAGAAATTTTTGATATCACATTGGTTAACAAAATGGACCATTTTGATCGTTTATCATGGGACTGATGAGATGCATCGTTTTGCTGGTAAAAATTTGTGAACGAGCTGCAAAATCTTTGAAAATTCAGTGTCTCGAAAACACCTTGAGTTTGCAACTGAGTTTGACCTTGTTTTGTACAGCTAAAACTTTTCCAAAGAAAAATAATCAATTTCGTCTCATCTCTCATCCATTTTTTTGAAGAAGCAATGCTCATGTTTTTTTTCATGTATGGATGAACACATGATCATGTATGTGCGTGATGAAAATGCAAATGCATGAAACACGTGAATGCACGATCATTTGGAAATAAACCAATGATTCTAAATGATCTTTGAAGGCAATGCAACCTGTGAAGGATGCAAAGTTACAAATTCTCGTTTTTATTGGATGCTCAATGATGCATGAAAAAGAGTGATGATATATTTTTGTTTTTTTGTTTTGTTTTAGAACATGATGATGGATATGTACGATGAAAATGCAAATGCATGGAGGAACTGATCACTTGAAAAGACCAACGATTTTATTCCTATTATGAATGCATGATGATTTTTTATAGTTAAAAGATTAACTATACTCATGCAACGAGGATAAATAAATTACATGCCCCTTGTGTCCTAATGCATGAATAAACACATGGTGATAGATATGCATGATGAAAATGCAGATGCAAATGCATGAAATGCGCGCATGAATGATCACTTGGAAAGACCAATTATTCTAAATGATTTTTTTTTTGGGGCAATACAGCATGTGGCTGATGCAGGGCCTCATAAGTTTTGTGAAATGATGCATGCTGAAATAAGGAATGAAATGACGCATGAATGATCGATGAAACAACAGTTTTTTTTATTTATTAGGATGAGTGAGATGATGTATGAATGCTATGTTTTTCCATGCATCTCATGATGTTGCAAATGATGAAATGTCTACATTATTTGATGATGGTTTTTTGTGAATGGAAGTGCATGCTAAATGAGATATTCCAGTGTTTATCACAATTTTTTAATTTTGCTCGTGGTTTTTTCTATTCTCTTTTTTTTTAGAAAAAAAATGTAATGCAAGAATGAACAAATGATGTTGCATGATGCAGATGCATGGAATGTGAATGATCACTTGAAAATATTGACTACCCCAGATGATTTTTCGGAGGCAATGCAATATGATGATGAATGATGCAAGAAAAGGGCATTATGTTTTTTATTTTTTCTTTTATTTGGAAATGATGCATGCATGCTAGATGGCTAAATGCATTTGAAGTGGTAAGGAATGAAGAACTTTTGTTTTTCTATGATGCATGAAGAGGAGTAATGAATATAACGTTTTTTATAAAATATATTTTTCTATATGAATATGCAAGATGATGCAAGTTGGGAAAATATGTAGTGTCTTTGTTTTTTTTGGATGATGATGATATGCATGTTAGTACCATAAGAACGAGATGTATATGAAAACAAGTGATTCGTTCTATGGTGGTTTTTTATCTTCTAGCAAAATATAATGCCCCTGATGACGGATATGTAAGGAAAATGCAAATGCATGTAGAAATAAATGTTTGATCCTAATGCAATTATTTTTACTTTTCAAGAGGTAGTGCAACAGGTATGCGGACTCTTATTTCGACTTATTCGATGACGAATGATACAATTATAATGAAGTGATTTTTTTATTATTTTATTTGGGAAAATGATACACGAACATGGAGTGGATGCATTTAAACTAGGATGACAACATGAGGGAAAATGATGCATGAATGTTATGTTTTTTGAAATGTAATTTATGACTTTACAAATGATGTGATGCCTACGCTATGTGATAATGATTTTGACTGATTATGTATGAATGTCAGTGCTTGTTGAGATGCTCATGTTATATGACTAAAATTACTCTTTTTTGTGCAAGGAAATAAAATGCATGACACTCGCAGTGATTTTTTTTATGCATAGAAAGAAGAGAATGCAGGATGCTCGACATGATTTACAATATTTTTGTTTGTTTCTTTTTTGGAAAAGGGAAAACAGATGCATGAGCGTTGGCGAATCAACTTGCCTTTTCAAAATATGAATGAAAGAATGAATGCCGATGAAATGCGAATGTATGGTTTTATTCATCTCGTCGGGGAATCCAAAACTTTTTATTAAAGTATGATTCTAGGGTCTGACTTTCAAATGGTTTTTTATTTTACTTTCATCCACCATTTTTTTAAAAAGTTTTGTAATTCCCCGGCGGTCATTGAAATGTATGGAAAACGATATATTATAAAATAAGAATGCATGAGACATGTTTCAAGAAAAGAAAATAGCTAGAACGAATGAAATATGATTTTTGGTTTTTTTTTTTCAAAAAAAAATGGAAGGAAATGTAACTATGCTTGTTTGAATGCGACGGGATGAAGCTCCTTTGTGTCCTAAAAAGGGTTCCTTTGAGAATAGATCTAAGATTCTTTCTACTGAGTGAACCTTTCAAAGGGTAGCTCTACAAGGTCCTAATAAGGTTCCTAGAGCCAACGACCCCGTTCGAGATCGCTAGCCACAACAATAGGCAGACTATTAGAAGTGATAGCACCCTCGAAGGGACCAAACTCTAGGTGAGACTTTCGTAACCACCGAGCTGGACGTACATCCAGAGGGCCATTACTACGCAGTCTCGTTCTAACTTAGTTTATGCTCCAGTCCGGGTATAGGACTATTCTCACGTGTGTGCAAAAGTGTGATAGTGGAGTGTGTGAAGGAGCAAAATGTTAAATATACCCTAGCTGCAAAACAAACAGACACATATACAGAAAATAATAGTCTTCTACCCTAGGGTTTATATACATAAAAGAATATAATTGGCAATAAAATAAAAGAATAATCACATATACAAACATAATTGTCTTCTATCCTAATGTTTACATATCATATGAAAATAATATAATATGCAAGAATAAAAGACAAAAGGATAGGGTAAAAATAAACATTAAATCAACAATTAATCCTACAACTAATTAGACTAGGCTTGACTCTCTAAAATGTCCCCAGTGAAGTCGCCAGCTGTAGCGACTGAAAAATCCGGGCGAGGATTCCTCGAAGGTTCAAAAAATGAAGCCGCCACCAAAGTTTAGTTTAAGGGCAAACATTGGAAAATCGCTTTTAGAATGGATAAGGGTCCTTGAGACCAGATAAGGGTTCGGAAGTCGGTTTTGCGTGGGGAAGGTGTTAGCACCCCACGACATCCTTCCGAAGGAAGGTTACCTGTTAATTAGTTGTAGAAAAAAAATGTTAATTTTGAAAATGTTAATTTTTACCCTTTTATTGAAGGAAAAAGACTTAATAAAAATTTTAGTTTTTTGTGCTTGACAGGAGTGGACCCCTGCTCCTACGTATCTCCAGGTGCGATGGAGAAATCAAAGCTACGTAGTTCTTGGGTTAAAAAATGTTTGTTGGTTGGTGTTTTTTAATATAGGGGTTTTAGGACTGTGTGATCTGTGTTGAAGGACCACTGGGGGTCTGAAAGAGCGCTGGGGCTCTGAAGGGCCGCTGAGGACTGAAGGAGCGCTGGGGCTCTGAAGGACCACAGTTCACTTATCCTAAAACGATGACTAACCCGGCCGTACGACCGACTTAATCCCCTGCTTTGAAAATAAGATTTTTGATTTTTGAAATGAAAGAAATGTGTTTGTATTTTTTGATTTAGAAATTATTTATTTTAAATAGGGATTTTAGGACCTCATCCGTAACGGTTCATTAGTGGCCTAAAAAACAGACTAACCCGACTGTACAGTCGACTTAGTCCCCTATTCATATTTTGTGGTTTTTTGTAAAAAAAAAGAATTAAGAAAGAAAGGTAATGGAAATTATTTATTTTTGCGCTTGACAGGGGCGTGGCCCTGCTCCTACGTATCTCTGGGTGGAGAATCAAAGGCTACGTAGTTCTGGAAATATTTGTGTTTTGATTGGTTTTAAACTTTGGAAGGGGGTTAATATCACCAAGTTGTACAACTCTGGCGTCTTAAACCGGGACCGACGAGATGTCACATCTCCGCCTATCCCATATTTTTGGTATTTTTATGTGGAAAAGAAAAGGAGAAAAATACTTTTTTGTGAACTAACATTTATTTTCATTTTTGAAGAATGATAATAATAATAATAATAATAATAATAATAATAATAATAAAAGACAAAGTAAGATAATAAAAAAAGAGGGGGGGGGTTGATTCACGTGAGTTACAGGGAGTAGGAATAGGCATCAGATATAAATAAATAGGTCAGGTTTCTATTTTGGTTAAAAGGGACAAACAATAGATAATTAAAAGAAGGACAATGCTTAAAAGGTGAAAGCGACTTGACAGAAAGGAGGTCACGAAATAGAAAAACAAGGGGTGTAACTAGTCTTCAGATCTCTAAAAGAAAGGGAAACAAACTGATTATTTAAAGTTTTAATAATAGGAGGGGCTGTATCATAGAAACACGGGAGGTGCAAGAAGAAATCTGCACTAAAAATGATTAAAAAAACGTTGCATTCTTTAGAAAGGGGGAGGGGCACTATCATTAATGGTAAGGGTGTAAGAAAGAATCTGAAAAAAAACAACAAATTAAAATAAACAATAACATAAGTAAACGTATATGAGCTTACTTAGTGAAAACCCTGATTTTTAACACACAGCCGCACCACCCACACTTTCAAGAAAAAGGAGAGAGAAAATCTGAGAAAGCCATGAGAGAGAGAGAACGAAAAACAAAGGAAAATAGGAGAATGTATAATGAAAGAGGGTTACGAGATGATGGGATGGTGAGGGTGTTTGCGAAAATGGAGAGTGGTGGTGCGATGATGGAGAGAGATGGGGAGTGGTGGTTTGCGGTGAAGAGAGAGAGAGAGAAGAAACGACGGTGGGGTGTTTTGGTGGTGGTCACGGTTGTTGTAGTTGAAGTGGTGTTTTAATGGTGGTTTACGTGGTGGTTTTGATGGTTGTCACGGTGGTGAGGTGGCCGCGAGAGAGAGGGCTGGTGGCGGTGCTCTGTGGTGGTGGCCGTTTAGTCGTGAGGGTGAGGTTATGGTGATGCTCTGCGAATCCCCCTTCCTTTTTTTCCTCTACGTTCTGTTCTTGGCTTCTCAGATAAAGGCCTTTTGTTTTGTCTTTTTGTTAAAGCAAGCTGGAATCCCCTCATAAGTCTCTCTCTCATTTCCTCTTCTATGATGTTGCTTGTCTTTGACAGTTCTGATTTTGCTACTGGCTTCTGCCTATTTCTGTTTTTATGTTTGCAGGATGGTGCATCAATGGAGCAGTGTGGTACAGAGGCTAGTGTTGGTGTACAGAGGTGCTTTTTTTGTGAAAAAGACAAAGGATATGATGAAAGAGCATTGGAACTCCTAGCCAAAAATAAAAGATGCTTTCACGCATTTCGTCTCTTTTATTTGTGTGTACTGTTTTGCATTCCCCTTTTCTATTTACATTTAATTTTAATTGATGTATCATTTATTTTTGTATTTTAATTTTGTGATCTAAAGCAATAATGATAGTTAAATACTAATAACAATTTTTTAATGTGTAACAAAAATAATAATATTTAAGGTTAAAACAGATTTTTTTGATTTAAGGTTTTTTCGCTTAAAAAGAGTTCTACTAAAAAAAACCAATTAATAATAGCAAAAACAATACCAAATCGCCAACAAGCGCAAAATAGCACGTGTGAACGATAAAAATCTCAAAAAGCACATCGAGCAATATTTTGATTTTTTTCTAATAAACTTTAAATTGGCCGGACAAAATTAGGGTATGACACCAGCCAATGACTTTTTTATGCTTTTTCAGAATAGCCAGCAGTTCCTTCTCTTGGTTATCACTCAACCCAGCGACAATGATTACAGGAAGAGTATCTTCACTCCCTAGATAGGCATACTTCAAGTGTTGAGGCAGCTGCTTCAACTCAAGTTTTGGTGGTTTCTCAATGAAAGGTATGTTATCTTTGAAGCTTTCAGCAGCTAGCTCCAAGGATTCATACCTTTTTGCCCATCTTTGGACCTCAGGTTTATCCACTTTGCGTTCTGGCAACCCCTCCTCTTTCAGTTCTTTCACATTCAGGTGTCCAAGCTCTTGTTTCAGCACATCATGCTACAGCAGCAGCTGTTTCTGAACTAAGCTGTCAATAGCACAGACATCATTGCACTCTGTACTTCTTGTGCTGTCTTCTGGGTACTTCATAGCATTCGGCACATTAAAAGTGACCTCCTGGTCATTGACTCTCACAGTCAGCTCTCCTTTGTGTACATCTATCAAGGTCCTACCTGTAGCCAAAAATGGTCTTCCAAGGATAGTTGGAACATCCTTGTTGGGCTCAAAATCAAGTATTATAAAATCCACAGGAAATACAAATTTATCAACTTTAATTAACACATCTTCAATTTTACCTTCAGGATAAACAATTGATCTATCAGCCAATGAAAGGGTTACTGTGGTAGGTCGTGCTTCACCAATGCCAAGTTTTTGAAAAATAGATTTGGGCATCAAATTGATGCTAGCACCCAAGTCACACAAGGATCTACCACAGTAATTCCCTCCATTGGAACAAGGGATTGTGAAACTACCTGGATCTTTTAATTTCTGGGGGACCTTACTCTGTAACAGCATGCTGGTTTCTTTAGTCATGGCCACGGTTTCAAACTCACCAAGTCTCTTTCTTTTAGTTAGAACATCCTTCATGAACTTGGTGTAGTTTGGCATTTGTTGCAGAGCTTCCACTAATGGAATGTTAATGTGAAGCTGTTTGAGAATCTCCATGAACTTCCCGAATTGGTTATCATGATTGGCCTTCTTTAACCTATGGGGAAAAGGTGGAGGTGGCCTCTCAAGAATCAACTTCTGGGGTATACTTACTGCTGGAGTGGTAGCATCTGCTGTAGCATCAGAGTTTACAGCTACAGGTTCTGCACCAGTGCTGGCAGCATCTGGAACAGCACCTGTGTCAACCACTGTAGGCAAGGCAGCAGTTTCCTTACCACTTCTGAGTGTAATGGCCTTAATCTGCTCATTACCAGGTGGATTTTCTTGCTCAGTAGTGCTTGGCAAAGATCCACTTGGTCTAGCTGTAATTGCAGTTGCAATTTGACCAATTTGATTTTCTAAGTTCTTGATGGCAGCTCCTTGACTTTTGTACTGGGCTTTGGTCTCATTCATGAACGCTTTGAGTGCCTCGGCCAAGGAGTTGTCAGCATTGGGCTTGAGAGCAGGTTGTGCAGGGAATCCTAGTGGTGTAGCAGGTTTAGCTTGAACTGGTGCTGCTTTTGTGTCTCCCTTATCTCTCTATGAGAAATTAGGATGGCTCCTCCACCCTGGGTTGTATGTGTTGGAATAAGGGTTATTGTTCTTATTAAAGTTCCCAATATAATTGACAGAGATTGGATTCCCTGGGCAATCTTCGAACAAATGTCCCCCATTGCAATACACACAATTTGGTGCATCAGATTTTTCTACAACTGCTTTCTCTGCAGATTCTGAAGTAGTAGCAACAGTGGCAGCAGGTGTAGGAGCTGTACACATACTCTTCAAAATATTGGTGAGGGAGGCTACTTGTGCAGACAGAGCAGTTATCTCGGACACTTCATGAATTCCAGCAACCTTCTTTACAGCACTGACCCTGGCAGTAGGCCACTGATAACTGTTGGCAGCAATTGTCTCCACCAAGTCATAGGCTTCATTATAGGAATGATTCAGTAAAGCCCCTCCTGATGAAGCATCTAACAACAGTCTAGATTGAGGGACCAGACCATTGTAGAATGTCTCTAGCTGAATGGCAAAAGGAATGCCATGATGTGGACATTTTCTGAGCACTTCCTTAAATCTCTCCCAGGCTTCATATAGAGATTCGTCATCTTGTTGCCTGAAAGATGTGATGTCATTCCTCATTCTTGTGTTATTGACCGGAGGGAAATACTTAACTAGGAATTTCCCAACCATCTTGTTCCAACTATCCACAGAATTGGGTTCCAAGGAATTCAACCAGGCCTTGGCTCTATCCTTCAAGGAGTAAGGGAATAGCCTTAGCCTGAATGCATCCTCAGTCACCCCTGGCATCTTAAAGTTACTGCAGACTTCAAGGTATTGTCTCAGATGCAAGTGAGGATCTTCATTTGGACCTCCACCGAATTGCCCCACTTTTTGTAGCATTTGAAACATCATTGGCTTGAACTCGAAGTGGTAGCATCTATAGCAGGTGTGAGGATGCCAGTGTCCATGGTGGTAGGGTCAAATACAGCATAATCCCTCATAGGCCTCTCTTTGTCGTTAGCCATTTCAATGTTTGTTTGGACTACTATAGGGTCTGCTTCCGCCATTTGACTTGGTCTAATGTTTCCGGTGCTTCAAGCCTCTCTCTAGCTTCTCTTCTTAATCTCCTTGATGTTCTTTCAATCTCAGGATCAAGAGGATGCTCCGGTCCGTGAGTTCTGCGCATACAATTCTCTTAACACTGAAAGTCGCAACACACAAGGTGAGAAGCACAAAAGTCTCACTAAAACAAATACTACTAAGGATTAGAAATTAAATTAGTTAATCCCCGGCAACGACGCCAAAAACTTGTTGTGCAAAAACGGTGCAAGTATACAAAGCCTAACAAGTAATAAAGTGATATGAAAGATCGTCCCACGAGGATTAATGTTTAACAACTGATCTACTTGGTAGCAATTGAATTAATGAGTATAAGTAACAATAAGATAGAGAATAATTGTTGTGCGTAGGTTGAAATTAAGGTGATGAGGACAGTAAAATAATAATAAGGGAATGGAATACGAGAGACGAGTATAGCCAAGACAAGGGTCAGTAATTAATCAATACCGATGCAGTGCTATGACTAATGCTAAGATAGCATTCAGTGTGCAGAATGAATATGGATATTCCTATCTCTGTGAAACGAAATGTTTTCAAGGTTTTCTTATTCCTAGGCTCCCATGAGGTTCATTCCGTAGGTTGTAGAACATGTTTCAGTTCACACTATAGCCCTAGCTTCATATTCCTATCCTTCGCTAGGAAAAGATAATATTCCTATTAACTTTCAAACTATATTAAGTTGCGAAATCGGTACGTTAATTCTTTCCAAACATTAAAATATGTTACCCTAATTAAAGTGATCAAGTTTAAAAAGAGTGTATAGCATTAAAACACACAAGCTAATGAAGCATCAAGCAAAAGTCATATAAAGCATCAATAAATCCTGATTACATCACCATAGTCTTGACTATAAAAGAGTTTAGCTCATAGCGATCCCGGACATGATACAACAGGACTTAAGAATCATAAACGATGCCATCAAAACAGTAACAGTGTTACACCAAGGATAACGGAAATTACAAACAAAGAAGAAACTCGGAATGAGTTTCGAATGCTGTAAAGTCTGTTGAAAGCCTCAGCGCTGCGCGCACGAAAGTCTGTGCTGCTGCTTCTGCGTTGATAGCACTCAAAGATGGAGGTTGGGTACTGAGTGTGGTGGACGATGGATGGGGAAGGTGAAGTACAACGATGGAATGGATGGAGCTGTACTTTCTGAGTTAGGGGATGAATAAGGTGAATCTCTCGTATTTTCGTGATATCTGCTCCCTAGGGTAAGCTGCCTTTTTATAGAATTCTCCCACAAGGATTATCGTTTGGGCCCATGCATTCGGGTCACGTGTTGCCAACCCTAGAATTTCAAGTTTGTTTTCTCTCCTAACGGCTCATTAATGCGCCGTCATGCTGATGCATGCTCCCGTAAAAGATGAAACCACTTTTTACTTGCTTGCGCCGCTTTGCGCTCATACCCTTTTCCATTTATATGCCACGGTTCTGCCATAGGACCCATTTCAGCACTAAATTAACTAAAAATATCCTGCACACTAGCAAACACATTAAATTCCACAAAATGGCACTTGCGTGCCCCAATTATGATTTTCATCACCAAATGCAGTTGTAGTTAATTTATGAACATTTGTCTCATTTATTTGCATAACTTACTCTTGGATCAAGATAATTCTTATTTGGATTGATATGAATAACTCACATTTCTGTGAGTTATCAGTTAGTGTCCCAGCGAACATCTTGCAACTAATGGTGTCGTTACCGCCGCTTATCATCATTTGGGTCTGGAATACATCCACATGGCTCTGTGGGTCACCGGTACCATCGTATGTCCCAATGGCTGGTTCATGGAATCGGTGCGGGATTGCCACTACATGTATGGCTTCTGCAAATGGCTGGAAGGCTCTTAAGGGAGCCTTGGTTGCTTCATTTATCTGAGCGAAGTGGCGCATGTCTATGAGTTGTTCCTGCAATTGTCGTTCTCTGGCGTCCAATGCTTGGAAGCGTAGGAGTTGTTCTTCATTTCTTTGGGCTTGGTCTTCATTTTGATTTAGAAAGGTCCTGACTGCCTCAAGTAATTCTTCTATTCTTGGTTCGTTGTTACTGGTTGAGGTGGTGTGCCTCGTGGCAACCATGATAGGATAACCGTGAAAGATGAAAGTGATGTGGGGTAGGGTATGATCTGATCGCGCCCCACGGGGGGCGCCAATGTTCCTAACTATTTCTATGAGTAGGATCTAGCTAGAACACGATAATGAGATAATCACAAGATAATAGTGGAATATAGAGATTAAGAATAAAGTTGGTTAATCAAGAATGTCTGGTCCTTTCATAAGCCTCTAAGGGCAGTATCTATAGTACACAGAGTGATTAATGACAATCAATACAAATATAACCGTTGCGAGATTTATGGAGGAATCAAATGGATTCCCTTACGAGTAATGGCGGAGTCCCTCAATCATCATGCCTATAGGCAGGAGTCGGTCTGGTCCGTGGTATCAGCCTTTCGAGTCTTTGGATAGCAGTCGGTTCGGCTTCAAACACTTTGTTTTAAGCTTTTATTTTATTTTTGGGGTAACCATACCTTATTAGTATACTTATACCTATTTTTAACTTATTATTTTAATTTTTGAGTAACAAAGTCTACCCCATAACAACGTGAGGAGCCGCCCCAAGCCCTATTTATTTAACCACGTATTTTTGTTACTCAAATACTTGATCAACCGTGAATTTCCATGTCTCAAACTTATTTAGTTTCTCTAAATTCGAAAATTAACATGCTCTTAACTGCGTCATTCTTTTATATTATTAAAAATTAACTTCCAAAAAATTTTGTAAGTTAATGACATGAAGCTTTTTACACGCTTCAATTCAACTGGGAAGAGTCCAGTTAAAAACAAATTGGGAAGGGGAACTGTTCCGATCCAAACCGGCCAATTTCAACATCCTCTCAGCTCTCGAAGGACATTTCCTGAAGACCGACCGATCGGCCCAAAATATCTCCCCCTCCCTCTCCTAGATTGGAATGGGGCATAATCAGGGGGAAATATCACTAATTTCCCTCTGATCCATCTGTAACGGTCAACTCGGCCATAAATGATCCATCTGTATCACTAATATATTAGCATTAACTATCCTTGTAATATAAATACAGCCTGAGAGGCCAATAAACCGATCCCAATTCCATTTTCCTTAACGCATAACTGTGTTATTACCAGACTTGTGTTCGGTCATTTCTCAACAAGAGAAACCGACTGTAACATTGGCGCCCACTGTGGGGCCTGGTAAAACCTCTCCCACGCCTTACCTATCAAAAAAATCATTCCTAACAAACAATGGTGACCACCAGAAATTGAACTAGTGAACCTGACAACTCCCATGGTCCACAGCACACTGAGGATCCTCGCCTAGAGGAGCTGATGAACACAGTGCAGTTCCTCCAGACCCAAAATGCAGATCAGCAGCGCAGAAATAAGGAGCAACAGCTACGCTCCCAAGCCCTAGAGTCACGAGAGGCGCAATTACAACAGCAACTGGCTGATATGAGACGATTTACGCAGGTGCTGGAGACTACGAGAACTCCTCTGCGCGCGTTTCAGCCATTCACAGCAGAGATCCAGGCGGTCGAGATCCCTCCCAGATTCAGAGAACCAGCGATCAGAAGCTACAACGGTTCTGGAGACCCCCAGAGTCATGTTGACGCCTTCCAGACGCATATGTTCATCTGTGGTGGCAACGACGCCATCAGCTGCAAGATGTTTGCAGGCACCCTAGCGGAGGTGTAGCTCTGAAACGGTTCAAGGGACTCCCGGCGAGATCCGTTACAGGATTCAAGGACCTTGCTAGTAGGTTTGTCCAACAGTTCTCGGCCAATAAGAAAAAAGAGGTTGGCCTAGGGGACCTGTTCGATGTACGTCAAGGACAAACTAAACCACTTACCTGGATCGGTTCAACAAGACCACTGTCCTCGTTGAAGAGTCGGACGAGAAGTTCTTTGTGTCTGCCTTCATCAAGGGACTGCGGAGCGGAACTTTCAGTAAAGCATTAATTGTCTGGAAACCTTGAACGAGGGACGAGGTCCGGATAAGAGCAGAAAAAGACATAGAAGCTGAGGAGTCCAATGCCGGGAAAAGAGAGAAAGAAGCGGGAAAGCGAACATCCACGGTCGAGCAAGCAGAACCACAACGCGCTCGGCCCCAAACAAGGGACAGAGGAAACAGAAGCAGGAACCGATCGGCCAAACCGGGGGCAGACGAGGGATACACCCCTCTGAACGCAAGGCCTTCAGACATCTTGGATAAATCTTTACAGGATGGTACCATGCAAAGACCAGCCCCATTCGTCGGAACGATGGAAAGGAACCTAGATTCTTATTGCAAGTACCACAAGACAGGTGGCCATACAACCGATGATTACTGGTCCCTCAAACAGCTGATCGAACAAATGATTCAGAGGGGGGCCTTGAAGAAGTTTGTGAAAGAAGGCGAAACTGGAGAAGGAAAGCGAAGAGAGTACCAGTCGCAAACGGGAAGCAAGCGGTGGAAAAACCCAAGAGCGCTCAGGAGGACCAAGCATGAGATAGTAGATAAAGGAGTGAGTGTTTTCAGGTGGAGGAGCCACCACTTCGGCCAGGAAAAGGTATGTAAAGTCGATAATGTCAGTCAATAATGGTGAAGAATGTGCTGTGCAGGAATACCCGGACATCTCCTTTGAGATCCAGGACTTCAGCGGAGTCCGACCCCATGCGGACGACCCCAGTGTAATCTCAGTTACCACTAGCGGTTTCAAGGTGGCGAGTGTCCTAATAGATGGAGGCAGCTCGGCCAATGTTATCTATGGAAAGTGCTTTGACGAACTCAATCTCCCACCAAGCATGCTGAAAGAGCATCCTGGCACCCTGGTGGGATTCTCAGGGGAGCAGGTGGCAGTCCGGGGATATCTGAATCTTCGCACAACATTTGGTGAGAAGGAGGACGCAAAAACCGTAGTGTTACAGTATATGGTTTTCGAAGCTCAATCCTCATACAACATGATCGTAGGAAGACCGACCGTCAACGCCCTTCTAGCAGCAGTCTCCTACTCGCACCTGTGTGTGAAGTACCACCTGCCAAACGATAGGGTGGGAACGGTAAAGGGAGATCAGGCAATGACAAGGAAATGTTATGCTGAGAGTGTCAAAATCAAGATGGTCCAGAAAGGAAATGATGGTGAAGGACTGGGCGGATCCGCCGCCACAAAGAAGGAAGACAAGAAGAGAAAGAAGTAGGTTGCAGTCTTGCAGAACAGCAACACCCCAAGACACCAGGTTGACAGAGGATCGAGCCAAAAGGCACCAAACCGGTCCTCCAAAAAAAAGAAGAAGAAAGAAAAACAAAATGTACTATTGTAAATCGGCCATATAAGCCCTCCAATTGTATACGAAAAATTAATACAAGGACCGGATTGTTTTATCCTTGTCTTCCAAGATCTAGAATGGACCACAATAACCTCAGGCGTATGTCCCGATAGGTAAGAACTGAGCAACGCCTCGACGTTACCCTTGGGCAAAAAAATTAAGTCCCGACAGGCAACAGGCGGGGCTGACGAGTCCTTGTCCCACCCTTGGGCGAACCTTATGGGAAAAAAGCTAGTCTGGCAAGTTTGCCGCACCATAGGGAATCTCTCTAGAAAACTGACACAACTAAATGTCGCAGCATGACCGGGCGGTCACGTTGATCTATTGAGGCAATTATAAAAGTCCCGACAGGTGGGGATTGGCGAAAGCCGACATACACCCTCGGGCAAAAACGCGGAGCGAGTGCGCTCCCATTAAAGACCTAAGTCCCAACAGGTGAAGACTGGCGAAAGCCGACATACGCCCTTGAGAACCAGCCATTCTATGAATTAACAATTTAAAGCGACGAGAAGTCCCAGGTCTTTGGCCTGTGTGGCCTTGACCTTAACAAAACGAAGTCGGTCTAAAACATATGTAGATGTAAATCAAAAGTACGGGAAAAGAAAAAGCAACAGGAAATAAACAAGCCAAGCAAATTAATTTCACAAAAGGCCTTTCGGCAGTTCATCAAAAGGGCACAAAATAAAGACATGGCACGCAGGCCAGAAAACGGTCTACAAAGGCATGCAGGTCGACTAACACAAAGCAAGAGAAACTCAAAGAGTAGCCTCAGAGTCAAGCGAGTCCATCACCACGTCTTGCCGTCCGGAATTAGCGATTGGCACCTCCACCTTCGGTTCCCTGACCAAGCCGACTGGATCTTCGCCTGCAACTAAAGGCTCTTGAGGACCAGTCACTGTACCGAAGGGGACATCTTCAGCTGGCTGTTGCACTTCTCTTTGGACTTCCTCTTCCTCCTCGGTCGACGCATCAACCAACTGGCCGTCCACCACAATCTTATCTAAATCCATACCAGAAGTGTCGAGCCCTGGGAACAAAGCCATAATCTGAGCAACAACAGTGTTGAAGCCGCTATCAAAGTTGCAAACACACTCCAGCTTGCACTCCTCATAAGCAACCCGCAGGAGTTGATACCTTTCCGACTCCGAAACTACAGCCGCCTCGGCCTCCTTCAGCTTTGCCTTAGAAACCTCCAGCTTCTCATTGGCCGATCGAAGATCATTCTCCAAAGATTTGATCTTGGCCGAAGACTCCTTAGCCTCCCTTGACAGCTTCGATAGTTTACCCTCTAGCATGCTCTTGTTACTGTCAAACTTTTGCACGTCAGCCTGGAGATCAACTATCTTAGCCTTATTAGCTCGCTTCAAATCCTCTTCTACCGGACTAGATTCCTCCACCGTCTGCCTAAAGAAAGCTTCCACAAGGTGAGCCATGAAAGAGCTCCAGAGCCCATAGGTCTTGATGGCCACCATAGCAGGACCAAACCCCATAGTGGCAGCCTTCTCTTCATCACCTGGTGGGATCACTCCCTTGAGCACCCGGTTGAGAGGATATCTGGAATCCCAAGCCGTCTTACCAAGACCTTCAGCAGTAGTAGTGGTGACAACCTTTAAATGTTTGCACCAAGAAGGATCAAAAGGTGGATCGGCAGTGCCAGTTTGGACTAGAGCAGCGAGGCTAGGAGCATATGACTTCCTCTTCTTAGTAGGTGGCTTGGAAGGAGAAGCCTCTTTCGACGCAGAACCATCTGACACCTCAATGACGGTTGGGGTAGGAGAAGGAGCATGAGAAGTGTTGACTGCAGTAGCAGCATCGGTGTACCCTTGCCTCCTCCTCTGCTAGGCACGAAGGCGCTTGCATTCAACAACACTAATGTAAGACATGCCTGCAGAACCTACAAAAGAAAGAAAGACCGGTCAGCATCAAAGGGCAACTGAAGGCAAAAGACAAATGACAAAGGAAAATAAAATTACTCAGTTATGAAATTAAAGTTGTTTCTAAATTCTAAGTGCTCAACAAAAGAGTGGACTTGACCGGTGCACCCTCCCAAAGTCGCTCTATGTCCGCCCGGTCAGAAGGGGAAAGGTCTCGCTCGTCTATCAAACAGCCCTTACGGGGTCTACGGGTCCAGGACAAGGGAAATCGCCCTCACCTTGCTCGTAGATTAACAGCGTGGGACAAGATGGACCCGCCTCCAACTTAAAGAAACTCCCTTTGAAATGCTTATAACGAATTTTGTAAACGGCCATGAATGGGTGCCGGGGAATGTTGCACAGAGAAACCCACAACCGTGGCCTCAACGACTGCACCCTAAAGAAACTCAAGAATTTATCCGCCGTCGGCTCTATCCCCAAACACTCTCACAAAATCTCGAACGCTCGTGCAGAGGCCCAAGCGTTCGGATGGAGCTGAGAGGGGGCAACATTCAAAGTGCACAACACTCCGCAATAATAAGAGGAAAGAGGAACCCTAACCCCAAAGGTCCTTAAACAAGGTTTTATACTTGTAAGTGGAGGGAGGAGCCCCGACCGACGCAGGAACATGGCAGACGCGCTCTGCAAGACCAACCGGCCGAGCGACAGCTGCGCCAGTATCAACTAGATTGCATAAAAGACCCTGGACCTCCCCAACCTCCTCGTCGGTGCCAAGATCCGAGGAAGCGTCCCTAACTTCATCCTTCACCCAACCGTAGGGAGTTGTCGGGTCAAAAAAACCCTCTTGCTCCGAACCAGTGAGTCGTCAGACATCCCTAAAGAGGAAGGGTCACTATCAGAAGATGCAAGTTGCTCAAGTTCAGAAATCAAATGTCTCCCCCTACCCACAAAACACTTAACACACCTACCAGTGCAACCCTCTTTCTCACAGAACCTAATGCTGGAGGTAACCTCTATTTCACTATCACTACTTATCAATACCACTAACATTGTATACACAGGAACCAATTCTCGACGCTCAAACAAAAAGGCGAAAGGCGAGACAAAAAGCAAACAACATGCAAGCCAAAAAAGCACAGACAAACGAAAATATTGATCCAAGAACGTACCAACGGATAGGACGAAGAAGTGCTGAATTGATGGCACGAGAGCAAACACCAACAAAAATAGCATGAATGACTTGCAGGGGAAGAGGAGCGAAAATGAAGAGATAGAAAAGAAGAAGCAAAAGTGGCAACGATAAGAGGAGGAGAGTATTTATAAGTTATTTAAAAAAATGAGCGAACGGTCGCGATCGTCCAAACAACGCTTCATCCAACGGTGAGGAGGGGGCATGGAATAGATGGCGCAGATCAACGCACATTTTCGCATCCCACCGTTAGATGAAGACACACTTCGATTTACGAATGGAGAAGTCGTGACGTGACCCCTCGATAACTCTATTTTATATAGAGTTATTTCACGCTTTCAAATCTAAATAATTGTGAGAATCTCAGTAATAATGTTTTGTTAAATAAAGAAATACAAAAGAAATACAACTTTTAGAGTTAAGAAAGGTTTAGGCACACATCATGACTATTTTATATGATTTGTGGTATTTTATGTGTTTGTTCAATTGCTGCAGCAATCACTGCCCCGGCAATAGAAGCAGGGGCATTGCCCCAGCATCAATTGCCCCAGCAATCTTCACAACACAGAATACCCCAGCATCCTGGTGATGACGTCATGATGCGTCAAAAGTAAGGCAAGTGGCCATGTGGGAAGATTTCGGCGCCTACCATAGGCTCCATAGCCCACAAGAGTCACCCTTTTAAGTGACACTTGTCCTCTCATCAATGGACCTCTTCTTTTACATGATGGGTGATCACATGGAAACTTTGGAGATAAAATTAGAAAAGGAAACCCTTACTTCATCCTTAAGTAACCTTGTTGCCCAAGACTACTCCACTCCAAGAAGCCTATAAATACATCTCCTCCTCTTCGTTGGAAAACATCTCAAATTTTAGGAAGTAGGTTCGAAGGAGAGGAAGAATTTGACAACTTCTCTCCCTACTTTTTACCATCTTGTATTGTTTCATTGCTTCAACATTGCTAGGCAAAATATCCAAAGGAACTCCAATTGTGTAATTTCTATCTTATTTTCCTTCCTTTGTATTTTCCATCATATGAATATGACTTGTTATATTTATCTGAGCTTAGTTATGTCAAGCATGAACTGAATATATTATTTGGGATGCCTTAAACTTCGTAATGAATCTTGAAATAGTAGTATGTTATATTGATGCTTGCAATTTAGTTCTTGTACTATAATTCTTTCAAACTTATTTTAAGGTTGATCACTTAGAATAAGTAGGGTCACGAATACAGACATGGTTTGTGATTTAAACTCAAGAACTAATATGGGTAAGTGTTTAAATAGAAGGAAACTTTGTTAAAACCATACTAATACCTAGACATAGGATAGTATAGTCCATAGGGTGATACTGTGGGAACTTCATATACATGGGTGAACTTATTTAGAGCTTAGACATAAGACTTATAATGAAACTCTGACGTTAGTTGCTGAAAATCACGCATCACTTCCTACAGCACCCATTGCAGGAGCAATCCCTTGCAGGAGCAATCCATTGCCGGAGCAATCCGTTAGCAATGATTGCGCCTGCAATCAATTACCCCAGGATCACATATATCATAATTGCTATTAAAAGTAAATTACTTAGTAAAGGGCATTTCAACTATTTCTCTTAACTGATTTATAATCAATTTCTATCTTGCTAACCTTAAATCCTATTTCATAATCATATTTTATTTTATTTTTGATTTCTACTGCTCACTAGTATTATTACCATTTTAAACTTTCAAAAATTAATCCAATCCCTGTGGGTACGATCTCTACTTTTATTATATTACTTGTTAAAGACTGTGTATACTTGCACACCTTTTTGCACAACAAGTTTTTGGCGCTGTTGCTGGGGATTGCCATTAATTTTTATTTTTTAACTTAGTAGTAAATTAGTGATAATTTTACTTTGGTGTTTGTTCCTTGTGTTTCAGTAAGTATTGCCCCAGCAATCATTGCCCCAGCAATAGTTGCTACAGCATATGCCCAGGTCCAAAACACCAGAATTCCAGTTGGATCCTGAGATAGAGAGGAGATTTGGAAGGTTGCGCAGACTTCAAAGGCAAAGAGGCAGAACTAGACAAACAATGTCTGAACCAGGAGTAGGAGTATGTTCTTGTCATGGCACAGGTAGCGGCACTAGAAGAGGCAGAGGTTCTGCTCATGGTTCACACCCTGATGCTGAAGAAGAACACAGGCAGCAGTTCCTCAACATGGATCCCATAGCTATGATAAATGATAGAGATAGACCAATGAGAGACTATGCTATGTTTGATCATCAAAACATGCAAACTAGCATAGTCAGACCTCACATTAATGCAACTCATTTTGAGTTCAAACCCATGATGTTTCAAATGCTTCAAACAGTGGGTCAATTTAGTGGTTCTCCTCATGAGGACCCTCATTTGCATCTAAGACAATTTTTAGAAATATGCAGCAATTTTATCATCCCTGGTGTTTCAGAAAATGTTTTCAGATTAAAACTTTTTCCATATTCCCTCAAAGATAAAGCCAAGGCTTGGTTAAATTCCCTTGAGCCTAACTCTATCACTAAGTGGAATGAACTAGCTGAAAAATTTCTTGCAAAATAATTTCCACCAATAAAAAATGCCAGGATGAGAAATGATATAACTTCTTTTAGACAAAAAGAAGGAGAATCACTGTTTGAAGCATAGGAAAGATGGAAAGAACTTTAAACAAAATGTCCTCATCATGGTATACTTGTCATAATACAAATGGAAACATTCTATAATGGTTTGGAGCCCCAAACCAGACTCATGTTGGATGCCTCGTCTGGAGGAGTGTTACTAAATTCATCATACAATGAAGCATGTGAGTTGTGGACAAGATTGCAACCAACAGCTACAGTTGGCCCACAGAAAGGGTCAGTGCTCAAAAGAAGACAACTGGGGTTCATGAACTCAATGAAATATCAGCTCTCTCAGATCAAGTTGCATCCCTCACCAACATGATCAAAAATCTAAATTCTACCAATGCCCAAGCATCCATTGCTGGAGCAATGACAGAACCCACTACTGCTGCAATAGAACAAGCCCCTCCAAGAACAACTAGTTGTGTATAATGTGGAGGTGGACACTTGTATGAAGAATGTCCAAGCAACCCTATTTCTGTTAACTATGTGGGATACAACAAAAACAACAATCCGTACTCCAATACCTACAATCATGAGTGGAGAAACCATTCAAATTTCAATTGGAGCAACAATGAAGCTACAGCATTCAATGCTGCAGCACCCTCAACTCCACCAGGATTCCACTCTCAAAATTACCAAAGACCTCCTGCACTAGCAAATGATAACTCCTTGGAAGCCATGTTCAAGGCATACATGGGCAAAACAGATGCCTTCATAAGTGAAGCAAGAACTGCAAGGCAAGCTCATGACGCTTCTATCAAAAATTTGGAGAATCAAATGAGGCAATTAGCTACAGCTTTATACCAAAGGCCATGGTAAGGAGCCGGTAAAAGCTATCTCCTTGAGAAGTGGAAAGGATCTCTCAGAACCATATGAAACTGAAGGGTTAGAGAAGGAAGAAAAAGAAAAAAATGAAAAAAATGGAAAAGAAAAAAATACAACTTATGCACCAGCAACAAATGCAAGAGTAATGAATTCCCCAGCAACAGATGCAAGATCATCCAATGTAGGAGCATCAGGAACTGCTTATGTACCACTAAGGTTAGTTCCAGAATATCCTCCTCTACCTTTTCCACAAAGGTTGAAGAAGGCACGTGAAGAAAAACAATTTGGTAAGTTCCTTGAGGTACTTAAGCAATTACACATCAATGTACCCCTTGTTGAAGCACTCCAACAAATGCGAAATTGTGTCAAATTCATGAAGGATGTGCTGACAAAAAGAAGGAAATTGGGGGAATTTGAGACAGTAGCTATGTCAAAGGAATACAGCATGATCTTGCAGAGCAAAATTCCAAGGAAGTTAAAGGATCCTGGCAGTTTCACCATACCATTTTCAATTGGAAAATTTTATACTGGTCGTGCATTATTGATTTAGGTGCAAGTATCAACTTAATGCCTAAATCCAAATTCACACAACTTGGTATTGGAACTGCAAGACCTACTACTGTGACCCTTCAACTAGCAGATAGGTCAATAGCCTATCCTGAAGGGATCATAGAGGATGTTTTGATAAAAGTTGACAAATTTGTGTTCCCTGTAGATTTTGTTATCCTTGATATTGATGCAGATAAGGAGGTACCAATCATACTTGGAAGACCATTCCTGGCTACTGGAAAGACACTCATTGATGTACAGAAAGATGGAATTGACCATGAGGGTCAATGATCAAGAGGTAAAATTCAATGTTATGAATGCTCTCAAGTATCATAATGAGGATACTGAGGAGTTTTCACTTTTAGTCTCTTTGGATCAAGTAGTGCAGAAGCAATTCCACAAGCAGCATGACCACTTGGTCAATGCTCTAGCATTGACAGAAAAAGAAAAGCTTGTGGAAAAAGATGAGTTACAAGGTGAGGCTGCTGACAAAGAAATTTGGACAAGAAAACATGAGTCAATGGAGCTGGAAGACCCAAGCCTCAAAGGAAATGTCCCAACAACTGAAAGTTTTAAGGAGAGTGAAGGAGGAAGAAATGGATTAGAAGAAGAAGGGGGTTCTAAAGAGATTGAGCCTGAGCCATGCCCTAAAACAGCCCTCAACCAACAACAAACCCCATCACCTCAATCCCCACCTCACAAAAACTCATCTCCACAATCACCACCCAATCAACCCATACCCCATCCAGAACCACAAGTTGAAGTGAAACATGTTGTAACATATGTTGCTGCAGCATCTGCTAAACAAATGAATGTTGCAGCAACTGCTGTAGTAACCAAGAAAGTCCAAAGACAAGAGCTAAATAAAGCTACTAATTCCATATTCAAAGTCGTTGGCAAAAGGGTGAAGCAGTACTATGGTGGACATGTGGTGAGAGACAAAGTCACCACTCATTTTCAAAATCCCTAAATCAATGAGATAGTCAGGTTGAAAGACTCTTAATTGAAGCGCTTTCTGGGAGGCAACCCATGATTTTTTGATTTACTAATTAACTTGTTTATTTTAGTGTGTTTTGTTATTTTTGCAGATACAAAGTGGAGGCATTCAAAATTCCTAGAGCATTCATTGCTCCAGCAATGAAGGAAATCTATTGCCCCAGCAATTGTTGCAGAAGCATCCAACCCTGAGGAGACTAAGAGGAAGAGACAAAAAAGGATCAAGCTTGATTCCAACAAGGGCAAGCAACAGACTGAGGTGTGGAACCCCAAAACAGTAAAACTTTCCTTTCAAAGTTGATATATATCTGTTGTATGACTATCTTATATATATATATATATATATATATATATATATATATATATATATATATATATATATAAGCAGTGAGGACACTACTGATGCTTAAGTGGGGGGGGGGGGGGGAACTAAATATTTTGTGAACTTTGAATATTTTGTGAAACATAATATATGTTGTTATAATATGGTGTATGTATGTTAGTTCGCGATAATGTGAAGTAGCTGTAGTTGTTTGTGTTAATGGTTTACAAATTTTAGAAGCATGATCAGCTGAACAAATTTTTGCAAAGAAAGGAAAAAAAGTGCCTTTTTGAACTTAATTTTTTGGAAAACCAAAACTTTGTTTGCAAAGTAGCCTAAGTTCTAAACAAATGATCAAGGTTATTACTGCTTTTACACTTAACAATTGAGCTTAGAAAGGAACTTAGCTAACTAGAAAATTAACTGAATGCAAAGGATAGCAATAGTGACCCAAGATTAATTGCTAAATTTTTACTAAAAATATAGAATAGCATAAAGAATTAAGTTTGGGGGTGCATCGGTGATATTAAGGCTAAGTATGATAAATATAGGAAAACCAGTGCAATAGTATTACAAATTGCTACAAAATTCAATATCTTGTAATAGCTACATTTGCCTGAATTGAAATACTGCAACTGTTCCAAAAATGCATAAAAAAGAAAAAAAAGAAAAAAAAAATGCAAAAGGAGTTCAGTAAAGGAGGGCAATGTAGCTAAAATTTTATGTAGCATTACAATTGCTGGAGCATTCAAACACTTCCTGAAATGTTGGAGCAGCCAATGCCGCAGCAACCATTGCCCCAGCAATCAAAAGGCCACCACATTCATAGATGATACACTGGCCAGAATTTTTCATACTTAATCCAAGCCCTTTGTTGTGCTTTGAAGCCCCCCAATACTTTGAAGAAATTGTTAGCCTATTTTATCTTTTGAAGATCTTAGCTTGATCAAACGCAAACTTTTCCCATCCAATGCTAAGTGAACTTTTTGAAACTAGTTAGGAACCAATCTAAGTTCAGTGGAGCACACACTAACATAAATGGGTAGCAATAAACTTGAATGTTGAAAAGAACATATGGCTATGAATTTCTATGAAAATCCAACATGAAGTTCTAGAAGTGCACTTGTTGAAAACATATTTTTGAAAAGTCTAGCTGATCTGTTCTTCTGAAAAAATCAAAACCTTTTGTTTTTAAATTTTGTCTTGTTCAAGTGTCATTACTTGAGGACAAACAATGGTTTAAGTTTGGGGGTGTGATAACTCTATTTTATATAGAGTTATTTCACGCTTTTAAATCTAAATAATTCTCAGTAATAATGTTTTGTTAAATAAAGAAATACAAAAGAAATACAACTTTTAGAGTTAAGAAAGGTTTAGGCACACATCATGACTGTTTTATATGATTTGCGGTATTTTATGTGTTTGTTCAATTGCTGCAGCAATCACTGCCCCAGCAATAGATGCACCAGCAATAGAAGCAGAGGCATTTCCCCAGCATCGCTGCCAGCATCAATTGCCCCAGCAATCTTCACAACACAGAATGTCCCAGCATCCTGGTGATGACGTCATGATGCGTCAAAAGTAAGGCAAGTGGCCATGTGGGAAGATTTTGGCGCCTACCATAGGCTCCATAGCCTACAAGAGTCACCCTTCTAAGTGACACTTGTTCTCTCATCAATGGACCTCTTCTTTTACATGATGGGTGATTACATGGAAGCTATGGAGATAAAATTAAAAAGGAAATCCTTACTTCATCCTTAAGTAACCTTGTTGCCCAAGACTACTCCACTCCAAGAAGCTATAAATACATCTCCTCCTCTTCATTGGAACATCTCAAATTTTAGGAAGAAGGTTCGAAGGAGAGGAAGAATTTGACAGCCTCTCTCTCTACTTTTTACCATCTTGTATTGCTGTTTCATTGCTCCAGCATTGCGAGGCACAATATCCAAAAAAACTCCAATTGTGTAATTTCTATCTTATTTTCCTTCCTTTGTATTTTCAATCATATGAATATGACTTGTTATATTTATCTGAGCTTAGTTATGTCAAGCATGAACTGAATATATTAGTTGGGATGCCTTAAACTTCGTAATGAATCTTGAAATAGTAGTATGTTATATTGATGCTTGCAATTTAGTTCTTGTACTATAATTCTTTCAAACTTATTTTAAGGTTGATCACTTAGAATAAGTAGGGTCACGAATACAGACATGGTTTGTGATTTGAACTCAAGAACTAATATGGGTAAGTGTTTAAATAGAAGGAAACTTTGTTAAAACCATACTAATACCTAGACATAGGATAGTATAGTCCATAGGGTGATACTGTGGGAACTTCATATACAGAGGTGAACTTATTTAGAGCTTAGACATAAGACTTATAATGAAACTCTGACGTTAGTTGCTGAAAAACACGCATCACTCCCTACAACACCCATTGCAGGAGCAATCCGTTCGCAATAATTTCCCCTGCAATCAATTGCCCCAACATCACATATATCATAATTTCTATTAAAAGTAAATTACTTAGTAAAGGGCATTTCAACTATTTCTCTTAACTGATTTATAATCAATTTCTATCTTGCTTACCTTAAATCCTGTTTCACACACCAATCATATTTTATTTTATTTTTAATTTCTACTTCTCGCTAGTATTATTACCATTTTAAACTTTCAAAAATTAATCCAATCCCTGTGGGTACGATCTCTACTTTCATTATATTACTTGTTAAAGGCTGTGTATACTTGCACACCTTTTTGCACAACACCCCTCTTGGGAACAAGCGCAATAATCACACGTCACGCCGCATCAATCAAATTAAACGTCAGAA
Organism: Astragalus membranaceus; assembly: GCA_039519185.1. Taxonomy (NCBI): domain Eukaryota; kingdom Viridiplantae; phylum Streptophyta; class Magnoliopsida; order Fabales; family Fabaceae; genus Astragalus; species Astragalus membranaceus. The sequence goes on along the minus strand of CM076848.1, from coordinate 57,246,449 downwards.
ACACGAAACCAAACGACACTCGAAACACTGAAGAACCGATCGGTCGAAGATACAAAACACGAAGGTATATAACTCCACACCAAATGTCTTTTCATTACTTCATAGAGAAAAGGTTACAAAGCATCATACACTGAAACATAAATTACATGTGTAAACATATATCTATATGAGCTCTAATCCTGAGGCCGACTGGTTTACCACCGAGTTATGGCCCAAGCTTCCTTCCGTATCTTTGTTTGCAGAAAATTCTCCCGAGTCAAGCGCCCGGTAGAAGAGCATCCTCTCCAGACTAATGCTCGGCCCAAGAAGACTCTCCCAAGTAAAGTGCGCCGAGGGGATGACCACCTAAGGAAGGTCCTCAGACGAATTCGTGTAACTCCACCCCCGCTGTCCACGGCACCTTCAGGAATGACCCGTGGACGAGGGCCCGGAGGACACCACCACCGTCCTGACTGCAGCAAGAGGCTCCTCTTCCTGAACCTCCAACGGAAAGCAGTATTGGACCGGGGACGGCCGACACGGTGCTCTGCCCAAATGAAAGCAGGCACGTCGAGTTCCCTTAGTGCTCCTGCAAGAAGAAAGATGAAATAGAAAACAGCAAAGAGACGTGATCCCACGCATCAGAGCGCCTGAGGGATTACTCATGGAACTCAGAGAAGGAGACCTGATCCCACGCATCAGAGCAACCATATAGGAGAGGAAAAGCAAGAAAGAACTCGAGACACTAACAGAAGGGAACCCTCGCCCCCATATATATATAGTGCTAGGGTCGGTTACAAGAGCAACATTTATGAAAACACAAAAAATGACAGTCAAATGAAAAAACCGACGCAGTCAAGTTAAAGGGTCAAAGGTCAAACAGTCCAAACATCAAATCAACCGTCTGTCTAATCAATGAGTCAGCTTCAGCAAAATCAAGCAATACCGACTACCATCCAAAAAATTGGACATTCAGAGCCTTCCCACTCAAACCGAAGGGCTGAGCGCCGAAGACCTTCAATAACTGAAGGGCTATGACACAGCCGAGCTCCACTTGTTTGAACGACTTTGCGCTCTGCGCTCGCTGCTCGAAGGGCTCTGTTCCCATCCGGACCGGCCGGTTCCAACATCCGCTCGGCTCTCGAAGGACCTTCCCTAAAGACTGACCAATCGACCCAAAATATATCGCCTCTACCTCTCCCAGAAAGGAATGAAGCATAATCAGGGGAAATATCTCTGATTTCCCTCTGATCCATCTGTAACGGTCAATTCGGCCATAAATGTATTTATTAGCATTAACTATCATTGTAATATAAATACAGTCCCGAGAGGCCAATAAACGGATCCCAATTCCATTTTTCTTAACGCATAGTGTTATTACCATACTTGTGTTCGGTCATTTCTCAACGAAAGAAACCGATCTTAAGAGGAAGGAAGGAGTTCAAGTCTCAAAGCCTGTATGAAGAAGAGATCTTTCTCAATTTCCCAGTAAAACAGAAATGTCCAATTAGAAAGAAAATGAGATTATTCGCAATCTGCCATTCCTGTCGGCAGGGACGGAGCTACTTGTAAGAGGGTGGGGACAAATGCCCCCAGTAAAAGTTGGTAAAGGTCTATCCTACCTACTATATGAAATTTAACCCACTCATTATATCCATAAAAAATTCACCCACTCACTCTCTCGGTGAGTCCGTAACACCCACTCTCATGTCATATATTTTCTGATTTTTCCCAAAATAATGTTTGACATTCCCTCACTTTAATTTTCTCTTTTATCTTGTCATTTTTTTCGCACCTCCTCAGCTTGTTCTTCTAATTGAAAGTAAATTGCACTTTAATTTATATTCCTATTTTTCATGTATTCATTACTTATTTATTATTGTGATGATAGTTGAGCATATATTTTTTCCTAGTTGAAAGTGAGGAAAAATCATTCAATATATCTAAGATAAGAAAAATTAAAGAAAACAATTATAAGGTCTATAAATATTGCCCCCACTGCTTAAATCTTCTGGCTCCATCACTGCCTATCGGTAAAAGGTGCTATTGCAGTGACAGCATATGCAATCTTCTCTGAGTCGGTGATTCCTTTTGTCTCCAAAAAATATTGGAATAACAATAGTTAAAGTAAAAAAAAATAGTATTATGATTTTTTTTTTCAAAAAACGAAAACAACTAAAGAAGCAAAGAATAAAAAACAAAAACGAAAATGAGCAGTAACCATTACTAAAATCATAACAACTTTAGCAAAAACGAGCAGCATCAGTAGCATTAGACGGTGGTATCTGAAAATGCCAAAGCCTTCCAACACTCTTAACCAAATTCTTCTTACAAAGAAACTCATGTGCAAAAACCTTCTCCACCTTACGATTCACATCATGCAAAAACACGTGGGTCACACCAGATCCCTTCCTATTCCTAGCCATAACAGCAGCAGAAAACACAGCAGCCATACGACCAGGAGCTTCCCCAAAATACCCTTTAGGCGCATCGATCATAATAAGGTCCCACTCCGTATCATAAACCTCATCAGGTAAATTCTCAAGCGCAAGTTTACAACCCTTATTGCCACGTAGGTAAGCTCTAGAGGGAGAACACGTGGGTTCGGAGCGGTACGAGGAAAGAAGTTTAGGGGCTTCACGAAGTTGTGTACGGTAACGAACGGTGTGGGCTCGGAGACCCGGTGCATCTTTAAGAACAGCTTGAACCCATTTTGGATCCTCTTCAAGGAATAGCGTAGTGCCACGTGGATTCAATGAGGCCCACATGAGTGAATCGTGGCCGAGTCCGAAGACGAGAAAATTGCAAGGACGACCAAATGATTTGAGAACATCGAAACTGATCTTGATCTCTGAAACCGATTGTTGAGGGACTACGTGTGACGTGGCGTAGTGGAGTATTGCCCTGAGTTGGATCGGGGTAGGATCGTAATCTTCTTGAATTTTGGTTCGGGTTCGGATCCCAAGGGAAACTGGACAATGGAACGATGATGAATTGTTGGTTGTGATCGCTGTGGCTATGAATAGAGCCGCTCCTATTAACCCTACAATGGTTAACCCGAGGAACCACCGTCTCTCTTGGAGAGGATACCGGTTCTTCATTTTTCAAAGGTTGCGTTGTTGCATGTGTATGTGATTGAAGATTGAAGATCGAGATGAGACAAAGAATAGAGAGATGTTTAAGGTAACGTGTTTGTGTTGTTGTGTAGCATGTTATAGGGACTGGGCAATTACTTATTTGCTTGTGTATTAAGGGAAGGTGGTTTGATTTTGTCAAATCATGGATGGGAATGGGAAGGAATGAGAGAATTGGCAGCGCAACGAGTGAGAGAGTGAGGGTTCAATGACTAAAAGAGTAGGGAATGTGAGATGTTGTTTTTTGAAGAATTTTTGGGACATGAATGAATATCCATATTGGTGCGGAATGGGGATGGGATGGCTAATAAATGGCTATTGGAAATTTAGGTGTTGAAAATTGAAATTGGGATACACTAGTCTAATGTTTTGGTCCCTGTTTTTATTGGTAACAATGAGTTTAATTAATCATTAAATATTTGAATTATTTGGAAATTTTTAAATAAGTACATGAATTAAAAGAATTATGACTAAGTTCCTAAATTCAAAAATAATCTGCAATTAAGTCTTTGTATTTAGGGATTTGATTACTCTCTTCGTTTCTAATCTTTGATACTTTGGTCTTTTATTTTTGTACCAAAGAAATAATACTTTTAAAAATGCAATGTACAATTCCCTAAAATTTTCCAAATATATCCTTAATTTGTGTGTTACAAGCCAAAAGTACCAAAGATTAGACATAAAAGCTTTATTTAGCTTATATTTTTAGGTTATGAAAAACAACTTATGGAGATAAATAAATTTTTATGTAATTCATAAGTTCTCACTAATAAAATTTATATCTCCATATGTTGTTTTTCCATAAACTACATTGACAAACTTATGAATAATACATAAAAGCTTATTTTTTTGCATAAGTTGTTTTTCATAAACTCAAAATAACCTCTATCCAAATGGGCCCTAGGAACGAAGGTAGTATTTCCATGGAGTCTAGATCCTCTCCATTTGTTCTCTCAATTTAATAATTTATTCTCTCCATTTGTTCTCTCAATTTAATAATTTATTCTCTCCATTACTTTCTTTACTATAATTTTAGGTGTATAAAAGATATTTAGATCTCATTTAATGTTATATTATTATTTTTACTTTCTCAAAATTATAGTATTAAAAGTAATAGAAAACATAATTGATGGAGATGATCTTTACTCAAGTTTAAGAGCCTAATTAGTAATTACAAACTTATAAGTTGTTATATCCAATTAAAATAAAGAGACCTAATTAAAATTCAGGGAATACAATTTTTTAGTTCAGAATCCTACTTAAAAATTCCTAAATAGTTTAGGGATCTTAAGAGTATTTAAACTTTTTTTATAAATGCAAAATTAGATACATTTTTTGGTTAAAAAGAAAAAGTACAAATTTTACCTTTAACTTATGAGTATTTATACCTTTAAAAAGAAAAAGTACATTGCCATAGCAGATAACTTCTAAGTATTTCTTTAACTTTCGAGCAACAATAATAGGGCACCTCTTGACGAACTCTATTTTTTTATCTAGGGTGAGTAGCTAGAATTTCTCTACTATTTAATAAAGCAACTTCAACCTTGAAGATATATGTTGGCCTTTTAGACTGTCCTCAATAGGGATGTAAACAGGGTGTGATTAAAATTGATCGATTGGATTGATGGATTGGATTGGACTGGATTGGATTGGATGGATATGGATATGGATATGGATTTGGATTATAATGGATGGATTCAGTGACGGATACAAGCCATCAAGTATGGGGGCATTTTCCCCCACCAACAAAAAAAAAATTAATATACAAACACATAGTATCTTTTATTAGCTCCCATCAAAAAATTAGTTTTGCCCCCATTTATATCTAATACTCAAACACACAAGTCCAACTTATTTTAGTACACAATGCCAAATAAAAAATAGACTTTACTTCTAACAACTACAATAGTTGAAAAATGCTTCTCCGTAATGAGTTTTATTTACAAGCATGGAATATCAATCGTTGAATAATTCTTTGGTTACATACACTAAGAGATACATTTTTTATAGTACTGAAAATGAAAATATCATATAACATTTTTAGAATACGAAAATTCCTAGGTGACTAGTGTAATTAGTAAAAGCTTGGGTATTTTTTTTGGAGTTTTTTTTCATGTAAGTGATCTTGTATTTTCTAAAAACTTTTAATATTTTTCTTTTGATAAATATTATAGATAAATATTTTCTTGCCCCCACTGATGAAGTTTTCTGGATCCGCCACTGGACGGATCAGAGAAATCCATTAAAAAATTTATATCCATTAGAATTTTACTAAACAAATCCAATCCAATTCATCCATTGACAAAAAAAGTCCATCCAATCCATCCATTATCAACTTTTTATGGATGGATATCCAATCCATCCACTAATATCATTAAAAATACACAAATCTTTTAATAATTTTATTTATTTATGAAATGTAATAAAATTGGCCATCTTTGGAGGTACTAATTGCGTATGCAAAACTATCCTTTTTAAATATAAAGCCATATCCAATTTATGGGAAAATTATATGCGGAACTTCTTTAACTTTTCATATAATTGAAGCTATATGTAAACATGGCTAAGAAGAGAAAGGTTAATATTGTAGTCATTTCCTACCTTTCACCCATTTGCTAAGAAGATATGGATAAATTATAGTGTTGCATTGCTGTTAAAAATATGGTCAAAAAGAGGGAATTGGTTTGTCAACGAATTCTAAGGAATTTGATCCACTTAAAAGGGATTCCCCCTATACAAATAGATTGAGGAATGATGTCAAGCTCGAGAAGGATTGTGATTTGTACCTCAAGGTCGGGCAGGATGGCCTGTAGCGACCGAAAAATTCGGAGGAAGGATTCTTCGACGTTCTTGAAATGAAGCCGCCACCAAAGTTTAGTTTAAGGGCAAACATTGGAAAATCCCTATTGAGTGGATAAGGAGGTTTTGCGGACCAGGTTTAGGCTGGGGAGTTGTTTATGCGTAGGGAAGGTATTAGCACCCTACGACATCCTTCCTAAGGAAGGTTACCTTTTAACTAAATGTGTAAACATTTATTAATTCAAAAAAAAATGTTTTTACCCTTATAATAAAAAGACCGCTAAATGGTTAGTTGTTTTTTGTCTTTTTTGAGAAATAGGAGAGAAATGAATTAAAAGAAAAAGAAGTTTTTTATTAGTGCAATTGACAGAGGTCGGCCGCCCTCTGGTCCTACGTATCTCCTGGTAGAGAATCAAATCACACGTAGTTCTTGGTAGAAAAAGTTTGTGTGTTTGGTGTTTTTTAATTATTTTTGAAATTGGGAGAGGCACTCGTAATGACCAAACAAGTAAAACTCAGAGTGGTCATCACTCACAGCTCGTTTGAAAACCAAAACTGTTATTAACGGTCAAACAAGCCAAGCTCAGAGTGATCATTAGTAACAAACCATTTTTTTTGCGAATAATTGTAGAAAAAGCGTGGTTTGGAAGCATTATGATGTAATAATGAAAAAACTAAACGGGTTGTAATAGAAAAGGAAATGTAATTAACGGGGGTGTTATGTTGTAAAAAGGGGGTATGAATAGCAACAGGGGTTGTATCATTAAAAAAGGGGGTGCGCATAGCAGTAGCCCATTTTCAGTTTCGGGTTACCAACCCACGAATTGTGGCTTCTCAGGGAGGTGTGTAATGGAAAATGTGGGGTGTAAGTGGTAATCTGAGTTAAAAGAAAAATAAAACAAAATACCAAAGAAACTATATAAGGCACCTACTAAAAAGAAACCCTAATTTCGGTTTTGCAAACCTTTGCGCCGCAGAGAGAGAGAGAGAGAGAGGAGAGAGAGGCGCGATTTCTGGTAGGGTCTCCGGCGGGATCTCCGGCGAGAGAAAAAAAAGGGGATCTGCGAGAGAGAAAGGGAAAGGCTTCGCGAAGGACGACGACACGACTGGAGGGTTCGGTGGCGTCACTTGGTGGTGACGGCGAAGGTTCGCGACGACGTGGGGGATGATTGGCGACGGCGAGATGACAGTGAGGACGAGGTTTTTGGTGGTGGTTTGCGACGGTGAGGAGTGATGTTAGGGTGGTGTTGGTAGTGGTTGTGTGAGGAGCGGTGGGGCCGGCAGACAGTGAGGACGTTTTTGGTGGTGGTTGCGAATGTAAGGATGGTTGTTTGGTGGTGTACGGTGGCGTGAGATGACAGTGAGAAGAGAGTTACTGAGTGGCTTTGAGGGGAGTTGATAAGCTCCAATTTAGTGCATTTTTAGAGACACTTTTGAGTCATTTTTAGAGCTATTATTATTATCTAAATAAATAAGTGACTCAAATTGCTATTTATTTTATAGGAAAGAAGATAGATAAAGAAGTTGTTTCAATGAGTTGTTTGAAGCAAAATGGGGGTGTCATTAGCAAAAGAAGCATGTGGCCCAAGTGTGGAAAAATAAAGTCCAAGTCCAATTCCAATTTCAAACAAACCTAAGCGTAAACAGTAAGAAAAGAAAAGAAAAAGAGCTTTGAATTGAGGAGGATACAGTAGCCGCACAATTGCACAAATAGTTAATTTTGATAATTAAAAGGAACGAAGAAAGTGCCGCACATAATGGAATAGAAAAAGACGGCCGTACATACGCAAGGAACAGAAGCCACGCACAGTAGCGTCGGCAAGGAGAGGAGGGGGTTTTGGGTACCCGTTCTTGACACCGTGAGAGAGCTCTGGAGCATAAAAAGGAGACTAAATTTTCAGGATCAGAAATTTCTCTATTCCGGGTTGTTTTTATCTCTGTAATTTATGACTCCTAATTTTATTTTATTGTTCTCGAACACTATGGATAGCTAAATCCTCTTCTAGGGTCTTAGGTGTATCTTGCATGCTTAGAGACCTTTTTATGTTTTAATTTCTGGTTTGAATTCCTGTTTTTATTTTAATTAATATTGTCCTATTGTTTTTATCACATGATTAGGATTAGCTACCATTTGCATGTTTATAATCAATTAGTTGATCAGCGACCGTACTGCAATTAGTTGGTGGACCTATAGGATAATTGGGGCTATAATTAGGGCATGACCAAACCATAATTTAGTCTTCCAATCATTCAACATTTTTGCTCTTTATGCTTTTCCTGAATTTAAATTCTTGCATGACCAAACGAGGGTTAATTTAGGAAAAATAATATTAATCGCGAATGACCAAACGGATTAATAGTTTTAGTAAAGGGATTGGTAATTAAGTAAAATAAGGGAATTCAGGTAGGATTAGACATAGGGGGAATCGATGTTTGCAAGTGAAACCGTGATCCTAGGCCTCTCCTCATTTATTAAGTCTAGTATTTTAATTATTGTTATTTATTTCTTTTTTTATTTGTTCCATTACAATTTAAATATTTGCTCGTCTAAATAATAAATAATCTCGATTAGTTTGGTACTTGCTAATTAATCCCTGTGGACACGATAATCTTTTATACTACTTCTGCGGTAGAGTACACTTGCTCTAAGTGTGTTTTTAACGCAACAAGTTTTTGGCGCCGTTGCCGGGGATTAATTTAGCAATATTAAACGAAAAAGATTTTTATTGCTTTAGACATTTTTTTTTGCACTAGTTTTATTTTTTATTTATCTTATTGAAAAAAATACAAAAAAAAGGCTGCTAATACTTTCCCAAGAGACCGCTGCAGTTCACCTTTTTTGCAGATAAAAGTTTAAATCATGGTTAAGACAATTGGAGATTATATTAAAGAGGCAGAGGCACAAAGGAATTTGGAGAAGTCGTCTTGGTATATGCCTCAATGTCAGATCTTATTTTCTCCTCCTCCTCCTCCTTATGAGCCTTATTCAAACTATTGGGATGACTATGAGCCACCTCCCTATTCCTCCAACTGGGATAATTATGAGCCACTACATATTTATAGGCAAGAGGAGGAGATACAAGATACCAATGATGTATTGACAAAGTTTATGCAACAAACAAATGAAAACTTTGGAATCCTAAAGGGTCAAATCTCAAGTCTCATTGCTTTGTTATCTCAAGAGGCCCAAGAAACTCCTTCACAAACTAAGTCTACCCAAAATGAAGAAGCTGAGCAATACAAAGAAAGTATTCCTTCGAGAGATGAATGTGTCTCTACGGAATATAATCTGGAGGAAGAAGCTCTCAAGAAAGATGAGGAGACTCCTACTAAAGGGGGTCAAATCAAAATAGTTGCTCCTACTGAAGGGAGCATTTATGAGGACAGTGAGAAAGATCTCATGGTTTTGGATTTGGAGAAAGAGGAGAAAGCGCCCATTTTTGGGCAAATTATTTTAACCATTGGTGATGCTGTGATTGAGGTTCACCGGGGAAAGGTAACTTTAAGGAGTGGTAAAGAAGATGATGTTATTAAAACTTTAAATTCCAACAAAATTTTCTCTTCTTTAACTTCTCCTTATTTGTATGATGTGGTTGAAACTAACATTTTTAGTGAATTAAAGATGTAGGACATTTTGGAAAAAAGTCTTATTTTGCAGGATCCTAGCATAATGGTGGATGGAGATAAAATAAAAACTTCACCATCCTTTGAAGTTCATCCACCACGTGGAAAAAGAAAGAACAATGTGAACCACATGGTTAAAAAGTTAAGAAGGTGTACTGCGTTAGATGTAAAATTTGCTCTTGGAGAGCCCCCAGATTGAGCACCAACTATCGTCAGGCTCATGACGTTAAACAAGCGCTTCGCAGGAGGCAACCTGTGTTTTATTTTCAGTTATTTTCATTTTCTTTTTCTTTTGTTTTGTTTTTAGGAATAAGCTCAGACTACAAGCTCTCTCAGGGAAGTCACTCTTACTCTCTCATTTATTTATTGTTGTGCCAATTTGATATTTTGCATTGAGGACCATGTTTTATGCTAGTGTGGGGGAGGAGAGTTTAACTTTGTCAATTCATCTCTATTAATGCATATACCCACTACATATGTTGATAGCATTTTTTCTGGCTAGTTTTGGATATAGAAACTGAAAAAAATAGAGATTTTGCCTTTAGGGGAGATTTGGATATAGTAACAGAGATTTGGTCTACTGAAGGGAGCATATACCCATCTTTTGCATGCATGTGAACTATTTAGTGGAGATTTGGTCAAATTACAAACATATGGTAATGTGTATTTTGTTGAAACTTTAGTGTATATTTTCACTACTCCCTAAACACTTAGAGAGATTGTGAGCGAGTGCCTTTGTTCACAGAAATGTGTTCTTCAGGGACATGAGCCTCTAATTGGGCAACCTTTTGACACCTCATTTGTGCTATACTGTCTATTGTCTGTCATTGTGCTTTTAATTTTGGATCCCTTATTTGGCTGTCTCTGTTACTTTTTTGAAAAATTCATTGAGCGAGAAAATTTGCTTGAGGACAAGCAAATGTTAAGTGTGGGGGAGTTGATAAGCTCCAATTTAGTGCATTTTTAGAGACACTTTTGAGTCATTTTTAGAGCTATTATTATTATCTAAATAAATAAGTGACTCAAATTGCTATTTATTTTATAGGAAAGAAGATAGATAACGAAGTTGTTTCAATGAGTTGTTTGAAGCAAAATGGGGGTGTCGTTAGCAAAAGAAGCATGTGGCCCAAGTGTGGAAAAATAAAGTCCAAGTCCAATTCCAAACAAACCTAAGCGTAAACAGTAAGAAAAGAAAAGAAAAAGAGCTTTGAATTGAGGAGGATACAGTAGCCGCACAATTGCACAAATAGTTAATTTTGATAATTAAAAGGAACGAAGAAAGTGCCGCACATAATGGAATAGAAAAAGACGGCCGTACATACGCAAGGAACAGAAGCCACGCACAGTAGCGTCGGCAAGGAGAGGAGGGGGTTTTGGGTACCCGTTCTTGACACCGTGAGAGAGCTCTGGAGCATAAAAAGGAGACTAAATTTTCAGGATCAGAAATTTCTCTATTCCGGGTTGTTTTTATCTCTGTAATTTATGACTCCTAATTTTATTTTATTGTTCTCGAACACTATGGATAGCTAAATCCTCTTCTAGGGTCTTAGGTGTATCTTGCATGCTTAGAGACCTTTTTATGTTCTAATTTCTGGTTTGAATTCCTGTTTTTATTTTAATTAATATTGTCCTATTGTTTTTATCACATGATTAGGATTAGCTACCATTTGCATGTTTATAATCAATTAGTTGATCAGCGACCGTACTGCAATTAGTTGGTGGACCTATAGGATAATTGGGGCTATAATTAGGGCATGACCAAACCATAATTTAGTCTTCCAATCATTCAACATTTTTGCTCTTTATGCTTTTCCTGAAATTAAATTCTTGCATGACCAAACGAGGGTTAATTTAGGAAAAAGAATATTAATCGCGAATGACCAAACGGATTAATAGTTTTAGTAAAGGGATTGGCAATTAAGTAAAATAATTCAGGTAGGATTAGACATAGGGGGAATCGAAGCTTGCAAGTGAAACCGTGATCCTAGGCCTCTCCTCATTTATTAAGTCTAGTATTTTAATTATTGTTATTTATTTCTTTTTTTATTTGTTCCATTACAATTCAAAATTGCTCGTCTAAATAATAAATAATCTCGATTAGTTTGGTACTTGCTAATTAATCCCTGTGAACACGATAATCTTTTATACTACTTCTGCGGTAGAGTACACTTGCTCTAAGTGTGTTTTTAACGCAACAGGGTGGTTGACGGTGGAGAGGTGACGATGACGAGGGTGTGGTGACGGAAACAACGTTGGTGTGGGGTACTGGGGGTGGAGACGGTGGTTGTTCGCGACGGTGGGTCTTGGTGAGAGAGAAGGCTTGGTGGAGGTAAGAAGGCTGGTGGCGACTGGGGCTGGCCGCGGGGGTTGATGGTGGAGAATATGGTGGAGGTGAGGTCGTGATGGTGGTTTCGATGGTGGTGTTGTTTGCGGAAGCTGTGATCATATTGGTTAAAGTGATGGTGCTGCCTTCTGTTTATTGTGGTGTTGTGGCTCACTACTCTCCTCTCTCATTTTATGTTTACTCAGATTCTCCTCCCTTAGTTCTCTAATTTTTCTGTGTTTCTTTTTCTGTTTTTGTGTGTTATTTCCCAATCACTGTCTGCGTATCTCCCCCCTCCTCTTGGGTTGTGTTGCTGTTTGATTTATAAGCAGGTTGGTGTGGTGCTGAGAATCAAAAGGACAGCAATTTGAGAGGGGAAAAAAAGGACAAAGGACAGCAGCTGGCTGATGATTTTGGGCGCAAAGACAACGATTGGATAAGGATCAAGGACAAATGCTAGCCTGCTATAAGACAGCAGCGTAGGGAAGGACAGCATATTGGACCTTACTCTAGGAATATTCTTCAGCTAGGGCAAAAAGGGTGGAGGCTGAAATGTTCCTTGGAAAAAAAAATTGTACTATTTCATTTTTTACAGTTTTTGTCTATATGTGTAGACTTTGGTTATGTAATAACACTTTGGATTATTCAGCTTTATTGGTTTGTTCCGTTCTCAATTATGTTTTTTTGTATTTTTTTGTACCAATAACGATAGCTAAATAAATAACAGTAACGAAATAAAATAAAACGAGCATCAAACAAATCGTTGCACGAGAGTGCCAGAGACACACGTGTTTAAAACGATACGTGATACAACGAGAATAAAAACTTTTTTTTGATTTTTTTTTTCCGATTAGCCGGACAAAATTAGGGTATGACATGGCCTGCTGAGGTGTCTAGTCGTTCTATTGAGTTGCTGGTCGTGTGCAGAGCTCCGCCCGAGTTGTACCTGCAATGACACTTCGACGCCCAAGTCAGTGGGGTAAGAATGTGAGCAGAGTAACAGTGTGGGTCAAAAAGTACCTGTCAGTTGAGGTAAAACCTCTATATATATAGTGTCAGGATTTTTGCGGATGACCATAGAATTCTGTACGGGTTGATCTAAGCCGTTGATTTAGTGGATTTAGGTCATCCCTTTCTATCCTGCTTATGGGCCGGTCTCAGCCAGTCTTCAATCGGATTGGGCCCTCGGCCCAGTCCAGAACAGTTTCCCCCCAAGCCAAAGTTGTCCACGGGACGAGTTCAGGCTTGAGATCGATTGCCCCCAGTGGAGTGGTTGGGTTGCTGGGCGGTCGCCTGTGCTGAGACGACTCGTTATGCCCGCTCATGTTGGAACGGCGTGTCCCCTCCTTTGGTGATGTGGCAGTTAAGCTCCGATTGATGTTACATTTCGTCTTTCGATGTGATGGACAAGACATTTGAATTTTTCAATGGGGAGTGTAATGATGCTGGTTCAATTTCCAAGGAATGCATTTAATGCTAGAAACAAAGGGTCATGTCGCTTTAACCCTTGGCCTGCTCTTCCTATATATAGGGTCCCCATTCCTTCATTTTGTACTTTACCTCCACACTGATTGCTCTGAGGGAGACCTGCATTTTTCGGTGAGATTCTGGCAAGGTGTTCTCTGGTGAGCAACCTTTCACTCCAGCGAGATTCTACTCTAGACCGTCTCGTCCTTGTGAATGCTGGGGCGACTAACCTGTCTCCCACTCCAGGTAATCATCTCATCTCTCTTTTTTAGTTTAATTTTCATTTTTGGCAAGGAGGGAGTGTCAGGCCCGGGGTCGACCTTGTCTCCCCCTTCTGTGAATCATCTTTCTAGGTGGTCCTGTCTTTTTTTCCCCTCCTTGCAGGGTAGCTTTTTACTCTGGCGCGAACGAAGCAAACCGCCTGTATTTCCGGTGAACCTCCCGTTCATTTGGCCGAGCAATTTACCCGCCCTGCTACGTGTGAGGCTATGAGCGAACCCCTATCCGAAGATCGTCCGTCCAATTCTTCTACTGATATGTCCAGTTCGGGTACTTACTCTGAGAGTACTCCTTCCACAAGTACACCTGCTCGGCCTTCTTCATTGAGAAATTCTAATCTCGCTCCCTCGGCTGAACAGTCGCCCTCTCAAGGAACGGGAAATGAAATCGAGCCTTCTGGAGATGAAGTCATGCCCGATCAGCCAGTTGAAGAAGCCACCCATTCTGAGCGGGGAGAAAACCAAGCTAATGTGAATGAGGAACCAGATTGGGGCGACGTCATTGGTGAAGACCGCTCTTGGATTTCATTGGGCGTCAAGAATAAGATACCCTCGGTAATCCCTCTTGGGGACGAGATGCTCCAGTATTATGTGAAAATGGTTGGCCATCCGAGCCAACAGTGGAAAGTTGAGGACGTTCTTGCGGACGAGCATGTGGCCCTTGTTCCATCGACCCTCAAATTCATCATGTATTCTAACGTTCTTCGTGACATGAAGGTTTGCCCGCCCTTCACTCCTTTCCAACGTTCAGTTTTACGCTACCTGGGAGTAGCCTCGTCCCAGTTGCACCCTAACAGATGGGCGTTCATTAAGGTGTCTGAGCAATTGATGAGAGTGATGAAGCGCGATTACTCTCGCTCTCTTTTCTTTTGGATCTTTGAAATGAGCAGGCGTCCCAAGCCCCATAGCAACAGGAATCGGTGGGAGCATTTAAGCATTAAAGGTCAACAAGACTTCAAGATTTTCAAGCCCTACTCTGATTTGTTAAAACCGTGGAAGCATTCCTTTATGTGGGCCGTGCCTGTTTCTGACGAGGCATGCAGGGCGATCGACTCTTTAGACGATCGAGGAAGAGTGAGCGGTCTTAAATTCCCCATCGCGTGGACGTTGAAATATTGGATTGGAAGTTGTTATTGATGATTTATTTATGATTAGAAGCGAACCTAAGGTGGATTGAGCCTGGATTGAAGCTTGATTCGAAGTTGGAAGCAAGTTGGTGATTGTTAGGGTTCGATTGGGGGTTTTTGAGAAATTTGGTGTTTCGGTGTGATCGTTGTTCTCGCGTGAAAGGTGTGTTTTACTCACGTTTAGGATTTATTGTTTCTGAATTTATTGTGTTGCTGAGATTGTGAGGATTGATAGTGTTGATAATTTGTGATGTTATTGTGCTGAATTTCAATTTTTGGAGACTGTTTAGTATGGGTTCAGTGTTCTGACTGTTACGTGAGTTCTGGTAATCACAAAATTCGGTGTTCTACAGTTTTGAAAACTAGACTTAAGGTTCTTTAAATTGGCACTGGTTTTATCAAAATTGGAGTTGTGTAGCTCAAATTATGAGTAGCCCAAGTTAGGTCAAATTTCTGAAGTTAAACAGGGTATATGTTCAGTGTTTTGATTTTTGTGCTCTCAATTGAACTCCGTTCAGAACGATTCTTGTCCCGTTAGAAACTAGACTCAATTTTATTCTATTTAGGTTCAAGTTTCGTGCCAGTTTGTTAAGTTTAGGTCATTTTTGAGTGATTAGAAGTTAAAGGATAGAAACTGTCCAGTCTAGAGACCATTCGGATTTTTTCTAAAAACTGTACTAATTGGCTCATTTTTTTGAAAAATAAAAATTATATGCAGAAATTAGACTCTGAGAGCTTTCCAATGAATGGTCGTTTGTATAAATCTGATGTCGTTTTCTATTTTAAATAATTCGCCGAAGTAGATGTACTACTGTAGAAAACTCTGCACCTATGCTGTGTATTGAGAATTTTGATTGTTTCACTATACATCTTGCAATGTATTGATTGTTAATTGAGATTGTTTGGACTGATATTGTGTGATACATGTCTGTTGAGGTTAAGTTGCGATTGGGTTATACAAGTTTAATAAAACTGTAACCTAGTACACGTGTGCGAACATGTATTATGAAAAATTCAAGGAACTATAAGTTCAGTTTATTTATGTACAATGAAAATGGGATGAACAAATAGTTCATCAAAGACTGTTTGAGGGTAGGAGACGGCTCAATGCCGGTATTATATAGGAGACGGCCCAATGCGGGTATTATCTAGGAGACAGCTGTTTTGTACCTCAGTCGCCTTTGGATAAGAATGATCTGGAGTTGCTCGCTCTTGGGATGAGAACGGGTTGAATCCTGTCGCTCTGGCGGACGCTGTGAAGTCGTTGGCAGATCCGGCGGGTGTACCTGCGATAACACTCTGACGCCCAAGTCAGATGGGAAGGAGCAAAGCAAGAAGTATGAGATGAGATAGAAATTGTGTACCTTTTCAGGAGGGGTAGGCCTCTATTTATAGAGCTTGGTGGGGCTCCTTAGCCATTGGATCGGTTCGGCTGATCGCAGCCGTTGGAGTCGGCTTTAGGCGCGCTGATTGCTTTCAGTCACAACCCTCCGGATTGGGTTGGGTCATCCTCTCAGATTGGACCCTCGGCCCAGTCCGGAACAGTTGCCCGCCAACCCGAAGTCGGCCATAGGGCGGGTTCAGGCTTGATGCTTCCCAGTCTCTCATCGCCCGGGAGGCTTGGCGAGGGCGTGTGTATCTACACCATTCTGATGCTGTCACGTGCCTTTCTTGGGATTTGTGTGACGTCTGACGGAAGTGACGTTTTGAGTTTTTTGGAAAAGGCGAGAAGTGATGGGGTGCAGGCATGATGATTACCTTGTGTCTGTTCAGTGGAGGTGCGTCGTTTCATATCCGGCCCATCTTATCCAACGAGACCCATTATATAAGGGCAATGTGCTCTGTCATTTGCACACATTTGCATAATTCTGCTATTTTTTCGGAGCTCTGCAGGGGGCTTCATTTTCCGACGAGGGCGACTACCTTTCTGGCAGCTGGCGCGGTGCTTTCCGTTCTGTGTTCTCCGACGTCGCTCTTCTTTAGGTACATTATTTTTCTTTGTTTTGATATGCTCCATGATTTAACTTGTACTCGTCCGCTCGGCGGGGAGGGGGTGTCAGGACCGGGGTCGACCTTGTCGCCCCCTTCTCAGGCTTAAGGTAACCAGCGCTGACGTTGTGCCCCCTTTTCTGCAGGCTTGCGATTCTGGCGAGAACCAAACAGACTGCACGGGCGGATCGATCTTTGGAACTTGCAAAACTGGCCGTGAAGGCGGCGACTGCCGAGGTTATGTCTGGCGAAGTCCTATCTGGCGAAGTATCTGGGTCGGCCACCGCAAGCGATCGGTCTTCTAGGGGGTCGACTGAGAGTTCTTTTGACAGTTCTTCTGAGAGGTCTTCTTCGGGAGAGGCGACAAGCTTGCCGCAGACTCTTGGGGACGGATCAGTTGAAGACCGGGGCGATGCCCTGATGGGGACTCAAATGGTTGAAGAGCTTGTTGTCGGTCATGTCGAAGAGGTGGAGAGGGAGATCCCGCCCCAAGGAAGTGCTCAGCGGAGCGGGCAAGCGACAGATCCGCCACGGATTTTGGATTTCTTGGGTTTCTAAATCTTTGCGGGAGATTGAGTCGGTTATTAGGCCTGGCGCGGAGGCCCTGGATGTTTTCAAGTATCTGATTGCGGAGCGATCTTGAAAACTTGTAATCTTTTTGCTATGACTTGTTGTAATTTTCTTTCTTAGTATCTTTTTCCAGTGGCTGCGACCATTTTGTCTGTAACTTATACACTTAATTTTATGTCAACGCCTATTTGCTCTCACCTTTTGGCATAGTTCGTTTAATCTTTTGGTGTAGTCGTTTTGTCACACACGGTCGGGCCTATTCGTGGCCTTGGCTTTGTTATTGTTTGCTTTCGTCATTGGGCAGTTTACCGGAACTCGGTCCAGATTGAACTCGCCGCAAAGTCGGGTGCGACCTTCTTTTATGGTTGCTTTTGTTTATGGCTGGATCGTCCGAACATGTTTCTCACTCCGGGTAGTTTACCGAGGCTCGTCTCGGCTCGGATATAACTCGTCCCGGGTGAATTGATCGTGTAGCTCCCAATGCGTAGTTCACTGAGACTCGGCTCAGGTACAACTCGCCCCGTTGGGATTTCGCGGGCTCGATTGTCGCCCGTTCTTTCTTATCCTGAAATTGAAAGCAAAGATCATCAACAAAGACTACAACTTGTTTGAAAGTTTCTGCTCTTTATTACACATAGGGGCATGCCTAATTAAAAAACCTTTACAGGAAAAAGAGTGCCCGTCATACAATAAAGCTTTTTCATGCTTGGTCAGTTTTCTTTGAGGGTATTGTTTGCGGCTTCTTTTCTTAACCCGGCCTCGCCTTGTAGGTTCATTCCCATGAGGTGGCAACGCCTGGCCGACCTGAGGTTTGCTTGCACCGACACCACGTTTCCTGTATCGTTGTAGAATTTCATCTTCAGGTGTATAGTGGAGGCAACGGCCCCCAATCGTCCCAACGTTGGGCGACCAACGATACGGTGGTATACGGATTTGCAAGGCAGAACCAGGAATGGAGTCTTGACCGTTTTATATAGTGGTTTCTCGGTGGTGTCGTCCCCAAATGTGACCATTAATTCCGAGTGTCCCAAAGGGGTGGTCGAGGACCCGTTGAAACCGTACAGATCGGTGCCTTGGTTCTGCGTGAGGTCGTCCCGGGAGATTTTAATAAACATCCAACACATCTTCAAAAATTATGTCGGCTGAGCTCCCTCGGTCGACTAACACTCTTCTGACCTCGACGTTTGCCATTACCGCAGTCATGATCATGGGGACATACTTGTTTGGCATCCCGTCGAGGAGGTCCTCGTCTCCGAATGCCAAGGGCGGTCGGTTCGAAATTCCTTTGCTGTCTTGTTGGTCCCTCCAGCTTCTAAGGCGCACCCGCCCGAAATAACCATCGCAACCGGGCGCCCTTTGGATTTTCTGGTGTCAGATTCTTCTTCAGACTCGCTATCTTCACTCTTTCCCGTCTTGGCGACTTCATTGACCCCCCCTTTGCCTTGTTGGGGGAGCGGGTGGACTTCTTATCTTCTTTCTCTTCCTTTCCATCGCCCTGACCCTTTTCTAGGTATTGAGTTAACTTTCCTATTCGAATGAGCTCCTCTATATCGTCTTTGAGCGCCATACATTTGTTGGTGTCGTGCCCGTTACTCCTGTGGTACCTGCAGTATTTTCTCGACGGGCGTTGGCCTTCTTTAAGGACGAGTGGTTCTGGCCGCTTCATTCCCTTGAATTCAGTGTTCGCGCACTCTGAATAGATCTGGGCATAGCTGGTGTTAAGCTTGGTACGCTCGGGGAACTTTCGAGAGCGGGGATCATGGTCTTTATGGTCTTTCCTCGATCCGCTATCTCGTGCGTCTTGACCTCTCTGAGCTACACCCTTTGCAACTGCTTGGTTAGCCATGTCGGCTTCCTCATAGTCCATGTATTTTTGTGACCTTCTGAGGAAGTCGCCCAGGCTTCGGGGTTTGTTGATGTCGATCTCGATTTCAAACAGGCTTCCACGCTTGAGGCCGTCAGCTAGGAAGTATAGTCGCATCTTGTCTTCTAATCCTCGGACACAGGATGCTTCTTTGTTAAATCGCTCCATGTACTCTCGCAGTGTTTCTCCCTCGCCCTGGCACACAGCCTTTAGCACTTCGACTGCTTTGGGTTTGATCCTGGAGGCATTGAACCTGGTCGCGAAGAGCCGGGCCAATTGCCTCCACGATGCCACGGAGTTGGGCTTGAGATCCCTGAACCAGGCGAGGGCCAACTTCTCCAAAGTCAATGGGAAGATTTTGCACTTAACGGGATCTTTGGCGCTCCTATACTGTATCATCAAGTCAAAATAATCTAGGTGGTTGTCAGGATCGCCAATCCCATCATACATGTTTAGGACCGGTGGTTTTTCTAATGAGCTCGGTATGGGGAACTCGTCAATTTCTTTGGTGAACGGGCCCATACGGGAGCGGCCACCGCCTCTTCGCCTGGGAGAACGATTTCGCTTCTTTCGCCCGTGGTGACATCTCCTTTCAGGGGAATGCGGTGAGTCAGACGAGGCAAGAGAGGAACCTTCGCCGGGTGACGTTTCAGAAGAACGGGTTGAGCTGGAAGAGGATGGAGGCGTTCGGGGAGGAGAACCCGACCTTCTACGGGGACTCTTACTAGGTGGTGATCGGTGTACGAGGTGCCTCCTAGGGGGGACCAGTGTCGCCTCGAGCGCGAACTCATGCCGGTTGGAGGTCGAGATTCTGTCGGTAGGCGAACGGGAGTAGGCGACGCCCGGGCCGCGGCTACTTCTTTTTCAATTTGGGTTAGTCGCTCCTCCTCCTGTGCCAGCGCCTGATTTCGACTGTTGAGGATGTCTAAAAGGTGCTGTACCGCGGTGGTGGATATGGTAATATTTGCCGTGGGCGGGACTAGGAGGAAGAACGAGAACCATCGCTTCTGCCGCCATCGCGATGCCTTCTAGTGTGGTTTGGGCTTGAACGGGAATTTCAGCCACGCTTCGGAGTCGTTGAGGTCGCTTGCTGGAAGGTCGACCTCGCGGAGCCATGTTGGTAGGTGATATAGCAAGAGATGAAGTTGGTGGGATAGCGCACGGGCTCCCACTGTGGTCGCCAATGTTCTGTACCTCAGTCGCCTTTGGATAAGAACGATCTGGAGTTGCTCGCTCGTGGGATGAGAACGAGTTGAATCCTGTCGCTCTGGCGGACGCTGTGAAGTCGTTGGCAGAGCCGGCGGGTGTACCTGCGATAACACTCCGACGCTCAAGTCAGATGGGAAGGAGCAAAGCAGGAAGTATGAGATGAGATAGAAATTGTGTACCTTTTCGGGAGGGATAGGCCTCTATTTATAGAGCTTGGTGGTGCCCCTTAGCCGTTGGATCGGTTTGGCTGATCGCAGCCGTTGGAGTTGGCTTTAGGCGCGCTGAATAAAAGCGGTATATTCATTTAACATTTATTTGTAATTTATGTTGGAATTTTAAATGAATTGTGTGAATTGAAAAAGTCCCACAATAGAAACTATGTGAGTGTTTATGAGTGGGAATCTCACCCATTGGGTTGGACCCCAAGGGGTACCCAATTTTGTGGACGGGTGATGACACACACAAAGTGACCACCACACACGCGCGCGCGCCGTGCCCGTCCGACCAGCTTGGCTTGTGGTGTATCTTTATTTCAGAAATAATTATTTTATATAAATAATATTATTTTTTATTAACCGAAACGTTTTGAAACGTTATGTGATTGAATTCACAATGAATTCATATGAAACGTTTTGATTCAAACATATATAAACAATATTAATTTTCCAACGGCTCTTCTCCAAAGTTTTCCTATATAAGGAGCTCTCTTGGTCATTCCAAAATGCACCAAAAGCTTGAAGATCTGGAATTTTCTCTTCAAGCTTTTTTCTCTTCTCCCTAAACAATTTTCTGGTTCTGGCTCTTCTTTGAAAGCTTGAGATATTTTCCAAGCTAAGAGTGGTTTTCATAACCATATAGAGTGGTTTCCATAAACCATATAGAGGGTGTATTTCTAGAGCGAATTTCTCACAGTGCAGTGAAAATTCGTAACAGTGTAACTGGGCTGTTTTATCCTGGGGACGCCGTGGTTGATAGCCTACTTGCAACTTTGAGTAGTGCCACGAAA
Organism: Astragalus membranaceus; assembly: GCA_039519185.1. Lineage (NCBI taxonomy): Eukaryota > Viridiplantae > Streptophyta > Magnoliopsida > Fabales > Fabaceae > Astragalus > Astragalus membranaceus. The sequence continues at coordinate 57,225,080 of CM076848.1, read as the reverse complement.
CGTCTTAAAGAGAGCGACCTAGTCCGCGACTCATCCCAGTAATATCTTCGGTTTATTTTAAAAATTAAAACACTGTTGTCTGGGGAAAGTTCTGGCTAAGGAAAGACTTGGTATTTAAGTGTGTCCATTGTGACCCACCTCTCTTTCCTGGGAACCTACTCGGATTAACAATTTTAAGACGTTTCGAATTCAGCCATGACAACCGAAGAAATTACTGGTACTGGTTCTGCTGCCTCTGACTTCAACAAACCATTCCGGTTTGAAGGAGCTCACTTCAAGCGTTGGCAACCAAAAATGCTCTTTTTCTTAACTGTGAAAAAAGTTGCCAATGTCTTGACTGATGACATTCCAGTGGCAAATGAAACAGCCACACCGGAAGAAAAGGATAAGACAGCTAAAGAAATACTCCTATGGAAGGAGCATGACTATCTCTGTAAGAATTTTATTCTTAATGGACTTACTGATGATCTTTATGATTATTACAGTTCTTGCAATTCTGCCAGGGATGTATGGAATGCTCTGAAAAAGAAATATGATACTGAAGAAGCGGGTGCTAAGAAATATGCTGTTAGCCGCTATCTGAACTACAAGATGACAGATGAAAAATCTGTAGAGTCTCAGTCACATGAGATACAGAAAATAGCTCATGAAATTATCTCTGAAGGCATGGCCTTAGATGAACAATTTCAAGTAGCTGTTATTATTGACAAACTTCCTCCTTCATGGAAGGATTTCAAGAATTCTCTGAGGCACAAAACCAAAGAGTTTTCTCTGGAAAGTTTGATTACCCGACTCCGAATTGAGGAGGAATCTCGGAAGCAAGATCAGAAAGATGAAGTCTTGTTTATTTCAAACAAGAAACCAGGAGCGGTTCTGAAGCCAACTGGCAAACCATTTAAGAATCAGAACCGTAATCAGATTCAAAAGAACCGCAACAAGAATGGGAACCTTCCTAAGGCCCCAAATCCTAGGCCACAACCTCCACCACAACCCAAGAATGATGCTGCTCCTCCCTTCAATTGTTTCAACTGTGGGAAAGCAGGTCATATGGCACGCAAGTGTAGGAACAGGCCAAATCCTGCCATGCAGGCTAACCTGACTGAAGAGCAATTTATTGCTATGATTTCCGAAATCAACCTTGTTGGTGGATCTGAAGGTTGGTGGTTGGACACTGGATCATCCATCCATGTGTGCAATGACCGTGCTATGTTCAAAACATACACGGCTGCTGATAATAAGAAAGTGCTGCTGGGTGATGCTCACACCACTAATGTTGCTGGTATTGGAGATGTGGAACTGAAATTCACTTCTGGAAAAACTCTGATTTTGAAAGATGTGAAGCACACTCCAGAGATAAGGAAGAATCTGGTTTCTGGTTTTCTTCTGAACAAGGCAGGGTTTACTCAAACTATTGGGGGGGATTTATTTACTTTGACCAAAAATAATGTATTTGTTGGGAAAGGGTACGCCACTGATGGCATGTTTAAGCTGAATGTTGAAATGAATAAAACTTCTCCTTTTGCTTACATGCTTTGTGATTTTAATATTTGGCATGCTCGTTTTTGTCATGTTAACAAGCGCGTTATATCAAACATGAGTAACTTAGGATTAATTCCTAAGTTATCTTTAAATGAATTTCAAAAATGCGAATTTTGTAGTCAAGCAAAAATTACGAAAACATCGCATAAATCAGTAATGAGAGAATCTGAGCCCTTGGATTTACTTCATTCTGATATATGTGAGTTAGATGGAACGTTAACCAGAAATGGTAAACGATATTTTATTACTTTTATTGACGATTGCTTAGACTACACTTTTGTATATCTTATGAAAAATAAAAGTGAAGCGCTTGACATGCTCAAAATTTTTGTCAACGAAGTTGAAAACCAATTTAGCAAAAAGATAAAGCGTTTTCGAACTGATAGAGGAACTGAATATGATTCCCAATTGTTTAATGATTTTTATAAATCAAAGGGAATCATACATGAAACAACTGCACCATATTCTCCCGAAATGAATGGTAAAGAAGAAAGAAAGAATAGAACATTTACCGAATTGGTAGTTTCTATAATGCTCTATTCAGGAGCTGCATCTCACTGGTGGGGGGAAATTTTGCTAACTGTTTGTTATGTCTTGAATAGACTTCCAAAGTCTAAGAGCAAAATTTCACCTTATGAGATCATAAAGAAAAGACAACCAAATGTGTCTTATTTCCGAATCTGGGGTTGCTTGGCTTATGTCAGGATCCCAGATCCAAAAAGAGTTAAACTCGCCAGTAGAGCCTATGAATGTGTATTCATTGGGTATGCAGTAAACAGTAAAGCTTACAGGTTCTATGACCTTAAAGCTAAAGTGATCATAGAGTCAAATGATGTTGACTTCTATGAAAATGAATTCCCTTTTAAATCTAGAAATAGTGGGGGCACTGGAACTAGTCAAGTTTCTGTGCCTAAGAATGTTGATAACAACGAACAAAGGGAAATAGAACCTCGCAGAGGTAAGAGAGCACGTGTTGCTAAAGACTATGGACCAGATTATTTGGTCTATATATTAGAAGAGGATCCAATGAGCATTCAAGAAGCATTGTCTTCCTTGGATGCAGATTTGTGGCAAGAAGCCATCAATGATGAGATGGATTGTCTAGAGTCTAACAAGACATGGCACTTAGTGGACTTGCCTCCTGGTTGCAAACCCATTGGTTGTAAATGGATTTTGAAAAAGAAACTAAAGCCTGATGGCACTGTTGATAAATACAAGGCTCGCCTTGTAGCCAAAGGTTTTAGACAAAGAGAGAACATAGATTTCTTCGACACATATTCACCCGTTACTAGAATTACATCCATAAGGGTACTAATTTCGTTGGCCGCAATTCACAATTTGGAAGTACACCAAATGGATGTTAAAACTGCTTTTTTAAATGGTGAATTAGAAGAAGAAATCTATATGGAACAACCTGAAGGGTTTGTAGTTCATGGGCAAGAACACAAGGTCTGTAAGTTGGATAAGTCTCTATATGGTCTAAAACAAGCTCCTAAACAGTGGCATGAGAAGTTTGATAATCTAATTGTATCGAATGGGTTTAAAGTGAATGAAAGTGACAAATGCATTTATTACAAAACCGAAAATGACATTTGCACTATCATATGTCTCTATGTAGACGACTTACTCATATTTGGATCAAACATTCATGCCGTAAAGAATGTGAAATCACTGTTGTGTAACAACTTTGATATGAAAGACCTCGGAGAAGCAAGTGTAATACTTGGCATCAAGATTACTAGGTCCGAGAAAGGAATTTCTTTGGATCAATCTCATTATATTGAGAAGATCCTAAAGAAATACAATTACTTTGACTATAAACCTGCATGTTCACCATACGGTCCGAGTGTCAAACTTTTTAAGAACACTGGTGACAGTGTAAGACAAACGGAATATGCGAGCATCATTGGCAGCCTAAGGTATGCCACTGATTGTACTAGACCCAACATTGCCTATGTTGTGGGATTATTATGCAGGTTTACTAGTCGACCTAGTATAGAGCATTGGCACGCTATTGAAAGAGTCATGAGATACCTTAAAAGGACCATGAATCTCGGGCTACATTATCAGAGATTTCCAGCTGTACTTGAAGGGTACAGTGATGCTGATTGGAATACTTTATCAGATGATTCCAAAGCAACCAGTGGCTATATATTTAGTATAGCTGGTGGCGCTGTATCCTGGAAATCTAAGAAACAAACCATATTGGCTCAATCCACTATGGAGTCTGAAATGATAGCACTAGAAACTGCTAGTGAAGAAGCTACTTGGCTAAGATGCTTACTAGCAGAGATTCCCTTATGGGAAAAACCAATGCCAGCTGTGTTGATCCACTGCGATAGTACCGCGGCTATTGCAAAGATAGAGAACCGTTATTATAACGGTAAGAGACGACAAATACGTCGTAAGCACAGTACTGTGAGAGAATGTATCTCAAAAGGAGCTGTGAGAGTGGATCATGTACGCACTGATATGAACTTAGCTGATCCTTTGACGAAAGGACTAGCTAGGGAGAAAGTCCAAAATACATCTCAAAGGATGGGACTACTGCCATTAGAATCATGAGTCACTCACGATGGTAACCCGACCTAAAAGACTGGAGATCCCAAGAATTAGGTTCAATGGGTAATAACAAGTTGTGAAGTGATACGAGATGAACATGCTATAATGAAAAAAAGAAGCATGATTCCTGAAGCAACTTAAGGTTGAGGCAATAAAAACTCTTAATGAGATCTATACTCTATGTAGAGTGGAGTACCTAGCTACAGGAGTACTCTTGGTAGACTCACCTTTGTGAATGTGGAAGTAGGGCCGCTTCCTATGGAATCGTTGGCAAGATTCCTAGAGCGTTCACTAAACTGGGATAGACGTGCAAGGCCATAAAAGCACGGGCTTATAAGAATACACCCAAAGAAAAAGTTGTGTGTGGTTCTGATGTTCGAGATAGAGTTCAAGACTACGAGTCACTCTTGTTGAATCGAAATCCTAACTGCTATGTAAAGGTTCAAGTCGTAGACACCTTTGCTTATGCACAATCTTACAGAAGCGTTAGACGCTATTTCTAAAACTTCTTTTTAAATTCAAGTGGGGGATTGTTGGAATTTTAAATGAATTGTGTGAATTGAAAAAGTCCCACAATAGACACTATGTGAGTGTTTATGAGTGGGAATCTCACCCATTGGGTTGGACCCCAAGGGGTACCCAATTTTGTGGACCGGTGATGACACACACAAAGTGACCACCACACACGCGCGCGCGCCGTGCCCGTCCGACCAGCTTGGCTTGTGGTGTATCTTTATTTCAGAAATAATTATTTTATATAAATAATATTATTTTTTATTAACCGAAACGTTTTGAAACGTTATGTGATTGAATTCACAATGAATTCATATGAAACGTTTTGATTCAAACGTATATAAACAATATTAATTTTCCAACGGCTCTTCTCCAAAGTTTTCCTATATAAGGAGCTCTCTTGGTCATTCCAAAATGCACCAAAAGCTTGAAGATCTGGAATTTTCTCTTCAAGCTTTTTTCTCTTCTCCCTAAACAATTTTCTGGTTCTGGCTCTTCTTTGAAAGCTTGATATATTTTCCAAGCTAAGAGTGGTTTTCATAACCATATAGAGTGGTTTCCATAAACCATATAGAGGGTGTATTTCTAGAGCGAATTTCTCACAGTGCAGTGAAAATTCGTAACAGTGTAACTGGGTTGTTTTATCCTGGGGACGTCGTGGTTGATAGCCTACTTGCACCTTTGAGTAGTGCCACGAAACGTCTTAAAGAGAGCGACCTAGTCCGCGACTCATCCCAGTAATATCTTCGGTTTATTTTAAAAATTAAAACACTGTTGTCTGGGGAAAGTTCTGGCTAAGGAAAGACTTGGTATTTAAGTGTGTCCATTGTGACCCACCTCTCTTTCCTGGGAACCCACTCGGATTAACAATTTAAAATCTCAATTTAACATAATTTGAAGTTTTTAATATTGCAAATACTGCAAATTTTAAAATTAAAAATTCCATACATGCAAGTCAAATTTTTATTTAATTTAAAATTTCAATATATTAAGAAAAAATATTATTAAAGCTATTAATCATTGACAGCAAAAACTCTTATGTTTGTTATGAATATGTTGAAAGCTCTCAATATAAAGGTCTCTACAATTTGAATTTTAGTATTCAGTGTATTTACTCAGGCAATTAATTGGAATTTTATATTTGAATTTTTATTTAATTTAAAATTTCAATTTATTCAAATCAAATTTTTAAATATTACAAAACTTTGAATTTAAAAATTTCAAAATTTTAAAACTTCAACATCAAACATAAATTATTACAATTCGAATGCAAGTAGCATTATGAATACCATTTAGAGTCCAATGCATTCTAAAACTGGCTACAAAATTGATCTTGAAATGAACCAATTTCCTCAATCCCTTTTGTTTACCTATAACAAAAACAAATCCAAAAAATAACAATAATGTAATGAAGGTAACATGAAAGATAGTTAATTTTTTAATAAACATACATGTAACCATTTTCTTTCCAAGTAGCACCTGCCGCCTGTTGGGTTTAGAAATGAGATTGGAAAGAATTTCAAGAACATAGATAGGGTCTATGAGGTTGGGTGGGAATAGTATTGGGAAGTGTAACATCCCAAAGTAATTAATTTAATTACTTTGATGCTTGAACCATTTAACTAGCGCCTAACCCGTGTGATGCACGGGGCCAAAGCTTTAGGGTCTACTGAAGCATTATAAGACCAAAATTAGATTAATAGTAATTGAAGTCATATTTTAACAACTAAGTTATGTTTAGCCAATAAGAGAAAACTATAAGGTAGAACATATTTGTTGCGAAATTAATTTTCATTTTCACTAATCTGATTACGGAGGAATCAATTTCCGCTATTTGAACAGTTAAAATTTCTAGTGAACCATAAAGTACCCTTAAAATATAAAATTACGAATGTTGTATAGAATGAAAAGAAAGTAGTTACTGAGAGAAATGAAATTGCTCCATTAAAATATAGACAACAAATGATAATCAAGTAAGTCCTTATCACATTACATAAAAGTTCTTTTTTTCAACAAACAGGTTACTAAGGAACAAACTCTGCATATTTGAACAGTTAATTTTTTCCAACCGCTTAAGAACCCCAAAACACACTGTTTTGCATTACTATTTCCTTTGAACAACTAATTTTTTTTAGTCTCTAAATTACCTTAGAACACAGTGGCTAGCATCACACTTTACATAATTTATCGGGAAATTAATTTTCATTTTTCACCAATCCGATTATTGAGGAACAAACTTCATCTATTTATAGATATAATTTTTTTTTTCTTAAATTTAAATTATACTTCAAAAATAAAAATATAAAAAATGAGAAGAAAAACAAAAGAGAGGGGAGGAGGGGTTTGGCGCCAAAGTGGGGAGTGGATGTATATATAAAGATATTTTCATTAATAGAAGGGGCCCAACTATAAGGTAGAACATATTTGTTGTGAAATTAATTTTCATTTTCACTAATATGATTACGGACGAATCAATTTCCGCTATTTGAACAGTTAAAATTTCTAGTGAACCATAAAGTACCCTTAAAATATAAAGTTACGAATGTTGTATAGAATGAAAAGAAAGTAGTTAGTGACAAAAATGAAATCGATCCATTAAAATATAGACAACAAATGATAATCAAGTAAGTCATTATCACATTACATAAAAGTTCTTTTTTTCAACAAACAGGTTACTAAGGAATAAACTCTGCATATTTGAACAGTCAATTTTTTTCCGACTACTTAAGAACCCAAAACACACTGTTTTGTATTACTATTTCCTTTGAACAACTAATTTTTTTTAGACTCTAAATTACCTTAAAACAGAGTGGCTAGCATCACACTTTACATAATTTATCAGGAAATTAATTTTCATTTTTCACCAATTTGATTATTGGGGAACAAACTTCATCTATTTATAGATCTAATTTTTTTTCTTAAATTTAAATGTATTCTTAAAAAATGAAAATATAAAAAATAAGAAGAAAAAAAGGGGGGAGGGGGGTGGGGGGTTGGGGGGAGGGGGGATGGGTATTTGAACAGTTAATTTTTTTCCGACTACTTAAGAACCCCAAAACACACTGTTTTGTATTACTATTTCCTTTGAACAACTAATTTTTTTTAGACTCTAAATTACCTTAAAACAGAGTGGCTAGCATCACACTTTACATAATTTATCAGGAAATTTATTTTCATTTTTCACCAATCTGATTATTGAGGAACAAACTTCATCTATTTATAGATCTAATTTTTTTTCTTAAATTTAAATGTATTCTTAAAAAATGAAAATATAAAAAATAAGAAGAAAAAAAAAGGGGGGGAGGGGGGTAGGGGGTGGGGTGGGTAGGGGGTGGGGGGAAGGGGGTAGGGGGTGGGGGGGAGGGGGGTGTGGGGGTAGGGGTGGGGGGGGAGGGGGGAGTTTGGAGGGAAAGTGAGAAGTTTGGAGCCAAAATTAGGTGTAGGGCCCACTTAGAGACTACCCTTGGATTTATATTCTTTGATTATTTTAAATAGTGCTTGATTGATAGTTTTATTAATTGATTGCTAAATTAAATATTGATTGATGTGGGTCATTTCACCCGCACTCTGTAACACCCTGATATTTCTAGCTTGTAGAAAATACCAAGATATACTTTCATAGCATACATCAGAGTATTATTCCTGTTTATGGACATTGAACAATACTAAAACTTTGACTAAACATATCAAAGTACCACTCGCATTTAAAACTCCACACCGAAGTACATAATACATAAGTCTCACAACTAAACGTCCTCGCCTCAAACCTAGAGTTCAACATCCAAATACAGAAATAAAGTGGAAAACCAGTATACAACTTTAAGTACAAGTACAAGTCATATAATCGAAGTTCCCAAAACAAAATAACATAAGCAGCGAGTAAGTCTTCAACACCGATGCGGAATATCACTTAGCCATATTTCACTGCTTTTGACTTTCCCTGTTTCTCTGAAAAACAACAATATTAAAGAGTGAGATAACATTATCTCAGTGAGTCCTATCAATTTACTAACTCTAGCGATTCAATTATGTATCATATTATTCGTAGTCCGAGTCCGGATAACTATGTGCAACATTTAACCGTAGCCCAAGTCTAGATAGTTACATAACATTAACAACTAGCACAACACCTTTCGAGGCACCTTATTCAGTATCTTTTAATGCTCTAGGTGAACTCAATCCACTAATCCTTTCATCAGTGGGCAAACAAAGAAGGGGCATAGGGTAAGGGCCCATGACTTCCCTCCCCTAGTATGCTATCTCGTAGAGGTCGTCACCCCAGTTAATTCAATTATCAATCGGTTACCAAAACCACAGCGGAACACCAAGTCTGTATCTTTAAGTTCATTATAGTGGTTACCAAAACCTTAGTGGAACACCAAGTCCATTTCATTAACATTTATCACTAGAACCAGATTTTAACCCATCCAATTAACATTATTTATAACTTAGGGAATTATCCCCCAATTCACTTCAACTTAACCAATTACAATGGACAAGGGTTGTTTTATCATCACATAATGTTGGGGGAGGGATTAGGATAGGTTTGGAATCGATTAGGAAGGATTCAGACACATTTTTAAAATTTGGACAGATAGATACGCACGACTCGTGCTGAAAGGCGCACGGTCCGTGCGCGAAATGAAAAATTTGCAGTCAGTATCAGAAGGAACCGCACGGTCCATGCCTGATACATAGACCTACAAAATGGCCAATTCGTGCAAATTTCGACTCCGTTTCGTGTCTGAACTCCGTTCCGATCGATACCTAACTCATCAACCTTCGATAACTGTAATTTATCCACTCCAAACAATCATCAATTCAGCAATTATCCATCAATCAATCACCATATAAGTCATCCTTAAACACTTAATTTTTATTGGAAACGGTTTTGACTCGAAAACGTATAAATCGATTATCGAAACAGAACAGGCCATCAACATTCAGAAAAATAAAATCCCTAGCGAGTATAGAACTCACCTCTTGTGATGAAAATCGCACACAATACCAAAACTCCGTGAACTCGAACGAACCGGAACTCACAAACTATCCCGAATCCGCTCCAAACATCGAAACAGACAAAGGATATGGGTAGAATTTCTCAAAGACTACGACTTTGAATTAAATTATTACCCTGGAAAAGCCAATGTGGTAACAGATGCATTAAGCAAGAAGTCTCTTCACACCTCTGAGTTAATGATGCATGAGATGGCTCTCTTAGAGTCTTTTAGGGATCTCAATTTGAAGGTGAGACCTAGAAGAGACCGTTTAGTGTTGAGTCATATTCAAATTTTGAGTTCGTTGAGAAATTTGATTAGATCAGCCCAAGAAGTTGATGAGGAGCTTCAAGCTCAGAAAGGATTGCCTGGTTTCACTAAGGATAGTGACAGTGTGATTTGCTTCAATGGTAGAATTCTTTTACCCAATGATGAAGACATTAATAAGCAAGTGTTAGAAGAAGCTCATAAAAGTCAATATTTCATACACCCTGGGTCTACCAAGATGTATCAAGATTTGAAGCAATTATATTGGTGGCCAGGAATGAAAACGGAGATTGCAGAATTCGTGTCTCGATGCTTAACTTGTTAAAGGGTTAAGATAGAGCACCAAAAGCCTGCAGGCCAGTTGCAACCGTTGAATATACCTAAATGGAAATGGGAAAGTATTTCTATGGATTTCGTGATGGGGCTTCCACGGTCCCAAGCTGGTAATGATTCTATGTGGGTGGTTGTAGATCGTTTGACCAAGTCGGCTCATTTCATTCCGGTTCGTTCAAACAATACAGTTTCCAAGTTAGCAGATGAGTACCTTGATCAGCGGTCGTACGCGGATCAAAATAATTTAAAGGGTAAATATAGTATCAAGGAAAGAGACCTTGGTCGTCGCACGGGGACCGCTAACTACTGAAATTACCAAAATCAAGAATGAAATTAGCAATATAAAACAGGGGGTTTTTGAAGAACAATTACTATTTGAGGTGTTTAACAATCTTAGAGTGACAATCGATTCACCGATTCTGGATGCACGTATCGGATTTATCATTGGTTCCAAATATTCGTGCAAGACTCGTTCAAGGTTTCAGTTCTTGATTGATAATAAACTAATCAAGCAAGCCTCAATTAGTTATACGAATTCACACCGTTTTAAAGCAAGTGTCAAAACAACGTGTTCAATCAATCGTGAGGGTGAACATTGCAAACAAAGAATTCAATTGTGGAATTGATAGAGAAGAAAGAACTGAAAACTAAAAGCGAAATAAACGAATTAACATTAGACACCGAACCTCAAAATCTGTAGACGGTAGCCTTTCACCGATGAATCAACTTAGGAGTTTAGGCTTCCATGAAGGCTAGAACACAAAAGTTTTATAAAGTATATGATAATGCGTAAGAGGAGTCAAACGGCTGCTGACTATAATACCCTACAATCTCAACCATAGAAGAGATACCAGGATACATTTTAAAGCATACATCAGAGTAAAATTCTTGTCTATAGATATTGAACAAAACTAAAACTTGATGAAAACTCATCAAGCGATCACTCATATTTCATACCTTCAATTAGAAGTACATACTTAACATAAAAACCATGTTTTGATATCCTTCCCACATCCTAATGTTCAATATCCATAAATAGAAATAGCGGAACGATATACAACTTCTAATACAAGTACAAGTCATAATATCGGGATACATCAGAAAACTAAGGGAACAACATAGGCAATAACTAAAACTCCACGATCTCCATGGACTCCATCATGTGCACTACCTAACTGTGCTTCGTGACTTTTACTTTTCCCTGTTTCTCTGTAAAAATCACCACATATAAAGGGTGAGATTACAAATCTCAGTGAGTTCTATCGAGATCCCTCACAACACACTATCGGTTCGTTGTGCATCATTTTAATCGTAGTCCGAGTCTGGATAGCTACGTGTAACATTAACATACGCACAACCCCGACAATCAATTTATGATTCTCGGTGAACCCCAATCCACTAATCCTTTCATTAGTGGGCAAACTTGGAAGAGGGGGGCCTAGGTTATGGGCTCATGACTTCCCCGCCCCTAGTATGCTACTCCACTACAAGAAAATTGGCTTTTTCGGCGGACAAAATTCGCCGGAAAAGCAAAAAATCTGCCGAAAATGTGCACTTTCCGGCGGATTTTTGCCGCCGGTAGCCAGCTCGCAGCAAACGGATTCCGGCGGAAACACCCAAAAAAATTCGCAGGAGTTTATCCGCCGAAAAGTCCTCAAATCCGCCGGAAATTTCCTGCGGAGTATCCGTCGGAAAGTCCACTAATCCGCCGGCAATTTCCGGCGGAATATCCACCGGAAATTTCCAGCAGAGTATCCGCCGGAAAGTCCACCAATCCGACGGAAAAACCGTTTTTTTTAAAAATTAATTATTTTTAAAAAATAAATATTTTTTTAAAAAATCGTTTTATTTAAAAAATTAATATTATTTTATTAAAAACTTTAATTAATTATTTTATTAAAAACTTTAATTATTGATAAAAAAAAAATTTAATAATTAATTATTTTACTATTTAAAAAACCATTTTTTTATATTATTTTAAATAATATTATTTTATTAAAATATTTAATTAATTATTAAACGGTAGCGTAAACCAAAAAATAATCAACTCAATATTTAATCATTACTAAATCAGTGGCGTTCAATTACAATTATTGATAAACAAAATAATAGTAAAAAACTACAATTGGGTAACAACCGAGCCAGATCCAGCATCACTCGCAGTATCACTGTCACTCCCACTCCCATCAGAGGCAACCGCGGGCATAATCATGGCGGCCTTGAAGCTCCCTGATAGTATGTTAACGAGGCTTCCACACTCTCAACACCCCCATACTGTAACACCCCAATAAATTCTAACATGTAGAATTACCGAAATGCACTAAATGGCATACATCAAAGTAACTTCTTGTTAATGAATATTGAACACAACTAAAAATTTCGATAATACATGTTAAATGGTTCTCTGAACCTCATTAACTTCCTGAAAATGCTTAAGTTTCACAACTTAAGACTTATACAATCCTGGTGTTCAATGTTCAAAAACATAAAGTAGCGGAAACGATTTTACAACTTAAACAGTGAAAGTCATACAATCGGTAACATAACTAAAAGAAGATACAAAGGACTAAACATGAAATCAAATCTTCCAAGACTCCATGAGTCGCACCGGCTAACAGTGCTTCGTCGCCTTTGCTTTCCCCTGCTTCTCTGTAAAAACCACAATATATAAAGGGTGAGATAAACATTATCTCAGTGAGTGCTATCGAGACCCCTTAACTCTAGCGGTTTATTATGTTTAACTTGAACTCATGGCTCTAATAAGCGACCATGTGGACATATATTTTACCTCTTGTAATTTGTAGCCCTGATAAGCGACTACGCATTACATTTCTTGGTGTAGCCCTAATAAGCGATTACAGATCCCGTCTTTTACTTTTCTTTAGCTTAACACAACCCGAGATATAATGCTAGACAATCTTGATTGCCCAATATCTACGGAAACCCCAATTCGAAATTCTATCCGAATAATGCTAGGGTCCTAGCTTTGGATTCATGACTCCCCTCAGCTAGGTATGCTAAATAACTTAGGGTCGTCACCCTAGATATACACATTTTATTTGGTGTATACCATCACCTTTCTTTTTGAGAAAGTAATCTTCCTTTCCTCTTGGGAAAGTAACTTAGTTTGTTTTTACATGGATTGAGAGTTTATATAGCTTATATAGACTTACAATCAATTAACTTGTCATGACATGATGGAACTCGAAGTCCGTTTTCTTAACATGATTTGTATACACCCGCGTTCACTATAGTTCGGTTTTTCCAACATTCTTAACTTTCAAAACAGAGCATTTTATAGTTTTATTTACACCTCTGGATAGACCTTTCAATAAGCTTTAAAACGCAACTGAAAACACCTCAATCGGATTCCCGGATCAAAAGTTATCGCGAAAACAAAATCGGTAAAGTTTGCTGAAAATTTACACTGTGTCGCGACGCGAACAGGTTCCGTCGCGACGCGAAAAGTAACAGATAGATTTTTCGTTGCAAAACAGTGTATGGTCGTGAGGCGACGGCCACGGGTCGCGACGCGACCGTTGGCAGAAGTATTCAAAAGTGACTTTTCGAAATTCCGTTTTGTTCCGTTTCGCTTTCAATCCGGTGCCGAGACATTTTAGGACTTCCGTGACTTAAAAACAAACATTTCAACCAGCAATTCAGTCATATTTAGCGAAAGCATTAAAATCAACAAATCAGTAAAAACATATATATTCACCGAAAAACCGTAAAAACGCCATTTTCCCGAAAACGGTTTTTGACTCGATTCTTTTTAAAACGAAACGCGAAGAACCTTGATTCAGAATCATGCACACTCAATATCAACAAAATATCCCTAAGCGAGTATAGAACTCACTAATTGCGATGAAAATCGCAAATGCCGAGACTTTAACGAATCCGAACGAACCGAAACGCCCGAACTCTCCCGAATCCGCTCCAAAGTGTTACGAACTCAACTAGGACTCGATTTTGATTTTGGAACAGCAACCAAACTCAAATCCCAGCTACTGAACTTCCTTCTTGTCTACAGAATTGGCGTCTCTCGAACTTTGGCGATTCGAACCGAAATTTGACGAACCAACATTTCCAACTCCACATCCGTCTTCCATCATCAGTGAGCAGTTTTGCAACACGTGTATCTTGGTCAAATCGTGGCCAAAACCCCTCAAACCAGTACCCATTGTGTAGATAATTTTGTCTAGTTTCATGATAAACTCTAATTTAGTTCATATTTAGATATATTTTTTGGGCTATTTTTAGAGCAATTATTTTGATCCAAATAAATAAATAACTTACTTTCCTCTTTATTTTGCAGCAAGGCTAGAAAAAGATAAAAAGAACAAAAGTCCATTTTAATACCTACTTTGCTCCATATTTGGGCAGAAATAAAGAAAATAAAGTCTAGTCCTCTATCTTAAGAACTGGATGTGGACAAATCCAAAAAGAAGCATAAGCCCAATTTAGTTGGACAATCACACAAGGTGAAAGAGCCCAACCCAATTTAAGATGGAAGCCCACTTCATGGTCAGGAAACAACTTGTGCCTTACCCTAGGTAAACAATATTAAAAGGAAGCAACAATAAAAGGGGGAAGGGAGCGCATACATACAGGGGGAGTATTTGGTACCAGTTTTTGACACCATGAGAGAGCTCTGGAGCAGAAAAAGGAGACTAAATTCTCAAGATCAGAAATTTCTCTATCCGGGTTATTTTTATCTCTGTAATTTATGACTCCTAATTTTATTCCAATGTTCTTGACTAGTATGGATAGCTAAATCCTCTTCTAGGGTATTAGGTGGATCTTGCATGTTTAGAGACCTTTTTATGTTTTAATTTATACTTTGAATTCCTGGTTTTTATTTCAATTGATATTATCCTATTGCTTTTATCACATAATTAGGATTGACAACCTTTGCATGTTCATAATCAATTAGTTGATCAGCGACCGTACTGCAATTAGTTGGTGGACCTATAGGATAATTGAGACTATAATTAATGAATGACCAAACTTTAATTTAGTCTTCCAATCATTCAACCTTTTTGTACTTTATGCTTTTTTTTAAAATTTAAATTCTAGCATGACCAAACTAGGGTTGATTTAGGGAAAAGAATATTAATCGCGAATGACCTAACTGGTTAATAGCTTTAGTAAAGAGATTGGTAATTGAATAAAATAAGGGGATTCAGGTAGAATTAGACATAGAGGAATCGAAACTTGCAAGTGAAACAGTGACCCTAGGCTTCTCTCCATTGGTTAAACTTTACAATTTGAGTTCGTGCTTTTTACTTTTTCTTATTTTAGTTTCTACAATCACCAATATTTGTTAGTCTAAATAATAATTAATCTTGAGTAGTTTGGTACTTATTAATTAATCCCTGTGGAGACGATATTTTTTATACTACTTCTGCGATAGAGTACACTTGCTCTAAGTGTGTTTTTAACACAACAAGTTTTTGGCGCCATTGCCGGGGATTAATTTAATATTATTAAACGAAAAAGATTTTTTATTGCTTTAGACATTTATTTTAATTCTTGTTTTAATTTAATAAAAAGAAAAAAAAATTATATTTAGTTTTATTTTATTAGTTAGTTTTATTTTTATTACTATTACTAGTGCATGCTCACCCGCTCCCAGGAGCCTATTTTGGTTTTTGATCAAGAAATTGAAAGAACTGCTCGAAGGATAAGAAAAGAGACAAGAGTGATGGCTGCCAATCCGAGAAGAACTCTTCCAGACTACTTTACGCCCATAGCGAATATCACTACAAGCATAGTCAATCCACCTATGCAAGCTACTAACTTTGAGCTCAAACCCAGCTTGATTCAAATGGTTCAGAATTCAACTATGTTCAGAGGTGCACCAACAGAAGACCCGCACACCCATCTTAGAAACTTCTTGAGGGTGGCAGACTCAGTAATTTGTAATGGTGTCACTCCTGATGCCATTAGAGTGAGATTGTTTCCATGGTCATTGGCTGACAAGGCATCTTCTTGGCTAGACTCTCAACCTGCTGAGTCCATTACCACTTGGGATCAACTGAAGCAAAAATTCTTGACCAAATATTTTCCTCCAGGTAAGACTACTAAGATCCGAGGTGCAATAATCAGCTTTGCTCAACTCGAGCAAGAATCTTTGCATGAAGCTTGGGAAAGATTTCAATACTTACTCCAAAGTTGTCCACATCATGGATTTGAGAAGTGGAAATTGCTTGAATATTTTTGCAACGGATTATCTTCTCAAAATAGGGGAATTATTAATATGGCTTGTGGGGGCTCTCTAATGAATGGGGAACCTGCGACAGTATATGACTTAATTGCAGAGATAGCAGCCGATAATGCCTAATGGGAGACAAGTGACAAACACATCAAGAAATCAGCTGGGATCTACAAGGTTGAAGATGACACTAATGTTAACATAAAGCTGGATGCTCTCGCTAAACAGGTGCAATCTATAATGAAGGTACAAGCTCAATCTAATCCAATAGTTACCTCCACTAGTGACATCACAAATGATCTCTGGGGAGGCCTAACTGAAGAAGTCAATTATCTTGGTCAGAAGAAAAGTGAGTTAAGGCCTGGTATGCAATAGGATTTAGTTAGATACATGGAAAAAGTTGGACACCCGTGCATGGGTGTTTTAGCCAATTACATGGACAGGACTGATGAGAGGTTGCAATCCATTGAAGAACTGATAAAAGCACAGGGCCGGCCAACAACCTCAACTGAAGAGGCCAATTATGTTCAGAATTCCAACCGGACCCAAAATGACCCTTATTCAAACACTTACAATCCGGGTTGGAGAAATCACCCTAATTTCTCTTGGGGAGGACAACAAAAGGAGCAAAGCTCGAACTCCTATAAGCCTCCACATGTGCAAAGGCAAGAGGAGAAAAAGTTGGACACCAATGATGTGTTGTCAAGGTTTATGCAGCAGACAAATGAAGAATTTGGAAACCTAAAGGGGAAAATCTCAAATCTCATTACTGTGTTGTCTCAAAGGCCTCAAGGCTCACTACCTACCCAAACTGAGCCTAATCCAAGAAATGAGCATTGCAAGGCTGTCACTCTTAGGAGTGGCAAAGAGCTGGTTCAAGAAAACAATCAAGATGGGCGGGTGCCCGAGAAAGAAATACAAGCTCCTACTGAGGGGAGCACTTTTGAGGAAAGCAAAAAGGAAAGGGAGAAATATGAGCAAGCAAAGGTAAATGTTCCTTATCCTCAAAGACTTAAAAATGAGCAGCATGATAAGCAATTTGCCAAATTTCTTGAAATATTTAGAAAATTGCATATCAACATTCCTTTTGCTGAAGCTATTGCTCAAATGCCTAAATATGCCAAATTTTTAAAAGAAATTATTTCTAACAAAAGGAAGTTAGAAGGCTTTGAGACAGTTAGGCTTAATAACGAATGCTCTGCTATAGTTCTAAAAAAAGTTACCACCTAAGCTTAAAGATCCAGGTAGTTTTACTATCCCTTGTACAATTGGTAACTCTCATTTTGAAAAGGCTTTATGTGATTTAGGGGCAAGTATAAATTTGATGCCTTTTTCTGTTTTTAGAAAGCTTGGTTTGCAGGAACCACATCCTACTAACGTCACTTTGCATCTAGCTGATAGATCCATTGCCCACCCCCGTGGAGTGGTGGAAGATGTTTTAGTTAAAGTTGATAAGTTTATTTTCCCTGCTGATTTTGTTGTATTGGATATGGAAGAAGATGAGGAAGTGCCAATTATTTTGGGGCGTCCTTTCTTAGCTACAGGAAAAAGCTTAATTGATGTTCAGCAGGGAAAATTGACTTTGAGATTTGGAGATGATGAAGTTGTATTTCAAGTCTTGAACTCATTAAAAAATCCATCCTCATTTGCTTCTTGTAATTTTATTCAAGCTATGGATATTAATGATGTGGTTACCTCTGAAAGTTTTGATGATTTTAGAATTCAGGACCCTCTAGAAAAAGTACTTACTTTGCAGGGACTTGGCATATTGCAGGGTGGTGAGGAAAAAGAGTTCTTAATGTTTTTGCAGGCTCACCACCCTCAGAAAAATTGGAGTAACTATAGATTTGAGGAATTGGAATGGGGTGATACTCCAAATCCCAAACCTTCAATTGAAGAGGCTCCTGAGCTTGAATTAAATCCTCTTCCTTCAAATGTAAAATATGCTTTCTTGCATCCCCCTTCCTCTTTGCCTGTGATTATTTCTGCAGATTTGACAGATACCGTGGAGGATAAGCTTTTGAGGGTATTAAGGGCCAACAAAGAAGCCTTTGGATGGTCTATTCATGATATAAAAGGCATTAGTCCCTCAATTTGCACTCACAAGATTTATATGGAGGATGATTACCAACCTCGGGCACTACCTCAACGCCGCCTCAATCCTAACATGAAAGAGGTGGTCAAAAAGGAAGTGATTAAGCTTCTTGATGCAGGTATCATCTATCCTATCTCTGATAGTAAGTGGGTAAGTCCTGTTCAATGTGTTCCTAAAAAGGGAGGTACTACTGTAATGGAGAATGATAAAAATGAATTAATTGCAGTTAGGAAAACTACCGGGCGGCGTATGTGCATTGATTATAGAAAATTAAATGATGCCACCCGAAAAGATCACTTCCCCCTTCCCTTTATTGATCAAATGCTTGAGAGAGTGGCAGGTCATGATTATTATTGTTGTTTGGATGGATATTCCGGTTATTTGCAAATACCAGTGGCTTCTGAAGATCAAGAAAAAACTACTTTTACTTGCCCATATGGAACATTTGCATATAAAAGGATGCCATTCGGCTTATGTAATGCCCCTGCCACTTTCCAAAGATGCATGATGGCTATTTTCTCTGACTTGGTTGAAAAATGCATTGAGATATTTATGGATGATTTTACTGTCTTTGGATCCTCTTATGAGGATTGTTTACATAACTTGAATTCAGTGTTGCACAGATGCAGGGATACTAATTTAGTGCTCAATTGGGAGAAGTGTCAATTTATGGTACGAGATTGCATTATTTTGGGACACAAGGTGTCCACTAGAGGCATTGAAGTTGACCCCGCAAAGGTGGAGGTAATTGCAAAGTTGCCCCCACCCAATTCTGTTAAAGGGGTCCGTAGTTTTCTTGGCCATGCTGGCTTCTATAGGAGGTTTGTTAAAGACTTCTCAAAAACTGCAAAGCCTATGACTGACCTCTTGGTTAAGGAGGCCACTTTTGATTTTTCTGACACTTGTTTGAAGGCTTTAAATTGTTTAAAGGAAAAATTAATTAGTGCCCCTGTTGTTGTTGCCCCCGATTGGTCGCTTCCCTTTGAAATTATGTGTGATGCTAGCGATACTGCCGTGGGGGCTGTTTTGGGGCAAAGGAAGAATAAGGTATTCTATACCATTTACTACGCTAGTCGCACTCTTGATGATGCTCAAAGAAATTATACTACCACAGAGAAAGAGTTGCTAGCTGTAGTATTTGCATTTGACAAGTTTCGTCATTACCTTGTTCTTTCTAAAGTTATTGTTTACACTGACCATGCTGCCATTAGATATTTGCTTGGAAAACGGGTTGCTAAACCCAGGTTAATCAGGTGGATTTTGTTGCTACAAGAGTTTGACTTGGAGATTAGAGACAAGAAAGGCTCAGAGAACTTTGTAGCTGACCACCTCTCAAGGCTTGACCATAGTGTGATGCAGGCCTCAAATGATGGGGAGATCAAGGAGGTTTTCCCTGATGAGAGACTTTTAGCTATTTCTACTATTCCTTGGTTTGCAGACATTGTCAACTATTTGGTGGGTAAGGTTGTTCCCCCTGATTTTTCTTTTCAACAAAAGAAGAAATTAATTTCTGATGCTAGACACTACTTGTGGGATGACCCGTACCTATTTAAAGTATGCGGAGACAAGGTTATTAGGCGTTGTGTGCCTATGGATGAGGTAACTTCTATCCTTGAGCATTGTCACTCTAAAGAGGTAGGTGGCCACTTTGGCAGAAATAGAACTGCATATAAAGTTTTACAATGTGGTTTTTATTGACCTACTATATTTAAAGATGCTCATGAATTTGTGAAATCTTGTGATAGTTGTCAAAGGAGTAACAATATTTCTAGGCGTCAAGAGATGCCTTTAAACAACATTTTGGTTTGTGAGATATTTGATGTATGGGGTATTGACTTTATGGGGCCCTTCCCTAAATCTTTTTCAAATCAATATATTCTTGTTGCTGTAGATTATGTGTCAAAGTGGGTAGAAGCTGCAGCCTTACCCACTAATGATGCTCGGGTGGTAGTGAGATTTTTAAAGAAAAATATTTTTACAAGATTTGGCACTCCCCGAGCAATTATTAGTGATGGTGACACCCATTTTTGCAATAAACAATTTGAAAATCTTTTGAGCAAATATGGTGTCACTCATAAGGTGACAACTCCCTACCATCCACAAACTAGTGGCCAGGTTGAAATTTCAAATAGAGAGCTGAAAAGGATTTTAGAGAAGACAGTCAGTGCATCAAGAAAAGATTGGTCTTTGAAACTTGATGATGCACTATGGGCCTATAGAACTGCTTTTAAAACCCCCATTGGGATGTCTCCTTACCGTCTTGTTTTGGAAAATCATGTCATTTGCCTGTTGAATTAGAGCATAAAGCACTTTGGGCTTTAAAATTTCTAAACTTTAATGCTCGGCTTACAGGTGAAAATAGGTTGCTGCAGCTCGATGAATTGGATGAGCTCCGTCTAGAAGCTTATGAGAATGCCAAGTTATATAAGGAGCGAACTAAAAAGTGGCATGACAAGCGCATCCAACAGCGTGAATTCCATGTTGGTGAGAAAGTTTTAATTTATAACTCACGTTTGCGTCTCTTTCCAGGAAAGTTGCGCTCAAGGTGGTATGGACCCTACACTGTTACTCAAGTTTTTCCCTTTGGAGTGCTTGAGGTATCTCATGAAGATGGCACCACTTTTAAAGTCAATGGACAGCGTGTGAAGCATTTTGAGGAAGGGCTGAGTCAAGTGAGCTATGTCACTGCCCTCAAGGATTGACTCTAGTACCGTCAGGCTCGGGACGTTAAACAAGCGCTTTGCGGGAGGCAACCTGTGTTTTATTTTCTCTCATTTTTGTTTTGTTTTTTTTTCTTTTTTAGGAATAAGCTCCAACTACAAGCTCTCTCAGGGAAGTCACTCTTACTCTCTCATTTATTTATTTTTGTGCCAATTTGATATTTTGCATTGAGGACCATGCTTTATGCTAGTGTGGGGGAGGAGAGTTTAACTTTGGCAATTCATCTCTATTAATGCATATACCCACTACATATGTTGATAGCATTTTTTCTGGCTAGTTTTGGACATAAAAATTGAAAAAAATAGAGATTTTGCCTTTAGGGGATCCCATAATTAATTTACTTGACAAACTTGTGCTTAATTGTAACCGTGAGGTTGTCCTTCGGAAGCTGATAATTAGCATTGTGCCTCTTGAGTACTTTTTGTGAACTAGCTTCTAAATGTGAGATCTGAGCCTTCATAAGGAAATTGATACGAAATCATAAATTTTTACCCCTTTTCTCTCTATGAGTGTGTTTCCCAATTTGCTACATTCTAAAATTTGTCTTTTGACCATTTCAAGGCGAAAATTGATTTGCATCATGTAAAAAGATTTGGGGAATTTAGGTATTTTTCTGGCCTCAGAGTTGTTTGTTGAATTTATCCATTAGTTGCCCCCTTTGAGCCTATTTGTTATATTTTTTCTTTGGTACCCAGATATAATTTTTTCTTTTTTTGTGGTAACCATTTGAAATTAAATTTGGAGCAACTATTGAAAGTTACAATTTTGTCCTGTATTTCAATTGTTTATCTCATCGGGACATAAAAACAAAATAGGAGTGGCTAATGTGGTTACATGTACCTTTTCCTCCTAAGAAAAATATAGAAAAATGAAAAGTTGAAAAAAAAAGAGAACAAAGGAAAACAAGAAGGAAGAAAAGGCACATCAAAAGAATGAAAGAGCCAAAGGGCAAATCCAAAAAAAAAAAGAGAGCTGACTCAATAGAAAAATGTGAAGAAGGAAGTGATATTAACTTTTAGTTTGGACAAAATTTGTAAAATAGATAGGAGCTCCATATTTGGTTTCAAATGTTACTATTTGTTTCTTGTCTTTAGCCCTTTGATTATCCCTTTCTTCATATTTCCTACCCTACATGAATTCACCCTGGCCCCATTACAACCCATAACACCCAATCTTTTGCATGCATGTGAACTATTTAGTGGAGATTTGGTCAAATTACAAGCTTATGGTAATGTGCATTTTGTGGAAACTTGAGTGAATATTTCCCTAGTCCCTAAACACTTAGAGAGATTGTGAGCGAGTGCCCTTGTTCACAGAAATGTATTCCTCAGGGACATGAGTCTCTAATTGGGCAACCTTTTGACACCTCATGTGTTATATTATCTACTGCCTGTCATTGTTGCTGTTAATTTTGGGAGCCTCATTTGGCTGTCTCTATTATTTATTTGAAAATTTTGTTGAGCTGGAAATTTGCTTGAGGACAAGCAAAAGTTAAGTGTGGGGGAGTTGATAAACTCTAATTTAGTTCATATTTAGATATATTTTTTGGGCTATTTTTAGAGCAATTATTTTGATCCAAATAAATAAATAACTTACTTTCCTCTTTATTTTGCAGCAAGGCTAGAAAAAGATAAAAAGAACAAAAGTCCATTTTAATACCTACTTTGCTCCATATTTGGGCAGAAATAAAGAAAATAAAGTCTAGTCCTCTATCTCAAGAACTGGATGTGGACAAATCCAAAAAGAAGCATAAGCCCAATTTAGTTGGACAATCACACAAGGTGAAAGAGCCCAACCCAATTTAAGATGGAAGCCCACTTCATGGTCAGGAAACAACTTGTGCCTTACCCTAGGTAAACAATATTAAAAGGAAGCAACAATAAAAGGGGGAAGGGAGCGCATACATACAGGGGGCAGACAAACTTTGACGGAGGAGAAAAGAAGAGAATTAATTAAAAAGGGTCTTGCATAATTGAGAGAGGAGCGTGAATTGCAAAAGGGGAAGCCGTAACACACCACACATATGCTACAGTAGCCGCGTACAACAACAAAGACAACGCAGGAACGGTAGCACCCGCAAGTTGAAAAGGAGAGTATTTGGTACCAGTTTTTGACACCGTGAGAGAGCTCTGGAGCAGAAAAAGGAGACTAAATTCTCAAGATCAGAAATTTCTCTATCCGGGTTATTTTTATCTCTGTAATTTATGACTCCTAATTTTATTCCAATGTTCTTGACTAGTATGGATAGCTAAATCCTCTTCTAGGGTCTTAGGTGGATCTTGCATGTTTAGAGACTTTTTTATGTATTAATTTATACTTTGAATTCCTGGTTTTTATTTCAATTGATATTATCCTATTGCTTTTATCACATAATTAGGATTGACAACCTTTGCATGTTCATAATCAATTAGTTGATCAGCGACCGTACTGCAATTAGTTGGTGGACCTATAGGATAATTGAGACTATAATTAATGAATGACCAAACTTTAATTTAGTCTTCCAATCATTCAACCTTTTTGTACTTTATGCTTTTCTTAAATTTAAATTCTAGCATGACCAAACTAGGGTTGATTTAGGGAAAAGAATATTAATCGCGAATGACCAAACGGGTTAATAGCGTTAGTAAAGGGATTGGTAATTGAATAAAATAAGGGGATTCAGGTAGAATTAGACATAGAGGAATCGAAACTTGCAAGTGAAACCGTGACCCTAGGCTTCTCTCCATTGGTTAAACTTTACAATTTGAGTTCGTGCTTTTTACTTTTTCTTATTTTAGTTTCTACAATCACCAATATTTGTTAGTCTAAATAATAATTAATCTTGAGTAGTTTGGTACTTATTAATTAATCCCTGTGGAGACGATATTTTTTATACTACTTCTGCGATAGAGTACACTTCCTCTAAGTGTGTTTTTAACGCAACATTTCATATGGTTCAGGTTTCAAACAGATGCACCCAGTATTCAGAGAGCTAACACAGAAACAAGGGGACTGGGTTAAAACTGGCTCTAATTAAAAACTGAATCTTGTGAACACGATAACTCCTTTTATTCTCAATGAAATCGGATGGTTCTTGGGCCTAAACTGAAGCACTTCGTGTCTAGTTTCTAAAGAGACGGAAGTGAGCTCAAACGGAGGTATGTACAGTAAATCACGAAGGAAACATCAAAGGGTGTAAAAACTATTTTCTGCAGAATTGGTGTTGCACTTGAAACTTCAGCCTAAATTTCGAAGTCCAGTACCTCAAGCTACTGAAACTTCTTGGACAGCAAATCACTTCGAATTTCAACACTGAACTTCCTCTTCCACAGACATGCAATACTCTCAGCAGCTCATAGAGCACTAAGGGAGTCCAAGGCAAGCTAGAAACACCCCCTCTCTTCTCAAAATGGTGAAGGAATGCGAAAATGGTGATCTGAAGATGGAGTAGGGTGATGGTGATTCTAGTTGTATCAGTAGATAGAGGTGGAAAACTGAATTGAATGGTGGTGTTGGAAGGGACATGCACTAAGGATCCTGGAATTTCCTTCCCCTCTCCCTCTCTTCCTCCTTCGCACTCTCTCCTCTCTCTCTCTCTCTTGTTCTATTTTTTGGTTCTGTTTCAAATGACTTGTGTTGTTGGGTGTTAGGGGTTCAGCTGGTCACTTATGGCTTGGGAATTTACCCTAACACACTTCAGCTACTTGTTCTACCCCATGAGACTTCTATTAGCTATGTATTCTAACTTAATGCATTTTCAACTTAGAAATTAAACACACTAGTTCTATTAACTAATCAAACACATAATTCACTTTTCAAACACAATAAATTTATTTAATTATATTAATATATAACTTAACCTCTTGCTAATTTCAATAATTGAGATTAGCTAAATGGGGGATGTTACAATCACCCCAACTTTTAAAAATTTTGTCCTCAAAATTGAACAAACATACCTCAATCGAAAAGATGGGGATATTTCACCCGCGTGTTTTCCTCTACTTCCCATGTCGCTTCGTCAGGTGAGGCACCGTCCCAAAGCACCTTGACAATAGGAATTGATCTCGTCTGGAGCGCTTTCTCGCCACGTTCGATGATCCTGATTGGTGTAGGCTGATAAAATAAATCCGGTCGGATGTCAATCGTTTCATAACTCAACGGTTGACTCAGATCGGGGATGTACTTCCTCAATTGCGATACATGAAACACGTCATGCAATCTGGGTAATGCGGGAGGTAATGCAATGCGATACGCTACTGGCCCAACTCGCTCGATAATTTGGAAGGGCCCAGTATATCGAGGACTGAGCTTCTTCGCTCGCAGTGCAATACTGGTACCAATGGTTGGAGAAAGTCTCAAAAAACATGGTCTCCTTCTTCAAATTCTAACGGTTTTCTCCTCTTATCGGCGTGGCTCTTTTGCCGACTCTGAGCGGTCTTCATTCTCTCCCTTATCTGACGGATCTTTTCCGTAGTCTCACGGACTAAGTCCGGTCCCAACAATCTCTGCCTACCTACATCCCACCAACACAATGGTGTCCTACACTTCCTCCCATACAATGCCTCGTATGGTGCCATTGCGATACTAGAATGGTAACTCTTGTTGTATGAAAATTCCACCAATGGAAGATGATCTTCCCATCGGCCTCCACTATCAAGTACACATGCTCTCAACATATCTTCCAATGTCTGAATTGTTCTCTCAGTCTGTCCGTCTGTCTGCGAATGGTAAGCGGTGCTAGCACACACCGCTGTTCCCAACACCATATTCAATGCTCTCCAGAATCGTGATATAAACTTGGGATCACGATCACATACGATACTTGTAGGGATTCCGTGCAACCTCACAATGTTCTTGAGATACTCATCTGCTAACTTAGAAACTTTGTGATTCGAACGCACCGGAATAAAATGGGCGGACTTGGTCAAGTGATCCACCACTACCCAAATGGAATCATTTCCGGCTTGGGACCTTGGCAACCCCATGACAAAATCCATAGAAATGCTTTCCTACTTCCATTCTGGCACATTCAACGGCTGTAACTAACCGCCTGGCTTCTAGTGCTCCGTCTTGACCCTTTGACAAGTCAAGCATCGGGACACAAACTCTGCAACTTCGACTTTCATACCCGGCCACCAGTACAACTGCTTCAAATCTCGATACATCTTGGTAGACCCAGGATGTATTGAGAATTGACTCTTATGAGCCTCTTTTAAAACCTGCCTCTTAATATTCTCATCATTCGGCACACAGATTCTCCCATCAAAGCAAATCACACCATCACCATCTTCGGTGTAATTCGGCAACCTCTTCTGCGCTTGTAGCTCTAAGTCAACTTCTTGGACTGAGCGAATCAGATTTCTCAAGGAACTCGAAATCTAAATATCGCTCAACACCAACCTGTTCCTCCTCGACTTCACTTTCAAATTAAGATTTCTAAACGATTCCAGCAATGCCATCTCATGAATCATCGACTCTGCAGTGGATAGACTTCCTACTCAAAGCATCGACTACAACATTAGCCTTCCCTGGATGGTACTTCAATTCAAACTCATAGTCTTCCAGAAACTCTACCCACTTTCTCTGCCTATTGTTCAGCTCCTTCTGGTCAAACAAATACTTAAGGCTCTTGTGGTCACTAAAGACTTCAAAATGAGACCCATACAGGTAATATCTCCAAATCTTTAGGGAAAACACAATTGCCGCCAACTCTAAATCATGATTCGGGTAATTCTCCTCATGTGGCTTCAACTGTCTTGAGGCATAAGCAACTACTTGTTGATTCTGCATAAGGACACATCCTAAACCCTTACCAGAGGCGTCACAATAGATTTGAAATCCTACGGACGGATCTGGAAGAATCAGGACAGGTGCAGAAGTCAAACGACTCTTCAATTCCGCAAAACAGTCATCACAGTCTGAGTCCCAAACAAACGGCTGACCCTTGCGAGTTAACCGAGTGAATGGAAGAACCAGCTGGGAAAATCCTTGAATGAATCTCCGATAATACCCAGCCAATTCCAAGAAACTTCTCAGCTCAGTAACCGTAGATGGTTGTTCCCAGTCTACCACATCTTCAATCTTACTGGGGTCCACAGCAACACCGGATAGGGATATCACATGGCCCAGAAATTTAACTTCAGACATCCAAAAATCACATTTGGATGGCTT
This sequence comes from Astragalus membranaceus, assembly GCA_039519185.1. Lineage (NCBI taxonomy): Eukaryota > Viridiplantae > Streptophyta > Magnoliopsida > Fabales > Fabaceae > Astragalus > Astragalus membranaceus. The sequence goes on along the minus strand of CM076848.1, from coordinate 57,197,689 downwards.
AGCATACAACTTCTCCTCCCAGAGCACGTTCAGAACAATTCGGAGATGCTGCACATGCTCCTCAGTTGTCTTAGAGTACACCAAGATGTCATCAATGAACACTACAACAAACTTGTCCAGATAGGGATTAAAAATCCGATTCATATAATCCATGCATATGGCTAGAGCATTGCTCAAACCGAAGGGCATCACTACAAATTCGTAGTGTCCATACCTCGTACGGAAAGCGGTCTTCGAAATATCCAAAGCTCAAACTACGATTTGGTGATAACCTGACCTTAGATCAATTTTTTTGAAAATACTGAAGCTCCTCGCAATTGGTCTAGCAAATCATCGATCCTTGGTAGAGGATACTTGTTCTTAATAGTCACCTTATTCAACTGACGGTAATCAATACACAACCTCATACTTCCGTCCTTCTTCTTGACAAGTAACACGGGAGCACCCCATGGTGAGTCACTCGGTCGGATAAACTGTTTGGAAATCAACTCTTCTAATTGGGTTTTTAACTCTTTCAACTCTAAAGGAGATATCCTATACGGAGCTATAGAAATTGGCCCAGTGCCCGGAACCAACTCTATAGAGAACTCCACCTCACGATCCGGAGGTGACGAAGAAACTACATTAGGAAACACGTCAAGGAATTCATTAATCAACTTGTACAGGAGGTAAATCTAGACCTGTCTCAGTGGATGCAAACAACAACATGACATAAGCTTCTGCGCCTTGAAACAAATAGTTATTGGTTGAAGTGAATGAAATAACAGTTTCAGAATTGGTCGGTTGTAGCTCCACTGATTCGGAGGCAAAACCGATAGTCCGATGAAAACAATCAATAGTCACATGGTTGGCAGTCATCCAACTCATACCTAGGACAATATCCACATTCTCGGTGGAGTGTCTGTAGCCTTGACTTTCTGAGCATTTGCAGTGTAGACCCACTCTCAAGCTGAAGTAGGCTTATCTGACTCTTTCTTTTCCTCTTTTTGGGCACTCTGGATTTAGTGACCCTCTTTCTTAAAATATAACCACCGACTCGCACCAGGATGATATTCACCTCGGTGGGATTCCTACCAGCAAAACACTTGGAGAATCTTGAGGAATCATACGACTGCACTTTCTTTCCTTTGATAGGTTACCTTTTAACTTTGCATTCGGAGTTGATGGCTTAACTACCTTCTCCTTTCCAACATTCCCTAAGATGAAACGGGTTTTAAGGAACTTCGGTCTTGGTCGAGGACTACGTCTTGGTCATCCTTCCATAATTCCGCTTATGATACACCAAGTATTGAGTTGATCATGCTCAATGTCTATTAGCATCACAAGTGTAATTACAACAAAGACTAACAAGGAATCGACTCAACCCTAAACTAAGCTAAGCCCGACTAGGTCGAACCGCTCTGATACCATAATGTAACACCCCGATAAATTCTAACATGTAGAATTACCGAAATGCACTAAATGGCATACATCAGAGTAACTTCCTGTTAATGAATCTTGAACACAACTAAAAATTTCGATAATACATGTTAAATGGTTCTCTGAACCTCAATAACTTCCTGAAAATGCTTAAGTTTCACAACTTAAGACTTATACAATCCTGGTGTTCAATGTTCAAAAACATAAAGTAGCGGAAACGATTTTACAACTTAAACAGTGAAAGTCATACAATCGGTAACATAACTAAAAGAAGATACAAAGGACTAAACATGAAATCAAATCTTCCAAGACTCCATGAGTCGCACCGGCTAACCGTGCTTCGTCGCCTTTGCTTTCCCCTGCTTCTCTGTAAAAACCACAATATATAAAGGGTGAGATAAACATTATCTCAGTGAGTGCTATCGAGACCCCTTAACTCTAGCGGTTTATTATGTTTAACTTGAACTCATGGCCCTAATAAGCGACCATGTGGACATATATTTTACCTCTTGTAATTTGTAGCCCTGATAAGCGATTACGCATTACATTTCTTGGTGTAGCCCTAATAAGCGACTACATATCCTGTCTTTTACTTTTCTTTAGCTTAACACAACCCGAGATATAATGCTAGACAATCTTGATTGCCCAATATCTACGGAAACCCCAATTCGAAATTCTATCCGAATAATGCTAGGGTCCTAGCTTTGGATTCATGACTCCCCTCAGCTAGGTATGCTAAATAAATTAGGGTCGTCACCCTAGATATACACATTTTATTTGGTGTATACCATCTACCTTTCTTTTTGAGAAAGTAATCTTCCTTTCCTCTTGGGAAAGTAACTTAGTTTGTTTTTACATGGATTGAGAGTTTATATAGCTTATAGAGACTTACAATCAATTAACTTGTCATGACATGATGGAACTCGAAGTCCGTTTTCTTAACATGATTTGTATACACCCGCGTTCACTATAGTTCGGTTTTTCCAACATTCTTAACTTTCAAAACAGAGAATTTTATAGTTTTAATTACACCTCTGGATAGACCTTTCAATAAGCTTTAAAAAGCAACTGAAAACACCTCAATCGGATTCCCGGATCAAAAGTTATCGCGAAAACAAAATCGGTAAAGTTTGCCGAAAATTTACACTGTGTCGCGACGCGAACAGGTTCCGTCGCGACGCGAAAAGTAACAGATAAATTTTTCGTTGCAAAACAGTGTATGGTCGCGAGGCGACGGCCACAGGTCGCGACGCGACCGTTGGCAGAAGTATTCAAAAGTAACTTTTCGAAATTCCGTTTTGTTCCGTTTCGCTTTCAATCCGGTGCCGAGACATTTTAGGACTTCCGTGACTTAAAAACAAAACATTTCAACCAGCAATTCAGACATATTCCAGCGAAAGCATTAAAATCAACAAAATCAATAAAAACATATATATTCACCGAAAAACCGTAAAAACGCAATTTTCCCGAAAATGGTTTTTGACTCGATTCTTTTTAAAACGAAACGCGAAGAACCTTGATTCAGAATCATGCACACTCAATATCAACAAAATATCCCTAAGTGAGTATAGAACTCATCGATTGCGATGAAAATCGCAAATGTCGAGACTTTAACGAATCCGAACGAACCGAAACACCCGAACTCTCCCGAATCCGCTCCAAAGTGTCACGAACTCGTCTAGGGCTCGATTCTGACTTTGGAACAGCAACCAAACTCAAATCCCAGCTACTGAACTTCCTTCTTGTCTACGGAATTGGCGTCTCTCGAACTTTGGCGATTAGAACCGAAATTTGACGAACCAACATTTCCAGCTCCACATCCGTCTTCCAGCATCAGTGAGCAGTTTTGCAACAGGTGTATCTTGGTCAAATCGTCGCCAAAACCCCCTCAAACCAGTGCCCATTGTGTAGATAATTTTGTCTAGTTTCATATGGTTCATGTTTCAAACAGATGCACCCAGTATTTAGAGAGCTAACACAGAAACAAGGGGACTGGGTTAAAACTGGCTCTAATTAAAAACTGAACCTTGTGAACACGATAACTCCTTTTATTCTCAATGAAATCGGATGGTTCTTGGACCTAAACAGAATCACTTCGTGTCTAGTTTCTAGAGAGACAGAAGTGAGCTCAAACGGAGGTATGTACAGTAAATCACGAAGGAAACATCAAAGGGTGTAAAAACTGTTTTCTGCAGAATTGGTGTTGCACTTGAAACTTCAGCCTAAATTTCGAAGTCCAGTACCTCAAGCTACTGAAACTTTTTGGACAGCAACTCACTTCGAATTTCAACACTGAACTTCCTCTTCCACAGACATGCAATACTCTCAACAGCTCATAGAGCACTAAGGGAGTCCAAGGCAAGCTAGAAACACCCCTCTCTTCTCAAAATGTTGAAGGACTGCGAAAATGGTGATTTGAAGATGGAGTAGGGTGATGGTGATTCTGTTTGTATCAGTAGATAGAGGTGGAAAAACTGAATTGAATGGTGGTGTTGGAAGGGACATGCACTAAGGATCCTGGAATTTCCTTCCCCTCTCCCTCTCTTCCTCCTTCGCACTCTCTCCTCTCTCTCTTGTTCTATTTTCTGGTTCTGTTTCGAATGACTTGTGTTGTTGGGTGTTAGGGGTTCAGCTGGTCACTTATGGCTTGGGAATTTACCCTAATACCCTTCAGCTACTTGTTCTACCCCATGAGACTTCTATTAGCTATGTATTCTAACTTAATGCATTTTCAACTTAGAAATTAAACACACTAGTTCTACTAACTAATCAAACACATAATTCACTTTTTAAACACAATAAATTTATTTAATTATATTAATATATAACTAAACCTCTTGCTAATTTCAATAATTGAGATTAGCTAAATGGGGGATGTTACACATACGCTTGGCATATGGCATGCGTATCAGTAAGGATGTTTCCAAAGTGCCTGTTGTTGACACCACGAATACAAGGGCCAACTTTCATGACAAAGAAAAAGGCAACTCTAGTCTCCAAATCTCATTTGGAATGGAAATCCTTCCAGCATTTCGTTCAATGAAGGTAACGAATTGGATCATACTTGCAAGAGAGGAATTTCAAAAAGAGATTTAGTAGAGAGAAGAAGAGAATTGGTAGGGGTCTGAAGAAGAAGTGTGGAGAAGAGATTTATATAGGAAGATAGGAAGAAGGAAACGAAACAGTCACTATTCACGAAACCGCCGCAAATAGCATTTACCGGCAGATTTATGACATTTTCGGCGGATCTTAAAAATAAAATTTCCCGCATTTTTTCAAAAATTTCCGCCGGAAATGACGTTTCCGGCGGATTTTAGACACGTTGTAGCCGTATATCCGCTGGAAAGTCCAAAAATCCACTGGAAATTTCCGGCGGATAATTCTCCGGAAAGTCCACAAATCCGCCGGAAAAACCTTTTTTTTAAATTAATTATTTTTAAAAAATAAATATTATTTTTTTAAAAAAATCGTTTTATTTAAAAAATTAGTACTATACCCGTGCATCCGCACGGGCCGATCGCGTTACGTGATACGATTACCTCAAATAGAAACGTTAATTTGAAATCTCATTAATCTAAAATCAATTGTAAAATATAGAGGATGATTTGAAATCTCATTAATCTAAAATCAATTGTAAAATATAGAGGATGACTTGCATACGTACAGGTACTGTCGTGTTATTTTTATGAATAAATTTAGACAGTATTTAAATAGTCTGAACATTACCCCATGAAAATAAAGAAAAATTTTAAGTAGATAAAAAATGAGTTTCAAATAAAAAATTGATAAATATAAAAACTAAAAATGTAAAAGTATCATTTAAAAACAATATGTGCATTTATCCTGTGTGTTTTTATATATCAGTGCAGTGTTTTTTATATATCAGTGTTGTTATTCCATGTTTTTATTATATATCAGTGCAACTACCCCGTGTTTTTATATATATCATTGCAGTTAACCCCGTATTTTTTATATATCAGTGCAGTTGTCCAGTGTTTTTTTATGTATAAGTGCAGTTATCTCATTGTTTCAATTGATTATTTGAGTTGATTAGCAGATTATTTTAGATAGTAAAAGATAGATAGTAGATTATCAATAACAAATATTTATCCCATTTTTTTATATATTAGTGACAATTATTTGTCGTTTTTAGGTATTATTGACGAATATTTGTCACGTGTGTTTTAAATATTAATCAGTTTAAATAGTCATTAAGTCTTCTTGTTTTTTTAGATAGTAGGATTATAGTAGTCTTCAAAAATTATAATTATCAATGGCAAATATTAATCCTGTGTTTTTTTATATATCACTGCAGTTATCCCGTGTTTTTTTATATATCAATTCAGTTATCTAGTAGTTTCAATTGATTATTTTAGTTGATTAGTAATTATAGTAGATAGTAGATTATCAATAAGAACTATTTGTTTTAAATATTAATTAAATATTCCTTTCTTACCATTGATTAGTAGATTATAGTAGATCATTGCAGTTATCTCGTGTTTTTTTAGATAGTAGGTTTATAGTAGTTTTCCAAAATTATAATTATCAATGGTAAATATTAATTATAAATAGTCAAAAAAAAATTATAAATATCAATGGTAAATATTAATCCCGTGTTTTTTTATATATCACTACAGTTATCCAGTGTTTTTTATTTATCACTGCAGTTATCTCATAGTTTCAATTGATTATTTTAGTTGATTAGTAGAATATAGTAAATAATAAAAGTATTAGATTATCAATAAGAAATATTTGTTTTAAATATTAATTAGTAATTTAAATAGTCATTAAGTCAAATATTAATCTCACTACGCCAAAAGTGTGAAAAAAGAGTGCACCCATTAGTAGCGCTTCCCAAAAAACGCTACTGGTGGAACAGTTAACTAAATGCGTAGCGTTTTATTCAAAAACGCTACCCATTGCAAAACACGCTCATCCAATGAGTAGCGCTTAATCCAAAAACGCTACCCATTGCAAAACACGCTCATCCAATGCGTAGCGCTTTCTCTAAAAACGCTACCCATTGCGTAAACACGCTAATCCTTTTTTTTAAAAACAAAAAGAAAAGGAGACTCGTTAAAACCTTCTGATGCAAAACCCTCATTAGGGATAAAAACAGCAAGAAGGAAAGAGTACTCCCCCCTATTTCATTAAAAAATAAAAAGCAAAATTACAAAAAGCAAGGGGGGACATAAACCAAAACCCCTGCAAACAAAAATTACAAAAATTACTGTCTGAAACGAAAAGAAGGAAGACCAACCATATTACGGTTAAAATCATCCTGAATAAAAGTGGGAATAGAATTCCACCATTGGAAGCCAGATAGGGTAGTTCCATGAGACGCATGCTTATCAGCACAGTGATTTCCTTCCCGAAAAATATGAGTGCAACTGAAAGTCATGGATTTTAGAAGACCCATGCAATTCAGCCAGCGGTTGCGGATACTCCAAGGCACAATGGAATGAGACGAAATGGCCATAACAGCAAGCTGAGAATCACTCTCAATCCATAAACGATGCCAACCTTTATGGAAAGCCACCTCAATGGCTACCATGATTCCAACAAGCTCAGCATGCAGAGCGTAATTTGTACCAATAGGAAGCATGAAGCAACCCAGAGATTCAGCATTACTATCGCGAAAGATACCCCCACAAGCAGCTAAACCAGGCGAACCCCTAGCAGCGCCATCTGTATTACACTTAACCCACAAGTAAGGAGGGGACTTCCAAATAACCTCAATAATTGTCGGAGCCTTACGAGGCTTGAAATCAACCGAAAACGCTTTAAGAATCAAAAAATCCTGCATGGAGTTTGACGTGGAGCCCTTGCTGAAATTACCAGAAATGCTCACATTTGTCGTGATCAAGTTCTTCATGTGAGTGGGCAAGATCTTCTTGTTGTCAAAACGAACCTGATTCCGAGAGTGCCAAATAGCCCAAAATACATTAATAACAGCGGCGGTAACAACATCTTTCACTTGGTTGGACCAAGGGCGCTGACAAACCTCAAAAATCATCTCCGGGGAGGAAACATTAATATTAATTGAAAGCTTACCACTAAGCCAGTCCCAGAGCTTCTTAGCGAAAGAACACTCACAGAAAAGGTGCAATGATGTCTCATATTCCGCTTCACAAAGACTACACATGGAAACAGTTCCACAACCACGGTTTCTAAGCTGCTCATCTGTAGGCATACTGTTATGAAGGATACGCCAGACAAGAAGAGATTTGGAGGGAGGGATGACACTACTCCAAATATTTCTGAACCGCCTAATAGGCTGCCCAATAGCCCTATAATGAAGATAAGCAGTCTTAAAAGTAAGCATACCATCTGTAGAGTTTTTCCAAATCAGTTGATCCTGAAAGTCAAATGAAGGCAGATCTTTTTCACGAAGGAGCGAAGCCAGCTGAGGAAAGATATTAGAAAGAGATGCTGGAATACGCCAGTGACCATTCTGAATGAAGTCACAAACACGGGCTCTTAGAGAGTTCTGACGATGCTCAGGGACATTGAGAAGATTTACCAGAGGGTCCGACATCCACGGATCTATCCAAAAGTTAATACAATCACCTTTACCAATTTGCCATATGCAGTTTTCATGGATATCGGATAAATGAGCACGCAAAGTACCCCACAAAGACGAACTGATATGATAAGAGATCGTAGTCCTATTTCTGAAAACCCGAGATCTTAATAAGACAGCCCAACTGTTCTGGGAAATGCAGAGTTCCCAGCTAAGCTTAAGACAGGGTGCCTTATTTGTGTCTTTAAGGGATCTAATCCCGAGACCCCCCTCAGATGTTGGTTTACAAACCTTATGCCACGCCACTGTAACCACTTTACGCTGGTTGACGTCACCAGACCAAATGAAATTTCTGATCCAAGAATCGACCTTATTCAACAGAGAGGTAGGCCATTTGTATATCAGGAAGCTGTACACTAACATACTTTGAACAACCGACTTGACAAGCTGCGCTCTTCCGGCAATAGAGAGGAGCGAAGCTTTCCAAGCTGATAACTTGGCTTTAATCTTGTCAGCTATAGGCATTAAATAACCAGCTTTAGGCTTACATTTGAAAATGGGGATGCCCAGGTAGGTGAACGGCAGCTGGCCAATAGAGAAGCCCAGTAGCTCGGCAATGTGACACTGGCGTTGATTGGGAACAGCGCCCAAATGAACGGTAGATTTACTGGAGTTAACAATCTGACCAGAAGCCTCCCCATATTTGTTAAAGAAGTTGAGAAGACTATGAATATTTTTCAGCGAAGCTCTGCAAAAAATCATGATATCATCCGCATAAAGGGTATGAGATGGAACCTGAGTGCCTCTAGGACCATTAATTAACTGGAGATCCCCATCATACACCAACTTGGAAATGCCTCTGCTCAAAACCTCCTCAGCCAAGCAGAAAAGAAGGGGGGAGAGGGGGTCCCCTTGATGCACACCCCGCTTGCAGCTAAAGTACCCAGAAGGCTTGCCATTGACTGAGATTGAAAGCTTTGCAGAATGTAAAAGAGCATTAATCCAATTACAGAATTTGCTATTAAACCCAAAAGCCTTTAGGACTCTAAGAAGGAAATTCCAATCCAGAGTATCAAAAGCTTTCTTAACGTCAACCTTGAGCGCCATATTACCACCAAAAGCCCTATTATGAAGCATATTAATGGCTTCCGAGGTTAAGCAGATGCAGTCCAATATATTTCTACCGGGGATGAAGCCACGCTGCTGAGATGAAACAATACGGGGAGCAATTTTAGAAAGACGGTCAGCAAGTACCTTAGTAATAATCTTAAACTTGAAGTTCGCAAGGGCTATAGGCCGAAACTTCTCAATGCTGTCAGCTCCGTTGACTTTAGGAATAAGGACTACCAAATTAGAGTTGAAGTTCGGGAGCATGCAACCCTGCTTGAAGAACTGCTGGACTGCGTTCACCGTGTCCTCCGCAATGATGTCCCAGAACTGCTGAAAAAAGAAAGCACCAAAGCCATCCGGCCCAGGGGCACCGTTAGAATTCATAGCAAATATGGCCTGCTTGATCTCTTCCCTCCGTAGCACTTTTTAGAAAATGCTACCCATTGCGAAACATGCTAATCGAATGAGTAGCGCTTTCCTGAAAAACGCTATCCATTGCGTTTTTCTGGAATTTTTATTTCTTTTTCAATTATACTCAGCTCCGCGTTCTCACTGTCTCTCTCTCGCGCTAACACTCAACCCAGAAAACCTAAAGACAGAACCCAAACCCCAAACCCTTCACACACTAACGCTTCGTCTCTCTCTCTCTCTCTCTCTCTCTCTCTCTCTCTCTCTCTCTCGTTCCTCACTTCGTCTCTCTCTCTCTCTCTCTCTCTCTTTCTCTCTCCCTCTCTCTCTCTCTCGTTTCAACCCCAAACAAAAGTCAGAATCGAAGGCAACACAAGTTTTCAAGTTTTTCACTCTCCCTCAAAATCGAAGTCAGCCCCAAAATCGGTTAGGGTTCAGCTGCCGTGCTTCTCGCGAGTTTGGGTTCACGGGAAGGGTTTGCGTGGCACACTCCCTCCCAAACACGTGTTTTCTTTCCTTGCTCAGGTTTGAGCTTCTTTCCTTGTTTGCCTTTAATGTGTTTGTGTTTTTAACCCAAAGAATCCCAATTTCAATTATCATGTTTTTCCTTTGAGTTTTGAATGTGGTTGATGCCTTGTTGATTGTCTGCAACTTTCAAGTTTGGAATGTGTCTGAGATACAATAGCACAATGTTTTCTTTTGATATGGGACTAAGACTACCCATGCATGATTTTCTTGACGTACACATGGCCAAGGTTTTTAAATTGTGGTTGTGGTTGCATTGTGATCCATGATATTGTGAAAAATGTAGACAAATGTGGTTGATGCACTCACATTTTATTCAGAATTGCTTTCCTAGGTGTGTGTAATTTGGATGTAATATATCTATTAAATATCTAATGCAAACTAAGTCAATAGTCAGCTTCTTCCATAACTATGATATATGTGAGTTAATGTCTTAATTAGCATATTATGCATTTACAGAGCAAGACAAGAACATCACTTTGATGTGTCAAATAATTTGTATAAATGTATTTCCTTTCTTGTATGGGGGTTGAGTTTATGTCTAACCATCCATATTTATATTTCTTGCTCTCTAGCTCCAAAAGGTGCTCGGTTCAAATCCAGTGGATCTTGCAAAGTCTAATTTGGTTCAAAGAAGAGAGATAAAAGGTTACTTTTTCTCCTTTAGTTCAAAAGAGTAGATTTTTAGAGAGCAAGCTGATTGCTGAGTATTTTTTTGTTTTGTTTTATAGTAGTTGGTCGTTCATCAATTCAGATTAGATGACATCGTCTAGTCATGATAATGCGCATGACAGTTGTCATGAAAGTGATGCTGGAAACAAAAATAAGTACACTCCCCGTGGAATGACCGTCAAAAAGAATCTCATCAATCGGATAAGTAAAGGACATCCTAAAATGAAGGTCCTTTGGAATGTTAAGGGTCAGCCTATTGGGCAAAACGGCACAAATTTGACTACATTCATTGGTAGTAAGGTGAAGCAAGTGGTACCAATTACAATCAATAGTTGGAATGAGAAAGGTAATATTGTTTTGGCTAAACTCAAAGAGGATCTCTGGTTAATAATACAGGTATATAATTTTAGATCTCATGAGTTATCTTATTTAATAATTTTGTAACCATATTTATACCAGTTTCATTGAATATGTGTAAGCAGAATTGTTTTGATGTGGATGAGTCTCGAAAAGACTACTTACTCATGGAAGCTGGAAGGTTACATCGGAAGTTCAGAACTTATCTATCAAGTAAATGGTTGAGAGGTGATGATGGGAACACCAGACATGAGCCTCCATCAGTATATGCTGGATTTATATCATTGGAGGATTGGCATTTATTTGTAAAAAGACGCACTGAAGATCCGAAATTTTTGGTTAGTACAATAATCTTTTAAGTTACATATATATGAAAATTATATATTATGCATTAATGTATACTTATCTTCCTAAATAGAAAGTTAGCAACGAGAATCGAGATAGAGCTTCAAATTCTAAGAACCGAGATAGAGCAACGAGAATCGAGAATCGAGATATTGTGCTCGTGGTTTTTTCTATTATCTCTTTTTTTAGAAAAAAGAAATGCATGAATGAACAAATGATGTTGCATGATGCAGATGCATGGAAGGTGAATGATCACTTGAAAAGATTGACTATCCAAAAATGATTTTTTGGAGGCATTGCAATATGCTGATGAATAATGCAAGAAAGTGGCATTATTTTTTTATTTTCTTTTATTTGGAAATGATGCATGCAAGATGACTAATGCATTCGAGGTGGTTAAGAATGAAGAGCTTTTGTTTTTATTTTTATATTTTTTTGCACGAAGAGGAGTAATGAATATAGTATATTTTTTCTATATGAGTATGCAAGATGATGCAAATTGGGCAAATATGTAGTGTCTTTGTTGTTTTGGATGATGATGATATGCATGTTAGTACCATGAGAACGAGATGTATATGAAAACAAGTGATTCGTTCTATGGTGATTTTTTATTTTCTAGCAAAATATAATGCCCATGATGACGGATATGTATGGAAAATGCAAATGCATGTATGCATGAAGAAATAAATGTTTGATCCTAATGCAATTATTTTTATTTTTCAAGAGGTAGTGCAACATGTATGCAGACACTTATTTTTGATTTATTCGATGACGAATGATACAATTATAATGAAGTGATTTTTTTATTTTATTTGGGAAAATGATACACGAACATGGAGTGGATGCATTTAAACTAGGATGGCAACATGAGGGAAAATGATGCATGAATGTTATGTTTTTTGAAATGTAATTTATGACTTTACAAATGATGTGATGCCTACGCTATGTGGTAATAATTTTGAATGATTATGTATGAATGTCAGTGCATGTTGAGATGCTCATGTTATATGACTAAAAACTACTCTTTTTTGTGCGAGGAAATAAAATGCATGACACTCGCAGTGATTTTTTTTATGCATAGAAACGAAAGAAAACACGATGCTTGACATGATTTTGAATATTTTTGTTGTTTTTGGAACGGGAAGGCAGATGCATGAGTATTGATGAACCAGTTCGCCTTTGAATGAATGAACGAATGTGCGTGAGATGTGAATGTATGGTTTTATTCATCTCGTCGGGGAATCCAAAACTTTTTATTAAAGTATGATTCTAGTGGTCTGACTTTCAAATGGTCTTTTTTATACTTGCGTCACCCACACTGTAAAAAGTTTTGTAATTCCCCGGCGCTCATTGAAATGCATGCAAAATGAGATGTTTTTATATTTATTTATGTGATATGCAAAAAAGAAGAAAAATAAGAATAGGTGCTAAAATAAAATATGATTTTTGTTTTACTTTTTTTTTCAAGAAAATGGGGAAAAATGCACTAGTATTTGTTTGAATGCATGAATATTAAGCTCCTTTGTGTCCTAGAAGGGCTTCCTTAGGAATAGATCTAAGATTTTTTCTATTGAGTGAACCTTTCAAAGGGTAGCTCTACAAGGTTCTAAAGAGGTTCCTAGAGCCAACGACCCCAGTTAAGAACGCTAATCGCAACAATAGGCAAGCTATTAGAAGTGATAGCATCCTCAAAAGGGACCAAACTCTAGGTGAGATTTTCGTGACCACCCAACAGGACGTACATCCAGTAGTCCATCACTACGCGGTCTCGTTCTAACTTAGGGTATGCTCTAGTCCGGGTATAGGACTATACTCACGTGTGTGCAGAAGTGTGATAGTGAAGAGTGTGGGAGCAAAATGTCAAACATACCCCCCAAGCTGCAAAACAAACAAACACATATACAACAATAATAGTCTTCTACCCTAGGGTTTATATACATAAAAGAATATAATTGGCAATAAAATAAAAGAATAATCACATATACAAACATAATGGTCTTCTATCCTAAGGTTTACATATCACATGAAAATAATATAATATGCAAGAATAAAAGACAAAAGGATAGGGTAAAAATAAACATTAAATCAACAATTAATCCTACAACTAATTAGACTAGGCTTGACTCTCTAAAATGTCCCCAGTGAAGTCGCCATTAGTAGCGACCGAAAAATCCGGGCGAGGATTTTTCAAGGTTCAAAAATGAAGCCACCACCAATGTTTAATTATACGGGCAAACAATAGTAAATCCCTTTGGAATGGATAAAGGTCCTTGAGACCAGATTAGGGTTCGGGAGTCGGTTATGCATGGGGAAGGTGTTAGCACCCCACGACATCCTTCCTAAGGAAGGTTACCTGCTAATTAGTTGTAGAAAAAAAATGTTAATTTTGAAAATGTTAATTTTTACCCTTTTATGGAAAGAAAAAGACTTAATGAAAATTCAGTTTTTCGTGCTTGAAAGGAGTGGGCCCCTGCTCCTACGTATCTCCAGGTGCGATGGAGAAATCAAAGCTACGTATTTCTTGGTAGAAAAATTTTGTTGGTTGGTGTTTTTTATTTAGGGGTTCTAGGACTTTTGAACTGGGTTAATGGACCATTGTTGGTCTGAAGGAGCGCTAGGGCTCTGAAGGACCACTCGGGGTCTGAAGGAGCGTCGGGGCTCCGAGGGACCACAGTTCATTTGTCCTAAAACGATGACTAATCCGGCCGTATGGCCGATTCAATCCCCTATTTTTGAAAATAAGATTTTTGATTTTGAAATGGAAGGAATGTGTTTGTATTTTTTAATTTAGAAATTATTTGTTTTGAATAGGGATTTTAGGACCTGATCCGTACGGTTCATTCGTGGTCCTAAAAAGCTGACTAACCCGATCGTACGACCGACTTAATTCCCTATTTATATTTTGGGTTTTTTTTGTAAAAAAATGAATTAAGGAAGAAACATAATGAAATTTGTTTATTTTTGCGCTTGACAGGGGTGTGACCCTACTCCTACGTATCTCTTGGTAGAGAATCAAAGGCTACGTAGTTCTAGGGTAGAAAAAGTTTTGTTGATTTGTGTTTTTTAATATAGGGGTTTTAGGACTTTGGAGCTGTACAGCTCATTCGTCCTAGAACGATAACTAACCCGACTGTACAGTCGACTTAATCCCCTATTTTTTGAAGATTTAATTTTTTTAGGAGAAAGAATGATTTGTATATTTGTATTATTTCTTTTCATTAGGTATTTTAGGACTCTTGACCCGTACGGCTTATTCATCCTAAAACGACGACTAACCCGGTCGTACGGCCGACTTAGTCCCCTAAAAAAAAGAAATAACGAGGTGGGTTGTAAAAATAAAAGAAAAGGGTGCAATTAGAAACAGGGGTCGTATTATGGAAACTGGGGATGCAGTTAGTGAGCCCAGTTCATTTTCTGTGAACTGGGCTGCATTTAAAGGATGGGCTTGCGTTGGGGGTGTATAACGAAACGGAGGGGTGCGAACAGCAGGCCCAGCTTGTTTCTGCAGACTGGGCTTCGAGAAAGAATGGGCTTGCGTGGGGAGTGCGAGTTATCAAACAAACGGTGGTGCAAGGAATAATCTGATTAAAAAAATAAAATGAAACCTAGTCTACTTATCCAAAATTTAACCAAAACAAAACCCTAATTTCTTTTTACCCACCTCTCATGCGCAGCTTCTGGAAACAAAAATGGAAAGAGAGAGAGATTGGCGAAATCCGGCGAGAGAGAGATTTTCGGCGAGAGAGAAAGGGAGCGACGACGGAGAGACAAAACCAGAGGGATAAGAACGGGAACCTGCGACGGAACTGGAGGGTCTTCGCGAAGGTGGATGGGAACTCGCCGGTCCGTCGCGGTGGAGGAGGAAGTAGCGTCGCGAAGGCAATCTGCTACTCGCGGTGGCGTAGGGGAAGAGCTCACGCGAAGGGGCGGTGATGTTGGCCAGAGACGCGAAGACAGAGTAAAGGAAGGATGCGAAGGGAGTGAGGTTCGTGGTGGACGACGACGATGATGTGGGTCAAGTGTGATGAGAGGTTATGGTGGTGGAGCGATGGTTTTGGGATGGTGACCGTGGGTATTTTGGAGAGAGGAACGTGGTGGTTGCGAAGGGGAGGGGGATTGGCTACGGTGGTTGTTTGGTGGTTTCGGTTCTTATGGTGGTTGACGGTGGCAGTGGTGCGTTGCGGTGGCCGTTTGGTAGTGGTTGACGGCGGGTGAGAGTTGGCTATGGCGGTGGTTGGGTGGACAGGTGATGTGGCCGTTTGGGGGTTGTTGGGTGGATGGGTGACGGTGGTGTGCCGTGGGTAGCGACTGCTGTTATGGTGGCTGTTGGGGTGGTGTTTGCGATGGAGAGAGGGAGACAGGTTCACGGTGAGAGGAAGACAGGGGGAAATAAAGGGAGAGGGAACGATGGAAATGATGGTTTTGGTGTTGTGGTTGGTGGCTGGCCGTGGAGACGGTGGTGGTTCACGGTGGTGACCACCGCGTGGTGGTCGGAGGAACTCTCTCCCCCCTTTTTTTTACTGTTCCTCTTCTTCTTTTCTTCTTTTCCGATTTCTTTTGATTTTTGACTCTCTGTTTTCTTTTCTGAATTTGTCCCCCCATTACTGTTCATTGTTCTTTTGTTTTTATAGGTGAATTGGTGTGATGGAGGTGAGGAATCAAAAAGGACGGTCAGCAAAAAGGACAGCATTTGAGGAAGAATCAAAAGGACAACGATTGGATAAGGATCAAGGACAAAAGCTAGCTAGCCATAGGTGGCGCAAAAGGACAGCCATTGAGGGAAAAAAACCCTAGCTAGGGCAGCCAGCAGCTGCGCCTCCTTCTTATTTTTTTGAATTTTGTTTTAAAAACTTTGTATTATTTGCCTTTTGTTGTTTCCGTCCATATGTGTAAAAGGACTTGGTTATGTAATAATAAAAACTTTTGCTATTCAGCTGATTTTGTATTACATTTTATTTATTTTTATATTTTATTACAACAAGCAATATCAACAAAAAGCGAGTATCAAACTAAACGTCGTACGATGAGCGTTAAAGATATGCGCACGCGATTAAAACGACAGTGGCACAACGAAAATAACAAAACCTTTTTTGGATTTTTGACAAATTAGATGGACAAAATTAGGGTATTACAATAGGTATCATCAGTTTGAAGAAGCACTAATCGCATCGACATTAAGATCGAAGTTGGGCTGCTGGGGTGACCGCCGCTGGGGTTGCTAGTTTGGCCGCTGGGGTTGCCGTACAAAGAGGAAAAAAGAGGAACTCAAACTCAAACAATACCTAAACAAACAACACCACAATTAGTAACAAACTCATATTATAAAATAATTCAAAAACTAAAACGATTAACTCATGTTACAAACATACCTTAGATCGAAGAAATTTGCCAAAGAGAGGAAGAGATTTAGTAGGGAGAAGAAGGAATTCGTAGGGAGGAATTCGTAGAGAATAAGAGATTTAGCGGTGTGAAGAAGAAGCGGTGTGAAGAAGAAGAAGAAGCGGAGAAGGGACTTATATAAAAGAAACGAAGTCAAACAGTCAAAATCAGAATCCGCCAGAAATGTCATTTACCGGCGGGTTTAAGGGATTTCCGGTGGATTTGCAAGGGTTTCCGGTGGATTTAAAAAAAATTCCCCGATTTTTTCAAAAAATTCCGCCGGAAATACCGTTTCCAGCGGATTTTAGCCGGGTTGTCATTTCCGGCGGATAGTTAGGCATTTCCGGCGGATTTTTGAAATTCAAAATTGGCGGTTCTTTTAACGATCCGCCGGAAATGACCTTACCGGCAAATTTTTAAAAAAAAATCGTAAACCCAAATCAGCCGGAAAATCCAATAAATCCGCCGGTAATTTTTCGGAGGATAAAATCCACCGGTAAGTCCTAAAATCTGCCGAAAATTTTTCGGCGGATAATAATCCGCGGGAAAGTCCTGGCCGAAAAAATCAGTTTTTCTTGTAGTGCTCGTAGAGGTCGTCACCCCAATCACTACAATATTAATCAAGTGATTATCATACCTTGATGAGACATCAAGTAAGTTCATTTTTCATTACATTAGGTGGTTACCAAATCCTTTGTGGACATCAAGTCCTTGTGTGATATCAAATCCCTTTTGTTCATTAATTCGTGTTATGTTCTCACTCGGTTCATAACTAATCAAGCGGTTTAAATACCATAGTCATATCATGAAATTCTAACATTTAACATTGAACATGAGCAAGCAATGTTTTATCCTTAAATGAACATAAAGCCCAATTCATCATCATGACATTATTATCATTTCATAAACATTAACCTTAATCTCATAGAACACATAGTCCATTTTACCATGTCATAACATTTTCTCTCTTGTAAACTCTAAACGATTATAATTCATTTTCATAACCAAAGTTCACATAATCATAATTATACAAATTAATTCATTTATTTTATTAGTTCTTTCAATAAGCTTTCAAACGCACTTGAGAACACCTCAATCGGGTTCCCGGATCAAAAGTTATCGCCAAAATAGTATCAATGTACTTTTGCTGAAAATTGTACAGGGCCGCGACGCGAACTTGTTCCATCGCGTCGCGAAAAGTGACAGAGACTTTGTCCTTCATATTTCGTGAAGGTTCGCGACGCGAACCACTCGGGTCGCGACACGAACTGTGGTGGGCAAGTGCAGAATTGCAGATTTTCAAGTGTTTTGTGCATTCTATTTTGTACCAATTGGACCCAAACTCATTCCAAACATCAAAACAGACATTTCCATCGCAACAAACAGTCCAAACAACACAATAACAACCCCTTCGGAATTTACAACAGCGGTGGCCCCAGCGGCGGCCCCACCCCTCAGATTCTGTAGCATACTCATTACTTCGACCATCTGTGCTTCCATAGCCTCCACTTTGGTCTTCAAAGCTTGATTCTCTTGAGCCAGCTGCTCAGGATTAAGAATCTCCACAACCGACTCATCTTGACCCAGGGGGTCCTCATTCTCGAGATGTTGATTGCTAGCCATTAATCTTGCTTGTAGACGAGTGGAGTATCGGTGTTGGCGAACCAGCTTGCCTTTCGTTTCTGTTGGTAGAACATTTTATAAGTACAAGTATGAATGCGTAAATGAATGCAATGCATATGGCTTTATGTTATTTTTGTATTTAGATGCATGAGGAATGCTGTATGAATTTTTTCAGAATTTTGCTTATGTAATGCATGCTGTTATGATGTAAAATGCGGATGATGAGGATGCTTGTTATAAAGACAGATATTTACAGGTGGGGTTTTGAAAAATTAGGGCGGTATACCCTATATGCCACCTCATATAGGTATTCATGAAAGAGAAGGAAAAACATATTCTTTTTTTTGATTTTGTTGTTTTTTTCAAAAAAGTGTTGGCGGAAATGAACTAAACTAGATGTAATAATGCAACACACAATTTTGGAAAAGCCCTTGTGACCTAAAAAAGAGGTGAGACCTATGATCTAGGGCAATTTAAAGGGTAATCCTTCCATGTAGCTCTATTCACTCCCTCACAAGGCCACCAGAGCTACAGTCCCTTTCACAAAATTCCCCACAAATGCAGCAAACTGCTAGGTGTGAGGCATCACGAAAGAGCACAACTCTGGTTGAAACTTTCGCAAGTAACCAAACGGACAATGGTCCTGATGGGCTCTCACTACTCGAATCCACTCTCCTAAGTTTTTGCAGACCTGGGTTATGGTCCCACTCAAAACACATAGTCACAGGGTATAAGTGTAGTGTGTGTTAAGGGCATTTTCCCTAGCACTACCCCCACCTGAAATGAAAACCAGAGCAGTCCAGACAAAAGCAAGCAATAACAAGTTATCTACCCTAGGGTTTCATACCTAGAATATCTATAAACAAGGATACTGCTTACCTTAGGAAGAGGAGCCAAGAAGAGGGGATCACGGGGATTGAAAAAAAATGCATGGGCATAAGCGATAAAAGAAAGGGAATAAAAGATAAGAAAGAAAGGCAAACAGGGTTTTAATCAAATCAACAATACATTAAACCACACATTTAAATTAGTTAGGCTTGACCCTCGTCTTTTAAAAAAATGTCCCCAGTGGAGTCGCCAGCTGTTGCACCCCGAAAAATCCCGGCTTGGGTTTCTCAATGTACAACGTGGAAAAATTTTGGAGCCGCCACCAATATTTTAATTTTAAGACCAAAACATTGAAAAAAGGTCTTTTGGACAAGGCGGATGGTCTTTGAAAACTAGAGATATAGGCTCGGGGGCCGATTACGTGCGAGGAAGGTGTTAGCACTGCGCACGTCCTTTCTACCGAAAGGGAACCTCTAATTAAATGTGTGGTTTTAACATTTGATTTGAAAAATACCTAGATTTACCTATTTATTTCTTATTTGAAAGCTTAATGAAAATTTTATTTTTGGCGAGGAAGGGGGAAAAAAAGGTTTTTTAGGAAAAGTGCTTGACGGGACATGGCCCGCTCCTACGTATCTCCCGGTGCGATGGAGAATTCAAAGCTACGTAGTTCTTGGTTCTTTTTGAAAAGTTTTTGTTTTTTATCTTTTTTAGTGAGTTTTTGAAATAGGACGAGCATTAGCAAATGATTGAACTAGCAGAGGCTATGATGAATCACTACTAAATACTCAAAAAGAGAGTTGCACCGTTAGTCAAACGAACAAAGGTTCTGATGGACTATTGATAACAACTCGTTTTTTATTATCCTTTTGGAAAGTGATTTTCGAAAGAGATTGATTTGTACGATGATCAAACTAACAAAGGTTATGATGGATCATTGTTTATTATTTTTAGGAGAAAAGGACATTGTCACTAATAGCTAAACGAACAGAGGCTCTGATGAGCTACTAGCAACAATGGGTTTGAAAATGATTTTGTTTGTTTTATGAAAATGATTGGTTTAGGGGGATGAAAAGAATTTTTATTTGTTGCGCTTGACGAGAACGTGGCTCGCTCCTACGTATCCCAAACGGGAATCAAAGCGACGTAGTTCTAATGAAAAACGTTTTTAAAAGGGTTTGAAAGGGACAAGTTGAATCATCTGAGACCATCTTCACCACTTAGAAAATGACGCACTAGGCATAAGTGGGAATCATGTGGTTCATCATCAACAATGACACTATAGCTAAATTAAATCACATAGGGCAATCTTGGCATGAATCACAATGATTAAATATTAACAAATATAACAACAGAAATACCTCTGATGAAGGCAGATACTACGACTTGAAGAACGCAATTCCAACTAACTCTTGCAGAAGATCAGCTCAGACGGACCAATGGAACGGATAGAGCGAAAAAATAAAGCGTAGAAGAGTTTTTCTAAAATGTAAGAGATTTCGAAAAAATGAGTTTTTTCTCTGATCTCGTGAAAAATGCGTGTGTTCTGAAATGAAAAACGAGGTGCCTATTTATAGGAAATCAGATTTAATCTATTTTAGGAAATAGGCTAATCGATTATTTTAAAACACACTTGGTATGCATAATCGATTATGTGTTCAATTGTTTTTAGACTGATAATCGATTAGGTGCTTGAATTAATCGATTAGGTACTTTCCAAAAATGTTGATAATCGATTATGATGGTTAGTTATAAAGGAGGATAATCGATTATGCTCCTGAACACTTTTCAGGAGGATAATCGATTATAGGCTTGAAGAAGAGAAGTATGTAATCGATTAGGCACTTTCCAAAATCATAGAAACTTTCCAAAATAGGTGATAATCGATTATGGTCCTTAGTGAGAACATGGGATAATCGATTATGCTCCTGAATTATTTCAGAGTAGATAATCGATTATCCCCTTTGCTTTTCAGAGTGGATAATCGATTATCCCCTTGATTTTCAAGTAGATAATCGATTATTTGCTTGATTTTCAGAGTAGATAATCGATTATTTGCTTGAAGGAAGGATATGACGTAATCGATTATTTCCTTATTCATCAAGAATACATTATATGCATGATAAAATCAATTTTATACTTTCTAAAAAATTATTTTCATGCATGAGGCTTATTGAAAAATATTTTCATGCAAAAATAATTTTTTATAGACCCTTTTGTGAGAAATGACCAAAATGCCCTTTTTGACCCCAAAAACCCTAATTTCCCAAAAAGTGCATTCTAACCCTAAAAATGATTTCAAAAACTTTGGAATGGTTTCTAGGACCCAAAATGCAATACATTTTATTATTATTATTTTTTTGTGGGGAAAATTAGGGTTTTGACCTAAGCCGGACAAAATTGGGGTATGACACCATCAATGCATAAAATTAAATCCTAAGCGAGTTAGAACTCACCTCTTGTGATGAAAATCACAGAAAAAAACAAACAACGGAGCTCAATACTAACTCTACTACTCGAACAAGCGGATGACGCGATCAAGCTCTACCAAAACCGAATTATTTTTGGACAGCATCTGTGAGAAAATTTGGGATGAGTATAACTTATCCAATTTCTAACCAAAACAATTTTGTCTAATGTGTAGAGAATTTTGTCTATTTTCCTATGGTCCAAGTTCCAAACTGATATGACGAGTATTCAGGGAGTTATGGTTAAAATACAGAGGCTCTGAAGGAGCACTAAGGCTCTGAAGGACCGCTCAAGGTCTGAAGGAGCACTAAGGCTCTGAAGGTCTAATTCGCAGTTGCCGCTTGGCACATTGATTAGAGTTAAACTGAAGGACCGGCGAGGTCTGAAGGGCATGCCTAAGCCTGATGGACCAATGGGTCTGATGGAGCGCAAACTAGCAACGGTACTAGTAAAACGGTCTGCTTGGGGGGGGTGGCCTTTTCCGAGCGGCCAGGATGGGTCAAGATCAGATCCGGAACTGATATGTTGACCATGAAGGACGTCCACTGTGTCTTAGGCTGACACAACTAGTCTGAAGGACCACTCGGGGTCTAAAGGACTTACCCGCAGCTCGAATGCGAGGTGAAGTCTGCTTTTGAAGGGACACTTGGGTCCTGAAGGGATTCACGAATCCTATTGATCGATTGATTGAAATGTTCAACTAAAGCAGACAGAAAAGTAAGATGGGCACTTGGCGTGCAAACAGAAAAGTAAATGGGCACTTGGCGTGCAAACAGAAAGGTAAAATGGGCACTTGGCGTGCAGACAGAAAAGTAAATGGGCACTTGGCGTGCAAACAGAAAAGTAAAATGGGCACTTGACGTGCAAACAGAAAAGTAAATGGGCACTTGGCGTGCAAACAGAAAAGTAAAATGGGCACTTGGCGTGCAGACAGAAAAGTAAAATGGGCACTTGGCGTGCAAACAGAAAAGTAAATGGGCACTTGGCGTGCAAACAGAAAAGTAAATGGGCACTTGGCGTGCAGAAGCAGGAAATAAAGCGGCAAAGAACGCGGTAAAGAAAGCAGTAAGGAAGGAGCACTGAGGGCTCAGGATGAGCGCGGAGGGCTCGGGATGAGCACAGAGGGCTCAGGAGGAGCACAGAGGGCTCAGGAGGAGCACAGAGGGCTCAGGAGGAGCACATAGGGCTCAGGATGAGCGCGGAGGGCTCAGGGGGAGCACAGAGGGCTCAGGAGGAGCACAGAGGGCTCAGGAGGAGCACAGAGGGCTCAGGATGAGCGCGGAGGGCTCAAGGGGAGCGCAAAGGACTCAGGATGAGCGCAGAGGGCTCAGGATGAGCGCAGAGGGCTCAGGGGGAGCACAGAGGGCTCAGGAGGAGCACAGAGGGCTCAGGATGAGCACAGAGGGCTCAGGAGGAGCGCAGAGGGCTCAGGATGGAGAGCGCAGAGGGCTCAGGAGGAGCGCAGGGGGCTCACAAATTCTGCTGATTGGTTGATTTGGAATGACCGATGCTGCCGCACTGAATTGATGTACCTGCATACGTCAGTTGATGCAAGGAATAGTGCATGGAGTGTGAGTGCATGTTATGCAAGGGCATGTTATGCATGTGCATGCAATGCAATGAGATGCTATTCCTGATTCTTTTACTTTGGTTTTCGTCATGTGATGAATGCACAAGATGCGGTTATGCACATGTAATGCAGATGTATGTTACGTGGATGCATGTGACGCTGATGCATGCAATGCTGGACGCTTTTGATATTCTCTTTTGACTTTCCTTGATGGTTGCCTTTTTTATTTATGAAGTGCGGGTATGCAAATGCAATGCTTGAGAAATGCCTTGGTTTATTTGATGGAATGCTAAATTATGGACTTGACATTAGTCTGATTTAAGGACCACAACGAGTCTGGTTTATGGGCCGACAAGCCTGGTTTATGGAGCACAATGATCTGGTTTAAGGACACAAAGGTCTGGTTTGACCATGGAATGCCAGTGTATGCAATGGAAGGCTTCGTTTTGTTTTTTCTATGAGATGCATGATGCAAATGCCATGACTGCTATTTTCTTTTTCTTTCTCTTATGATGAATGCAAATGCCTGAATTTCTCTTTTTCTTTACTTTATTATCATTATTTTTATGTCTGATAAATGCATGATTTTATGCATGATGAATGTAATGCATGACTGTGTTTGTTTATTGCCCCTTTTTTTTTTATCTTTTTATTTTTGCTGGTTCAGCCAACCCGCGACTCTCATGACACGAGACTGAGGAACCTGTTGGACTTGCGGGGCTCATGGGCCGGGTGCATGTTGGTCTTGACTTTGCTGGTTTGAAGCAATCGTGGATGTAGTTGCTCTCTTGCATGATTGACTGATTTTGAGGATGTGCTTTCTCTCAGGACTCTTAAGAATCTCGTAATGATTTGCAATGCTCTATGATATATGCACATGTTTTACAGTTCAGGACCATCATCATCATAAAACGTTTATTTTGAGCAGAAAAAGCAGAAAATAAAAGAGTGAACAGATACGAGAAATTTGAACTTTATTAATGCAGAAACCGGTCGCACAAGAAGTTACGCCGATTGTTTATTGCATTTGAGAGTTTAAACTATAAAAAGACACGAAAAAAAGGAGAAACTAAATTCTGACTGTCCGTCTCTGTGGAACAGTGCCAAACATCTATGTCCTTGACCTTGACCACTCCCTCATCCAAGCTTGTAGGAGAGTTGTATGCCTTTCTTTACTTTTCATGCCTAAGTTTTTAGACCCTAATTTTTGCCTGGATCGCCCTTTGCGGGTTTTCAATCCACCGGGTCGCTCTGATTTTGCCTAGGCCGCCCTTTGTGGGTTTTCAACCTAGCGAGCTAATTCTTACTTGGCTTGTCTTTCTCTTTTTTTTTATATTTCTTTCAGGCATAATACTTCTTCACTTAATCTGAATTGACTGGATTCCCGAGATCTTCGCCGTCTATATTTATGAGTATCGGCGCTCCTCTGGAAAAAGCTTTCTTGACTTCATATGGACCGTCATAAGTGGGTATCAACTTCCCACGGAGTCAGTCTGGATAGGTAGGATCTTTTTGAGTTCAAGGTCTCCTTCGCCGAATTCTCGAAGACGGACTTTCCTGCCGAAAGCTGCCTTCATCTTTTGTTGGTACAACTGGCTATGGCGCAGGGCAGCAATTCTTTAATGAGATTCAGTTGATCTAGACGAGCTTGGACCTCCTTTTGCTTCTTCTAACTTGGCCTCCATGGCTACTCGTGGAGAAGGTATCTCAACCTTGATAAGAAGAACTGCTTCTGAACCATACACTAGAGAGAGAAAAAAGGGGTTGCCCCTGTATGATTTCATGAATGTGAGTGCGACAAGGGATGAGATAGGTGTAGGATCAATTTCCCCAGTTGTAGGAGGGGTGAAGAGCGACAGGATTGCCCCACTTGGCATATTGTAAACAAATGAATTTACTTGTCCTTGAGCTAAAACTTTGAGAAAACAACAGCAATCAATCATTGATCGGGATGGACCTTTCGGGAATGTGGTGTTTTGTGGAGGAGAGATGAGTAAGCTTAATGAAGTATTTGGGGCTAATGGCAGGATGGTTTTTATTCAGTGTTGGCTGTTGATCGATGATTTATGATGGTTAACTGGCTTGATGAGGTATTAGGAGGTTTTATTCCTGGCTAAGGGTCTGTGGAGGGCGAGCTGTTGAGGTCAGAGGAGAGTGTTTGCGGTTTATGAGAGGAGGGGTGCATGGAATGAGAAAGTGTTTGAAGGTTTATTGAGACGAGGATCTCTTGGGTTTTGTGGTAACATGTACCAACTCACTATTTACATCTCTTTTGTATTTTTCTTTTGGTTTTGGGATTTTCCTTTTTGAATGATTTTTCCTTCTTTGACTTCTTCTTTTTCTTGAGCTTGGGTGAACTGATAAAGAACGATGCACTGTTTTTTCTGAGGTGGTCCTTGTCTAAGGTGACTTT
This sequence comes from Astragalus membranaceus, assembly GCA_039519185.1. Lineage (NCBI taxonomy): Eukaryota > Viridiplantae > Streptophyta > Magnoliopsida > Fabales > Fabaceae > Astragalus > Astragalus membranaceus. The sequence goes on along the minus strand of CM076848.1, from coordinate 57,172,048 downwards.
TGGATTTTTGGCTTTTTCTTGGCTTAAGATGGGTCGGAAAGGATTATGTTTTTCTCTTTGGGATTTTCTTGGCTTACGGTGGGTAGGAGAGGATTTTGTTTTTGGATATGGAATGGTAGTCCGACTTCATTTCAAATCATGATTGCTTATTTCCTCAAAAATTAACTCTGGGACAATAATTCACTTATTTTCATGCACTTGCCCTTCTTCTTTATTTCCCTTTTGAGCTCTAATTTTCCTTTATTGAAGTACCCATCTTGACCTCTTTCTTGTTCTCAGCGGTCCCCAAGTTGATCACTTCAGTGGATTCCCCGTGATGCTGAATAACCCTTTTTCCTTGCTTCATTAACCTTCTGGAGGATTTTCCCGGTCTTTCTCAACGTCCCACTCTGCTTGATTGATAAGGTGATCAAAGTCAAAATATGGACCGTTGGCACTGTTATTTTGAGAGACAATTGCTGTGGATTTGCTTTTTGTCGAGGCGAAAAAGCAGAATGGAAGGCGAGACATGCAAGCAAAAATAATAAAGAAAAGAAGAGACACATGAAATGAAAAGGAATTGATTTTTATTGATTGGAATTCAAAAACAACGTTTTTATTGATGATGATGATTTAGAAAATAAAAACATGTGCGCCCCTAACAACTGGTCCTGTGGCCTTGGGCAGAGCCACAGGGTTGCATTACAAATGACTACTTTAAATCAAAGGTCCCAGGAGGATCAACAGTCTTTCAATTCTTTAATTCTTTCACCAGCACTGCAGCGACAAACCAGGTTTGCGCCACCCTCCTCTGACTTAGTACCATCATTGATGACAGCAATTTGATCGTGTTGTTCCTCTTCCTCATCCCATCCTGTGGGCTGGATGTCTTCCATTCGGATTCGAGCACTCTCGGGAGCGTCATATCTGACCAAGTAGTTAAACTTTCCACTGGACTCCCCTAGGGTATCCCAACATCTCTCTTTCATAGGCACCGCTATTACTTCCTCATTGATTTCTTTTTCATCTTCAATATCATGGGTCCCTATCTGAACCACGCACCGATCTATCAGGTCTTGCAGGACTGACTTGAAAACTTCACAGGCACCCACACATAAAGGATCAGCGCATACACAGCCCTTCTTGATAACACCACGACGACACAACTCCGCATGTATATTTTCCAAAGGAGTCTGGATACACTTAACATCTTTTATCATTGTCTGCCCCACAGAATCCTCTACTGCATTAGCGGATGGTGTCCCATATCCCGGTAGGGGGTTTGTAGTTGTACTGGGACTGTTCGGCTTGAAAGAGATCCAGTTGGCGTCAATCAAATCCTGGACTACATATTTGAAAGCCTTGCAGTCTTCCACCGTGTGGCCGACTCCTCCACTATGAAAGCTACAAGTAGCATCAGCATTGTACCCCCTAGGAAAGGGAGGTTGTATAGGCTTCATGGGGCGAGTATTGACCAAATTCTTTGAGACAAGATGATTGAACAATTCGGTATAGGTCATCGGGATCGGATCAAAATTAGCACGCCTCTTCTCTTGATAGTTCTGGGCTCTGTAGCCTGAATTAGTTTGCTGCGGAGAGTTGAAAGATAATGGCACCGCCTGCTGTGGAGAGCTGAAAGATGGGCCTCCCCCTGCGGAAATAACATTGGTTTCCCCTTCTTTCTTCTTGGGGAAGTTGGGAAAGGGTTTCTTTTGTCCACTAGAATTGCCAAAACCTCCAGCAATCTTTCCGCTACGCAATCCGTGCTCTAATCGTTCCCCAATGATGACCATATCTGAGAAATTGGACGAAACGCTCCCCACCAACCTATCATAATACAGCCCTGGAAGGGTCTCCATAAACATGTACACCATCTCTTTTTCAGTCAATGGCGGCTTCACCTGAGCAGCTATGCTCCTCCATTTTTGAGCGTATTCTTTGAATGATTCTCTATCTCCTTTGCTCATGTGCTGCAATTGAGACCGGTCTGGAGCAAGGTCCATGTTATACTGGTATTGTTTTAGAAAGGCTTCAGAGAGATCCTTCCAACTGTGAACTTCGGAAGATTGCAGCTGCATGTACCAATCTAGTGATGCCCCAGTCAGACTGTCCTGGAAATAATGAATGAGCACCTTGTCATCATGAGCATAAGCGGCCATTTTTCTAACATACATCGTCAAATGGCTAGATGGACACCCGGTGCCGCGATATTTATCAAAGTCAGGTGCTTTGAATTTAGGGGGTATAACAACATCTGGGACAAGGCACAAATCTCGGGCATCCCTGGCTCTAGTTCCTGATCCTTCCACAGCTCTTAAGCGCTCTTCAAGCGAGTGATACCGATCCCCATGCTGAGTATTCCCAAACAAATGACCTTGTGGATGGTTCCCCGGACCGTGATAATAACCCCCATACTGAGCAGGGTTTCCTATATGATGGACAGCGTTCTGAGGGTTCACAGTAACTCCCAGAGTAGGACTAGGTGAACCTCTTGGCAGTACAGTATCAGGACTAGGAGTATGAATTTGTGGTCCCATAGCAGCTCCACCAGGCATAGTCGTGACAGGTTGACTCGACCCCACAGGAATAGCTTCAGCAGCAGGCGGCATATAACCCATTGGCATCCCCCAAGGATATATCGGTGCATTCAGATGACTCTGTCCACTCGCACCTGGAGGATGGGCAAAGTGACTGACCCCCTGTCCATAAGAGGTGTGAGTAGTTGTAACTTCAGCGGACACCGGAGGAGAAACGAAAGTAACAACCCCTTCGGAATTTACAACAGCGGTGGCCCCAGCGGCGGCCCCACCCCTCAGATTCTGTAGCATACTCATTACTTCGACCATCTGTGCTTCCATAGCCTCCACTTTGGTCTTCAAAGCTTGATTCTCTTGAGCCAGCTGCTTAGGATTAAGAATCTCCACAACCGACTCATCTTGACCCAGGGGGTCCTCATTCTCGAGATGTTGATTGCTAGCCATTAATCTTGCTTGTAGACGAGTGGAGTATCGGTGTTGGCGAACCAGCTTGCCTTTCGTTTCTGTTGGTAGAACATTTTATAAGTACAAGTATGAATGCGTAAATGAATGCAATGCATATGGCTTTATGTTATTTTTGTATTTAGATGCATGAGGAATGCTGTATGAATTTTTTCAGAATTTTGCTTATGTAATGCATGCTGTTAGGATGTAAAATGCGGATGATGAGGATGCTTGTTATAAAGACAGATATTTACAGGTGGGGTTTTGAAAAATTAGGGCGGTATACCGTATATGCCACCTCATATAGGTATTCATGAAAGAGAAGGAAAAACATATTCTTTTTTTTGATTTTGTTGTTTTTTTCAAAAAAATGTTGGCGGAAATGAACTAAACTAGATGTAATAATGCAACACACAATTTTGGAAAAGCCCTTGTGACCTAAAAAAGAAGTGAGACCTATGATCTAGGGCAATTTAAAGGGTAATCCTTCCATGTAGCTCTATTCACTCCCTCACAAGGCCACCAGAGCTACAGTCCCTTTCACAAAATTCCCCACAAATGCAGCAAACTGCTAGGTGTGAGGCATCATGAAAGAGCACAACTCTGGTTGAAACTTTCGCAAGTAACCAAACGGACAATGGTCCTGATGGGCTCTCACTACTCGAATCCACTCTCCTAAGTTTTTGCAGACCTGGGTTATGGTCCCACTCAAAACACATAGTCACAGGGTATAAGTGTAGTGTGTGTTAAGGGCATTTTCCCTAGCACTACCCCCACCTGAAATGAAAACCAGAGCAGTCCAGACAAAAGCAAGCAATAACAAGTTATCTACCCTAGGGTTTCATACCTAGAATATCTATAAACAAGGATACTGCTTACCTTAGGAAGAGGAGCCAAGAAGAGGGGATCATGGGGATTGAAAAAAAATGCATGGGCATAAGCGATAAAAGAAAGGGAATAAAAGATAAGAAAGAAAGGCAAACAGGGTTTTAATCAAATCAACAATACATTAAACCACACATTTAAATTAGTTAGGCTTGACCCTCGTCTTTTAAAAAAATGTCCCCAGTGGAGTCGCCAGCTGTTGCACCCCGAAAAATCCCGGCTTGGGTTTCTCAATGTACAACGTGGAAAATTTTTGGAGCCGCCACCAATATTTTAATTTTAAGACCAAAACATTGAAAAAAGGTCTTTTGGACAAGGCGGATGGTCTTTGAAAACTAGAGATATAGGCTCGGGGGCCGATTACGTGCGAGGAAGGTGTTAGCACCGCGCACGTCCTTTCTACCGAAAGGGAACCTCTAATTAAATGTGTGGTTTTAACATTTGATTTGAAAAATACCTAGATTTACCTATTTATTTCTTGTTTGAAAGCTTAATGAAAATTTTATTTTTGGCGAGGAAGGGGGAAAAAAAGGTTTTTTAGGAAAAGTGCTTGACGGGACATGGCCCGCTCCTACGTATCTCCCGGTGCGATGGAGAATTCAAAGCTACGTAGTTCTTGGTTCTTTTTGAAAAGTTTTTGTTTTTTATCTTTTTTAGTGAGTTTTTGAAATAGGACGAGCATTAGCAAATGATTGAACTAGCAGAGGCTATGATGAATCACTACTAAATACTCAAAAAGAGAGTTGCACCGTTAGTCAAACGAACAAAGGTTCTGATGGACTATTGATAACAACTCGTTTTTTATTATCCTTTTGGAAAGTGATTTTCGAAAGAGATTGATTTGTACGATGATCAAACTAACAAAGGTTATGATGGATCATTGTTTATTATTTTTAGGAGAAAAGGACATTGTCACTAATAGCTAAACGAACAGAGGCTCTGATGAGCTACTAGCAACAATGGGTTTGAAAATGATTTTGTTTGTTTTATGAAAATGATTGGTTTAGGGGGATGAAAAGAATTTTTATTTGTTGCGCTTGACGAGAACGTGGCTCGCTCCTACGTATCCCAAACGGGAATCAAAGCGACGTAGTTCTAATGAAAAACGTTTTTAAAAGGGTTTGAAAGGGACAAGTTGAATCATCTGAGACCATCTTCACCACTTAGAAAATGACGCACTAGGCATAAGTGGGAATCATGTGGTTCATCATCAACAATGACACTATAGCTAAATTAAATCACATAGGGCAATCTTGGCATGAATCACAATGATTAAATATTAACAAATATAACAACAGAAATACCTCTGATGAAGGCAGATACTACGACTTGAAGAACGCAATTCCAACTAACTCTTGCAGAAGATCAGCTCAGACGGACCAATGGAACGGATAGAGCGAAAAAATAAAGCGTAGAAGAGTTTTTCTAAAATGTAAGAGATTTCGAAAAAATGAGTTTTTTCTCTGATCTCGTGAAAAATGCGTGTGTTCTGAAATGAAAAACGAGGTGCCTATTTATAGGAAATCAGATTTAATCTATTTTAGGAAATAGGCTAATCGATTATTTTAAAACACACTTGGTATGCATAATCGATTATGTGTTCAATTGTTTTTAGACTGATAATCGATTAGGTGCTTGAATTAATCGATTAGGTACTTTCCAAAAATGTTGATAATCGATTATGATGGTTAGTTATAAAGGAGGATAATCGATTATGCTCCTGAACACTTTTCAGGAGGATAATCGATTATAGGCTTGAAGAAGAGAAGTATGTAATCGATTAGGCACTTTCCAAAATCATAGAAACTTTCCAAAATAGGTGATAATCGATTATGGTCCTTAGTGAGAACATGGGATAATCGATTATGCTCCTGAATTATTTCAGAGTAGATAATCGATTATCCCCTTTGCTTTTCAGAGTGGATAATCGATTATCCCCTTGATTTTCAAGTAGATAATCGATTATTTGCTTGATTTTCAGAGTAGATAATCGATTATTTGCTTGAAGGAAGGATATGACGTAATCGATTATTTCCTTATTCATCAAGAATACATTATATGCATGATAAAATCAATTTTATACTTTCTAAAAAATTATTTTCATGCATGAGGCTTATTGAAAAATATTTTCATGCAAAAATAATTTTTTATAGACCCTTTTGTGAGAAATGACCAAAATGCCCTTTTTGACCCCAAAAACCCTAATTTCCCAAAAAGTGCATTCTAACCCTAAAAATGATTTCAAAAACTTTGGAATGGTTTCTAGGACCCAAAATGCAATACATTTTATTATTATTATTTTTTTGTGGGGAAAATTAGGGTTTTGACCTAAGCCGGACAAAATTGGGGTATGACACCATCAATGCATAAAATTAAATCCTAAGCGAGTTAGAACTCACCTCTTGTGATGAAAATCACAGGAAAAAAACAAACAACGGAGCTCAATACTAACTCTACTACTCGAACAAGCGGATGACGCGATCAAGCTCTACCAAAACCGAATTATTTTTGGACAGCATCTGTGAGAAAATTTGGGATGAGTATAACTTATCCAATTTCTAACCAAAACAATTTTGTCTAATGTGTAGAGAATTTTGTCTATTTTCCTATGGTCCAAGTTCCAAACTGATATGACGAGTATTCAGGGAGTTATGGTTAAAATACAGAGACTGGTTCGAAAACGTTACTGTAACAAAAGTGAATCTTGTAAATAATTTTTCTCCCTCAATACTAAGTCAATTCAGGCCATTATTGTGCGAAAAATGAAGGGTTTTGAAGTCTAGTTTCTAAATAAACAAAACTGGACTTAATATGAGTTTCATAGAGAAAGTTATGAGGAAAATACCAAAAGTAGTGAAAAACTGTTTTTGGACAGATTTGTTGTGTACTTTGAGAAACGATTTCTAAGGCTTTAAACCCACTTCAAACTTGATTTTACCAGCTCCAAGCTCACTCCTTTCTGGCTCTAATCCATGGATCAGCCCCTAAAGGTGACATGAAAGTTATGACAGCCCCATAGAATCCCTTTTTACCCACATGCAACCAAGAATCCTCAATTTGTGAAAGGTGAAGATATGAATGGATGATTGAAGGTGGTGTATTTTCAGGCTTCACTATGATGATGAATTCAATAATGAGGAGGGAAGAGGTGAAGATGTGGTGCTGAGTGTGGTGGAGATCCTTCCTTCTCCTCTCTTCTTTCTCTACCCGACACTCTCTCTTTCTCTCCCCCTTTCCCAAATTTCAGTTTTTTGTGCAATCTGAATTGTGTTGGTGTGTGTGAGTGTTTTATGAGTGGTGTGGGTTATGAGTGGTGGTGTAAGTGAGTGAAACAATGAATGGTTCATCTGAAGGAAAAACAAAAGGCTAGGAAAAATGACTATAACATTCTAACAATCGACATTTATACATTTTTATCCCCAAAGCAAAACACACTCTTCCATCACTTATACACTACCCCATGGCATCCATTCTAACAATCAACATTTATTCATTTTTATCAAACAAAACACACAAGCAATTTACTTCACTTATCAATTAAATTCTCAATCATACTCAGCATGCTCAATTACAAAAAGAAATACCTAATCCCTAAATGGGTTATTGGATAAAAACCTGATAACAAACTAATATTCGGCGCAAAACCCGTTTTACATAGTACTTCTTCGGTAATTCTCCGTTTTCACCTTCCAGATTTTAGAATTGGGTTTTTAGCTCAACAGAATAATTGTAGCTCTGTTCCTTAGCTTTCCAACGCATGCTCGCACGCCTCAATCGGATAACCACAGCCAAAGTTATGACCTGCAGAGTAGATAGGGGTCAATATGCAATAAAAACAAGAATTAATCAAGAAATTACTATATTGCTCAAATAAGACCCAAAATCTAGAAACGCGCTGAGACTTAAATATTAGACACATAACACAATCAAAAATACCAAGTGCAAAGCTATAAAGAGTGCATTAAAATGCAATGATCAAATTCCCCCACACTTAAGCTTTTGCCCTCCGGGAAAAACACACAAAACAATACACAAAAACAATACATGAATTTTCAATGAACCCAAAAATTCCAAAGTCATAAGAGAGATGCTTTTCCTAGGATTCAATGAGAATGACAATCAAAGATAGCACTTAATTGCAATCAAGGCAAACAAGAGAATAGAGCACCAGAGAGTGAATCATAAGTGATGAGTCCTCATAGGATATGTATAAGTAATGCTCTCAATCACTCAAGTGTCTAGGCTTGTGTTTACTCTCATATATATAATAAGCACATCAATGAAAGTTAGCACTACCATTTGCTTGACAAGCTTCTAACATCCACACTTAAGAACACATGCACATAAGATCAAAAGGTCTTTATAAGGGTTGTAATGGGGCCAAGGTCAATGTGTGATAATCCTAAGGGGGAACTAAGCTAAAAAGAATCAAAGAGGATAAAGAAGACGTGAAAATCAATTGTAAAGTGAGCATGAGAGGATTCAACTTCAACAAGGTATGATGAATTTCTCTATTTTGATATACTTCTCCACATAACTCTCTCTACACACTTTCATTCTTCTTGAAACAGAAATTAAAAGAAATGCACACTTTTTATCTTTTTTTTTCATTCTTTTTTTTCTTCTTTTTTCTTTTTCTTTTTGGGGAATATTTTTCTATACAAATGTACTTGCCAAACTTTCCATTGAGAACCCAAGAACTAACCCAAGTGAGAACCACAATTGCACAATTTGGACACCCCCACACTTATGGATTTAACAATTTTCAATTCAAGCTCATTCACCCTCTAAGATTGGGTAATAACATTGTTTTTCACTTTGGGCTTGTAATGAGCTATAAAACAAATAATGAGATAAAAAAAGCTCAAAGGGGCTTACACAAAGGGATAAATTTAGGGTACGCTTATTTGGCTAGTACCTAAAAAAACAGAATTGCCTATATCATTTCAAACATGCATGTGAACAAGTGTTTCAACAAGAATCAAGTCAAGTTCTAGAGTAACTAACAAAATGAGTGAATCACACACAAGAAAGAAGAGAATGGCAAAATGTAGTCTATCCATTAAAAGACTCAATCCTCACCAGGGATACTGACTATCACAGATAATGCAAAATCTCGTGCTCACATCCAACTTATTATACCAAGAGCAACAAGAAATCAATCAAATCATGTCAAAACACCTATTGTCCTAGAATAGTCAAAATCACTCACAACTTGTACAAACAAAGAACTCATGGAAAAACATGCTAAAATAAGATTTTTTTTTTAAAAACAAGGAAAACTAAAAAATAAAACAAAAATTAAAAGAAAAAGAAAAACTACCAAGCTACTAAAATACACCTCCACACTTAAATCATACATTGTCCTCAATGAAAACAACAAACATAAAATAAGAGTAAAGGGGATGAACTCCCTAGTCAAACTTCAGTGTAGGTGGGATGTTCCAATGAGAGTTCTCTTATGGTTGCATCTTCAGTTGCGGAACTCTCATGGAATAACTTGAGGCGCTTTCCATTGACTTTGAAAACTTTGTTTGTCGCCTCACTTTTTATTTCCACTACAGCATGAGGAAAAGGACCATCGATGTTTCCCAGCCATAATTTTCAGGTGGGGTCTGAACCATAAAACTCTCTTCCCAATGGAGAACTTCTTTTTGGAAATCATCTTATCATGCTTAGCTATCCACATTTTCTTGGCAGGAATGCCCGCCAAGGTTAGACCAATGTTGTTCCATGTGTTTCCTTAGTATTGGCGGCTTCTCTTTTAGTTCAGATTTAAACCCTGCTATATTAGTCTCATGAAGCTTCCCACTCCCCTCTGAATATGCATAATTAAATTTTCTATGGGGTGGTTCAAGCCCTAAAAGAAAGGGGCTGCTCAATGGCAGCAGCAGCTACATCCACAACATCAGCTATAGGACGTGTGTCAACCTGTAAAGTATCAACCAAACCATCAAGCAATTCAATTTTGCAAAGGGAATGCTCTTCCATGGGGTGTTTCTTAGCATTAAAGATGCTAAATTTTTCAGTCGTATCACCAAATTCCATGGAAAGAGTCCCTACATGTACATCAATTTTAGTTTTTGCAGTCCTCAAGAAAGGCCTGCCAAAAATGATAGGCGACCTGCTGGACTTAGTTTCTTCCTCCATGTCTAGAATGTAAAAATCTGCAGGAAAAATCAAATCATTCACTTTAACAAGAACATCCTCAATCAATCCAACAGGTTGGGCATTACTTCTATTTGCTAGTTGGATGGTAACACCCGTTTCCTGCAAAGGTCCAAGAGCAAGAGAGTTAAAAATAGATGTGGGTATTACATTGATTGAAGCTCCTAGATCTAGCATGGCATTGTCAAATTGACTATTTCCTATGGTACATGGGATGGAGAAAGTTCCTGGATCATTTCACTTTTGAGGCATGGGCAACATGAGGGCTGAAACATTATACCCCACATTGACTTTTTCAGTTCCTTTCAGCCTTCTCCTTCTATTGTGTGTGCACAACTCTTTCAGAAATCTAGCATATTTTGGAATATGCTTGATTGCCTCAAGGAGGAGAATATTGACTTCCACCTTCCTAAAAGTATCTAAGATCTCACTGTCCATATCCGCCTCATCTTGTTTTTTAGTACTCATTGCTCTATGAGGGAAAGAAAGTGGTATTTCGTGTTCATTAGAAACATGTTCAGGTGCCTTATTATTTTTCAAAACAGTAGTTTATGGCACCTTTGGGGTGTCAACAGCCTTCCCAGATCTCAATGTGATAGCACTAACATTGGGGTTTGATGCATTTGGATTAACCACAACTTGAGCAGACAGTTGGTCTGCCCCCCGAGCATCTGATTAATTGTGGGATTCATCTGTCCTATTTGTGTCTGCAAATTCTGAATTGAGGCATCTGTTCTCTATTGGAACTGGAGATTCTGGGAAGCCATCTGCTTAACTAGATCCTCTAATGAAGGTTCAGGCCTGACAGCAGCTTGTTGTGTAGCTGGATTTCCCCATCTCAGGTTTGGATGGTTCCTCCAATTTGGGTGATACCTGTTAGATGACAAATTAATATTGTCTTGAGGGTTAAATATGTTGGATGCATATGCTTGAGGGGTAACGGCATTAGGATCCTCTTGCAACGTAGGAAAAGAATTTGTGAGGTGCTCTGTAGAGGTGCAAATACCACAAACCCTTGCTGTCTGACCTGTTGCCAATTTTTTTACCAAAACCGTGAGTTCATCCAACTTGTTCTCTAAGCTCTTATGATTATTAGCATGTATATCATTTACTTCCCTTGTTAGAAGTTCAGAGTTGCTTCTGGTTGTGAATTTTTGGGAGTTAGTGGACATATTTTCTATTAAAGCTCTTGCATCTGGTGGGGTCTTGTCTACAAGTGCACCTCCACTAGCAGCATCCATGATATTACGGTTTATGGGTAGTAACCCTTCATAGAAGTACTGGATGAGCAGTTGTTCAGAGATCTGGTGGTGAGGGAAGCTTGCGCACAGTTTCTTGAATCTTTCCCAGTATTCATGTAGAGACTCGGTGGAGTTTTGTGTGATACCACATATCTCTTTTCTGATTGAAGCAGCTCTGGATGCGGGAAAGAACTTCTCTAGGAACAACTTTTTCAAGTCATTCCAATTTTCAACAGATGCTGGTTGGAGGTAATACAACCAATCCTTGGCTGCATCTTGGAGTGACAAGGGGAAGGCCCTAAGTTTAATCCTCTGGAATTCCTTGGGGTTTCATGGTTGAGCACACAATGTGGAACTCCTTGAGATGTTTGTGAGGATCCTCACCTACAAGACCATTAAACTTTGGCAACAAGTGTATTAATCCAGATTTCAATTCAAAAGGAACATCAACATCAGGATAATTAATACATAGAGCATTGTAAGTAACATCAGGTGGAGCAAGTTCCCTAAGGGTTCTACCAGCCATGACAGAATCAGATCAGAATCAAGTTCAAAGAGATTATGGCTAAAGATGCTATCACTATCACTACCACTATCCTCTATATGCTCCCTAAGTCTACGATGTAATGTTCTCTCAATTTCAGGGTCAAATAGATGCAAATTAACAGTATTAGACCTGGTCATGCACCATATGCAATAAGAAGTGAGAAATGCAACAATTCTAGAACTACCAACTATGTTCTAACGCTAAAATGAATGCAGAAAATAGAAAACGAATCAAATCGAACCAAAAAAAAATTATAAACAGTATGAAAAATCTAAATAAATCAAAATAAGATATGCAAACTTTTTTGGAGATATAAAAAAATTAAAACAATTACTTAAAAATAGAAAACGAGCGAATTTGATTTTCGAGCCAAATTTCAAAGCAATCGGAGAAAATCTACTGAAAACTGTTTTTTCACCTAATCAGAGACAAAACAGAACGAGGCTGAAACCAACAGAACCTGCAAGGCAACAAAACTAAAAAACAAATGTTAGTGGTTAGTGAGTCCTGAAGTTGGTAATCCCAAATTAGAGATCCTCGGCAACGGCGCCAAATTGATCATCGGTCGTACGCGGATCAAAATAATTTAAAGGGTAAATATAGTATCAAGGTAAGAGACCTTGGTCGTCTCGCAAGGACCTCTAACTACTGAAATAACCAAAATCAAGAATGAAATTAACAAAATAAAAAAGGGGTTTTTAAGAATGAGTTCTATTTGAGGTGTTTAACAATCTTAGAGTGACAATCGATTCACCGGTTCCGGGTGCGCGTCTCGGATTTATCATTAGTTCCAAATATTCGTGCAAGACTCGTTCAAGGTTTTAGTTCTTGATTGATAATAATATAATCAAGCAAGCGTCAATTAGTTTATACGAATTCACACTGTTTTAAAGCAAGCGTCAAAACAACGTGTTCAATCAATCGTGATGGTGAACAAGCGCCACTAAACGCAATCAATATCATAACTGAATTCAATCAATCCCCTATCAATTCCTAATCAAAGTAAATAAAACAAGCGATAAAATAACCCGAATAGTTAAGAGTTGCGAAAATCAGATTCACATACAAACAAGTGTCATATATATACGATTCGTGTATAGCAATTAAGCCGAATCTGGGTAATTAAGTATCACACAAAGACGAAAAATTGCAAACAAAGAATTCAATTGTGGAATTGATAGAGAAGAAAGAACTGAAAACTAAAAAAGAAATAAACAAATTAACATTAGACACCGAACCTTAAAATCCGTAGACGACAACCTTTCACCGATGAATCAACTTAGGAGTTTAGGCTTCCATAAAGGCTAGAGCACAAAAGTTTTGTAAAGTATATGATAATGCGTAAGAGGAGTCAAACGGCTGCTGACCAGCCAAATATATAAGACTAAAACGAAATACCTAATCCTTAAATGGGTTATTGGATAAAAACCCGTTAACAAACTAATATTCGGCCCAAAACCCGTTTTACACAGTACTGCTTCGGTAATTTTCCATTTTCACCTTTAAGACTTCAGAATTGGGTTTTAAGCTCAACAGAATAATTGTAGCTCTGTTCCATAGCTGTCCGACGCATGCTCCCACGCCTCAATCGGATAACCACATCCAAAGTTATGACCTACAGAGTAGATAGGGGTCAATATGCAATAAAAACAAGAATTAATCAAGAAATTATTATATTGCTCAAATAAGACCCAAAATCTAGAAACGTGCTAAGACTTAAATATTAGACACATAACACAATCAAAAATACCAAGTGCAAAGAGTGCATTAAAATGCACTGATCAAATTCCCCCACACTTAAACTTTTGCACTCCGGGCAAAACACACAAAATAATACACAAAAATAATACATGAATTTCCAATGAACCCAAAGAATGCAAAGTCATAAGAGAGATGATTTTCCTAGGCTTCAAGGAGAATGACAATCAAAGATAGCACTTAATTGCAATCAAGGCAAACAAGAGCACCAGAGAGTGAATCATAAGTGATGAGTCCTCATAGGAAATGTATAAGTAATGCTGATGCGGACCACAAGAGCATCGAGATAATCTAATTTTTATTAAAACAGGATGAACTTTATTTTATTTTAATTGTAATAGGCTATACTTTAAGTTTGAAACTTGGGTTTTAAATATGTAGGCATGTGCTCAACTAGTGGGCCATGTTTTGGGCTTGTATGTGGGCCTTATTTTGCTTGTGTTGCCATGGCCAAACCCTACCTATATAAGGGTTGGTGTTGCTTCATGTAAGGGACCTTTGATCATTTTATGATATTGTGAGAATAGAGAGTGCTTCTCTAGGGTTCTTCTTAGAATCAAATTTGAGTCTTATCAAGAGCCTCTTACTCTTGTGGTGATTCTACTTTGATCTTATCATCCTCTTGGATGTGGCGATTTCTCCATCTTCTTGCCTAATCCACTTTGTATGTTCTTTTCCCCTTTATCTTTTAGTCTTATTTGATATGTTTGATTCAAGAAATCACTTGGTTAGATCCTTTATTTGTCATGGAATCAATTAGATTCATATCAAGTGGTATCAGAGCCATTACCAAGTGTTATTACGTTTTTGAATCAAGAAAAAAAATTGAAAAGAGGGGGATTAGATCCTATTGATAGGAAAATTTCAAATTTTCATCAAGTGGTAAATTAGATCCTAAATTGTTATTTGGATTCCACTTGTGTTGTTAGTTGATTCTTATGTGTGGGAAGGTTTACTCAGTTGATTAATTGCTGTAATTTTGGTCAAATTCGAGTATTTAGCTGTTGGAATTTTTCTGGAAAAAAATCCGGAACTTCATCTTCTACACTTGCAATATAGTTTGATCTAAAATTTTGTTTGCAAACTTGTTTTTGATGTTATTTCTTCCATACATGTCCGATTCTGGAAATTCAAAAGCCTAAATTGATTAGAAAAAAAAAAAGAGGAATTCAAATATGCAAAAAAAAACTGAAAAGATAACTGCTGTAAAAAGTGATTCTACACAAAAACACTTATAGAAAAAAAAGGCATTTCACAAAAAAAAAAATTCCAGAATTGTTCATGTTGATACATCAATCTTTTTGCATCTTTGTTGCTTCTATTGGCCATTGCAAGTTGATTTTAGTACCTTCCACGTCTTTGATCCATTTAGTCATTTAGTTTTTTTTTTTTAGTCGTCTCCTTGTTTATCTAATTGAGTGTGTCTTCCCTTGCCTTTTTTTTCTTTCTGTCGTGTCTTTTAAATTCCTTAGTTTTGTCTTTAGAAGTTTCGCTTGTCTCTATTGGCCTCTTGAATGATAGCTTTCATGCGTGTTTTGTCACAATTGTGTAGAGGTTTTCCACAAACTTGATTTAGACTTGTTTGGTTTGTTTTAAGAACTTGAAGAGTTGCATTAGGGAGTGGAAAAAGGCTAGAGTGAACATTATAGAAAAATCCATAATTGAGTGATATACACTAGTGATACATTTCTTGAGTGTAAACACTTAGTGAGTGGTGAGGACTTTTGTTCTTGTTACTTGTTTGATCATTTGGTACTTGTTAGCTTGTTGGAATCATGAATAGAGGTTTGGACTATAAAAAAGAATGTGTTGCAAAAACTCTTAAGAAGTATAAGGTTGGTGATTTGCTCCGGAAGATGCATGAGAAATATGAAGAGAATGTGAGAGAAAAAGATAGAAAGTATAAAAAAGAAAGGATCTATGAGAGGAGAGATAGAGAAAAAGAGAGAAAATATGGAGATTATTTGAGAGAAAATTAGTTGAAAGAAAAGGTGAGCATTCCAAACTTTCATGGAAAGAGTGACCCCGAAGCGTATCTTGATTGGGAGCTTAAGGTAGAACAGATTTTCTCTTGTTGTGATATTAGTGAAGAACAAATGTTGAAGTTGGTTGTGTTAGAGTTTAGAGATTATGCACTTATTTGGTGGGATCAAGAAAAAAAGCTTAGGAGGAATTGTGAACTTGCGCCTATTGGAAAATGGAAATATTTGAAGGCCTCTTGGAATTAATTAGATTCATATCAAATGCTCTCAATCACTCAAGTGTCTAGGCTTGTGTTTACTTTCATATATATAATGTGGCGATTTCTCCATCTTCTTGCCTAATCCACTTTGTATGTTCTTTTCCCCTTTATCTTTTAGTCTTATTTGATATGTTTGATTCAAGAAATCACTTGGTTAGATCCTTTATTTGTCATGGAATCAATTAGATTCATATCAAATGCTCTCAATCACTCAAGTGTCTAGGCTTGTGTTTACTTTCATATATATAATAAGCACATCAATGAAAGTTAGAACTACCATTTGCTTGACAAGCTTCTAACATCCACACTTAAGAACACATGCACATCAATGAAAGTTAGACTTATTTTGAGATGTATGATGGACTGCTCCCCAATACCGTTGCGACTGATTCATAAACATTGGCTAAGATTAAATTTCAAAGTACCTTGTGAAGCTGATTTGCCAAATGATGAGTTGAATCTAATTATGGAATTTGAAGCTATACAGCGAATATTTGATGCCTCTGATCATGCGGATAAAATTATGTTGAAGGCAAAAGCACGTGAGTTGGCCTTCCCAGACACTACTTCGATGTGTCCACCTCCGAAAAAGATCATCATAAAGGGAGCACCTAAAAAACCCAAGAAAATGAGTCATGCATTCTCTACAAAGCCAGCAAAGTCATATTGGGAACACGTGGATGACAAATTTGACTCCCAAGAAGATACCTCATCTTTTTCCCAGTCTCGTAAACGTCCTACTCCTACCCAAAGTAAGAGTTCCATTGGCACTCCACCTATACCAAAGTCAAAGTGTCCGGCACCTAGTCCATCATCAAGCTGACAGTTCAACTACTACACCTACTCCACCTCTACCTACTGTTACTCATACGGAAGTTTATTATAAATTCATAAAGGGCTTGCCAATCAATCATTCATCTGTACGTTGACAATATTGTTAATGTTCATGGTGATGGGAACTGTGGATTCCAGTGTATTACATCATTACTTGGACGGGGTGAGGATGCTTAGCTTTCTGTGAGAAATGATCTTTTGGAGGAGATCAGACAATACATTGACTTCTACCTTTGCGTATAAGGTGGTATGGGAAAAGTCACATTTCTGATAAAGTTGTTGATGCAGACAAATAAGGGTGAAGAGAATTGGATGACTGTACCAAATATAGGGTATCTAATCGTTAACAAATACTAGGTCGTGGTGACGTGTTGGTCTGTTAACGGGTCTTTCACCATTTTCCCATTTCATATTGCCCCATTCAGAAGTGTCCGTCAATTCAACATATGCTTCACGGATAAACACTTTGTACAGGTATATCGACTTTTATTTAGAATTCAATTTTATATTGTCAAACATTAGTTAATATTATGTTGTTTTTGTCTTTGTAAGGTTTTTGGGAAGAATTTAAGTCCAATGCCCCTGCCCGATGCTCTTTGGAATGTTAACAGGAGACCCGTAGCAAAGGGTCGGGACACGCTGTTTACGGGTCGTACGCAAAAGTGGAAGGCTTTGGTCTTTGAGACCCAACCACCGGCTTATGTAGATTTAAGTAAAGATAGTGATTAGTTGATTAATTGTTGTTTTCCAATTTGTATTAAGACAATGAATCTCCCACGTATGATTGTTATGACTTCTATATGTTATGTACTTTTTTAAATCAATACCAATTTGAGTTAGTAATATTAGTTTGCATTTGTAATTTGAAACTTAAACAGAAACATTTCTGGTTTTCAGTCTGTCTGTGCAGTATCAGGTGTGTTCGGGTGATGCCAACCGAACAGGTTCGGATCCCCTCCCCCGGACGAACAAAGCTGAACAACACACCCCTTGTTAAGTTTTATAACGTCCGGTTGACGTCATCCGAAGAGGTTTGGTTGGCCGTAGCCGAATAGATTCGGTTGGCCACAACCGAATCACACGTATACACGTCCGCTACTTAAGGGTATTTTTGGAATATTTGGAGTTAAGGGGTGTGTGGTGAGTAGGAGGGAATGTGGGAAAAGACTGTCCCTAACTTTAATTGTTCATTTCTTGATCAATAGCCTTGTCCTTGCAATTCATTCTTAAGTTTTATTCTAGTCGGGCTTCGCTTTAGGCATCTTATGTCTCCACCACACAATGATGTTTCCATATGTGCTTAAATCTTGACCCAAAAAAAGTCTCGGGTCATGTGTTTGAGTTCTTGTAGGAGATGAAAAAAAGACCACACAGGGTGGTGATATTCCTGAGTGACACATTGGTAGTACGAAGAGGGTGACCAATATGTTAAAAAAAGTGTTATTGATCTGTACCCTGATCGCCCAAGGGTGGAACGAGTATGTTGCTTGATTGCTCTGCCGGGCAGTGAGGTTGCGAGCAGAGCTCAGGGTGGGTGTACCTGCAAAGACACTCTGACACCTAGGTCAGGGGGAAAGAAGTCAAAGCAGGAAATGAGAGATGGGATGAAAGTGTACCTTTTCGCGGGGGGTTGACCCCTATTTATAGAGTTCGGCGAAGCTCCCTAGCCATTAGATCAGTCGGCTCGATCTCAGCCGTTGAACTGCCCCCAACTTGGCTAGGAGCACTGCGCACTACAGTGTCTTAGATTGGTTTGGGCCATCCTCATGGATTGGGCCCTCGGCCCAATCTAGAATAGTTGCCCCCCAAACCGAAGTCGTCCGGGGGACCGGTTTAGGCTTTAATCCCCTAGTCTAGGGCGTTCCACGTCTTGTTCGTGTTAATCACATATCCGCCTTTTTCGAGGGCGGTCTTATGTTCTGCGCGCGCGTGTTTTTTACTCGAGGGATTGGGGAAGTGCCGCATTCGAGCGACCATGTGGTCGTGTTTCGTCAGAGTTCGATCGCGGGTTCCGATGAAGTATGCTAATTCTGCTTTTCTAACTTTTGCTTTGCGAGCCCGCATCATTTGCGCGGCCATCTTGCGGCCTTATCGTTTCAGTTTGCCCGCCACGAACAGTTTACCGGATCTCAGTCCAGATTGAACTCGTTCCAAGGGGATGCAACACACTCTCGTGGTTGTTTTGATATGATTTGCGGGTTGACCCGCAACCCGGTCTAGTAGGCAGTTTACCGAGGCTCGGCTCAGACTTAACTCGCCTCATAGGTTTGTTGTCGGCACAAGCTTAATCTTAGCCCACCCTTTGCGAAGCAATATCCAAAGAAAAGTTTCAGAAACATGTTGTACATAAATTCCTCGCCTTATTAACGATGGACGAGCGGGCCTCGTTAAAAAACCCCGTAGGGAAAAAGAGTGCCTAGCCCGGTATTGTATTTCTTACAAGCAATCAATTACATCTTTTAGCTGAAGTATCTCCTTAGTTTCGTGGCGTTCCAAGTTCGAGGAACCGCCCTTCCACCCATCGTTTCGAGCTGGTAAGCGCCCTTTCCCGTCTTTGAAATGACGCAATAGGGGACCTCCTAGTTGGGGGCGAGCTTTCCTTGTGCTGCGTTTTTCTGACCAACATCAGCTCGGCGGAGGACAACCTGGCCGACATCAAATTCACTTGGGACGACTTTGGCATTGTGCATGGTTGCTATTTTTTGCTTGATCAGGGTCTTGCGCAAGGAGGACTGAGTTCGAAGTTCTTCGACGAGGTCATGCTCCTCCCGGATGACCTGGTTGTTCTCTTGTGTCGTTTTGGGATTTGCGGTTCTCCAGTTTAGTTCCCCGATTTCAAGAGGGATGACCGCCTCGGTGCCGTATACCATATTGAATGGGGGGTTCTTTTCTAGAGGAATGTGGGGTCATTCGATACGCCCACAGAACATATGGCAACTCTACAGTCCAATTTCCCTTTGCCTCGTCAAGACGCCTCCTCAACCAGTGGAGAATCACCCTATTCGCAGCCTCGGCTTGACCGTTGGTCTGAGGGTGTTCTACCCGAGGTGAAGCGTTGTTTAACCCCGAGGTCGGTTATTATCTTCCTGAATCCTTTGTCGGTGAACTGTGTCCCATTGTCTGTAATCACGACCTCCGGTACGCCAAACCGCACCAGGATATTCTTCTTGAAGAACTCCATGCAATTTCTGGAGGTGATGGTTGCCAATGGTCCTGCTTCTATCCATTTTGTGAAGTAGTCTACTACAACTATCAGGTACTTTAATTGGCCGGGGGCCACAGGGAACGGTCCCAGCAGGTCGATCCCCAACTAGGCAAATGGCCATGGGGGGTCATGTTATTCAGCTCAGTCGGAGAGGCGATGTGGATGTCAGCGTGCCGTTTGCACTTATCGCATTTCTTGACTAGCTTCCTCGCGTCTTCGTCCATAGTGGGCCAATAGTATCCTGCCCTGGGTGCTTTTTTGGTGAGTGAGCGGCCGCCCAGGTGGTGTCTGCATATACCTTCGTGTATTTCTCGCAGAACATAATCGGCTTCGTCGGGTGCCAGACATTTCAAGAGCGACATGGAGTATCCACTGCAAAAGAGCTTCCCTTCGACGACCGAGTAGGACGACGCTCTCCTCCTTGTCAGAGCGGCTTCTTTTGGGTCATGTGATTCTTCCCCATCTCGGATATACCTGAGGATGTGATCGATCCAACATTCTCCTGGGTCAATCACGCAGACGCTGGAGTTAGGGGCGACCACAACCCGCACACTTGGTCGAGACAGGGTTTCCTGGATCACACTCCGGTGATTTCCAAGGTTCTTCATGCTCGCCGGCTTTGAGATGATGTCGGCCCTTACATTCTCAAATCTTGGGTCGTGCTTGACCTCTGCGTGCTCAAACAGCTTTAGCAGCTCTCTTACTCTTGCCAAATATCTCTGGAGGACCACGTCCTTCGCATCGAAAACTTCTTTAATCTGTGAGACCACCAGGAGTGAATCGGAATGGAGTTCGACCCTGGCGACGTTGAATTCCTGGCGAGTAATAGCCCTGCTATGCATGCTTCGTACTCTGCCTGGTTGTTTGAGGTGGAGAAAGAAAACGTAAGCGACACTTCCACGGTCAAGCCTTCAAACTTTTCAAGAATCAAACCAGCCACACTGCCTTTGCTATTGGAGGAACCATAAACTTGCAATGTCCAAGTGGGATGAGGCCTTTCTTCTGGGGCTGGGGTGAATTCAGCAATGAAATCGGCCAACACCTGTGCTTTCGCTGCCGATTTGGCTTCGTACTTGATCTCGAACTCGGAGAGTTTGACCGCCCATTTAATCATCCGCCCTGCTAGGTCTGGTTTATGCAGAATTTTCCTGATCGACTGATCGGTCCTAATTATGATCTGGTGGGCGACGAAGTAGGGCCTCAATCGTCGGACGGCGATTAGTAATGCCAGGGCGAGTTTTTCTACCTTTTGGTATCTAAGTTCAGGTCCGTGGAGGGCTTTCCTGACGAAGTAGATGGGATTTTGGCTCAAGTTGTGCTCTCGGACGAGCACAACACTGAGCGCTTCGTCGGCCACTACCACATATAGGGACAACGTCTCTCCTGGCTCTGGTCTTGTCAGGATCGGCGATTGCAGAAAAACGGTCTTGAGCTGGTCTAACGCTAGCTCGCACTCTGGTGTCCACTCAAACTGCACTCCCTTCTTGAGAAGCTTGAAAAGCGGGAGGGATTTATTCGCTGACTTCGAAATAAAATGGGACAAGGATGTGATCATCCCAGTAAACTTTTGTGTAACACCCTGAACTTTAGACACACAAAGTCTAGGCTGTTAACCATTTTAATACAATCAGAGTTCTAACCCGTTAATGGATTTGAATAAACATAGTCCCGGGTGGTATAAATACCAAAAAGGATAACATAAATGACATAACTGAAATAGTTTACATGATGTCATTCCTTAAACGTAGTTCAAATCAAAGAATGAATTAGACTTAATACATTAACTAAATTACAAACTTAAAACCTAAAGTGTCAAAAACTATAATACATGACCCTTAACTAGGGTGAACTAACACTTGTACATAGATCTCAAATGATCCCATAACTCGGTAGCCCAAAACATCTACTACTTTTCTTGCCTCGATTGATCTTAACCTGTCAATCTGAAAAACATAACAACATAAAGGGTGAGATTACAAATCTCAGTGAGTTCTTTCACGACCCCTCACCGTACCTCTCGTCGTCTTTTTCTTAATCTTCTCACTTGTCATAGTGTAGCGTAATCCATAAGAAGACTGAACAACGTCAGCTTCAGCGGAGAACCCAACCCGAATAACCATAATGAGCCATGACTCAATTCGAGTAAACCCGAATAACCATAATGAGCCATGACTCAATCCGAGTAACCATAATGGACCTTGAACTCAGGAGACATGACCTCCCATTCCAAGTACGCTACTTAACCTCTTGGGATCGTCATTCCCATAGTGTTTTATTAATATCCTTAGTTATGTTCTCACTCTATGGTTCGTGCAATAAAACGTTGTTCATTTCAATCGGTTATTGCATAATCATAAACTCGATATTTTCCATCAAATATACTTCAATTAAGTTCGATCATATAATCATAATACGGTATTCACAATCCGGGAACAGATCCACAATTTGGGAACAGATTCACAGTCCTGGGAATCAATTCACACAATGGGAACAGATCCACAATCTGGGAACGGATTCGCAGTCCTGGGAATCGATTCACAAAATGGGAACAGATCCACAATCTGGGAATGGATTCGTAGTCCTGGGAATCGATTCATAGAATGGGAACAGATTCCCAACTTGTGCGGTAAGCCAAAAACTCTTGTTTTTCACTACGAATCGCTACTCCGTTCGAACCGATTTCTTTCCCAGTCAATCCTTAACTCAACACACATCAGAACAGTACCAATAAACCATCAAATAAAATTCTAAACAATCAATTTAGAGTTGCACAATTTCAATGCAATCACAACAACAATTGAAGCATTCCAAGTCATACAATTTAACATTTTGGCTCAAGAAACCCTATTCAACATTTCTCAACCTTAGACCTAACCAATAGCACATGATTTTCAGAATACAATCAACCACAATGGAAAATCATCAAAAACTCAAAACATCATCATGTATAGACCAACAGATTAAAAAAGTAACAATACAAGTGGGTTAAGAACTCACTCGGTAAGCCACAATTTCTTAACCACTCTAGGTGTTGTCCTTCCCCGTCTTCTACCATCTTCTTACCCGATTTCAGCTCCAAGAAGCTGACCCTAGCCACCATCTTCAAGTCTATCCCTTCCTCCAGCTACTACTTGGTCTCTCTAACTTCCAAAACCATGAAAATGAAGCTTGAAATCCCAGCTCCTACTTCAAATATCTCTCACAAGCTTTCTTCTACCCATTATTCATCTCTTAAGCTATGATTCTCTCTTCATCTCCAACATGCAACTGGATTTGTGGTAACAAAAAGGGTTTTTTCTTCAAGCTTCTCTTTTTGGGGTTTGAGTGGGTTTATATTCTGTTTATGGATGAATGAGAATAGTGAGGGATGGTGGAACATTGAAGTGGAATGATTTGAAAATGAAGCTGAAATGTAGAACAAAAGAGTACTTCAGCTCTCCCCTCTCTCTTTTCTCATTCTCGCTCTCTTCTCTCCCTCAACCCCTTTCTTTCTTTCTTTCTTTTCTTTCTCTCTTCTAAAAATTCTGATTCTTTTAAAAACAAGTGTGGGTGTGTGTGTGTCTTTATAAAAGTGAGTGAATGTTTCTTTTCAGCTGAGGGTAATTAAGTTAAGGAGTGGTGAAATTCCCATCCTACCCCTATTCTCTATTCTTCACTTAAGTGTATAATCAACCAATCACATAATCACACACAAACATCACATTTAAGCAATTTGACCATCAATCATCGACTTCAAACAACAATTTACCAACTCACAAATAAAATTATTACCAACCAATATAATTAAAAACAATCAACTAAAATAATTGAAACAATTATTTTGGGGATGTTACAATACACCCCAACTTGAAAAAATTTGTCCTCAAAAATTGTTCAAGTTACCCAATGGCTACTATCCTTTCAAGTATCCTAGCAATCCCTGTAGCGACCGAAAAATCCGAAGGAGGGATTCTTCGTTGTTTTTGAACAATGGAGCCGCCATCAATATTTATTTTTAGGAAAACATTGAAAAAACCTTTGTTTTTGGGTTCGGGGGTCGATTAAGTGCGGGGAAGGTACTAGCACCCCGCAACATCCTAAAAAAGGTTACCTTTTAATTTAATGTGTAGAAAAAAAATTAGTTTAAAGAAAACATTTTAATTTACCCTTTTTATTAATTACAAAAAAAAAAACGGAAAGGAAGACTTAATAAAAATTTAGTTTTTCGCGCTTGACAGGAGTGGGCCCCCGCTCCTACGTATCTCCGGGTGCGATGGAGAAATCAAAGCTACGTAGTTCTTGGGTAGAAAATATTTGTGTGTTGGTATTTTTTAATTATTGAAAAGCTTGCGAAAACTAGAGGCCGTTCTTGGTGACCAAACAGATAAATCCAGAGTGGTCACCGCTAATGGCTTATTTGAAAAAGAGGATGTTTACAGCGTTTAAACGAGCGGGGCCCAGAGTGACCGCTAGCAACAACCTATTTGTACGAGCTTGGTTGTTTGAAAGAAAGAAAAATGGTTTAGAAACATTACGATGTAAATAAAAGCGGAATGGGTGGTAGTAAAAAGGGAGGTACAATTAACAACAAGGAGTGTTGTATCAAAAATGGGGGGTGTGCTTAGTATCAGCCCAAAACAACATTGTTTGGGTTTCTGGGCCTTTGCGCGACAGTTGGGCTGAAAGCGGGGGGTGCCGTATTACTAAAATGTGGGGGGTGCGAATAGCGGTTTGACGCTAAAAATGATTGCTTGATTTTTTCCTATTTTATTACCTTACCCTAGAATACATGATTCTGAAGCGCTTCTTTCCTTTTTTTTTTTAAAAAAAACCTAGACTAAACACACATTGCATTTGGATAGATTTAGTTTATAAAGGAATGTTCTCTTTTTTTTTTGAAAATGGTTGTCATAGTTATTATTTTGAAAAAAAAGGTGCTTTTGCTGTTTTTTTTTTTTGAAAGATGATTATTGTTATTATTATTTTTTTTTAGAGAGGGCAGTGGTATTAGTAACCAGTTATTTTTTAAAAAAAATATATATATTTATTTTTTTAATATTTTATTTTAATCCGAAAATTACATTAATATTTAAATAAAAAAGCAACAATTTAAATAATAAAAAACAGCAACATTTTAATATGTATAAAAACAGCAACCAAATTAAATAATAAAAACAGCAACTAAATAAAAAAACAGCAATAATAAAAAGCAACAATTTTAATAAGGAAAACAGTAACAATAAAATAAGAAAAAAAACAGCAATAATAATATCTAAAAAAACATGACAGCAACAATTTTTAAAAAATAAAAAAAACAAACAAAAAAACAGTAAAATAAAAGGCAACAAATATATAGAAAAGCATTATATATTTCTTTTTTTTAAGTATTTTAAAAGGGACTTTATTTTAATTTCGAAAATACAGCAACTTTTTTTTTAAAAAAAACAGCAATATTTTTTACAGCAACAAGTAAATAGAAAACAGCAACATAAGAAAAACAGCAACTCTTTTTTACAGCAACATTTTTTTTTACAGCAACATTTTTTTTGTAGAAGAATAACACCAAATAACTAAAAAAAACAGCAATACTTATATACAAAAAAAAAACAGCAATGATTTAAATTAACAATTACAGTTCATGCTACAAAAATAACAGTACCTTGAAAATCCGAAATGTTAGGGACCCGAGTTCCTCCTAGGATCTCCTTAATACAATGGAATTTAAACTAAAAAAATAAATTTGGAAGGAGAAGGAAAAAACGAAAAGAAATGAAAATCAGAAACAGTGAACAAATCTCATTGTTTCTTTTTTCTCTAAAAATCTAACCTCCCCTTTTTTGCTATGAAGCTTCTTCTTCTTTGATGAACACCCCTTTTTTTTTAGAGCTTCTCCTTCAAAAAAAATTCGTCCCTTGCTTCATGGTCTTGGCCCCCTATTTATACCACCAGGGGTGTTTTCTTCTGACTGCACCTTACCTTGCACAGTGTTTTGACTGAGATTGAGACAGAGAGGGGTAGAGATTTCGTGATTTAGGGTTTTAGGGAGTAGTTGGTGAAGGGGTATGGGCATGGTAGAGGAGATGGTTTTTTTTGTGTGAGAAATGAGAGTGAATCCGTGAGTGAGAGAGATGTGAAGGAAAAAAAATGATGGAGAGTGTGAGAGAGATGGGGTCGTAGGGATGGGGAGAGAATGAGAGGTTGAGTGTGAGTTGTGTGTGATGGAGAAAGAAAGAGAAAATGAAGGTTGAGTGTGAGAGTGGGAGAGTGAGAGTCGTAGGGATGGGGAGAGAATGAGAGGTTGAGTGTGAGTTGTGTGTGATGGAGAAAGAAAGAGAAAGTGAAGTGTGTGGGTGTGAGAAAGAGAGAGTGAGCCGTAGGATGGGGGAGAGAGGGAGAGGTTGAGTGTATGGGGAAGTGGGGTTTGAGAGAAAAGAGGAAAGGTGGAGTGTGGGAAAGGAAAAAGTGCAACTTTCAAGGAGGGAAAAGGGGGAGTGGGTCGAAAATCAAGGAGGGGAAAGGTGAGTGAATGTGGATGAATTTTTGGGTTAAGGGGGGGATTGAATGTGGATGCTTTTTAGGGTAAAGGGGGGTGGCCGAATTTGACTAGGGTTTGGTGGGGAGAATTAGGGTTTTGGTGGAGGAGTGAGTTGGGTCATGGGTTATGGGTTGGATAGAAATTAGGGTTAGGAGGAGTTGGGTTATGGGTTGGGCGAATTGGGCTAGTTTTGTTTTTGTTGGGTTGGGTTTCTGATGGCCCAATCCTGATTGCACCTCCATTCCTTTTTTAACAGACCCCCCCCCCCCTATTTCCTCCTTTGCTTATATTTTGTTTCTTCACTTCTAATTAATATATTTTTTGGTTAAAAACTTGTGGCAACTAAAATAAAATAATACATGACATAAAAATAAAAATGATTATTATTTTTAAAAAAAAATCTCTCATTTTTGATCGGACAAAATTAGGGTATTACAATCCCCATGAGCATTCTCCTAAAGCTTCACCTACCTTCATGCCATCTCACAAGTCAAACCCTAACTCCTCTTGTTAAACACTTAAAGGGACTCACCCAAACTTGGATTAACCATACTCAATCCAATCTCCGCACTTTAAGAATCAAAAGAAATCATGATTGCATCAAAGAATTTGAGAAAGAAACAAGATACAGTTTTAAAAGTGGTTTTGCTCTTTTAGTGCAATCCAATTTCCTTCCATACTTAATATAACATCTACTCTCTAGGTGACCCGATGGTAAAATCGTTTTCTAAGACTAGACGGTCGCCCATTCCTCCATTCCGTAACTTCTTTCATAGCACTAGGCTTCTGCTACGCACTCTAATGAAAGGAGGAAACGGGAATCCTATGACTTGGTACTTCGAGAGTTTTCGGGGCTAAGGCAACCAATTGTCATAGTTCTCAGTACCTTGTATGAAATACTGAGTGGATTCGGCTCAATACTTCACACAATATACTGAAAAGTTCTGATAGTTAATTGTCTAAGTACTTAGCTAACTCGATCTATCTAATCTATTAACTGTGACATTTCTAAGCCCGACTAGGTCGAACTGCTCTGATACCAAAATGTAACACCCTGAGTTTGAGGCAGTTTTTTCGGGCCTCAGCAAACACTTCCTGGAGATCGGCCAGATGGTCTATATCTGCATTGCTCTTCACGATCATATCACCCAAATAGACCTCGACAATCCGTCCTATCTAGGCTCGAAAAATTTTATTCATCATCCTTTGATACGTTAACCCTACATTCTTCAACCCAAACGGCATCACTCGGTAACAGTAGTTCCCCTTATGGGTCATAAAGGCCGTCTTTTCTTGGTCAGGCGGATACATCGTGATTTGGTTGTACCCCGAATAGGCGTCCAGGAATGACAACAAATGGTACCCAGACGCATTATTGACCAGCTTGTCGATGCTGGGGACCGGGAAGGCGTCTTTCGGACAAGCCCGATTTCAATCTTTCTCCTTCACCTTGTTGAGACATTGTAATTCTGTAGCTTGGGAGTCTTTGTTTCTAGAGTCTAAGCAACTTCCTAAATCTTCGTTCTATTTCAGGATCTAATATGAATTCTGGTGATTTGGTCCTGTGCATATGCTAGAGCATCCTGTGCTCCTGCAGTCAAACAAAATACCAGAGTAATAAACACTAATTTATGATATATCTAAACAACAAAAATTAATGGCAATCCCCTGCAACGGAACCAAAAAATTGGTGTGCGAAAAAGATATTGTGCAAGTATACACAATCGACAACAAGTAGTATAAAGAAGATGAGATCGTACCCACAGGGATTGGATTAATATTTTTTTTCTTTTCTATATAGAGATATTAGTGTGAAGTAGTCACTGTCTTCAGAGTTTCATTACAAGCTTTTATGTCTAAGATGCTAAATAAGTTCACTCCTGTATTTTAAGTACTTACAGTATCACCCTATGGACTATGCTATCCTATGTCTAGGTTTTAGCATGGTTTTAACAAAGTTTCCTTAATTAAAACACTTACCCATATTAGTTCTTCAGTTCTAAGTATAAACCATGCCTGTATTTATAACTCTACTTATTCTAAGTGATCAATCTCAAAATAAGTGTTGAAAGAAGTATAAAACAAGAACTAAAATGCACACATCACATACGATCACAATAACTTATTTAAAAGATCATTATAAGGTTAGAACATCCACTATAAAAGAGTTTAGTTCCTGCTAGACATCACAAGGCATATATAAACTGAATAACTCATGTTCATATAATTGAAATATCAAAAGGAAAACAACAAGGTAGAAGTTACACGGTTGGAGTTCCCTTTGTATGAAATTGCCAAGCAACGCATGTGCATCAACTCCACTGCATTCAGCTAGCACTACTCAATTGTATGGAAGTAATGAAAGAAGTTGTCAATTCCTTTCTTGCCTTCTTACAAGAGAATGAAAAACTAAATTTAAAACTATATATATTAGTGTACGGATTGAGTTCTTTTCAAGTGAGAGATGGAGGTCTTTATATAGACTTCAATAGGGTTTGCTTGATAATAAAGTTAGGGTTGCCTTTAGTCATATCAGCCCAAAAAGTAATGCAAATCCTCTACTCAACCAATAAGGGAGGTCCTCTAATGGATGGGCAAGTGTCCCTAGGTGAGTGACTCTTCAAAGGTATTCTTTATGGTAGGCGCCGAAATTTGTGACTTGCATGTGCCTTCATGACTAAGCATGACGTCATCAGCTGAGTGCTTGAGCATCTTGATGTTCTAGGATTTCTTCAAGCAATGTAGTTTGTTTTGAGTGCAGGTGCATTGTTGAGTTGCTAATGCATGGGGCATCACATGCAGTTGCATTGAACAAACACATCAAAAATACCAAAATATATGCAAGATGCTAAATTATATGCATAACCCTCTTTTAACTTTGAATGTTGTTATTTTATTTATAAAACGTTATTTACTATATATTTTTACTTAGAACTGAGCTGTTATTTAGGTTTAGATGCGTAAATAACTCTATATAAAATAGAGTTTTCATACCCCCCAAACTTAAACCATTGCTTGTCCTCAAGTAATGACAAAGAAAATCACAAACAAGAATTGCATAAGTAAGAAGAACAGATCAGCTAATTTTTTTCTAAAAAATGATTTTTCCAATGATGCACTCTATGAACTTCATTTTTTCAGGAATTTTTCTTTAAGCCTTTGTTCTCAAAACATCCAAAGTTATTACTGCTCATTTGTGTGAGTGTGTGCCCACTGAGTCTAGATTGGTTCCAAAACTAAGTAAAAATGTTCTCTTAGCCTTTAAAAAATTTAGTTCATGTTTGGTCAAGCTAAAGATTTTTCAAAATATAGAATAGACTAACAACTTCCTCAATCTTTGAGGGGTTCTAAGCACAACAAAGGGCTTTGATTTGAGTATTTCAAAATTGTTGAGTCAATGCACTATTTCTTATTTTTGGTGGTTTTTCTTGATGCAGATGCATTAGTTGTAGGGGCATCGGATTTTTGTAATGCATGAGCATTGAGACTACATAGATGACTTTTTAGCTTATATTGTCCTCCTCACTAACCCCCTTTTTCATCCTTTTTTATAAACTGAATATTGGAACGGGTACAGTTTTTGATTCAGGTCAATATAGCTATTTTACAACAACTTTGGTACTTGTAGTACTCTTAATAAACCTATGGCATTGAATTCTCTAAATTCTTCATATTCAGCCTTAATTTTCATTTAAACACACCCAAACTTAATTCTTTAGCTAGTCTAAATTTTTAGTAAAAATTTAGCATTGACCTTAGCTTACTAAAAATTCCTCTTTGCATCAGGTTGCTTTTCAAATAGCAAGGTTCTTTTCTAAAACTCAGTTTTGACGTGTAGAAGCTATAATAAAATTGTTCATTTGAGAAAAACAATGCTTCTTTCTTTTTCTTTCTTTCATCATTAAAAATCAGATCAAGGAGATGCATTTGTTTTGTTGTGAAAGATTCTAAGCTGATCATGCTTCAAAACTATCAAATCCTACTTGAACCTTTTATACTAAAACAGAATTCATACACCTACTATTTTTGAAAAGAGAATTGTCACTTTTTAAAAAAAATAGTTAAATGCATTTCATTCTACTTTGTTAAGTACATCTAATACTAATAATTAACTACATCTATCATATATTCGAACAGATAAAACACATATCTAACATCAGGTATAAAAACAAACAGACATATATATAAACTGCCCCCCCAACTTAAAGTTGAGCAGTGTCCTCACTGCTAGTTGAAGTGCAAAACACTTTTTCAAAAATGGGGAGAGGGGCTAGTGACAAAGTAGGATAGTGCAAACTATAACAACCCATAGTACTAATAGAAAAATACTAATAACAATATCAAAAGTTTACTGTTTCTCAGCAATGCAGCTGCATTAGAAGTTCCTTCACCTGTTTTCCTACAAAACACTTCAAAACATAAAATTGAACAAAAAGAACATAATTAATAATTCAAAATCATGGTTTGCCTCCCACAAGCGCTTGATTTAAGAGTCTTTCAGCCTGACTATCTCTTTGAATTAGGGATTTTGAAGATGTGTGGTGACTTTACCTCTCACCACATGTTCACCATAGTACATTTTTACTCTCTGACCATTTACTTTGAAGGTGGTGTTTGTTGTTTGGTCAAACAAATCAACTGCACCATGGGGATACACCTTGACTAGCTTAAATGGTCCTGACCACCTTGATTTGAGTTTACCAGGGAACAATTTCAACTTGGAATTGTAAAGTGGGACCATTCCTCCTTCCCTAAGTTCTCTTCTTTGTATTCTTTGATCATGCCAAGCTTTTCTTCTTGCTTTGTAAATTTCAGCATTCTCATAAGAGAATTGCCTTTTTTCTTCTAATTCATTAAGTTCCAAAAGTCTTGATGCACCTGCTTTATTAAGATCAAAATTGAGCTTCTTGATAGCCCAATATGACTTATTTTCTAATTCCACAGGCAGGTGGCATGCTTTGCCATAAACTATCCTATAGGGAGACATACCTAGGGGTGTCTTGTATGCTATCCTATATGCCCGCAAAGCTTCATCTAAATGTAAAGACCAATCCTTCCTTGTGGGGCTAACCATCTTTTCTAACATTCTTTTGATTTCCCTATTTGATAATTCATCTTGTCCACTTGTTTGAGGGTGGTAAGCTGTAGCAATTTTATGTTTTACCCCATATTTAGCAAGAAGGTTTTCAATAAGTTCGTCACAAAAATGTGACCCTTCATCATTAATGATTGCTCTTAGGGTACCAAATCTAGTGAAAATGTTTCTTTGAAGGAATTTGCTCACAGATTTGGCATCATTATTTGGTAATGCTACTGCCTCTACCTATTTGGACACATAATCCCACAGCTACTAAGATATATAATTTGCCAAAAGAGGGTGGAAAAGGTCCATTGAAATCCATTCCCGATACATCAAAAAGTTCAATTTCTAAAATATTGGGCCTTGGCATTTCATGTTTTTCAGAGATATTTCCTACCATTTGACATTTATCACAGTTTTTTGACCAAAAATTATGCATCTTTAAATAAAGTTGGCCAAAACTAACCTAACTGTAATACCTTAGCTGCTGTTCTGGTGCTCCCAAAGTGTCCTCCATATGGTGCAGCATGACAGTGCAGCAGCACTGACTGCTGTTCTTCTTCTGAAAGGCATTTCCTCATTAGTTGGTCTGGGCACATTTTGTAAAGAAATGGATCATCCCAATAGTATTGTTTGACTATATGGAAGAATCTCCTTCTTTGTTGATATGTCATGTTCACTGGCACTACTTTACTTGCAAGGAAGTTTACTATATCAGCAAACCAGGGTGCAGCTGCATTTTGATGCACCTGCATTGGATGCAGGGGCATTGGTTGTTGTCATGGTAACTGCTAACAGTTTTTCATCAGGGAAACTTTCCTTGATCTCACCTTCCTTTGTACCTGTACCTTCACTTTTAAGTCTAGATAAATGATCAGCAACTTGGTTCTCTACCCCCTTTTTGTCACGAATTTCAAGATCAAATTCTTGAAGGAGGAGAACCCATCTTATTAATCTTGGTTTTGCATCTTTTTTTGAAATTAAATACTTGATGGAAGAATGATCTGTGTAAACAATTGCTTTGGTGCCAACCAAGTAAGATCTGAATTTATCAAATGCAAAAACCACTGCTAATAATTCTTTTTCAGTAACAGTATAATTCATTTGAGCTTCAATTAATGTTTTGCTTGCATAATATATGGAATGAAAGACTTTGTCATGCCTTTGCCCGAGGACAACTCCCACGGCAAAATCACTAGCATCACACATTAATTCAAATGGCTTGCTCCAGTCTGGTGTTACAATCACTGGTGCTGTCACCAATGCTTTCTTGAGTTTTTGAAACGCTTCCATGCAAAACTCATTAAAGTTGAATGGTGCATCATGTTGTAAGAGTACACATAATGGCTTGGATATTTTTGAAAAATCTTTGATAAATCTTCTATAGAAGCCTGCATGGCCTAAGAAGCTCCTAATACCTTTGACATTTGTTGGAGGAGCTAATTTCTCAATCTTGGCTTTATCCACTTCAAGGCCTTTCTTTGATACTTTGTGGCCAAGCACAATGCCTTCTTGCACCATAAAATGGCACTTCTTCCAATTTAGAACCAAAATTATTTCCTCACATCTGTTGAGAATTTTTTTCAAATTTGATAAACAAAGTTGAAATGTCTCTCCAAATACTGAGAAATCATCCATGAATACTTCCATTGATTGCTCAATAAAATATGAGAATATTGACATCATGCATCTCTGGAATGTTGTAGGTGCATTAAACAATCCAAATGGCATCCTTCTAAATGCAAAGGTGCCATAGGGACATGTAAAAGTTACTTTCTGTTGATCTTCAGGTTCTATTGCAATTTGACTATAGCCCGAGTAGCCATCTAAAAAACAATAAAACTCCTTGCTTGCTAATCTATCCAACATTTGATCTATGACTGGTAAAGGAAAGTGATCTTTTTTGTAGCCTTATTGAGCTTTCTGTAATCCATACATATCCTCCAACCTGTGATAGTTCTAGTAGGTATCAATTCATTTTTTTCATTGGCTATAACTGTCACACCCCCTTTCTTTGGTACACATTGTACAGGGCTAACGCATCCACTATCTGATATGGGATATATTATGCTAGCATCTAGCCACTTGATGATCTCCTTCTTTACTACCTCCTTCAATTCAAGTTTGGGAGGTTTTTCTATTAAAGGTAGATTCTTCTTGAGGTTTGGATCTTCAAGATTTAGAGATTCATAGTTTATTGCCCATACCTCTTTAACTGAACTTTCTTTTGGCAGAATTTCATTTTCCACCATGTTTTCACCTAGCAGTGCAGGAGCATCGGATGCAAGAGCATTGATCAGATGATCCTGTTGTTTGTGAAATTGTTTCTGCACTAATTGATTCAGAGAGATTATGGCTGAACACTCCTCAATATCCTCTGTAGGATATTTTAATGCATTCATCACATTGAATTTCACCTCTTGATCATTCACCCTCATGGTTAGTTCACCTTTTTGTACTTCAATGAGTGTCTTTCCAGTTGCCAAGAATGGTCTTCCAATGATGACTGAGACTTCTTTATCTGCAGTAAAATCAAGAATAACAAAACCTGAAGGAAACACAAATTTGATACTTGCACTTAAATCACATAATGCACGACCAGTGTAAAATTTTCCAATTGAAAATGGAATTGTAAAACTGCTAGGGTCCTTCAACTTCCTAGGAATTTTGTTTTGCAAGATTAAACTGCATTATTTTGACATAGCAACTATTTCAAATTCCCCTAGTCTTCTTCTTTTTGTTAGCATATATTTCATGAATTTTGCATAATTTGGCATCGGTTGAAGTGCTTCAACTAAGGGCATATTGATGTGTAACTGTTTTAGTACCTCAAGGAATTTGCTAAATTGCTTCTTCTCATGAGCTTTTTTCAATCTTTGTGGATAAGGAGGAGGAGGGTATTCGGGGACTAACCTAGCTATCTTAGCAGAATCAAATGTAGAAGCATAAGATGCTTCAGCATTCTGTGAATTTTTTTCTTTTATGTTTTTCTCATTTTTTTCATTTTTTTTTCTTTTTCTACCTTACCTTCACCTTCTATCTCATCCTCATATGGTTCTGATAGATCTTTTCTATTTCTCAGAGAAATGGCTTTTACCTGTTCCTTACCTTGCCTTTGTGAGGCGGAAGCTTTTGTGTTGGATGGTAGTGAACCATTTGGCCTTTGATACAGAGCTGTTGTCAATTGCCCTACTTGATTCTCCAGATTTTTGATTGAAGCATCTTGGGCTTGCCTAGCTGTTCTTGCTTCACTTATAAAGGATCTGAGCATGGATTCTAAGAAGTTATCATTGGCAGGTACAGGTGGTCTTTGATAGTTCTGAGATTGGAATCTTGGTTGTGAAACAGGTGCAGCTGCATTAGATGCAGCAGCATTGTTGTTGCTCCATCTAAAATTTGGGTGATTTCTCCATCCAGGGTTATAGGTGTTTGAGTAAGGGTTATTATTCCTTTTATATCCTACATAATTGACAAAAATAGGGTTGCTAGGGCATTCCTCATACAAGTGACCTCCTTCACAATATACACAACTAACAGTTCCTAGAGGGGCTTGTTCTATTGCTGCTACAGGTGTTTCTGTTAATGCAGCTGCATTGAATCCAGGAGCATTAGTAGGGTTGAGGTTTTTGATCATGTTGGTTAGTGAGGCTACTTGAGCAGACAGGGCTGATACGTCACTAATTAATTTCATGCACCCCTGATGTTTTCTTTTGTGCACTCACCCTCTCGGTAGGCCAACTAGAGCTACTGGTTGCAATTCTTTCAATCAATTCACAAGCCTCATTGTAAGATAGGTTTAGTAACACTCCTCCAGATGATGCATCAAGCATTATTCTGTTTTGAGGTTCCAAACCATTGTAAAAAGTTTCCATTTGAATAATGACAGGTAACCCATGATGGGGACATTTTCTTAAAAGTTCTTTCTATCTTTCCCATGACTCAAACAACGATTCAAATTCCTTTTGTCTAAAAGATGTAATATCATTTCTCATTCTGGCATTTTTAATGGGAGGAAAGTATTTTGCCAAAAAAATTTCAGCCATTTCATTCCAAGAATGGATAGAGTTAGGCTCTAAAGAGTTTAACCAAGCCTTAGCTTTATCCTTCAAGGAATAAGGAAATAGCTTCAATCTAAAAGCATCTTCACTAACACCAAGAATGATAAAGTTACTACATACTTCTAAAATTTGTTTTAAATGCAAGTGGGGATCCTCATGAGGAAATCCACCAAATTGACCTATTGTTTGAAGCATTTTGAACATCATGGGTTTAAATTCAAAGTGCACAGAATCAATATGAGGT
Source organism: Astragalus membranaceus (assembly GCA_039519185.1). Lineage (NCBI taxonomy): Eukaryota > Viridiplantae > Streptophyta > Magnoliopsida > Fabales > Fabaceae > Astragalus > Astragalus membranaceus. The sequence goes on along the minus strand of CM076848.1, from coordinate 57,136,312 downwards.
CTTGCTATGCTAGTTTGTATATTTTGATGATCACACATAGCATAGTCCCTCATTGGCCTATCTCTATCATTAATCATACCTATGGGACCCATGTTGATGAATTGATTTTTGTGGTCATCCTCAGGTTCATGATGTGAGCCAAGACCACCTCTAACCGATCCTCTATTTGAGCATGGTCTAGATCTTTCTCCTTCACCTTGTTGAGACATTGTAATTCTGTAGCTTTGGAGTCTTTATTTCTTGAGTCTAAGCAACTTCCTAAATCTTCTTTCTATTTCAGGATCTAATCTGAATTCTGGTGATTTGGTCTTGTGCATATGCTAGAGCATCCTATGCTCCTGCATTCAGAAACAAAATACCAGAGTAATAAACACTAATTTACTATATATCTAAACAACAAAAATTAATGGCAATCCCCGACAACGGCGCCAAAAACTTGGTGTGCGAAAAAGATATTGTGCAAGTATACACAGTTGACAACAAGTAGTATAAAGAAGATGAGATCGTACCCACCGGGATTGGATTAATATTTTTTTGCTTTTCTATATAGAGATATTAGTGTGAAGTATCCAAGTAATAAACAGTGGATGGTATTGTGAAAACAGAATGTAAACAAGTTATAATTTGTGTGTGAAATCAGTAGAGAATGATAGTTGAAATGTTCTTTACCAAATAAGTCACTTTCAATAGTTTTGTGTTTATATATGATGCAGGTGCACTGAATGTTGTTGCATTAGAAATGTACTTTTCAGTCACTGTTTTCAGAGTTTCATTACAAGCTCTTATGTCTAAGATGCTAAATAAGTTCACTCTTGTATTTTAAGTACCTACAATATCACCCTATGGACTATGCTATCCTATGTTTAGGTTTTAGCATGGTTTTAACAAAGTTTCCTTACTTAAAACACGTACCCATATTAGCTCTTGAGTTCTAAGTATAAACCATGTCTGTATTTATAACTCTACTTATTCTAAGTGATCAATCTCAAAATAAGTGTTGAAAGAAGTATAAAACAAGAACTAAAATGCACACATCACATACGATCACAATAACTTATTTAAAAGATCATTATAAGGTTAGAACATCCACTATAAAAGAGTTTAGTTCCTGCTGGAAATCACAAGGCATATATAAACTGAATAACTCATGTTCATATAATTGAAATCTCAAAAGGAAAACAACAAGGTAGAAATTACACGATTGGAGTTCCCTTTGTATGAAATTGCCAAGCAACGCATGTGCATCAACTCCACTGCATTCAACTAGCACTACTCAATTGTATGGAAGTAAAGAAAGAAGTTGTCAATTCCTTTCTTGCCTTCTTACAAGAGAATGAAAAACTAAATTTAAAACTATATATTAGTGTACCGAATGAGTTCTTTTCAAGTGAGAGATGGAGGTCTTTATATAGGCTTCAAGTAGAGCTTTCCTTCACAAGAGGGTTTGCTTGATAATAAAGTTAGGGTTGCTTTTAGTCATATCAGCCCAAAAAGTAATGCAAATCCCCTACTCAACCAAGAAGAGGTCCTCTAATGGATGGGCAAGTGTCCCTAGGTGAGTGACTCTTCAAAGCTATTCTTTATGGTAGGCGCCGAAATTTGTGACTTGCATGTGCCTTCATTACTAAGCATGCCGTCATCAACTGAGTGCTTGAGCATCTTGATGTTCTAGGATTTCTTCAAGCATTGTAGTCTGTTTTGAGTGCAGGTGCATTGTTGAGTTGCTAATGCAGGGGCATCACATGCAGGTGCATCGAACAAACACATCAAAAATACCAAAATATATGCAAGATCCTAAGTTATATGCATAACCTTCTTTTAACTTTGAATGTTATTATTTTATTTATAAAACTTTATTTACTATATATTTTTACTTAGAACTGAGCAATTATTTAGGCTGAGATGCGTAAATAACTCAATTTTAAAAATAGAGCTATCACACACCCAAACTTAAATCATTGTTTGTCCTCAAGTAATGACAAAGAAAATCACAAATAAGAATTGCATAATTAAGAAGAATGGATCAGCTAATTTCTTTCTAAAAAATGATTTTTCCAATGATGCACTCTGAAAAAGAGACAATAAAAATGTTTTATTAAATGTCTCTCTCTCACTTTTCAATAACTTTAGCGACTACTAATAAAACATTTTTACTACTAATTACAATAACTTTAATCACTAATAATTGTCAAATAATCTAAAATAAATTTTTTAAATAATTTTAATAAAATGATTAAATTTATATTAAATTATCTAGAATTTACTATTTATTATAATCTACCAATACCAATCAATTTAACCACTAACAATTGACCAAAAAAATATAACCACTATCAAAAAAATTAAAATAACTTTTTTTAAATAAATTTATTAAAATGGTTAAATTTATATTAAATTATCTAGAATTTACTATTTACTATAATCTACTAAAATCAATCAATTTAACCACTAACAATTGACCAAATAAAATATAACCACTATCAAAAAATTCAAAATATAAATAAGTGGCAACGAGAGCGACAACGGGAGAGGCAACGAGAGACTGACAACGAGGTCGGCAACAGGAGAGGCAACAGAGCAAAAAATAAGTAATCAATTTGACCACCGAACAAAACTAATCTAATAAAACTAATAATTTAACCACAAGAAAAAATTCCAGAAAAACTTTTTAGTATCTTGGAAAAAACAAGAAGACTTGATGACTATTCACACTACAGATAAATATTAAAAAAAACACGTGACAAATATTTGTTGTTAAAACCTAAAAAAATGACAAATAACTGTCACTATGGGATTTATTTTTGTCATGGATAATTATAATACTGCTAACAAAATTTCCAACTTTTTTTAATAATTTAATAACTTAATTAAAATACTTAAATTAATATTATATAATCTAAAAAGAAATTGATTATAGTGGCAACATGAGCGACAACTAGGACCGGTAACAGGAGTAGCAACAAGAGACTGGCAATCGGAGGGGCAATGAGAGCGGCAACTGAAGAGGCAACGGGGGAGGCAACGAGAGAGGCAAGGACGAGCGACAACGTGGAGCGACAGCGGGCACGACAATGGGAGCGGCAAGGGGGTGCATAACTTATATTAGATCTCATTTTATTCTTTCTAATTTTTACTCCATTTTTAAGCTTAGAATAAGGTACTGGTTTTTTTTTACGTCAAAAAAATACTGCTTTTTTTAAAACTTTCTGCAAAACAAGTTTTTTAAGCAAGTTGAAATATAGACTTTTATCGATTTTTTTTCTTTTATTAAAGTTTACAATTTTCAAAATATGTATAAAATCATAGCAAATTATAATAAATACAGTGTCACTTGTGTAGATGCACGGGTAAAATACTAGTATACACCAAAAACTGAAATAGTTTATTATATTTTAGACCAAAATTAATTCAAAAAATCTTCTTATAATAGGGACCGGAGGGAGTATCTCAATCCTTAAAAAAGAGTGTTGATATGATTTCCTTAAATAACATCAATGGCTATATAAGTAAATGATGATGGAAGATTATCTTCAACAACCATAAGCATAATGGCGGTTCATTCATGGGAGGCATTTGTCTTTCCACCACGCTCCAAAGAACGAGCTCTTTAATTTTGAGTCCAACTACCATCTCCCTACCTCCCCCGGCCCATTTATTTCCGCCTCTCTCATTGATGGCTGGCTCCTCAATGTACTTGATGACCACTTTTTTTACTAAGTCATCTACTCGGTTTTGCATATTCGAGAAATAAATAATGGAAAATTGAAAATGCAATTTTTAAAATAACAATTAAAGTAAAATACATTACACATGTGCTTTAGTTATTTTCCCTATTCTGTAAAAAAAATATTTTCCATTTTAATTTTTTTTAGACAGACAAAATTGTAATTTTTTTAAAAATTAAATATTCTTCTCAAAATTAAACTACCAACGACAACTACAGAAAAACACAAAAATAAAAAATTATATGTCTTTATCAAAAATTAAATAAGAGAATTTATTAGGATAAAGACGTATAAAAATTAAATTAAGAGAATTTAGTTAATTTTTGATAAAGACCTATAAATTTTTCTGTAGCTAAACATCTTAATTTTTTTAGTATTCTTTAAAGCCAATCCAAATCGAGTAAATGAATTTAAAGGATATATATACTATATATTATACAATGACAATTTAAAATAAATATATTTGCTGGAACTGAATTTATTAGTATAGTTGAATTGTCATACTAGTAAGACGTAACAGCATTTAGCTACTCTATAGTGCGATATATCTCTCCACATTAAATAGAGAACACCACCCCACCCACACTAACTACTTATCCCACACCTGTTCCAAATCTCCTTCACTAGACTTAAAAACAATCCCATTAAAACCATAGCTGTGTCCTGTGTGTTCTCACATATTCAACAAAATTCACTCACAAGTCAGTCACAACATCTAGCTAAGAAGATGAATCAACAACAAATCACGTGGTTGTGTTTTTTTGTTTTGATCGTAGGTTGTTCCATGAACACCTCAAAAGGAGCTGAAGATTTAGCTCAGAAGTGTGGACAAGTTGTTCAGAAAGTGATTCCTTGTTTGGATTTTGCAACTGGGAAAGCACCTACTCCAAAGAAGGAATGCTGTGATGCTGCTAATAGTATAAAAGAGACTAACCCAGAGTGTTTGTGTTACATCATTCAACAGACACATAAGGGTAGCCCTCAAAGTAAGAGTATGGGTATTCAAGAAGCTAAGTTGCTTCAGCTCCCTAAAGTTTGTAGCGTCAAAAATGCTAGCATCTCCAACTGTCCCAGTAAGTCGATCCAATGAATTTTTCCCTTCATAAAGATTACTTCCTCGCTTTTACTATATATATAGTATATACTGTTCTTGATGAATGACATGGTTGGTTATCTATATTGCTTAGCTTGTTAAAAATCTAGTTTAACTCTTTCATATTTTGGGCAAAATATTTATTTTGGGGAACTATATATACTTTGTGTTGAATTTCTGGGAAATCATTTGTAATACTTTTGGACTTTTGGTATATGGTATATGACCTTGCTGGAGAGTATGAGAGCACCAGGACTAACAACGGTCTAACCAAACCTAACCATCAAAAAACTTGGAAATCACGTCTTCACCCAAATCTTTAAAAAGTATTACATGGTCTCCTATTTTATATATACTTCATTTAACTCATTTTTAATCGATGTTGGACTAACTACTCACTTAAATTCTCAAGAGACCTTGATTTCATTATAACTAATTATAAAAATGTTAAGCTATATGTATTTTTATAAATATTCCCTAATTAGATATCATATGTATGTAATTTCCGTTACTTTTTTTTATTAATTATGTCCATCATCTTAGATATCATTTATAACTGTTGATTTTTTATCTCTTGGTGGTGGTTTAGAATATTTGATATATTTTATCAAATATTTTAAATTATTTAAGAAATACTATAATAAATAATTTTTTTATTAAATATATTCACTTTTTCAACCAATATATATGCTAAAAGCACTCGTTAGTATTTTTCTAACATATATTTAAGTATTGTATAAAAATGTGATTATTTTTTTAATGTGTGCAACATTACATACTATAAATATCTTTTAATTGGTGGCAGAGTGATATTATATTATATGGAGATACATTCGTAAACTAAATAAAAAATTAGATCATCAATAAGAAAAGGGGTAATTAATGAGATTTATCATATACAATATGGCACACGTAAGAAAAATAGAAAATGACATACTAGTACGTAGGAAAAATAGAAATAGAAATGAAATGACATATCATCTAGATTGGTTGGGAGGATATAAAGATTAATTACAGACCTCTCGTCTACAGTAGATACTAGCTAGGTTAAGTGGATATTGCCACCTGCCATTGCTTTCAACAAGAGCGCGTAACAGTTACAGTAACATCCAAAGAGCCGTTGTTCTTGTTCATTCATTTTTTTTTGTAGGTGTGCATTCAATTTATTTATCAGCTTTATTATGTAGACGAGTTATTAAAAATTCATACAGTATACTAAAAAAGTACAAACAATATTAATGTTTACCATGTTAATCGTGCTCACTATCTATTACTTCCGTCGGCGACCGATCTATACCGGAGAATCTCATTGGCCACGTGTTTCCAACTTTGCCGTTACGTGCGTTTCTCTCTCTACTTGCAAAAAATCAGTTGGAAATGAGAGCCACACAGACCAACAAAGCCGGTGTATATACGTGGTCAACCGTGGTATACACGTGGCTAGCAAGGTTCACCGGCGTAAATTAGTCACCGACAAAATGACGGATATTGCGCACCAATAATAACGAGTTGAAAAAAATGAAATTAGCTAATAGGGATTTTACCATTCATTTCGTTTATATTTTTTAGTATGAAATAATTACTTGCTTTTCTTTTTAAATACCCAGCTCATTTTTTTATAAAAAAAAAAAAAAAACTACCCAATTTTGGTCTTTGCGTGAGTTAAATGAATTGGACCATACATGTGGAGAATTTATTATTGATTACTAGTTGCACTTGCACAACATATTCATGTGACATGTCGTCAACCAATAATGGCCCTGTCATTTTTTCAAGCTTTGGGTTAATCAAGCTTTGAAGGCCTGCTTTCTCATCAAACTTTGCTTTTTTTTTTGGGTGAATATGATTTTTAATGTCATATTATTATACTAATATACACATAATAATTTGAATATATATATATATATATATGGTGACAGAACTTTTGGGCCTATCTCCAAGTTCACCAGACGCTGCAATCTTTACAAATGCATCAAAGATAACTCCACCTTCAGCTTCAGCTACAGCTCAACCAACTACAGCCACAACAAGCCCAAGTGGTTCATGTGTGCTTAGACCTCTTATGATCACAGACATGATGGTAATGGCATTGGCCACTGCTCTTATTGCAATTCCTACCGGATTCTTCAGCATTTATGCTTGATGAATGCTTCACCTAACTGCAGTGAAAGACAGCTTTTAGGTTTGCTAGTGGGGGTGTTTTTTATTTTGTTTGCTGTATCTGTTTTCTGTACGTAGGACTTTGCAGGCTTCAATTGGTTTGCATCTCTGCTTTGTCATGATTTCTTGAATTTTGAGAACTGGTGGTCACACTCTTGTCTTTATTTTTCCTTTTGTTGTGGACTTGTAATTTCTTTTCGGCTTCCCCTGTTTAATACTAGTATAATAGATTGTTGGTGAAAGTATAGAGATCTAAAATAACTTTTCAAATATTTATCATTATTATTTAAACCTAATTAAGTACAACTAAGAGATCTTGAAGATGCATCATATAAGGGTGTCGAGACGAGACGAGACGGGAGGAAATGCCATTCTGCATCGAACTGATACCGGTGTAGAGGTCAGTGGGATGTTGGGTGAGGGTATGGACTGCCTAATGGAAGAGGTCAATGGGTGATTTAAGAGAGGCTAACATGATGAATTCAAGGAGTGAAAACACCAAATTGTTAGGGATAAGGATATTTCCTTGTTGTAGATGACAAGGTGAACCTTCTAACTACAACTAAATTAACGTAAAATACTGCACAATTCCTTATTTCATTCATCAACATCAGTGGGGCCGATTTTGATATTTTAGGTGCCCCGGGCGAATCAATAAAATAGTGCCCATCTAAAAAAAAGTAATAAAATGGTGTCGTCGTAAATATTTGAATATCATTCTACTTTTATACTTTATTGAAAATTATTAAAAATTCGTTTATAATCAATGTTCTTTAAATAATTTTTTTTTTTTGAGATTTTAAATAATTGTTTTAGTTGAAATAAAAGTGAGACTATTTAATTTATTTAGTGAAATAGTAGATCGCAAGTAAGGTTTACCCAAAAAAAAAAATAAGGCTTTATCAATTTCAATTTAAATATTTCTTTTGAGTAACCGAAATAGTTAATATTACTCTTTATGTCTGCATGTATTAGGAAAACAATTAATTATCTTCAAAATTTTAATATTATATAACTTGATTTTGATTCGAGTGTTAAAACATCTCTGTAATGACTTTCAACTCTTTAAATAGAATTTCACGTGTTCGAACCCGAGACCTTAGGGTGGGATCCGAGCCCCGTTACCACTCGGATCAACTCTTATTGGTATTCAAATATAAGCATATACTACTAAGTAAAAAAAACAAAATTAGTGCCCCTCACAAAATGGGATCTTGGGCGGTCGACCCTCCCCTGCCTATGCTCAGAGCCATTATTAATCACAACTATTAATTATAAATGTAATAATCCTTACAAGGTGCCAATCATTGGCATTTTTTCTAGAATTTGGAACCTAGTCCTAACAAAATCCATGACTCAACACATGGCTCACAAAACGAAATAACACAATAGCATAACAGACAATTGCATATAAAGACTTCTAAAAGAAACTTTGCTACTACTTTTTTTGTTGAAATATGCAATATTTCATTGATCATGGGCAAAAGCTACCAAAACATTACACACATTACACGAAATGTAAGTCATTAGCTTACAAAGAAGCATCTTTAGGGAGGGGCGAGTACACATCAATTGTATATCTAAAACCCTAAAGATAAAATTTAAGCCTATGAGCAACACGTGAGTCAACCTAGATCTACTAAACAAACTTAATTAAAAGCTTAATCAAACACATAATAAAATATAAAAACTAAATGAACAGATAGTCTAATAAACAAAGAAAGACCACTTTAGGCCATTACTTGAGCATAAACATCACAGTCCAGTCCACTAGGTTCTCCACCGACAATCTACTAAAAAGTACCAAAGTACCCCTCTCTTGCACCACCTACCAATAAGATAACAGAGCAATAGTCAGCCACCCAACATGCCAACCGAATCCATTTTCCACCACAAAGCAACAATGGATGTCACCACCGCCAATAAACTGTAACCACAGAGAAGGAGTGGGGGAAAAAGGAAAGTTCCTAAGCTTTCCCCGTAAAACACGATCACACAGCCAAGGGTACACTTTCTTGAGAGATGACTGCCACACGGGATAAAATCACATTAAGCCGAAGGAATAAACACCATGTTGACGACCGCAACAACCAGCTCCATAAACTAACTTCACCACTAGAATCGAGCCAAAACCCTAATAGAACAACAACCAGTTTACCCGCACCACCAGCAAGCAAAATCGAAGATTTCCCAACGCCAAACTTGAGTCCCACGAAGTTGGTATAGGTAAGACCCAAGAGTCCAGAGCTACCACGTATTTGAAGGTCAACTAGCCCCAGGGACCTAGAAGATCTGGGTGAGGCGCCGCTAGGGTACCAACGAAACCATAGTAGAGGGTTTACCTAGGGAACTTTTTCCTTTACCTTGCTAACTTAAGTATGGTTTACATTTAATCCAAAGTATTCCAAGGAAGGGTTACTTTGCTACTACTTTACACTTCGAAGGCTACACATAATCTTATAAACATTTGGGTCGATAATGCACTCTCTTTGGTTGGCCCATGTTGGTATTTCCATCAGCCGACCTATCAATCAATTTCTTATGAAAGGCCTTTTAGTTTCAAAAAATATACATTTACTAAAAAACGTATGGATAAAAGTATTTGATATGCCGCAAGTGCACGGTTTTTATCGCGTAATAAAAGAGTATCGATTCACAGAGACTATGTGATTACCATTTTCAAATTCGGTTGTGATTAGCTAAAAAGAATGATTTACTAAAATGAATTTTTGGTTGGCGTTAAATTCAGAAATGTAAAGAATCTCGGGTTATTAGCTTCATCACAATGATGAGAAACCCATGTAATTCTTTAGACCATTCACCAACCCATAAGAGTAATATGTTCTAAAGGTAAGGTACAAATGTAATCATCGTCTCCTTTCAAAGTACAATGATGTGTTTTGATCTAACTTTCAATAATATTTTCATGGTTGAAAGTTAGCAAAACCCTTTAAGAACAATACATTTTAAATGCCTGAAGGGAAATTAAGATTATTTTCATATCTTAATTCTCTTGTTTAATTTCATAGGTCAAACAAAGAATTTCACCTATCGGTACTTCACTCTAATGTTTAAAAATCAGATTTAAGAACAATGAAATTAGATTAGAATTACAAAACAATTGGAGTGGAGAATACTATCGGGAATTACTAGAGACCTATCATTAGATTACTCCCAACAACCCGGGACTTTGTATCTACTCACTCATATCCATAATGTAAATTGCAATAAACGTAAACGACATGAAAGTAAATTGCTGGAATGTAAATGACATAATTATAAAGGTGCAGAAAGATAAAGACAGAAATGTAGAAGTGCAGGAATAATAAAAGAGGAGAAAAACTAAAGAACAAGAATGTAAAGATGAAGTATAACAATTCTATAAATTTTGAGCAATGATTACAAGTGTGGAATGATTCCATAGCACTCAGAATTTTGTGCTATTTATAGGTCTGAGTCATTAAAGCTTAGAAAAATCAGAATTAAAACTAATTACAAGCAATGAAGATGAAATTGTAACACATTTTGGAATCTGATGAATCATTAATTACGGCCCATAATGAATTAACACTGGCCGTAATGAAATCCTGCGATTCTTCAACTACTGGCTGTAATTATTTAACATTGGTCCGTGTTACTTTCTGTTTGATCACCCCAAAATTGCTTTTCTTTGATGCTTTTTGTTCCTTCTTGCATTATTTGGTCTTGGGACTTTGAAGCTCAAATTCTTCTCTTTTTCTCATTACTTAACCTACAAATGAAAACAAAACATTTGGTAGTAAAATAGCTCTAAAATAGAACTAAAATACTAAACAAACTACTGCAAATTAATTAATACTAAAATAACAATTAAAATAGACTTATCAGTATTATAAGAAAAATATAATATTTCTGAAGCTAGGAAAAACATCCCCATATGCGTCGGCTAAGCTCACAAGTTTGGCAACATGGGCATGGGACCTAGTGTAGTAGGTCTGGTCTTACTAATGCACTTGATAATTTAATTAGGGTAAAGAGTTATTTTAATCATTAAATGTGTGAAGCGTTGTTATTATAGTCCCTGAATGTATTAAAATTGCAAACACATCCTCAAATGTTTTTTTAATGAATCATTTTGGTCTTCAAATGTGTTTTTTGTTAGTCATCTTGGTTCTCAAATGTGTTTTTTTGTTGGTCAAATTAGTCTCTAAAATTACTAAAAAAAGACTAGCTTGTTTGCAATTTTTATATATTCAAGGACTATAATGACAGTGCATCACACATTAAGGGACCAAAATAACTATTTACCCTAAAAATGGTTTTTCTTTATGCACTCACTCTTTTACTCCATATACTCCCCATAGACATTTAGACATCGAGTGTGTGTTTGGACAATTGTGAAATCATGGTGATGACCCACATCGATCTACAAGCTACACTTTACAGCTTTTGAATATCATGATGTCACAAGGGCTGGAAGAGGAATGAATTGTCCGATTCGATATTAGAGCTGCAGAGGTTCCTTACACTAATGAGGCCTGAGATTACAGTCGGAATCAGTGAAGCTTCTTTCGGTCCCATTGATTCTTGCATTTTGAGGTTGGCTACTCAATCAATAGATTCTCACAAAGCTTTAGTTTAGAGTTTAGCATCGTTGGCGAAGCATAAGGCTTCTAATCGCTCGCTGTCTATTTCTGTGACAATGAGACACACTTGTTATTGTGTGGATCTTACTAAGCGAAATATTCTATAACATGCGATCACGATGAAATGAACATCGTCCCGAGTCACGAATTTTGTCACTAGATATCTAGATACCAATGTGAAAGGGAAGTGCAGAAATAATTTCCCTTTAATGATTGTTGACAAAATATATGATAATTTAATTATTGATAATTAATCATTATAGGTTGTGTGATTTTTCCTTTTTTGATGGATATCGTTCGCCTGTTTTTTTATTAGACTATAACTAGTTTTTTACCCGTGGATACGCATAGGTGATACTGTATGGTCGGTGTATTGCCATGAAGTCATAATAGTAATTTGGAAGATAATCATAAGTTGTGAACAATGTCAAAAATGTATAATTTGAAATTCAAAGTGGAAAGAGATAGATATTATGTCATATAACATACAAATAAAAATTATATCGAGTCAAAGAATTAAAGGAGATTGACAATTAGAATTACATTGATCCATAATAATGTATTTGGACATAAGAGGTAAAATATGCATCTCCGTTCACCCTTCCGTTTACATCTTCGTTGGCCCTCCCGTTGGCACTCCCATTGGCGCTCTCGTTACGTCTCCCGTTGGCACCCATGTTGGCGCTCTTGTTGCCACTCCTGTTGGCACTCATGTTGGCAGTCCCATCGGCACTCCCGCTCTCGTTGCCACTCCTGTTGACATTTACTCCTTTTTAGTAATTATAAAATAGTTATTTAGTAATTTTTTGTAAAGCGTCTAGAATTGAGATTTTGCTGGCACGTTGTTTTATTATATAGAAAGTAGATTTATTTATTTATCAGAATTAAAATTAGAATTAGAATATTTAAGTTGGCTTTTCAGGTTTACGCCGTTGTGCATTCTCTACCGTCCCGCCCGAGAAGTAGAAGAAGCCGAAGGATATCTCTCTCTATCGGTCTTTTGTTTTCCCTCGCAGTCACTAATCGGACGTCGCCATGTCTCAGGTAAGCGCCCTCTCTTTTCCTTACTTCCCTGATTCTCTTCGATTCGATGTCTTCCATACTCACTCCTTTGAGCCCTAACACAATCGATCTCGTATGGGATTTAGGGTTTTATGAGTATCCCCTTTTAGGGCTTTGAATTTATTCTAGTCACAATCTCTATTCAATTCGTGACGCGTATTGATTGATGCGAAGTTTTTTTCCTTTTTATTTTATGTGTGTATAGTCCTATCCTATTTGCTTATGCCTTAGATTAAATCGGAATCTTAACCTTTTGTTTGGTTTTGCAGGTTGATAACAGAAATTCTTCAGCTGCTAAGCGGGCTAGGACTGATGGTGCGTCGAGATTTGATTTATCTTGTTTTCTTTATGTTTTCTGTCTCTGAGGTCAATCGATAATTCAACATATCTATTGCTACATGAAATTAACTTGGGCAATTTTATATACTGTAATCAATTTATGCACTGCTAGGCACGTTTACTAATATTCACACTCACGGCCTGTTATTTTCTGTGATACAAACTCTTTCTTAAAGTGTAATACACTATAAATATAACTCTGGCAATACACAGGTGACTTTCCTCTGTGGTATGGGGTTCTCATTTGATTCACTGGTGCATTTTTATTGGTTTTTGCTTGTAGGTAGCCGTAGGGAAGATGACTGGACATGTCCCAGCTGTGGTAATGTCAATTTCTCATTCAGGACAACCTGCAACATGCGTAATTGCACCCAACCAAGGCCTGCTGATCATAATTCGGTAAGATGATCGGCTAGATGTTATATGTAATGTGACAGCATTACTTTAAGAAAAAGAATTTCATCTTGCAGATGGTTTAGAAAGGTGCATTTAAAAGTTTTATCTTATTGATAGCCTTGTCCACAGTTATCCTTCCTTTCTAGTTTTTATTTTATTTTATGGTTCGTAGTATTTTTTTGAATATTCATATGTTCTATTCATTATTTTGTCTCTTGAATTGTTCTCCCAAATGGAGGGGGAAAAGGGTCACAGAAATCGATTGTTAATGCATATCGCAATGGATGAACATATATGTTAGACATAGTGTACAACTGTGCACTTCCTAATGAGCTTATGCTATTGTTGTAAGATATGCAATTTATCTGGACATTAGCATTGGACTAGCACCTTCATTCCTTTAAATCCACTTTTATCTTCAAACCTTCTAACTATTCCTTATTCTGTTTCCAGAAGTCTGCTGCCAAGCCTCTGCAAGCTCCACAGGGCTATTCATCTGCAGCTCCTTATTTAGGTTCTAATACTCCCTCTTCGATATATCTTGGTGTCCCACCATATGGGTCATCTTTATTCAATGGATCATCTCTTCCTCCCTATGAGGTTCCATTTTCTGGAGGATCAGCATATCCCTACAATTATGGAAGTCGCCTTTCTACTGGCAGTCCATATAGACCATTGCATCTACCTGGACCAGTACCCTACAGTGGACCCATGGTGGGAAATGGTAATTCCTGTTTTCTTTTTTCCTGTGATTGAAGTCGAAAGATTTTGTTAAATTAGATGAATTGTTGGAAACGATGAAGAAGTTGTTGGAATCTGCATATAGTTGTTGATTTCATGTAACATCACGCTTTCCTATGTAACAGTGCAATGTTACTTGTTATTTTTTGTTGATATGGTCCTATTGCTATTTACATCAACTTTTCTGTTGGTAATTTTTTGGCAGGTGGGATTTATGCCATGCCCCAACTATTGGATCGCTATGGCCTGGGTGCCCCTATTGCACCTGGAACATTGGTATGGGCTAAAAGATGGAACTCAATTGTTTTCAACTTGTTCCAGTTTTTAAATAAAAAACTAATCTGCATTCTTTCTTGTGTCTTTGCTTGAAGAATCCTTTTGCAAATTATGCTGATAGTACATTAAGGGCCCGTTTGGATAAACAGCTTAATTAAGCACTTATGGCATAAGCGCTTATCGTATAAGTGCTTATGCATAATCTGTAATAAATGATAAAATAATATTAAATTATTTTTCTTTAAGCTATAAGCTGTTTTCATAAGCTATCATGGGGAGCTTATGAAAATTAGCTGAAAACATCTCATAAGTTGTTTCCATAACCTCTCCCAAACAGTCTTACAAGTGCTTATATCAGTAGATAAGTTCAAATAAGCCAATCCAAACGTGCCCTAAAAGCTAGGTTTCTCTAGTGTTACTGGCAACAATAGCCTTGTTAAGCTGCATATAATTTTGGTGCCATCACAGACCAAAAATCTTGCATCCTTAAAGTTCAGTATGATTACTTAGTATGTTGAAGAAACCATAATTTGTTGGATTGTGTAACTTGATGTTTTTTTTGCTGCAAAGTAGAATTTTATAGTTAGTATTTGCTTGAGCAGGGTGCCGTGCCGGGATTTTTTCGTGATGACAACTCTCAAAAAAAGGGAACAGGTTTGCTATAGATAGCTTATTATGTCTTTTTTTTAAAATGGGAGCTTCTTTTTTCTTATTTTTTTACCGTTCCTACTTCTCCATACAGATGCAACTCGTGACAATGATTGGAAATGTCCAAAATGTGGCAACGTCAATTTCTCATTTAGGACAGTTTGCAACATGAGAAAATGCAACACACCCAAGCCTGGATCCCAGGTATGCAGTGCTGTAATCTCAATTAATTTATGCAGATTGATTGTCACATTTTTATCCTAGAAAAAATGTCATTTATGCTTAAGATTTGTGATTAATGTTTAACATTGTTGGATTGGATATGAATATTATGGTGCAGGCCTCAAAGTCTGACAAGAGCTCTAGTAAGTTACTTCTCACACATATCCCTACTTAAATGATGCCCTTGTCTCATACAAGTCTAACAGTTGGCAATTGTGTTTTTTTTACTTGCACTTGACAATCAGAGCAAAAGACACCTGAGGGAAGCTGGAAGTGTGAAAAATGTAATAATATTAATTATCCATTCCGAACCAAGTGCAACAGACAGAATTGTGGCGCCGACAAGCCATCTGAGTCAGATAAATCTGCTGCATCGTCTCCAGATCAAAATGACCAGGTTTGTTACGTTAAGCATTTTCAACTTGCTAACCTTCATTCATTGTTGCAAAGGTTATTGGTTGTTCACGAGCAGCTTTGTGAAATAGCTAGTATTTTCAAATGGAAAGCTGCTGTGAAGTTGTTTAAGTGGATTTTTTGGAAACGCCTCACTTTTGATTCCCATTATTTGGATTTCTCATGTTTTTTGTTATATATACCTCTTTCATTTATTTTGTATCTATCCGTTGCAATCTTTAATTTGCAATTATTTACTGTTCCAGTGAGTTCTAGGACATGTTTGAGGGTTGAGAAGGTCCAGAGTTGTCTTCCAGCATTGCTCAATTTGGGTGTCTGACAGTCAGTCTTGTCGTCCTCTATGTTGCAGCAGTTGTCAAGTCACTTGCCTTCTAATTACGTGTCAAATTGTTGTATTAACTAAGATGGTATTTTGGTCTTTGTGGATTGTTATGAATCAGCCAGCTTTCCTGGCAGAAAGGCTGTTGCAGGTTCCAGTTTGAAGTTTCCTTTGGTTCTGAACTGTCTGTGTTTTAAGTATAACTTCGGATGAATAATGCCACAGGCATTTGAAGATTCCAAATTTTTTAAAATTATTCAGTGTCACATTTCGGTTTTAGCTTGTTGAGAAGTGTCTGGTTGCATTCCTACCACTTTTAGGATGTATGCGTCACCATTGCAGAAACCATTTGTCTTTCATGCCATTGCTTGTAGTTGTGTGGATGATTTCTGTTCTGTCAATGGATGGATGTTCATAGTAGATTATTTTTAGCCGATCCTAGAATATTAATGGGGTCATGTAATATAAGCACCTCTTTCTAAAATATTAGGCTTCTGGGAGTCCTTTATTGGCTTGTTAATCACTGACAGTGCTTTATTAGGGGTCGTTACTGGGAGTGCTAATCTTTGTGAAGTTTCTGCTGTCTCGGTTTTATATTTGTTTTCCTACCTGAACGTTACTGAAAAGTGACTATAAAAAAAGTCTGGTTAAAAATTGTCAGTTTGAAAATTTAATGATTCAAGTAGGGTGTTAGCTGTGTCAGTTACGTAGAGTCAAATAGGCAACTTAGTTCTAGTTATTATTTTCTATTTGCAGTTTTTCAGTATAGTCTTGAATGAGTAGAGATTCTCTTCCTTTCTCAAATGAAATGGAGAACTCAATTACTATGGTTCCGAGTTTATAAATCCATACATTCCTAAAATAGGGAAGGCCTATATTTCTCAAACGAAATGGGGAGAATCTCAACTAGTCCCCGAATACATGTCTACAAGCCAGTCCTAAAATAAGGAAGCCTTTATTTCTTTGGGAAATAAAGAGAATCTCAACTCGTCCCTAAATATGTGTATAAGCTATTCCGGGAGTTTGTTTGTGTAACTTGTTTCGCGTTAATCATTCTTTCATTTTAGATTTTTCCCAAAAGAATATTTGAATATTTGATTTGCTAAATTTATAGACTATTTCATATACATAAATAAATTCGGGGATTGATACGAACATAATTTGATGGGCTTAGAACGATGTCAGTTTATTCATTAAGTATTCCCATAATACTGCCCTATGCTATTTTGGACTAAGTATAAGCAGAGAATGGTTGGGAAGAAATGAAGAAACTTGCAATGTTCGGAAGAAGCCAACTATTGCACTTTGTTCTGGACGGGCACCTTGGACGGAAACAGGGAGAAATGGTTGGACTGGATTCGAGGGTTCCTCATGACTGGTCTCATTAACCACCACTCTCACAAGCTTTTTGTATTAAAACATAATTTATTTTTTTAGGATTAATTTTTCTACCAATAAGCAAGAATGTCTTAGAATTTGAGATTAGGAGGCTCAATTACAGTCTATGATCTGATTTCTCATTAAATTTCCATGTAACTTCCATAGAACTTTGAAGGATGATGGCGATATAATTTATCCCCAAGTCTCTCTAACGACAATAATGAAATGTCAGGCGATTAGAAATAATAAATTGTACGGTAAGTTTCTGTATCATGGAGTAATGATTCACCTGTTTGCGTTTTCATCAAACCTACTCTCAACATGCAATAAAAAAATGACTTAAAAATGTTAATTTAGCAATCCTCTTTAGCTCTAGTTAAGTCGAATTCAAAAAAAAACCATCAACTAAATAATAAAATAGTTGAGTTTTGCAAAGACCTGCTCAACAATTTTGAGTAATTTTTTTAATATCTAAAAATTAGTATGTTAGTAGCTAGTTGACCGTGATAAGAAAGAAAAAAAAGGTCCTACGCACACTAAAAATTTCCTTCCAATTTGGGATGAAAACCATTGGAAAAGATACAAAGAATATTACCAATTTCCTTCCAATTTGGGAAGAAAACCATTAGAAAAGATACAAACAATATTACAAAAAATATCCTCCTTTTGTCATTTGAAAATATGTTTTTTTCCTTTCCTTCTAGGTTTTCTTATCATTTTCTCTCAAACTAAATCACTAAACAATTTTTCTTCTTATTGTCTCTTTCACATCTTTTCCTTTTGCTTCTTTTCTTATATTTTTCGTTTGCTAACCAAACAAACCAATAGTTCTAGAAAAAAACAAATACTAAACAATTTTTTTTATTATTGTCTCTCACATTTTTTCCTTTTGTTTCTTTTCTTATATTTTTCGTTTGCTTACCAAACAAACCAATAGTTTTAGAAAAAAACAAATACTACCATAGCATATCAGCTAGAACAAGTACGCACACAATTTTGGTAATTTTGAGAGCCTCAATGTATCTATACAAATTACTCGCTAGCAAAATACTAATCTTACCTCTTTTTCTAGGCAATTAGAGGATATTTAGAAAAATTTAACACTTTTTCAATTTTTTTTCACTTTTCACTCACCTACTCTTTCTCACACTTTTTCAAACCTTTCTCACATTTTCACTTATTTCACCCCCTCTCTCTCACCCATCTTTTTTTCAATCTTTCTTCTTAATTATTTTAATCTTTTTTCTCCTCCTTTCTTTCTCTAACTCTCTCATTTATCTTAACTATTTCAATTTTTGACAAAATGATAATATAAATTTTTTCTCTATCATTAATTTTTTCCTTCTTTAGAAAATTTGAAATTTCAATACAATTTTCGTTGTTCAAAAAAATTGATACAATTTTATTTTTTAGTCTCTACGAAAAATATTACGTGTTGCTGGCATAATATTATCGTCTTAAAATATAAATAAACACCATTTTTTCAAACATTTTTCATTTTTTCACTCTCCCACACACTTTTGAAATATTTCTCACTTTTTCATTGATTTTACCCCTCTCTCTCTCTCTCTCTCTCTCTCTCTCTCTCTCTCTCTCTCTCTCTCTCTCTCTCGCCTTTCTTTCAATCTTTCTTAATAAATTTTGACAAAACTTTAATATTTAGTTTTTCTCATACGATAAGATTTTCTTTTCTTCTTTGAAAAATTTGAAATTTCAATACAATTTTGATGTTCAAAAAAAAATTAATATAATTTTTTTAGTCTCTACGGAAATATTATCTCACACATTTTTTCACTTCTTCACTTTCTCTCACACAATTTCCAAAACCTTTCTCTATCTTTTTGCTCCTCCTTTATTTCTCTAACTCTAGCAATTCTCTTACTATTTTAAAAATTTGACACAATTTTAATATTCAGTTTTCTTTATCAATAAGCTTTTTTTCCTTTCTTTAGAAAATTAAAATTTTAATACAATTTTGTTCAAAAATTTTTTTTAAAACAATTTTGCTTTTTAGTCTCTGGGAAATATTACATGTTGCTGACATAGTATTATCGTCTTAAAACGTAAATTAAGACTTTTTTTTATTTATTTTTTCACTCGCACACTTTTTGAAACTTTCTCACTTATTCACTTTTCCATTCCCTCATGATTTTCACAGGATAATGTTCGGACTAATTGAACTCTATGTGAGCTCATTCATACGCACGGGTATAATGCTAGTACATATTAGATAACTCAGTGGGGACAGACCTAGACTTCAAATTTTGGTGGGGAGAAATTTGTTTCAATTATATTTTAAAGGTTTACTTAGAGGCTCAGAGCTATAACCAATAAGGGTTGACATGAGCGATAACTAGGTTTGGATCTCACTCCAATGTCTCAAGTTTGAGTCTTGAGCGTGACAAAAATTTTATTGGGAGGGAAAAACCACACAGACCGACAAAGCTGAGTACACATGGCCAACCAGGTTCCCTAGCGTAGATTAGTCACTAGCAAAGTTGGTAGATACTATACTAATGACACGGTAAAAAAGTAGAAATTTTTTCATAATAAAAAAGACATTTCATTTTTGTATTGTAAATTTGGCATTTTAGTAGATCCAGTAAATTCATAACATCTAAGAAAGATAGAAAAAATAGGCTTAAGGTGCGATCATACCAGCACTAATGCACCGGATCCCATCAGAACTCCGCAGTTAAGTGAGCTTAGGCGAGAGTAGTACTGGGATGGGTCTCGTGTTGCACCTCCTTTTTTTTAGTCAAAAAAAAAGAAAAAATAGGCTAAACAATAATTTTAAAATTGTTTTTAGATATCAGAAGTTTAAAAAAACTGCAAACCCTTTACAACAAACTAGCAATTTTTTAGATGATACTTAAGAGTATGTTTGGGAGGGGGATTTGGTAGGGTTTTGGAGGGGAGGGCTTAGTCTATATTTTAATATCTATTTGAGACTTTGAAAAAAATGAAAGAATAATAAGATAGATATTGATAAAACAATATTAACCGCACTTCATTTTTCCTTAGAAACTTTTTATAGTTTTCTCAATTTAGAATTGAAAATTAAGTCCTCCCCTCCTAAACCATCCATCGAAACATACCCTAAAACAACTTTTTTTTTTCGGTACAATACTTAAAACAACTTTTATTAAATAAATAATAATGTATCATCTTATGCTATCTTTTTTTTGACAAGAATATTTTTTTTATTAAAACACTTTAATAAAACACTTTGTCAGTATCATGGTGAAAAACTCTTAAAACTTATTTTTCAATATAAAAAACTTGAAGTTGGGAAAACAAAAACGCAATGTAACATTGTAAATCACTTTCCGTATTTTGAAAAGAAAAAATCAACTCGGCATGTCCAAATTTGAGGATGAACAAATCAGATGCACCCTACTTCTTTAGTTTAAAAAACAAGAAAATAAGAATCAGTTTTATAAAATAGTTCTTCAAAATAAATTTACTAAGTAAAAAATTTAGTTATTTTTTTTTTTAAATTGAAAAATAAGTTTTAAGAAGAGAATCAAAAAGGCCCCAAGTTTCTACTTGGTGAACACGTGACTTTTTTTGATCAGTGTACATATCAGTAAGATGCCAGCCAAGTATAAAAAGGAATCCTAGTGAAGAGATACATGATTCAGAAGAAAATTAAAGTCAATAATTCAACATTAGATAACTGCAAGAATCTATTCAGAAAATGGAGTTACCAATCAGTATGCAGACAAGTTTTAGATTTGTACTCCATTTGGAAAGACATAAAAAAGGATGAAAAGGGCACACACCCCAACATTGCAACATATAATTAAGATTTAAGATCTTACAAACCATATAACTTTAGGTGACTTGATGGGGTTGGAACCATTTCAATAAGCATACTCATTAGTCAAGCTGGTTGCACGGGAAACCTGACTCAAAGGGTGCATTCAACAGCTGAAAGTCTTGAAAGCGATTGCTATTGTCGTAATCCGAGTAAGACACACAGGTGCTGGAGTCGGCTGGTTGATGATCAGTGTGCCAATATTCCGATGATGGAAGAGGTAAGCGCTGAGCAATTGTTTGTGTCCTGGTTTGAGTGATACCGATTGTCCGATCCGAGTGTTGTAGGGAAAGGGTCTTGGTCTCATATGCATCCCATGAATTGGTTGACAGAAGAGAGAGAGCACGGTTAACATCTTGTGTACCATTTGGATCTTCTATGCCTGTAACATATATTCTCTCAAAGTAAACTAACCAATATTGTTGAGAAATGTCATAATCTATGTGATAAATGAACTATCTAAATTTTATGAAATAAGGAGGAGATTAACCTGGAAAAGTAGTCTTGGTTCCTATGCCTTTGGATGCAAGAAGGCCACTTGAATCATTAGAAAGCATGGTATTTGGTATCTTACGGAAGTCTTTTGTAGGCTTCAAAAGAAAATCTTTTGTCTGAGGGAGCTTGCTGCTGTGTATGTCATGCTCATGCCAAGCTAAATTTGTAGCATTTCTTGAAAATGCATAGGGCCCCATTATTTGTCTCCCATCTGCATAATGAATATAAATTAGATAGATAGATACCAAATATTCTATCATCATGGCATGGATCAAATGTACACATATACACCACATTATTTTGTATAGAATCACACTATTTGTTCTTCCATTTGACTATATTATAATAAGGAGTTTCATTCTTATAATAATTCTCCACAACCTTTTTAAGAAATCTGATATGCATCAAAATTGAAACAAACTGCAAAACTAACAGAATGATCAAGATAAAGCTAATGGAATTTTTAAGGAAGGGGAATGTTTCTTGAGATTTGTACCATAGGTTGACGAAGGCAAAGCTGATGGATTCAATTGCACTGTTTCAGGTTGTGGTTTGCGACGCCTTGCATTGTGATCTGAAAGACGTCGTCTGCAGCTTCTTTTCTGATCATCAAACTCTGGCAGAGCATGGAACCTTCAACAACACAGTTTAAGTGAAAATCATCAACAGATTTATTCAAAACAAACCAGAAAGACAGGAAGCTTAGCTCAATGTGATTGACTAATCTTTATACTTAATGACACGTGCCTAAAAAATATAATTGTTACTGATCAATGTTATTTTAATTAGAAAAACATTACATGTTTCTTAAGATTACATACCTGCTACATTGTTGGCAAAATCGACGTTCCAAACCAGCAATAACCACCATAGGGGACTTGGAATGAGTTTCACAAACTCTATGTTTGCGATGGTAATCTTTAGCAGAAGAGAGGTCAAGGCCACAGCCCTCAACCTGGCAGCTTGTAGGTAGCAAATTCTGACCACTTCTAAATTTCTTTCCACTTGAAAGCGGAACCCCAGAGGAAGACTGTTTCTTGGAACCACTTCCATTGCAAACATCCTCAAAGTAAAATCTTTTACCAAGCTTTAGTGTGAGCAATGGTTCACCAGAGACAGCAGAAGCTTCTGCTGCTAGAGAAGTCTCAATAGGATCGCCCTTTGATAATTCTTTCTTAGCAGTGGAACCATCTTGAGAACCTTCTTGAGTTAACATTGATAACTTGCTATCCCCATTTGATGATGAATTGTTGGAAGCTGATTTTGAGCTCCTTGAGGACGAAGCGTGAAATAGTTCAGAAACGGAACTACCACCAGATGGATATAGCGCCCCAATATTGACTTCTCTATCTGCCTCACCAATCCAATCAGTAGTACTAGGTAGTGACTTTGGATTTTCTGTTGCTTTTCCATTCATGAAGAAAAAGTGTTCCCAGTCCCATTGCCCGAGAGATTTTGCGTTCCACTCCATGATTTAGTCACAGTAATCTGCAAACTGCAAGTTAAATGATAGTTGTTACTGCTTTAGTTTTCTCTAGAAGCAAAGAAAAATCATATGAGTTCCGATCAGGGAGATTAAACAAGTCAAAAAAAATCACAGAACAGAAATAATGATTTGGAGAAACAAAAAGCACCAACCATACCTGTATAATTCAGTATATCGATCATTAAAAAACACATCTAAAATCTTAAGAGTTGTGAGAGTGTGACGGACAACCTAGGAACTGCTAAGTAATAAAAGGAAGACATGGATTACTCTCTCAAAGACAAAAATATCAAAATCACTTGTTGATGGCCTTTGGTTGGTTGTGTTCCTAGAAGCACCTAAGCAGAAGGAAAACGAAAAACTGAATCAGGTAAAACAATTTCTTTTGCAGCAGAACAAATACTAAGCATTAGCAAGTAGCAACTACATGACCAGTGTGAATTATTTGATCATGTTATTTACCAAAGGCAAAATCCCAGCCTGAGATGCCTCTACTAGAACTCTTGTCTTGTGCACATACATCAAAACAAAGAAGCTAATGACACAAACCCAACAAATCCGTGTTCCACAAATCCCATCCATGACTTCACATACAGCTAGATTGCTGTATTTTAGTGTTGTAAAATTTCTGAGGCTGATAGGAAATAGTCCCCACCATCAATAATACTATGTGAGACATCTAATTTCCACACACAAAAAATCTAATAATTTCCATAATCATTAAAAGGGCTTTTTTTACAGTTTTATTGATCCGTAGCAATAGCAAAAAATGGTACTAATTTCTAATTCCAAGTTAATGTGAAATGCTTATCAGTAATCAGTAATTTAATATATGTGATGTGATGTGTTTAACTCTTCATATATTTCCTTCCTACAAACATGTACTTGCCTACCATCAAACTTCATTTTCAATATAGGAAACCTTCAGATTCCAATAATTCTCATTTATCACAGCAATGTCAGAAGTCGGTCATTGAATAGGACCCCACAACAACAACAAACAACAAACAACAACCCCACAAATGATGATTTTTTGACATAATTTAGCTTCCAACCATATGGCAAAAAACCACAGATTTTGACAATGTTCTCCTTAACAAAAATAATAGGCCAACAACCAAACCTCCATATCATAAATGCTAGTTACCAATCAATCTAAACCCCCACAAAGCAT
This sequence comes from Astragalus membranaceus, assembly GCA_039519185.1. Taxonomy (NCBI): domain Eukaryota; kingdom Viridiplantae; phylum Streptophyta; class Magnoliopsida; order Fabales; family Fabaceae; genus Astragalus; species Astragalus membranaceus. The sequence continues at coordinate 57,111,937 of CM076848.1, read as the reverse complement.
CCTTTTTTATAATTCTCAAATCTAAGAAGCAACGTGGAGAACAAAGTAAGCTATTCTGATTTTCTGCATTTCTGATTCAATTTTTAACATTTTTAAATTGCTGAAGTGTAAACTGTAAACCAATATGGAAGCAAATATCAATCTATTAGGTAATAGGAGAGTCTCTTTCCTGTGGGACTTAGCTAGTACAGTGAAAAGCTTGGGTCCCCTTTACCCTAAAAAAAGCATAGTTTTTGTATAACCAAAAATTCATTAACAAACTAGAAGCGTTTATTACAAGCTTTCACAGAGATACCACTTTCCCAAGAAAATGATAAACCCCCAAAAAAGTGTACAGACTAGAAAGTAAGAAAGGAAGAAGAAGGCAAAAAAAAGCATCTTTTTCTCATGGGGCTAAGCTAAAACTAAAAGTCCAGCCTCACATTATGAAAGGTTCAGAAAAAGGATGTTGTAACCACAAAAGTAAATAACAGGTAAAAGCAATAACACCACAACAGGAGTAGAAGTACTCTTAATCATCATCGTAGTTAATACCCATTATACATCCATAAAAATAAAAAATACCCAAAAAAGAAAATCAACATGGGGTTATCATTTTTGTTTCAAGTTCACATCTTTAATTTTATACAGCACAATAATAAAAAAAGGGGAATTTGAAAAGTTGCAGTAAATAGTATTGTTCAGTGGTTTCTTACTTTCTTATCAATCACATAAACAGAACAAGATGATGAACCATAAATGGGGCGGGGAAGGAATGATAAAAAAGTAGTCTTTACAGATCAACACAGAGCTCGAGGTTTTTTGTGAGCTAAATCAGGAAAAGCAGAACATAACAGACTGAAAACCAGTGTTTTGTGATTCCTTTTCTGATTTTGGGCAAATCGTTCCCATTTTAGGAGACTAAAAAGAAATGAATAATAAAAGCCATGGAAGAGAAAAGGTTAATGAATAGTGAAAATGGATGGAAAATACTTACAGTTACAGAGAGAAAGGAGGAAAGGTGAGAAATTGATGAATGAGCAATAGCATTAGCATTTGGATTTGGATTTGGATTTGAACTAAAATTCTAATAAGAGCAACACAAAACAAACAAAGTGTAGAATTGAACCTGAACGTACTAGTAGCTAGTAGTCTGTCTACTGCTACAGTATTGGACCTCTCGCACTCACACACCTATTGTGCTTCTTCCACTGTCAAAAAACAACAAAAACAACTGTTTATTGCTTTAACCGCAGGGGACAGCTCACCACAGTATATGAAAGAATCCAAAAGAAAACAAAAATCAAACAAGCTGGCTGTAACTGTTTCTTCAGTTTTTTTTGACCAAACTGTTTCTTCAGTTTGATTTAATAATAAAAAACAAAAATGGAATTATGTACTACTCTCTCTATTAATAAAATGTGATCGAAATTTAGTTATTGTGAAATTTTGGACTTTTCATCAAATTTAATGATAACATATCAAAATGTCTTTTATTAATGTTGAATATTTAATGCTGAAGATGAAAAATTAAACACTATTTATGACAACATTTAAGCCATTAATAAATACAATGAAAACAAATAATCTTTTTTTTCTTTATTTAAAACTAGTGGTATATGAATTGACTAAGATGAGATTTAATTAGTGACAAACATTTGTCCGGTCCATGAGCATTATAAAAAATTTTGTGGTGTTTATAATTTGTACAAAAAAATTATAATTATCAATAAAAAATATTTGTCCCGTGTTCACTAGTGAAAAAACAGGAAAAGAATGGGTATATTCAAGTCGGATGCCAAAATATCCGACTTAAAATACGGACGCGGTGGCAATTTTGTAATAAACTTGAAAAAAAATTGAGGGCGCTTATCTTCGAAGTCGGATGACAAATTACATCCGACTTTAAATGGGTAATTGTTTTTGATTAAAAAAAATACTGAACAGCTTACCAAAATCTCTGCGTTTCACACTCTCCCCCTTTCACTTCGCCTCTCGTTTCACACTCTCTCGTCCCTAAATCTCTCTGCGTTTCCATCTCTCTCGTCTCAATCTCTCTTCTCCTTGCTCTCGCGACCAAGATTCCATCTTCCTCCGCCGTTCTCTCCTCTCTGCCGTCGTCGTTTCCATCTTCCTCCGCCGTTCTCTTTCTTTTGGTTCTTCTGAATGGTAAACCACTCATCTTTCTCTTTGTTGTTGCGATAAAAATGACTCCCTCTCTCTAATTTGAGGTTTTGTTGTTCTATTGTAGTTGACATAGATCAACATGATAGGTGGGTGAGAGGGAAAAGTGGTCGTTGCCCTAGAGGAAGAAGGGGAAAGGTCGAAACATATCTTTTTCAGGTATTCTAATTTCTCTTCCTTTCTTCTAACTTCTCTAAAGTGCTGTTTTTGTCTTTTTTGAGGTTTTTAGTTTGGATTCATTGATGGTTTCTGGTTGATATCACTTTCAATATTGGATTCTTTATACTTCTATTGGTGTAGAGCTGAAAGGAATTTGTTGTCGTATCCTTGTACGCAGATTCATATTTTGTATTACTCGTTAGTTTCTGGGGTCTGGCCCTTTACACGTATGTAGCACAAGACTTATCATGCAGGGATAGATTTATCTTGACCCAAAAAAAAAGCGATTGATTTATGAATCACAAAAACTTTTCTTTGTCTTTCTTCAATCTATTATTCTTTTTTCTGAGGAAATCACTTTGATATGTTGCAGATAATGTTTTCAAGGCATATAATTATTTATCCTGCAGATAATGTTTTTAAAGCCTTAAAATCATTATATAGTTATATTCGACTGACATTTTAAATAGAGGAGTGTATTTCATTGCAATTTTAAAAGATTGTTTTATTTTAGTATAAAGAAACATTGTAGATTTAATGATTTGTAAGATGTAATAAGAATTTTGTAATTTGGATGTTAATGGATTTATGTTACAAGGTGTATTTATGTTACAAGGTGTATTTTATCTTTTTCAGGTTTTCTAATTTCTGTTACTTTCTAATTTGAAGAAAGTTTAGCATTTGTGGCATTTGTAGTTGTTTTGTTGCATTTGATTGTAACCTTAAAGCATTGGTTCAACGCTCGCTCACTGATTATCAATCCATCGTTTTTTCGTAGACTGACTCTCTCTCTCTGCAAAACCACTATCTTCTCTCTCAGGCAAGAACCTCTGCCACACAACACGTAACAGAACCGAAGACCTGTTTCTGAGTCTCATAAAGAAAGGTATGTTCTGTTCCTCCACTTTTGTTTTCTCTAAGGTTGTTGGTTTGATGGAATGGGTTTCTTTGTGTTGTTTGTGTTTACTACACCTGTAGTGAATTAACCCTTTATGCTGAACCTCAAATTAGATAATTGTGAAGGGTGTTATTTATTATACTGATACATTCTTTATTTTGAATACTATAGTGCAAATATTCATAAAGTATGCGCAAACAGAAACATAAATAGCCATGAAGGCAAAATCAATAAAACAGTAAACAAATGCTTGATCAATAAAGGAAAGGTTCTCTGATATATTATTGATGATAAAGCAAAAGGAAGTCCATGCTTATATAGCAAATGAAAGGGAGCACCATACACTAGAGCTAAACCTACTGTATGATAGAAAACTTAGAGGAAACATTCTAGAAAGCAAGTAAAATATTGATCATTCTTATGTACTGGGACCTCGGATCCCTTGCCACATTCTTATGTTGCTCATTTCCCTTTCCTTTTCCTTTCAATTTTAATAGCCCTCCACAAGCTGGACCATGATAAATATTGATCATGCCAAGCTTGGAAATAAAAGTAGAAAAGGATATAGGTGTAAGTGCTTTTGTAAAGAAATCAGCTAGTTGAGCTTTAGAGGAAACAGGAAGTAATTTCAATACTCCAGATTGTAGCTTTTCCCTCACAAAATGGCAGTCTATTTCTAAGTGCTTTGTTCTTTCATGGAACACCGGATTTGCTGCTATATGAATAGCACTTTGGTTGTCACAATACAGAACCGGCAGTCTTGCACTTTTGATCTTTAGTTCCTCAAGCAAAAATAGGAGCCATTGTAACTCACAAGTGGCAGTGGATAGTGCACGATACTCTGCCTCAGATGATGATCTTGATACGGTTTGCTGCTTTTTTGTTCTCCAAGATATAAGGGATGATCCTAGAAAGAAACAGTAGCCAGTAACAGACTTTCTGCTGTCAATGCAGTTGGCCCAGTCTGCATCAGAGTTTCTGCAAACAGTATTGAAGTGTGTCACTGTGGGTGTATTTACATGTTGACTGAGCTGCTGTACAGCAAAGGTTATATCGGGTCTGGTGTTTGTCAAATACAACAGCTTTCCTATCAGTTTTCTGTAGAGATTGGTGTCTTTGAATGGTTCAGCAGGATCTTGATATATTTTAGCATTAGGATCCAGAGGAGTGGAGACAGGTTTTTTTGAGGCAAGATAACCTGTCTCATGCAATAAATCCAAGCAATACTTCCTTTGACAAATAGTAATTCCAGATTTGGATTGAGACACTTCCAATCCAAGAAAGTACTTAAGAGATCCTAAGTCTTTTATCTTGAATGCATCATTCAGAATAGCTTTAATTCTTCCAAATTCTTCTAAAGAACTTCCTGCTAATATTATATCATTCACAATCCTCCACCTAAGGAATTGGTTGTCTTGATTAACAAGTATGTTGTCTTCTATTAATGGTCATATGTGATTTAAAATGCTTTACACTTATAGCTGACTGTTTATAATATTACCACAGTGCTATGAATGTATACTACCGGACGAAAGGGCTTAGGACACCAAAGTCTCAATGGGTGACACCTAAAGTAAGTATTTGCTTTGACAATTCCTATTTGTTTTATTTATGCAATTAGACCAAGGAACAAAATTAGTTAGCAACATATTAAGCCTGAGTTAGTTTCAGTTACTTAGTATAATACGCAATTACGGTTAGTTTGATCTAACCTCCAGTTTGTTATGGTTAGTTACATAATCTATGGTGTTGGGAAATTGATTTTGTTGGTTTGTTATTTATAGGTTGCAAAACAAAATGATACCTATTCTTGTGGCTATTATGTGATGATAAATATGATGACTATTGTCTCTGCAACTATCACTAACAATTGGAAAAAGGTAATTGAATTTTTCAACTTTTAAGATTATTACTAGATAATTATTATTGAGTAGATATTAGATTAACTCATGCTTATTATTTATCGTTTATTGTTTTAGGTATTCAATTCAACTGATCCATTCACATCTGAGGAATTGAAGGACATTAGGCAAGTTTGGGCTGAATTCTTTCTAAAGTTGTATGCGGAGGAGCGTAAGCCAGTTGGAAAGGAAGAAAGAAGAAATCAACTTTAGTGAAAGTGTAGTGCATTATCGTGTACTTGTTTTTTTTGAATTGATGGAAGTGTAATATTTACGTATATTTTTGTATGATATTTAAGAGTTTAACTCTATATATTTAAGTAAAGTAGTTTAATTATCTGTGTGGCCTAGCTGAAATTGTAGTACTTTAGTTGCCTTTAAAGAATGTGCAGGTGCAGGAAATCGTTATATGAAAGGTGAAGCAAAAAAATAATTAAATCTAAAAAAAAAGTACTTTTAAGGTCGGATATAAGCAAACATCCGACTTAAAAACATGATTTAAAGTCGGATAAGGTTCTTAATCCGACTTTAAAGGGGTTCCAGAGAGGCATTAGCACATTATAATACATCTTTTAAAGTCGGATACAAGCAAATATCCGACTTAAAAACCTGCTTTTAAAGTCGGATTCCCATTCGACTTTAAAATTTCAGACTTTCAAAGTCGACTCGATCGAAGTCGGATTAGCATCCGACTTTAAAAGCCCCAAATATCCGACTTTAAAGCCCTTTTTTCCACTAGTGGTTTTTTATGTATCAGTAACAATTATTTGTCCTTTTTTAGGTATCAGTCACAAATACATGTCACCTATTTTTTTAATATATATCTGTAGTTTGAATAGTTATTAAGTCTTTTCGTTTTTTCTAAGAGACCAAAAAACTTATTTTTTAAAGTTAAATATATTTTTAACCCATATAAGCAAAGGTAGTTTGGGATTTTTGCTAATGATTATATTAATTAGTTTTACCGGTTAGTTTTACTATAGTAGAAGAAGGTAGATAGTAGATTCATAGTAGGGGAGGGAGGGAGGGAGGGAGAGAGAGAGAGAGAGAGAGACTGAATTCAAAGTAAGAGAGAAAATGTAACATCCCCGATTTAGCTAATTTCGTTTATTGAAATTAGCGTGAGGTTATGAGTTAATTAATTAGCTAAATCATATATATTAGCTTAATTAATTAATTATGAGGCGATGGGTATGGATTAAGTAAATTAATTATATGTTTGATTACTTAATTTTATGAGTCATATGAACTATTGGTTGATTAGCTGATTAGAAATGAGTTTTAAGAAGGAAATTAAGTAGGATTGTGATGTGTGAGTTAATGAGGGTCAAAACAGTCATTTCGCCCCTTAATCCTTTAATCCCTCAGCTGAATTAAGTTACCTCACTCTCATTAAAAACAGAAAAACACAACAACACTCACTCTCACATGCATAATTGCTGAAAACAGAAAAAAAAAATAGAAGGTTGAGAGAGGAGAGAATGCGAAAGTGAGAAGAGGAAGAAGAGGGAGGATCTCCTCAAAACCTGAATGCATGTGAGTGTTCTTTGCACCATTCTTCCACATTTTTCATCCTCTTTCTAATGATACCATAAACATACACTGAACTAAGCTCAAACATAAAACTCATCTCCCCAATTGAAATCGAGTTTGAGAGTGAGAGAAGGAAGTTTTGTGTCAAGCCTTGTTTTCTTGTCCACTTTGAGTTGAAAGGAGGCGCCAAGGGTTTCAAACACACATTTCAGTAGACCAAGGGATTCAAGGGTAGGAGCTCTGTTTTGGGTGATTTGGTTCGAGTTTGAGGAGTGTTGGACGTTAGGAGCCGGTTCGTAAGTTACGGTTTTTCGTTCATTGAAGTCTGATTGTTGTTGTGTGCGATTTTCATCGCAAGAGGTGAGTTCTATACTCGCTTAGGGTTTTATTTTCGAATTGTTGGTTGATCGTTCTGTGTTCATTTTCGGTTCATGAGTCTTCGGGTCAAAAACCGTATTTCGAACTTATAGAGAATACATGTGTTGATGTTCACGATTGATTGACTGATATATTGGTTATGTGATGATTGTGAATGTTGTTTTGAACTGGTATTGTGTTTGATTGTGTTAGGGTATCGAACGGAATGGAAAAAAGACTTGAAAACGTGTTTTTCTGAAATCCGGTGTTGACGCACGGGTCGTGTGCCATTAGGCACGGACCGTGCGCCTCCATCGGCTACTTGTGCGCAAACATTTTTAAGATGCGCCCGGGCCGTGCGTCCTCATGCACGGACCGTGCGCCATGGTCTGTAATAGGTGCTCTAATTTTTGAAAATGCGCACGGGTCGTGCGTCTTCACGCACAGACCGTGCGAAAGCTTCTGATACCCAGTTTGAAAACACGCCTTAGGCCATTCCGAACGGTTCCAATTGCATTCTAATCGTTCCCAAAACCCTATATATTGATGAATAAGCCGTAATTCGTGGAAAAACACGTAGGTATACATTGAGGTAAGGTGATTTACATTAAACTATGTAAATGAGGTTAGTAATCGTGTGAGATCGTGTTAATGGTTAAAGCGGACTAAATGTCCTTTGAGAATATATATATATATATATATATATATATATATATATATATATATATATATATATATATATATATATATATATATTGTATTGTTTATGAGACGGCCCAACGCGGGTGTTTATATATAATTATATAAATCGAGGTTATGTTATGTTTATGAGACGGCCCAATGCGGGTGAAATTATATTTATTTATATGATTTGAGGTTTAGGGTGACGACCCTAATGTTGAAGTTAGCGTACTAGGGGAGGGGAAGTCATGAGCCCTATGAACCTAGGCCCCTTTGAGGTTTGCCCGCAGTTTATGGTAAGCGGATTGGGTTCACCGGGAATAGAAAATGGTTCTCGGTGATATACTAAATAAAGTAAAAGAGGACTGCACGTAGTTATCTTATTGAACTACGGACAATATGAGCATATATATATGTTATGTTATTGAGGTTTCACGTAGTCGCTTAGTAGGGCTACGAGTTAATGATGCATAATAAACCGCTAGAGTTTTAGTAAGGGGTCTCGATAGGACTCACTGAGATAATGTTTATCTCACTTTTTATAATTGTGGTTTTTACAGAGAAGCGGGGAAAAGCTAAGGCAAAGAGGCATGGCTAGGTGTGACCTATCCGAGGAGATGTCGAAGATTATTTTTATTGCTTATGCTAGTTTTCCCTAGTTGTTTCTGTAATTCGATATTATGACTTGAATTTGTTTTAAGTTATGTAATCGTTTCCTCTTTTCTTGTGATGATATTGAACACTAGGTCATGAGGATATTGAAAGACATGGAACCGATATGGTTTTCAATTAAGTTATAGAATGTTAAGACTGCTTGATGTTAATCATCGAAAAAGTTTTTAGTTGTGTTCAATATCTAAACAAGAATTATTACTCTGATGTACGTCATTTCGTGCATCTTAGCATTTCTACTAGATAGAAATATTAGGGAGTTACATTTTGGTATCAGAGCGATTCGACCTAGTCGGACTTAGATGTTAAGAGTCTTTTACGTCTTCTAAGTCTGATTCTTCTTAGTATGCTATTAGACATTGACATGTTCTCAGTTTTAATTCACCTAGCAGCATTTCCAACCATTGAGCTTGACTGGCACCAAATGCAGCAGAGATATATTCTGCTTCACAACTTGACAGACCAACCACATTCTGCTTCTTTGAACACCAACTGATTGGGGCACTGTCAAGCATAAAGATGTAACCTGAGGTGCTCTTTCCATCCTCAGTATCACCACTCCAATCAGCATCAGTGAATCCAACCAATTCATCACCAGCACAGTTATCAGAATTAGGAAATAGAATTCCCCAGTCTAGTGTCCCCTTCAAATACCTAAGTATTCTCTTTGCAGCAACAATGTGGGATTTCTTTGGCTCTTCCATGAACCTACTCACCAAGCCAACACTGTAGGTGATGTCAGGTCTGGAATTGCACAAGTATCTCAATGAGCCAATTAGCTGTCTATACAGAGTGGCATCTGCAAGCTGTTCATCATTGTTCTTCACCAATTCTAGTGTTGTGTCTGCTGGTGTTGAGGCTGCATTACACTCCATCAGCTTAAATCTCTTTAACACATCAGATGCATATTTCTTTTGGTGAAGAAATATACCATGTTTGGAAGTCACAAACTCCATTCCAATAAAATATACAAGCCTCCCAAGATCTGTCATTTCGAATTCATTCATCATCTTCTTCTTGAAATCATTGATTTCTTGTTCACTGTTTCCAGTAACAAGCAGATCATCTACATATAAATAGATCAACAGAATACCAGAGGTGTTACAGTGTTTCGGATACAGGACATGTTCTGTACTACACTTTACAAACTTCAGTTTCAAGAGAAAGCCATCTATTCTCTTATTCCAAGCCCTTGGGGATTGTTTAAGGCCATAGAGAGCCTTATTCAGTTTCAACACTCTGTCCTCCATGCCCTTCTTCTCAAAGCCAGGTGGCTGCCTTACATATACTTCTTCATCTAGTGGACCATTGAGGAAGGCAGATTTAACATCTAGCGGGCTCAATGTCCACCCTTTCTTGCTTGCAGGAGCCACAATAAGTCTCACAGTTTCAATTCGTGCAACTGGTGCATATATTTCATTGAAATCAAGGCCTTGCTTTTGCAAAAAACCTTTTGCAACAAGCCTTGCCTTGTATTTGGCAATTTCACCATTAGGCTTCATTTTGGTCTTGAAGACCCACTTTACTTCAATAGCTCTCTTATTGCTAGGCAGCCTCATCATCTCCCATGTGTCATTCTTCTGAATTGACTTCAGTTCCTCTTTCATAGCTTCTTTCCAGTGTGAATTGGAGAGAGCCTGCTCAAGTGAAACAAGTTCTGCTTCTGCTGTCAATAACAGTTGTAGTAACTCAGAATCTGTGTCACTGGTTGTACTACAGTACACTTCATAATCCGAGTATCTTTGTGGCATTTGTGTCTCTCTTTGTGATCTTCTCAGTGTTGCTCCAGCATTCTCTTCATTTACAATTTCTTGTTCATCATCTGTGTTCACAGTGCCCCTGTTCCTCAGCATTTTCAACCTCAATTTCTACCGTCTCATTCGTTTCCTTCTCAATGTTGTCAGTCCAATCCCATTCTTTGGACTCATCTACCACCACATCATTACTTATAACAATCTTCTTCTGAATTGGATCAAAAAGTTTGTAGGCACATGTATTGTGATATCCTACCAGTATCATTGGTTGAGCTCTAGAATTAAGTTTTCTTCTATTTTGTTCTGGGACATGTCTATAGCAGAGTGAACCAAAGATTTTCACATGTCTCACACTAGGCTTGGTTCCACACCATGCCTCTTCTGGTGTCATTGCTTCTAACCTCTTAGTTGGACTTCTATTTAAGATATAAGCAGCAGTGCACACTGCTTCTGCCGAGAATTCTTTAGGTAGCTGTTTCTCTTTCAACATACATCTCACCATGTTTAGAAGTGTTCTATTCCTCCTCTCAGCAGTCCCATTGTGCTGAGGAGTGTATGGAGCAGTTACATCATGGATTATTCCTTCATCCTTACAGAATTTGTCATATTCTGTGGATGTGAACTCACCTCCACCATCAGTTCTAAAACTCTTTATTGATTCACCACATTGTTTTTCAACTAAGAGTTTAAATTCTTTAAACACAGCAAATACTTCACTTTTCTTCTTTAAGAGGTAAATCCACTTTTTCTTGGTATAATCATCTATGAATGAAACAAAATACTGATTACCTCCATGTGATTTTACTTCAAAGGGGCCACACACATCTGAATGTATCACTCCAAGCTTGGATGAAGCTCTTGTAGGTATTGAAGACTTGTAGGACTTCCTGGGCTGCTTCCCTTCACAACACTTGCCACACACTTGCCTGGGCTCATCAATAGAAGGCAAGCCTAGTACCATGTTCTTCTTTTGCAACATGCTCAAGCTAGTGAAGTTCAAATGCCCATTCACTTGTGCCACTTCCACACATCATTTTTAATTTGAGCAGTGAGACACTTCTGCTCAATGGAGTTTACACCTACTTTGAAGATTCTGTTTCCAGACATTCTCAGCTTCAGTACTTAATCTTCTTCACTATCAAATACTGCCACACAGTTGTCCTTCATGCTCATTGAATACCCCTTTTCAAGTAGCTGACCTAAACTCAGCAAGTTTCTTTCCATTTGAGGAACATAGAACACATCATTGATCACCACTGTCTTGCCATCTTCTCTCTTGATTACCACATTCCCTAACCCTTCAGCCATCACAGCTCTGCCATCACCAAATCTAATCCTTCTCTTGATGCTCCTATCAATTTCACAGAACCATTCAATATGCCCAGTCATATGGTTTGAGCAACCAGTATCCAGATACCACCATTCTACTATAATGGATCCTTTCTCAGTTACTGCCATCAACATTACAGCTTCCTTATCAGAGTCATATGCAATCTTAGCTTCACAATTCTTATTTCTGGGCACTTTCTCATTCTTGCATTCATATGCAAAGTGGCCATATTTCTGGCAATTGTAGCCCTGCACACGTTCCTTGAACTTTTTCTTATTCTTGCTATCATTCTCACCCTCCTTCTTGTGATGATCTTGCTTTGAGTTTCCACCTTCACCCTTATTGTTCTTCCACTTTCCTTTACCCTTCTTTTTCCAAGGTTCATTCCCTCCACCTCCTTTCTTCCAAGATTGAGCCAGCAACACTTTCTCAGAATCTTTATCCTCCTTCTTGATACCTTCTCTATTTTTTATCTTAATTTCGTGGGCTTCTAATGAACCTAGTAACTGTTCTAATTTTAGATTATCTAGATCCTTAGATTGTTCAATCGCAGCAACAACATGATCAAAATTAGGTGTCAAACCTGTAAGGATCTTTTCTACTTTCATGGAATCAGTCACTACTTCACCACAATTTCTCATTTGATTAGTCAACACTACTAACCTGTTAACAAATTGAGCCACCGTCTCGTTTGATTCCATTTGGAGCAACCCTAGTTGACGCCGTAGGGACATGAGTTTTACCTTCTTCGTCTGGCTATCACCGGAGTAGGTTGTTGTTAGCACGTCCCACGCTTCTTTCGCCGTCTCATACTCTATAATCTTCTCAAGAACATTTGCGTCCACACATTGATGAATAAGAAAGATCGCCCTATCATCCTTCTTGGATTGCTCTTGATGCGTTGTTCGATTTGCCTCCGTCGGTGCTGCTCCGAGCGGAGTAACTCCATTACGAACAACTTCAAGAACGCCTTGATACCTAAAGATTACCTTCATTTGCACCGTCCAACGGTCGTAATTGCTACCGTCGAACACCGGTAGCTTCGCAGGGATTTGACCGTTGTTGGAGCTCGCTTGCGTGGCCGCCATTATCGTCGCCCTGGATCTTTTGCTCTGAGGCCAATTTGTTGGAAGTTCTTGACTCAGAATCGAAGGCTTCAAGAATTCAATTGGGGAAAGGGAAGATACATATGCAGATACAGTAACAGAGAAAAATAATATATTTTCTGTATTGAATGGTAAGTCCTAAAAAATGACTTTTACAAAATAGACTATATAGTCTTTGACTTACACTAACTATAGTTACTCACTCTAGTAACTATCTAACTATGATTAACCCAATGTGGTTAATCAATTTACATTTCATTCAACACTATTTTACAAACACAATACACTTTACTAATTCACATATTATTCAATCTTGCTTGTTTGAATTACTTCATACATCAATAATGAATAGTTCTAAAATTTTCTTTTTCTTTTTATTTAATTTTTTATTTTGAGAGAGATATGAAATTTATTGTTCTTGATCTATTGATTTGGTTCTGTTCTGGGTTTTTGATTTGATTTTTCTTCATTCTCAAAGCATTTGTATTTTGATTTTTGTTCTTGTTCTTCCTAATGTTTGTATTAATCATTCTTTCGGTTTATCTTCCCGTTGCTTCTCCGTGATACTGTTGCGACACGCTGTCAATTTTCTCTTTGAAAACGCTCGCCACCAACAGCGAACTCGTTGAAAGTTGCGTTCGTAAATTTACGAAACTCGGTACGCACCCTCTGCTACAGGTGCTCTAAGGCTAAAATGCTCCCGAGGCCTCTTAACTTTATTTAAAGTAACGATTTAGTTCTTTATCTTTTTTTTTTCTAAATGAGTCCTTTATGTTTTAAATTTTTGGCACATAAATCATTTTTCGTCAACCTCCATCCAACTCCGTCAAATTCTGTTAAAACTGCCTATGTGAAAATAACAATGGTGATGTGTTATAGTCCATGTCATTTTTAATTAATTTTCTACTTTAATTTTTTTTATTAAAAATAAAAGAAAAACATTGAGATGAAACACATAAAGCCATAACGAAAGCTGTAACATCCCCAAAATAATTGTTCAATTATTTTAGTTGATTGTTTTAAATAATATTGGCTAGTGAATAATTTTAATAGTGAGTGGTTAATTGAGATGGTTAATCGTTGCTTGAGTCGATGAATTTTGGTCAAATTGCTTAACTGTGATAATTGCGTGACTTTGAGTATCAATTAGTGATTTACTAGTTAATTTTAAATTGGAAGTTGTTACAATATTTGATTGCTATGATTGAGTGTGATTGTGTGCTTGTTCCAATTGATTAAATTGGGTAGCGGATTAATTAGTTTGAGTGCTAGTAAGTTATATGAAGGGGGTTGTATTTAGAAAAATTGAGACAATCTAATAGTGAACTTGGGGCAAAACCACCATCCTCTCCTCAAATCAGAAATCCTTCACTAACCCTTCCCTCCTACCTGAAATTCTATCCTCCATTGAGTGTTTGAAACCTAAGGAAACTCAACTTCACCATTTCATCACCCTCTCCTCCATTTTCAAAATGTCAAGGGTTGGGAGGATAGCATAGGAGTTGGTTGCAAGTCTGTTCTAGTGGTTCATCAACACTCATTGGGAGCCATATTGCTGATTGGAGTCGAATAGAAGAGGATTGGGTAGCTGGATTTCGAAGTTAGGGACCTTAGTGACTTGTTTGGTGCTTCAAAGTCTCGAATCCTTGCATGTTGTTGTTGCTTCCACGATTTCGAGGTGAGTTCTTCGATTTCTAAGCTTGTGGTTCTGTTTTCAATGTGTTCTGAATGTGTTCTGAATGTGTTCTGAATGATATATCATGCTATTGTATGTTATTGCTGAGATTTGATGAAATATTTGATGCCAATTTTGATACTAAACACACTGTTTGGGGTATTCTGGGTATAGGTTTGGTTATTCAGTAACTGGGAACAATTTAGTGGTACAAAAATTTTGTGGGTTACCATTTTAGAAACTAGACTTAATGTTTGTTAATTTGGTACTGGTTTGGCTACATTTGGAGTTGTATAGCTCGAGTTATAGGTGACACAAGTTAGGTTAAAATTCTGGAAATAATCTAGATATAGGTTCAGTATTTCGGGCATGGTATTTCCATTTGAATTCCTTTTTGAATGATTCTTGTTTTATTGAAAACTAGACTTAATTGGCCACGATTTAGGCTCAAGTCCCATGTAATTTGAGTGAGTCTTGATCAGTTTAGGAGAGTTTCAAGTTAGGTCACAGTAGCTGTCCCCTGTTCTGAACATAGTAGCTTGTTTGATGAAACTGTACCGATTGGCCCACTATTTTACAAAACAAAAGTCACAGTCAGAAACTAGAAATCATAATCTTTCTAATGAGTTATCATTTGTAATTTTCCGTTACCGTTTGATATGTCAAATGTTTTCTTGAAATTTTGATAAGGTTGCTGGAAATTTCTGAATAGTTAGGTGTTGTTTCTTCAACCCTCCCCATTGATGAATGAATGCTTATGTGAATCCAACAGCTTTGTTTCGAGTGAGTAAACTACCTAGTGTCTATGTATGCACAATATAAATGAATTAAAGAATGGATGATGTACTTGGGGTCGGTGTCATGAACCAATCTCAAGGCTCGGGATGTTAGGTTAGTGCGTTCTATTTATTTATAGAATACGGGTTCCCCAAATTGTACGTCGTAGCTTTTATATTATGTGAGTCTAAGGCGTAGGGGGATGCATCATAGGTAATTATTAAAAGATATTCGGAGTGTATTATGGTAAGGGAGTCTCGAAAGGACTCACTGAGATTATGTAATCTCACCCCTCATTGTTGTTGCTTTTCAGATAAGCAGGTTAAGTTAATGAAGGACACGGCAAGGAAAGGATCCAAATTCATGGAGTACCTTGAAGATAGATGTGTAGCATATTATTTTTGTGCTAAGTCTCATTTAATGAGAATTATGTATTAGGGTATAAGTATTCATGTATTCATAAACTGGATTAAGTTGTTTGTTGACTCAGATAGGTCTTTTGAACTCAGTAATGTTTTTAAGTACTGAACAAGTTGCATTTTATGAAAATCCTATTAAAGTGAGTCTTTAATATTGTTTTTGTTAATCCAAATTACGAATGCATACTCTGAAAGATCTAAAAGGTAATATTCTGGATTTACCACCGGTTAAAAATCTAGAATGTTACAAAAGCCAAAAATAAAACCCATCATCTTCACAATCTATTTCTTCCCAACTAAAAACAGAATTCAAATCTCCCCCTCCATCACATTGAGATGAAACGAAAGCCAAAATGAAACCCAGATGAAATGAAAGCACAAAACGAAACCCAGAATTCAGTTCTCCCTCATGACTCAACGCGTATTTATGAAACGAACCCCAGATCAAATGCGTTTTGCTGAAACGAAACCTAGATCGAATGCGTTTTACTGAAATCATCAATGAGGAGATAAAACAAAAACGAAATCAGTTCAACGCGTTTTGCTGAAACCCAGATCGAACCCAGAATTCAGCTCTCCCTGAAAAACATCATAAAACAAAATCGAACGCGTTTTGCTGAAATCACAGATCTAGAGATAAAAAAACGAAATCGAAGGGTTCGAACGCATTTTGCTGAAATCACAGATCTGGTACGATTCCATGATACAAGGTGAAATCGAAGGGTTCCAACGCGTTTTGCTGAGAGAAGAAATCGAACCAAAAATTTGGAGATTCAAGATTCGAGGTGAAATCGAACCAGAAATCGAAGGGTTCATAGGAAATAGAAGAAGAACAGTGCACAAACGAATCAACAGGAAAACAAATTCTTGGGTTTGAATCAACAACAAAACGAATTACTGGGTTGAAGCAAAACGATTTGGTCCTTTAGGGATTTGGGGATGAGATGAGAAGAAGATGGAGATAAACCCAGATTTTAGAAAACTCAGATTTTTTTAATTATTTTTAATTAAAATTAATTAAAATTATGAATCAGTAAATAAATAATGCCACATAAGCAAAAATAAAATAAAAAATATGACTTAAATGATGACTAGGATTTTTTTAACAGAGTTAGATGAAGATTAACGGAAAAGGGTTTATGTGCTTAAAATTTAAAACATAAAGGACTGATTTGGGACAAAAAAAGATAAATGACTAAATTGTTACTTTAAATTAAGATAAGGGACCCTGGGAGCATTTTAGCCTATAATTAAATATTGACACTCCACATCAAATTATAGAATATAGATCCAAATAAAAATGAATTTTAACCCATATAATCAATATAAACCTGCATCTCAAATATTGATTTGTTTAGTACACTTCAATATTTTTCATATTTGATTCTAGTTCATGAAATAATAGATCATTTTGATTTTAGTCCTTGAAATGTGAACTAAAGAGGACTAATTCTAAAAGTATATATTACTATAGGGACAAAAATCAAAAAATTAATTTTGCAGGGACAAAATCTAAAATTTAGAAAACTTCAAGGATGAAAAACATATCTTTTCAAGGGCCAAAAACAAAAACCACTATCTTTGTAGGAACTAAAAGCATATAATGAGTCTCTAATTTATAAAAACTAAAATATAAGTCTCTAGTATATGTTCAATTTACCAAAAAAATAAGTCTCTAATTATAATACTACAGTACGTCAAAAAAATTTAAGAAAACTAAAAGTAAATGAGAAAAATCTCAGCACTTTTGTGTACATATCGTTAACTAATCAAGTTGTAAAGACTTACATTTGGATTAATTATGGAATTGGGATAGATATAGCATCAAAGAAATGAGAAAATGGAAGAATTCATTTAAGGAACCAGACGGGCGCATGAGTCATGCTTCCCCGACAGATTAAAACGAATTTTAAGCTATTTTGTGCATTCCTTTGGTCCTCAATCTTTCCGAATTCCCTACAAACGAAATTATTACTACTATCATAATGAATCAAATTCAGAAACATATCATAATCATGGAACATCAAAACATTGAACATTATATGAGGGCATAGGAGGGATTTGGGTTGTGCATAATTTGAGCCCAAAAAAAGTGATTATAGTATGAGGTATAGATAAAATAAAGTGAAAATATTTTCTAGGATTCAGACATCTAGGAGTGGGAATAGGTTGGGTCGAACTGGGATTTGCATGGCCTGGGCCTGGCCTATATTGAAGATGTTAGGCCTGAGGCTGGCCTGTGACCTGTCGTAGGCCCATTTTGACGCCCATTTTGACAGGTCACAGGCCAGCCTCAGCCCTAACATCTTCAATATAGGCCAGGCCCAGGCCATGCAAATCCCAGTTCGACCCAACCTATTCCCACTCCTAGATGTCTGAATCCGTCCCTCGTTAGGCCTTTGCCCGTGTTTCATACAAAAAAAAAAGTCAGTCCCAAATTCAATCGGCATTAATTCATCCTTAAATCCCGAAAAAACTTGATAACTTACGAGTCAATAAAAGACCAAGTTTAATTAAATGGGACGAACTATCCTTAAATATATCTCAAGTAGGTAGCTCAGTTGGCGAGGTAAGGGATACCGAATGAGTGCACCAAAGGAGTGCAAGAAGGAGGTCCCGAGTTCCTACCCCGGAAACTAACATTTCCCCACTCCTACTAACCTTGCTTATCAAAATAAAAATAAGGTGAAATAGATACATTAACCTGTAAACAAACTAATGGACTAAATCCTCTCTATATTACCCCTATTCCCGTAAAAAAAAAAACGATATTGCCCTTATTATATTATATTATGTTTATTGCATTTTATTATGGACAACATTGATAGAACCACAAACGAAAAAAATAGGAAACCTTTCGAAAGAAGGGCATCGCATCTATTTCTAAAGAACCCTCAAGCGATTTGTGTTTCCGTCTTCGCGATTGCCAGCAACATTGAATGCGATTTCTTTATGACTATTGCGATCAGCTATAACGGAGATTAGTAGATGGGATCTAATCTGATCTGGAGAGGGGTGGTATGAATTCAAAAATGCAAGTAAACTAAAGCCTGGTCCGTGTGTGAAGTTTAGCAGGAGAGCATTTAAGAATTGCATAATTGTTGAAGTTGTATGAGGGAACGAACGTTTTGGAATTCCAAATTACTTCAGCATCCTCATTGTTAATGAGATTTAGGTTTTTGTAATGACAAATTTAGACAGAATCTTTGTATCTAATGGTTATTTTGGGACATGTTATTGTCTTTCGTGTATAATTTTGATGCAGTCTTTTATTTAAGCAGTAAAATAAAAAACTAAACTTCGTAAATGGAAATATAAGCCAAACCTATAAGTTTGGAAGCAGTGGAATCCCTGGTGTGGTTATTTTAGTTAATAGTAATAAATTTTTAGGAATTTGCACAGATTTGGATCACTAAGTGTATTTTTTTACTGTTATATTTTTTGATGAATTTTTAAATAATTTAATTATATTTATTTGCGATAGTTATTATATAATTTCTAAGAAAACGGGTTGTTTTTTTTTGAAAAATGTTACTTTTTATCTATTTTCTATTTGTAACGTTCAAGTTGTTTAACGATTTAGTGGTGCTTTTATAATTTTTAGATTAATTTTTATCCGTTTACAAATATTTAGTGGTGTTTTTATAACCTTTTTTACTTTTTTAGTTGTTGTACTCCTTCCCCTTTTACCGGATGTTCCGTCGTCATGAATGCGTAAGATCACCGATATCTACATCTATTTCATTTAAAAAAATAAAATAATATTAATTCTTTAACAAATTAGAAATAATTACGGATTTATCTAGTAGATAAATTCGTAATTAAGGATTAAAGTAGTTATCCAAAAGACACGCACAGTCATTGGTAATATTTTAGATTTGAATTTTATTACAAAAAATATTTTGTGTTGACTAAACTTGGTTCCAGGAGTTGAAGCCAAACTCGGTCTCATCCTGGGGACAGCTAGCTATGATGTTCACAACTCGTTTTGCCGCTTCCCGCTTAAAGCTCAAGTCTGAAGAGGTACTCAGGGCGATCAGACAGGGAGAGAAAGAAACACTTAGAGAATATCTGGAAATGTTCAACAAAGAAGCTGCGAATGTTAGGAACCTTGAAGACAAGAGGAGGCTCTTTTGGATGAAGGACGGTCTCTGGAAAGGAAGCTTATTCTAAAGAGAAATCGGGATCAACAAGCCCCGCGACTTGGTCGATTTCATTCAAAGGTCCCAGAAGCACATGGACTATGAAGAGGACGAGCTGGCCTACAAGGCCATTGAAGAACCATGGCTGGAGCAAGCCCAAGCTGAGGGGACGCCTCGTGAGTCCCGACCCCGACAAGGCCGTTTCTCAGAGTACACCTTGCTGAACACATCTCTGGTGGAGATCCTTGCCGAATGCACCAACGCAGAGTTTCGGGACATCAAACAAGTTATGGACACGGCACCAACAAGTGCAATACTCTAAGAGACGACATTGAAGTACTGCCGTCATCACAGAAGTTATGGACACGGCACCAACAAGTGCAACACTCTAAGAGACGACATTGAAGAGCTGATTCGTGAAGGAAGCTCGCCCAGTACGTGAATGAAGAAGAAGACGAGACTCCCGACTCTGAGTAGGGAGCCAATCACCAAGACATGGACCTAGAGCTAGGCCTAGTTGAGAAAATAAGCACTGATGCAAAATGTAAAAGCTCAATATGAATGACTAACTGAAATTCAATTTGCAATTATCGTCTTTAGCTCTAGTTCATTATTGTTAACATTTGTTCCAAAAATTCTTTAAAAGTAAGAAAGAGAAAGGGTCCAACCCCATAGTTAAGCCTGGAGCAAGGCGAGTTTGAGACCAAACACAGTCTACATGGAGAGACTGCCTGGCCTGCAGGAGCGACCCATCCTGCAGGGAGGGACTGCCTGGCCTGCAGGAGCGACACGACCTCCAGGGAAGGACTGCCTGGCCTGCAGGAGCGACGCAGCCTACAGCGAGGGACTGCCTGGTCTGCAGGAGCGACCCAACCTGCAGGGAGGGACTGACTGGCCTGTAGGAGCGACGCATCCTGTAGGGAGGGACTGCCTGGCCTGCAGGAGCGATGCAGCCTGCAGAGAGGGACTGCCTGGCCTGCAGTGGCGGCATAGCCTGCAGGGAGGGACTGCCTAGCCTACAAGGGCAACCTCAATAACAGCTTCAAGCCAATATCATCACCCCAAGAAGATGATTTTGTAAATACATCCCTTAGACGCACGATCGCCCGAAGTAGCTGGACACTAACATGTACCTTGAATCCTGATAAAGGAATCAAGTGTGCCATGGCGCGCCTAAACAAATAAAGACTGTCGGTAAAAATGGTGGCAGGAGGACGACACCACGATCATTTGCGTTTTTCCTATATATCGAGGCAGGAATCTCACGACTCTCTCAATTGAACTGACCGTGGTGGTCACAAGCCCGCCAGGCGAGTTCTATCTGGGCTGAGTCCTGGTAAACTGTGTCAAGGGTATACTTTAAGCTGACCTTGGTGGTCACAACCCCGTTGGACGAGTTCTATCCGGGCCGAGTCTTGGCAAAATGTGCCAAGGGTATACTTTAAGCTGACATTGGTGGTCACAACCCCGTTGGGCGAGTTCTATCCAGGCCGAGTCCCGGTAAACTGTTCCAAGGGTGTACTTCATTACAAACAGTTCAAGCAGACGTCGGTAACTCAGCACGAAAAGCGATCCAAACCTGGCGACTATCTACTCGAAAAAAATCCTAAGTCCAACGAAAAGGCACACCGACGCGAAAAGCCATGAGGTTACATACACCAGGCGCGTTGACGAGCGTTGAGAGGAACAAGGGCGAGATCCCACTATGTCATGCCTATGTGAGATGCTATCTATTCTACAGACTATAACTTTGCCGTGGTATCCGATTAAGGCGTGCGAGCATGTGTTGGAAAGCTAAGAAGCAGAGCTGCAATTCTTCTGTTGAGCTCAAAACCCAATTCCGATGTCTTGAAGGTCAAAACTGCGAGATACGTTCCAGGACGAAATGCACTTGTCTCCTACCAACAAACATGCTGAACGGATACGAAAGATAGATGCTGGGGGGAACGAGATTTGTTGGTCTCGGACGATGCGGCAACAATCTTGTATCTCGGGTGCCTGACAACAGGACGCCTACGAAGGCATGAACATTGCTGAAAAATATTGCAAAATATCATGTCTCAAGTCTAAAGCCTCAAGAGAAGAACAAATTAAGCGAGGCGCCTTAGACGCCACAGACTCAGACTCACTAGGTCCCTCTGACGGACCACTAATCGAATAGTCATCCTCCCTCAAAGCATGAATGGGCCCTCGATGCGGTCCATAGACTCGACCTGTCTTCTTCGTTCTAGACATCAATCACAACCTACAGGACAGGGGGCAGGCAGTCAAGACAAGTGTTATAAAACAGAAAGATAACTTGTTGACGACCCCCCTTTTCCGAGGACATCGTTGAAAGCTGTGAGAAAGGCATGACATGCTCAAACAATGACAAAAATTTCACTACTTTGATGCAAAGCTACCAAGAAAAAAGTCTAAGTTAAAAAACTTCAAATAACAAAGCAACACATAGCTTAAAGGACTGAAATTGAAATTGGTACCTGGATGAGCAAGCAGCAGGCACGAGCTTGGCTAGTTGACCGAGACAAACGAAGTCTCGGGGTAAGACGTGGGCACATGCAAAGATCTGAGGCTCGACGAAGTTTCGAAATCACAGGCAGACGCAAGGAGAAGCACGGAGGACAAGGACACATTGTCTCGGGTCTCAGGCACTTAGATCAAGACTTCGCGCCTTCGAAGGCGCGGAAGCACGACGCGGGGCGAGACGAGGGGACGCGACGCGAGGCGAGACAACGTGATGCTACGCAAGGCGAGACGAGGCGACGCGAGGTGAGACCAGGCTACGCGACGCAAGGCGAGACGACACGAGGCGAGGTGAGACGAGGCGACGCGAGGAGGATATGCTAAGTCTCGGGCTCCGGGCTACGACGTGAACCAAAGGAGGGCCTCAGATGTGTTGGATGTGACGAGCTGAGAGAGGAGCGCCTCGCGCCTCAGATGTGTTGGATGCGACGAGCTGGGAGAGGAGCGCCTCGCGCCTCAAATGCGCTGGATGCGAAGAATTGGAGCGAGGAGCACCTCAAGCTGGTCTCGGGTCACGAGTCCCAGACTAGCGGGCTTGCGCGCTTCCCTATTCTCCCTCTCGATACTCTACGACGACCTTATACCTCCATCTCATAAAAGATAAGTGAAATTTTGCATCTCATTGACTCAATACGGCCTACCAAGGCAGAAAAGCCGGTGGGAAGCCAAAGCAAAGGGGGATCCAATCCAATTCAAAAAGATTGGGTTTTTGCATCTTACACTTAATCTTTGATGCATTCCAATGATCAAGGCAAGACCAACTTGTCTACCTTAAACTCTCCACTCAATCAAAGGTCCAAGGAAAAGGCGAACAGGCGCGAAGTAATCAGTAAGGCATGAGACCATGAGGTCTCAGGAAGCACGAATGAGACCATGGGGTCTCACGCATCAGGCAAGAGACCACGAGGTCTCGGGTATCAGGCGCCAAGGCAGGCGTAGCAAGTAAGCAGCAGGGCGAGACCCTATGGTCCCATCCCCCAGGCGTCGAGATGGGCGCAGAACTCAGACAGCACGGTGAGACCCTATGGCCTCAGTCACCAGACACGGAGACAAGCGCAAGCAGGGGACCTTGGGGTCTCAGTTCTATTCTCCCTCTCTCTCACTCTTTGGGTCTCGCCTCTCCCTCTCTCGTGGAGTGAGTTAGATTTTGCAAAGGGTAAGAGTTCACTTCCTTGACCGAAGCCATGAAAACAGTTACTAGGCGATAAGAAGACGCCTCGTTACAACAAACTATCAGGTGCTCCCAGGGGCAATGACACTGTCGGCAGCAACAAGCCATCCCGCCGGGACGACCCGAGACAACCTGCAAAGGCAGATTAGCTGGCAGGTACGATGTCAGCAAAGACTTCAATCCAAGACCATCCTCGGAATAATCTCGGCTTTGGGGCAACTGTTCTGGACTGGACCAAGAGGCCCATTCAGCAATTAGACATGGATAGGCCCAATCATTTTGATCCATATCCACAATAAATCAGCCCACTTATGGCTCTCACGCTTGGATGACTCAGATTCATCCGATCGATCCAACGACTCAAATCCTGCACGAATCTCTATAAATACTGGCTCACATTGCCATAAATAGGTACATTCTCATCCCTAGATTATACTATTCTCTTATTCCCTATACTGACTTGGACTTCAGAGTGGCATCGCAGGTGCCCCATCCGAAATTCTTTCAACACTCCACTCGGACTGCAAGAGACCTACCAACAGCAGTCACCGCAACGCTGCGAGGTACTGAACAATCTTCAAAATAAAACAACAGTCACCACAGCGCTGCTAGGTACTAAACAATCTTCAAAACAAAGTTGATGTCGAGTTGGTATTATTTCATCAACTCCCTAGTTTCACCCATAAGGTATTTGGTGTTGTCTCCTCCTATGACGGATCCAGGATCCGAGATTATGGTGTCAAATTTTTTTAAAAGCACGCATCTCTAAAAATATAATTAACTTTTTAGTATATTTAAATAAATAAATTATATAACTCATAATTATCCTTTGCGTGATTGCATATTTTGAAATCATTGAATATTGAGCCTAGCGTTTATGTTATTGAATACATCTCTCTCAATGTAAGTCACTAGACAGTCGTTCATTCATGTATCCTCCATTCGGTTACACAACGTAATCTTCATAGTTGGTGCAAAGTTAGCAGGTCTTAGCGCAAAATTATAATTTCAGGAGTTCAAAATATTTTTACATAGAGATAAATGGATTATTATTTTTTGCCATGGAGTTCAAATAAGCCCCCTCAGTTGCCTGTAGATCCACCACTGATTTCCTCCAATATGTTGTATTTGATCTTTGGAGCTATAAAAACTAAATATTACACATATCTTTCTTTTTTTCTAATGCTACATTTCTACATCAACCACTTTTACTGATAGCAATTGAATTCTTCTTCTCTTCTAAAACCTATTCAAGATCTATTGCATTAAAGGCGTGTTTAGATATGGTATTTTTTGGGATAATATAATTTTCGGGGGAATTGAAATATTTTAGTTTACAATTTTACGGTAAAATATCTCAATCTCCCTAGAAGGTGCATTTGATTTGCTAAAAGATAAAGGACTGGACTGAACAATTCTAGTTGTACCCTAGTTGAATTGGAAATCGTTCATGGGACTGGACAAAATTGGGGGCAAGGAACTCGACAAAACCCAAATTCTTGTCTCTCACAAAACTACAGTACAATTTTCTGTCCACAGTACAACTTCCTGACTACCCAATAAAATACGAAAATATTATTTTTATTTCCTATTCAATATTCTCCCTGTAACACCTTCAATTTTCTATTTTATCATTTCACGTGTTTTCACTTGTGTGTTCTCTCACGCTAGCGCGTGTGAATTTAGCCCCAGAATTTGTGTGTGTTTTTACCAAATCGAAAGTATATTTTGGACCTAATATATTATATTAGGTTGAGGTTTAAATTTCGTTTCCAAACTCCACTGGAATTTGGAGGCGTTTTGGACCTACCGGACAAAATTTACTCGCTTAAAAACCCCAACTGTGACCTGAATATGAAAATATTCGACGTCAAGGTTTTAAAAGACAGCTAGGATAATTTATTTAACATCCGACACGATGTTAATTCCGCAAAAATGCTAACGATCGTTTAACTATATTATTATATTATTATATTATTATATCTTATTAATATCTAAGATATTTTTACTTTATGTGAATTAAAAATAAAAGAAAAAGAATTTAATTACATTTTTTAAACTCACTCTCGATGGAGCCTTTCTCACCACTCATTCCATTTGATCTTCTTTTATTTTACTTGGTTCTCATTCTCTCTAATCATGAGTTAAAAAGAAAACAAAAATGTTTTCATCTTTCCATCACCTATCTCTCTTCCATCACAACCCTTTCCTTTCTTTCATAGTCATATTTATTTCTACTTCAATACAAACCCCACTTCTCTTTTACCATTCTTGCTTCACAAAAAGAAAAGCTTCTTTCATCAAAACTATAATCATGGATCATACTTGAAAAAGCTTTTTGAAGGATCATCTCTCCCATTCTCATACTTTTTCCACTTTGATCGTGAAGAACACTTGGAAAACTCAAGCTTCCCTCAAGTGACACTTTTTTCACTTGTGTTTCCGGTCATCTTCTACCTCTCCAATCTTAGTAAGAAATACATATATCTCTTCTCTTTATTTTTTTTACTGACAACATGTCCCTGATTCAAGTTATCTTATATATATTTTTGTTGCTTTATTTTCTTGGTTTAAAAGATGTTTTCATATATCCTTCACCTTACAATTTTTAGGTGAAGTAATATATGAAAACATCTTTTAAACCAAGAAAATAAAGCAATAAAAATATATATAAGATAACTTGAATGAGGGACATGTTATCACTAAAAAAAAGAGAAGAGATATATGTATTTCTTACCAAACTTGGAGAGGTAGAAGATGACTAGAAACACAACTAAAAACGTGTCACTTGAAGGAAGCTTGAGTCTTCCTGGTGTTCTTTATGATCAAAGTGGAAAAAGTATGAGAATGGGAGAGATGATCCTTCAAAAAGCTTTCTTCAAGTATGATCCATGATTATAGTTTTGATGAAGGAAGTTTTTTTTGTGAAGCAAGAATGGTAAAAGAGAAGTGGGGTTTGTATTGAAGTAGAAATAAATATGATTATGAAAGAAAGGAAAGGGTTATAATGGAAGAGAGATTACGGTTCTGGAGATAGGTGATGGAAAGATGAAAACATTTTTGTAGAAAGGCTCCATCGACAGTGAGTAAAATAAAAGAAGATCAAATGGAGTGGTGAGAAAAGCTCCATCGAGAGTGAGTTTAAAAAGATGTAATTAAATTCTGTTTCTTTTATTTTTAACCAACATAAAGTAAAAATATCTTAGATATTAACAAGATATAATAATATAATAATACGGTTAAACGATTGTTAGTGTTTTTGTGGAATTAATATCGTGTTGGATGTTAAATAAATTATCCTAAGTGTCTTTTAAAACCTTGACGTCGAATTTTTTCAGATTCGGGTCACGGTTAAGGTTTTTAAGCGAATAAATTTTGTCTGATAGGTCCAAAACGCGTCCAAATTCCGGTGGGGTTTGGAAACGAAATTTAAACCTCAACCTAATATAATATATTAGGTCCTAAATCTACTTTAGGTTTGGTGAAAACACACAGAAATTCTAGGACTAAATTCACACGCGCTAGCGTGAAAAAACACACAAGTGAAAACACTTGAAATAATAAAATAGAAAATTGAGGGTGTTACACTCCCTCTCCTCTATTCTCTCTCTTATCTCATTCTCCTCTCTCCTTCTCTCTCCCTCTCTCAACCTCTCTCCTACCACCTCTCTTATATCTTCACATCTCATGACCTCTCTCCCTCATCTTTCTCTTTCTCTCTCTCCTCTCATTTTCCTTATATCTTCCCATCTCATGACATCTCTCTCTTTCTCTCTCCCTCTCTCTCTCTCTCTCTCTCTCTCTCTCTCTCTCTCTCTCTCTATCATCTCTTCTATCTTCTCCACCGCACATTTTTCTTTATAATTTTTTAATTACATTATAATTATGTTATTAAAAATTATTATAAACATTATAAAGGAAATTATAGTAAATTTTACATTTTTTTGCTTGTGTTGTTCATTGTTCACCAAACAGTGCACGGAACAAAAACTTGTCCAGTACTGTACTATCATTCCAATACTTACCTGTTTTCAAATTAAAAAACCCCAAAAATTACATTGATCCTAAATAAATACTTCATCCAAGTATATGGTAAGAGATTTCAAATATTGATTCTCCGATTCATTAAATTATTCAATATCTCTATAATAAAAACATATGCTAGCAAAATGACATCTTTAAATATCTTAAAATGTTGCCATTTGTCAAAAAATGGGGGCAAAATAGTAAATGCACAATTAAAAGACAAGCAAAATCAGCTTTTTGGCAGTTTTTTTTTTTTAAAAAAAAATACATTTTCGATGCGCTGTCGCGCTGTCACTCTGACACGCGCTAACACGTGTCAGTTTTTTTTTTAACTTTTTTTAAAAAACTGTTTTTTTTGTCAATTTGTTTTTCGTTCTACCTAATGGGAGAGGTAAAGAGAGGGTCAACAGGAGGCCAACGGGGGTGCATATTTTACCTAAAATCTC
Organism: Astragalus membranaceus; assembly: GCA_039519185.1. Classification (NCBI taxonomy): domain Eukaryota; kingdom Viridiplantae; phylum Streptophyta; class Magnoliopsida; order Fabales; family Fabaceae; genus Astragalus; species Astragalus membranaceus. The sequence continues at coordinate 57,084,204 of CM076848.1, read as the reverse complement.
ATTTTCATTTTTCTTCATTTTTACTCCATTATTAACATTATAAGAAGATACTGACTTTTTTAAACTTTTTCAAACACAACTATTTCAATAAATTTGAAAATATAGCCTTTTATCAAGTTTTTCCCTTTTCTTTTATTACATTTTTCAACTTTCAACGTATTTATAATTTCATAGCAAATTATAACAAATACAGTATCACCTGTGTGTATGCACAGGTAAAATACTAGTTTTCTACTGAACAAGGTGTGCTCCCTGTCATAGTTCTCATATTGCCCTTGGGGAAAAATGCGCACCTATACTTCAAATTCATGAATACACATAACACGTAACCAAGAAATCAATAAAACCATGGTTCAGAGAACCAGGGCTGGCCCAAGCAACTAAAGTAAGGGCTTTGGGCCTCACATTTTTTTACTAAAAAAGGGGCCACAAAATTTATTAGTATGTAATATTTTAAAACAAATTTCGTGCAACACCAATAAGCAGCTGCAGCTCATTTGGCGTGGGTTCGATCCTTGCTGAAAATCAATTTGTTTTTTTTTGACAAATGCTGAAAATCAATTTGTTATTTGTTGTTTTTCATTTATTCCTTTATTTGTTTGTTGGCCCATAACAGGCCATTGATTGGTTTGTCAAAAAAAAAAAACATGTCATTGATTACCGTGTTGTCAGTGATAACGTTGATTATATTGGCTTGGAGGAACAATAAAAAATGCCACTGATGTAAAATTTTCATCAAATATGTTAGTTTAGTAACTAAATTTTATTCTTTAAAATAATTATATTAAAATGTTTTTATATGCATAAAATTCAATTAAATTTTTGCATATAAAAATAGTCTATTATTAAAATTTTCTAACAATATTTGATTTTTGTGTATCACAAAAAGCTCAAAAATAGTTTATTATTTAAATATTCTTACAACATTCAAATTTTGATAAATGATTTTTCATCACAAACTGCTCAAAAAATTTTAGATAAAAGTGTAATATTTTTAGTATTTTACAAAATACTATTATTAAAATATAAAAGGGTATCGTTTTGGAGCTCGTTTTAGGCCTCTTTTAGTGTTGGGTCGGCCCTGCAGAGTGTAACACCCCGAAACTCGACCGGTTAAGTCGATGATGGATCTTAAAGTGGGATTAATTGAAGTTAAGGCTTATAATGGTATTTGACTACCATTGCAAGATTTTGTTTAGAATTTAATTACATTTTTGCCAAATTATTGATTTTTGACTTTGGTGGATTATATTATTGAAATAAATGTTTAGTAAATGGCGTGACATTGTGAATGTGTTTTACGGAATTATATGTGTAATTTTATTGTTATGTGATTATGAATAAGTCTTATTAAATTAAGTGCTAGTTTGATTATTGAGAAAATGTGAAGAATGATGAATTTTATTTGATTAATTGATTAAATGATAATTGTGGAAATAATTGTGTGTTGTGAATTAATCATTGACTTTATAATTGTTTTGATTGATTTTATAGTTAATTAAACGTCTTTGAGTGATTGAATTACTAATATGAATGTTGATGCTTCCTCATCTTTACTTATATGTTTCATCTTATTGAATGTTGGTTTTATTTGGATTGGGAATTTAGTATGAATTAATGCATAATAGAATTGTTCACTACTAGTAATAAGGGGGGGGGGGGGGGGTGCAGGTAGTAAACCAAGTTTATTTAATAGGTCTCAAAGCCTTTAAGCCCAACCCATTCCCCATTAAAGCCATCAGCTGGAGCACTACAACTACCTTCATTTCCCTCTCATTTGGCTTCATATCACATTTTTGAGAAAGAAAGGGAATAGAAAGAGAGTAAGGTCGAGAGTGAGAAAGAGGAAGGGAGAAGCAAGAGAACCCTTCCACCATTGTTGCATGTACTGAAATTCTAACTTCATTGACCCAAATACATTCATCAAATTCGTTCCCTCTCACCCACACACATTAAAAACAGAATGTTTCATCACCACCTTCTTCCCACCTTCATATTTGAGCTTGCGTGTGGTTTAGGAGCTGAGATTTCAATCTCTTGGTGCTTGCATGTACAATTAGGAAGCTGAATGAGAGTCTAATATTGAAGAATCAAGACTGAAATGAATGGAAAATATTTCATTGATTCTAACTGAAGATTACAACTGAGAATTTACAATATATATGATAGTTTAGTTCTATCAGTAACTGAAACAGTAACTGACTAACAAAATGCTAACAGTAACAGTATTCTAACTAACTAGTATATCTATATCTAACTGTGGTTAATTACAATCATTAATTAACTAAACTAGAGTTAGTATAAGTTCAATACTCCCCCTCAAGTTGGATGGTATATGTCATACAATCCCAACTTGGAAATGAGAGCTAAGAAGAGCTGTTTGGGAACAGCTTTGGTGAGTGGATCTACCAATTGATGTTTGGAGGGTACATGTATTAACTTGAGGAAATCAGAGGTGACATGTTCTCTTATGAAGTGGCAATCAATATCAATATGTTTGAACTTAGCATGAGTGATGGGGTTGGTGGCCAGCTGAATGGCAGAGACACTGTCACAGAATACTTTGGAGCTGTGGAGAGGGACTTCAAAGGTGGCCAGAAGTTGCTTCAGCCAAAGAAGTTCAGAAGTTAAAGCTGCCAAGGCTCTATACTCAGCTTCAGCTGAGGAACGGGCCACAGTAGGCTGCTTTTTGGAGGACCGGTTGATGAGTGAATTACCCAGAAATATGCAGAAGCCACTGGTTGATCTTCTGGTAGTTTCACAGCTGCCCCAATATCCATCAACATAAGCAGACAGTTGGAGGGAGGGTTTGGAAGTGAAAAGGATTCCTTTTCTTGGTGTACTCTTGATATATTGAAGGAGATGGTGGATGGCATCTAAGTGAATAGACCGGGGATGAGTCATATATTGGCTCAATCTGTTGACAATATAGCAGATGTCAGGCCTAGAGATTGTAAGATACATCAATCTACCTATCAACCTTCGGTACTGAGTGGGATCAGCCAGAGGTGTACCATCCTTGTCATTCAATGAAGATTCGGATCCATAGGATAGGAGATAGGTTTGCAACCTAAGTAACCAGTATCTTGGAGAAGTTGCAAGGCATATTTGGGTTGACATAGGTGAATTCCCTTATGTGAACTAGCAATTTCCAATACAAGGAAATATTGCATTTTTCCTAACGTACACTTTCAACTTGAAATGTTTCCTTTGAAAAGCCTGAGTTTGCTGCAATAGAGAAGAATTTGGGCCAGCCAACACAATATCATCCACATAGACTAATAGGACTACAAGCGAAGTACCTGTGCCTTTGGTGAACAAGGAATGATCAGCTCCACACTTAGTCAATCCATTGGAAAGAAGAACACCTGATAAAGTGTTGAACCATTGTCGTGACGCTTGCCGAAGCCCATATAGGGACTTTGTGAGCTTACATACAAGGTTCTCCCCCTTGGTGTGATAACCCAAAGGTAATTGCATGTAGACTTCTTCATCCAAATTACCATTTAAGAACGCATTGTTGACATCCAACTGAATTAAGTTCCAAGAGCATTGAGCAGCTAGAGCTAGAAGAATTCGGACAGTGGTTAGCTTAGCCATTGGTGAAAAGGTGTCAATGAAATCTATTCCAGCTTGCTGAGTATAACCTTTAGCTACTAAACGAGCTTTGTACCTATCCAAGGAACCATCAGACTTGTATTTTACTTTATAGACCCATCTACACCCAATGGCCTTTTTGCCTGGAGGAAGAGACTGCATAGTCCAAGTATGGTTGGCCTCCAAGGCTGCAAGTTCCTCATTCATGGCTTGTTGCCAATGAGGAAACTTAACAGCATCATGATAAAAGTGGGGCTCATAGATGTGAGAAACTTGCATGACAAAGGTTTTATAAGGGGTGGAAAGTCTGTCATGGGTGAAGTGAGTTTGAATGGGATAAGTAACTTGTGTGGCATACTCGTTAAGGTACTGAGGTGGTTGTTTAGGTCTTGAGTATCTTCGGAGGGGATTTTCTACTGGAGTAATAGTAGATATAGGTACTGCAGGAGCTGTATCTATAGGTACAACAGGTTCCACAGGCATTGCAGGAGCTGTATCTATAGGAAGCAAATCAGTAGCAGTATCTACAGGTACAACAGGTTCCACAGGCACTACAGATGTAGTTTCTGGACTGTTTGCAGGTGAATCAGCAGCAGTATCTATAGGGAGGGGGTTCTGTAAATCAGCAGCAGTATCTACAAGTATTGCAGATGTATTTTCACGATTATCTGTGGAGGAGGATGCTGTATCAGGTAGAGGAAGGGGAAGGATAACTTCAGCAGGGGGTTCTAAAATAGGTATAGAGGCTGGTGAAGTGTGAAAAGGAAAGATGTGCTCATGGAACACCACATCTCGTGAAGTCAATAATTTCTTAGTGGTGGTATCATTGAGTTTATAACCTTTAGTACCCGTAGGATAACCAAGAAACACGCACGGAGAGGCACGAGGGCTGAATTTGTTCCTGAATTGAGGTATAGTTGTTGCATAGGCTAAGCAACCAAAGGTTTTTAGGTTATCATAACTAGGAGGTTCAGCATATAATTTCTGAAAAGGGGAAATGTTGGATAAGATGGGGGTGGGTAGTCTGTTGATAATGTAAGCAACTGTGCCAATGCAGTCTCCCCAAAAGGATATAGGTACCTTGGATTGAAAAAAGAGAGCTCTTGCAGCATTTAGCAAGTGTTGATGCTTTCTTTCTACAACAGAATTCTGTTCGGGGCGATAAGGACATGAAAGTTGATGTATAGCTCCATGTGCCTGCAAAAAATCAACTAGGGCCAACTCTTTGGCATTATCAGTTCGTATACCTTTGATGTCTTTACCAAATTGAGTCTTAACAAAGACAAAAAATTGTTTTATCTTTAGAGGGGCCTTAGACTTATGAGTGAGCAAATGAATCCAAGTATATCTAGTGCAATCATCTACCATAGTTAAGAAAAAATGTTTCTTATCATATGTAGGGTGAGAAAATGGACCCATGAGAAACAAAAGGTAGTCGTTTTTGTTTAGCCAATGGGCATATACAACAATTATGACTAGAATAGGAATGAGAAAGATCTATAGGCTCTTTATTGATAATCAATTTGAGAACCTTATCAGACAAATGGCCTAACCTATTATGCCAAAGATGAGCATTATTTGACAAACCAGATGTGTGTGAGACAGCATTTGAAATACATGGTGATAGTGTGTGGGTGCCTTGGCCATTGTAGGAGTCCTTAAGAAAGAGAAACAATCCATTGTGCAGATCACCCTTCCCAATCACCTTGGTTGGGGGGTGTCCTGTATCAAGGCAGAATTGTCAAAAGAAAACTGACAGCGTGGAAAAAATCATTAAGGCACTAACAGAGATAAGATTCACATGAAAATCAGGAATGTAAAGGACATTATTGCTCCATTGGAAACTATATTGAATTTCTTACAAAATATCGTTTGCGGTTGGTTTTTGCTCCATTGGAAACTATATTGAATTTCTTACAAAATATGCACTGGTTTCACTAAATTTCATTAAGAAGTGATGGATAAAACTGGGTTGCAAGTTGAACAAAAAGTGCTGTCTTGTCTCTGTACCTCTAAGTCTTATTTTAATAAACTGTACCAATTGGATGCTTAATTTGCAAAATAAAATTCATATGCATAAACTAGACTTATAGAGCTTTCCAAAGAGTGGTTGTTTGTATAAATCCGATGGCGTTTGATATTTTAATTAATTCGCCGAAGTAGATGTATGACTGCAGAAAATTCTGCACATGTGCTGTATGTGGAAATACTTGATTGCTTCACTATAATCTTGTAATGTATTGGTTGATTAAATAATTGTTATTGGTTGCTGGAAATGTGTATATGATTGAGCTCTTGAGTAATAAAATTTACTCCTGCGTATAGATTGAATAATATGAATGTTGATTGATATGTAAAAAGGAAGTATTGGGAGGTAAAGTCCCAATTAAAGGACAATTGAAAGGTAAAGTCTCAATATAGGAAAAAGGAAGTATTAGGAGGTAAAGTCTCAATTAAAGGATCATTGAGAGGTAAAGTCTCAATATAGGAAAAAGGAAGTATTGGGAGGTAAAGTCCCAATTAAATGATCATTGAGAGGTAAAGTCTCCATATAGGAAATAAGAACATTGGGAGGTAAAGTCCCAATTATATGAAGATCATTGTGAGGTAAAGTCCCAACTAGATGATTGATAGGAAATTAAAGATAAGATAGGCATTAGGAAGAGGGTTGGTGTTATACCTAAGAGGGACTCATTGAGATTTTCTTAAATCTCACTCTTTATATTTTGTGGTTTTTCAGATGAAACTAGAAAGCAAAATCGAAGATGTGGTTCGAGGAACGAAGATATGAAGGCTTTTTCTTAGGATGACCGATGATTTTTGTATAGAATGTTATCTAGATCTTTGAGGATATGTATTATGTTTCTTTGGATTCATATGTATATGGTCATTGATAATTAGATTGTATTGGGATGTTACACAGAGAACCGAACCGGTCAGTTGAACCGGTTCAACCGTAATCAGGCGTTGCTCCGGTTTGATTAAGCCCGTGAACCGCTCATTCAACAAACCGGTATTTAAACTGCTAAACTGGCAAAAAAAAAACGGAAAACCCGGTTAAAATACGGTTCAGGCGGTTTAATAAAAACTGCTTTTTTTACTATAGCTTCTCTTCCTTGCATTCTTTTGTAGACCAACTTGTTACAAATTGCAATGCATTACTCGTTTAAGCAAAGTTGCAAAACATACTCATCGAGGAAGTAGAAAGTAACGTACTATATATATGTTCATTTTAATCATTTCTGATGAAATTACATATTATTTTAGCCATTTTTTCTCCCATCTTTTTTTGAAATTAATTCTCCCCGTAGAATAGGAATGGCATATTTATAACTCCACTAAAAGTATATATTCCTAAAATGCAAAAAAAAATTAAATAAACTTAATGTAAAATTTAGAGGTATAATTAAATTTGTCATGATTTTTTTTGTTATCGTCTTTTTCGTGCGCAGTTTCCATCGGCTTTGCCGATGACCAATCTACGCTGGCAAACCTAGTTAGCCATGTGTAAACCCGGCTTTGCCGGTCCGTGTGATTCTTCCCTCCCAACAGAGTTTTTGCCACACCCAATATTCGAACCTGAGACTTTGGGGTGGGATTTGAGTCCAGTTACCACTCAGACCAACCATTGTTAGTTAATTTTGTCATGAATTAATATCAAATTGGATATGTGTCAGTGTTCTTATTGAATCACTGTGGTGTGTTTTTCACCGTGGACAGGGCCTCCTTTTATAGGTGAAGGGTTAGGTGAAGAGACTTGCTGGACAAGTTAACTTGCTGGGCAAGTCGACTTGCTGGGCAAGTAGCTTGTTGGGCTGAATGTTAATGCTACCGACACCCCCTTTTTATTATTTTTGTTCTTCTCTATTTTTTTGGATTATTCTTACTTTTGTATATTTTTGGTGATATTTTTGTATTATTTGGACACTTTTTGTAATATATATTTTTTATTTTCTGATTTTATTTCATTATTATTTTTATGGCTTTTTGATCAAAAGGACTAAATAAGTCCAAAATACCGAACATAGGCCCATTTACTAAGAACTGGCCCAATTAGACAAACCGGTCTAAATTAAAACAAGACAGCGCTCGAAATGTCATTCTCGTAGTGATATGGACTTGTGACACGGGGGCTAAAACAATTGCGATAAATGATCGGACAAAATTGGGGTATAACAGCTGCCCCTCTTTATTTATATTTTACTAGAAAAGGTGAATGGTTTTCAGATTTTCGTAGTAAAAATAAAAATAAAGATAGAATAGACGCTAATTTTGTCCGCTTAGGGGGAAGGTGAGTTAGGGAATACTTGGCGTGTTAACCGAGAACAAAAAGAAATGATCAATGGGGATCTGGAGGAGCACTGGGGCTCTAAAAGAGCATTTCGGCTCTAAGGGAGCATTGGGGCTCCATGGGATTGCATAAACCCTGAAGGACCACTTGGGGTCCAAAGGTGCACCGGAGCTTTGAAGGACCACTGGGGGTCCAAAAGAGCACAAACTAGCAATGGTACTAGTAAAATGGTATGCTCGGGGGTGGCCTTTTTCGAGCGGCCGGAGGGGAAAGATCAGGTGGTTGACCTAATTTGCTGACCTCGAAGGACGTCCACCATGTCTTAGGCTGACACAACTAGTCTGAAGGACCTGGGGTCGGATGACCCGTCGCGCTCAGTGGCGACATAGTGATCTTGAAGGTAGAGTTCGAAGTCGTTGCTTTGACATACTGGGTCGAACTGAACTGGTGGACCTGGGGTCGGATGATCCGTCGGTTACTCGATAACGCGACGTGCGATCTGGAATGAATGACCATTGAAGGTCTGAAGGTGCACCGGGGCTTTGAGGAACCGCTGGGCGTCCGAGACTCTGAATTGTGATATGAGACCAGTGCTTGTAGCAGTGACTTTGAGGGAACAAACTATTGGGATTGACACATGGCGTACTTGCCTAGGACATACCTAATGAATGCGTTTACCTGAGAAGGGAAAAGCTATCTATATTTGGCATGTCTAAAAATGCGATGGATGATGCATGTGTGCAATATGGGTATGCGAAATGGTAGGTGTCCGATGGGATGAATGAAACGTGGCGGATGATGTGAGTCGAAGTTGGTGGAACATGGAGGTTGACAAACAACGTATGTGAATGCAGATAAGATATGAATGTGATTGTGATTGTGCCGATTAATGATGAATGTAATGGAATGAGCGATTTTTTTTGCTTTTTGCCTTTCCTTTTTTTTCTTAGTATATAATGGGTGTATGAAATGCAAAGTGCGAATGTGACGCAAATGTAATGCTTTGATGTGAATGCCGTGCATGGTATGATGATATGATTAGTGATGTAAAGAAGGTTTTGGCAATGATGAATGAAATGAAGCACACGAATGTATGGTACAATTATATGATTAGTGATGTTGAAAGTTTTTGGCAATGATGAGACCGGCACTTGGCACGCCTATCGAAGCAAACTGTTATATGTGTGCATGCGTGTAGTGTGATGAATGTGCAATGTGAAAGCAGATAAACTACCAAAGCCCGTGAATTGTGGATGCTACAGCTGATCGGAAACAAAAATTGATCAGCCATGTATGCGAATGCAAATAACATGTGAATGCAAATGTATTGCTTAGATGCAGGTGCTATGGTAGATGCATGATTGCATGATGGAATGATTTATGCTATGATTTATTGATGATGCAGAGAGATTTTTTGGTAATGATGAGAAATGAGACTTTTGATGCGAGAGGCAGAGAAGTAATCATTCCTTGGAAAATGTTTGAACTCAGACGTGGCAATCTCATGATTGCAAGCTCGTTCACATTGTTCTTCCATTTGATTATGATGTCCCATGACAATTGAATTTTAAGTCCATAAAGTTAACTGCGTGAGTTTCCAACTTCATATTAGTAACTTGTGTTCTCTCTCTTTGAAGCATTGTTTTAGCGAACATGTAGAGTAGTGCAAATACAGATGAATGAGCCAGTTGACTCGGGGTATGGACAGATATGACACGTCAGGGGATGAATGGTAGGTTTTTGCCAAAGTCATGAAAGGTATGTTCTCCCCAACTCTAGAAATGTGGGACTGCCCTAATTCATAGTTGATGACGGTGAATGCATAACTTGCCCCTGTCTAGTGGTGACAACAACTAGAGGTGTAGAGGAAATTATGAATTGGTAATGCTGTGACTTTGGAATGAGAGGTGGAAGGCAAAAGATTTTGGCTCAACCCATGGCGTTTGGTGTTGCCCCACCTATGACAAGGACAATGTTGCCCTGACTAGAGTTTGCGAAAAGCTGTGTTTAGGATGGTGGGTTGAGAAATTGCCCCGGTATGGTTTTATGAATGTGAATATGACAAGGGGATGAGATGGGTGTAGGGCAAATTCCCCCAATTTTGAGCGGAGTGAGGGGTTAATGGTGACAGGATTGCCCCACTTTGGAATGATATTTCTAGTTCGAGTGAGGTAGGGGAAAGGTGACAGAGTTAGGGTAATGGGTTTGTGAGTTGGTCGTATGGCTATATGGCATTGGATGTGGTATATGAATGAGATGGACGCTGGAAAATTTCCCCAAGTTCGAGAAGCATGAAAGGTGAAGGGACTGCCCCACTTTGGGATCTAGGTGATGGTCCTAGTATAAACTTTTGGTTCTTTTAAGATGACTCTCATAGACTATGATAGTCCTGATGATGAAAATTTCACTTGGTGATCACTAAACCTTGTCTTGGTATCAGTGCAGGCCTTTTTTCTTAGAGCGCAAGCCTTTTTTCTTTTTCTTTTTTTTTCTTTTTTTTTTGCCTTTTTTAGCTTTATTTTTGTCATATTTTTTTTGAGCAAACATACTGTAAATAAATAAACTCAATTGTCCTAAAATTAAAACCTTAAGAAAACGAAAGCAATCAGTTATCGATCAGTATGGACTTGTTTAGGGCTGTAACGTGGCCAACGGTTAGGGGTTTATGTAAGAAGGGGTTGGTAATGTGGCCAATGGTTAGGGATTCATGAAAGAAAAAGTTTGTAATGGGGCCAATGGTTGGGGGTAATGTACCAACGGTTAGGGATTTATGAAAAGAAATGATAATTGGGCCCAAAGAAGTGTTTGGGGGTTTGTTGAGAATATGACCTTTTATGAAAGAAAAGATAAGTAGGCCCAAAGAAGTGTTTAAGGCCAATGGTTTTAAGGTTTTACGAAAGAAAATGATAATTAGGCCCAAAAAGTGTTTGAGGGTTTTCTTTAGACAATGATCTCTTATATGCTTCATAGTATGATGTATCAGCTCACAATTTTTACTGCTCTTGTTTTTTTTTTCTATTCAGGATTTTTCAATTCTATTTTATGAATTTCACTTTCCTTTTTTGTGATTTTTCTTTCTCTTTTTTTTTGAGCTTAGTGAGCTGATAAGAGTGATACACCATTTTTGATATTGAACTGATCCTTGTCTAGAGTGATTGAAAGATTTTTTGATTTTTTGGTTTAAAGTGGGTAGCAAAGGGTATATTTTTTTAGGATATGGAGAGATGGCCAAACTTCATTTCAAATCATGACTGCTTATTTTCTCAAAGACTAACTCAAGGACAAAAAATTATTTATTTTTATATATCTGCTCTTTTTCTTTATTTCTTTTTATATGCCCTAATTTTTGCTTAGGCTGCTCTCGCGAGTTTTCAATCTAACAGGATTTTTTGATTACTTTTTTTGTAAAGGACTTGCACCAAGGGAATACAATGTTGACAAGATATCTAGTGATCACAAATTTGCCCCAGTTTGGAGGATCCAAGTGTTATTTTATGAAATTTCATCATTGGGAACAAAACTAAAGAGTCAACTAAGAACTTGTGTGGAGAATACGCACTTTATGGAGTGGTCGGGGTGAGACTGGACATGAACAAGGGATGATGATAGGATGGAAATGTGTGGACACTAACTGACTCAAACAAGAGCAAATGCACATCGCATACAAGTTCACTATACGAATGCTTCACAGAGAGTTAACATAGTTAGAGACATGATAGAAGAATTTTTGATAACACATTAGTTAACAAAATGGACTATTTTGATCGTTTGTCATGGGATGGATGAGATGCACATCGTTTTGCTGACAAAAATTGCGGACGAGCTGCAAATTATTTTTTTTGAAAATTGAGTGTCTTGAAACAACTTGAGTTTGCAACTATGTTCGACCTCGTTTGAAATTTAGTAGGTTAAACTTTTTCAAGGAAGAACAATCAATTAAAATGTATTTGCAAGAACGCCTCATCTCTCATCAATTTTTTTCAAAAAGTATGCTCATGTTTTTTTTTAAATTATGAAATAAAATGTAATGGATGAATAACACATGATGATGGATATGAATGATGAAAATGCAAATGCATGAGATTTGTTTCTAAAAAATAACTTGCAAAAGTAAAATATGATTTTTTGAATTTTTTCTTTATAGAAGACCGGAGAAATGTATCAGTGTTTGTTTGAATACAGGGGTATGAGGCTCATTTGTGTCCTACGAGGGTTCCTTTAGAGAATAGGTCTAGGGCTTGTCTGTTAAGTGAACTTTTCAAAGGGTAGCTCTAAAGAGTCCTACATAAGGTTCCTAGAGCCAACGACCCCAGTTAAGAACACTGATCAACAACAATAGGCAAGCTATTAGGAGTGCCAGCATTCTCAAGAGGGACCAAACTCTAGGTGAGACTTTCGTGACCACCCAACAGGACGCACATCCAGTAGGCCATCATTACGCAGTCTCGTTCTAACTTAGGTTATTCTCCAGTCGGGGTACAGGACTATTCTCACGTGTGTGCAAAAGTGTGGCAGTGGCGTGTGTGAAGGAGCAAAATATCGAGCATACCCCCCAAGCTGCAAAACAAACAAACATATATACAAAAAAGCGGTCTTCTATCCTAGGGGTTTTCATATCACAAAAGAATAATATGCAATAAGAATAAAAGACAAAAAAGGGAATGGTAAAACTAAACATTAAATTAACAATTAATCCTACAACTAATTTAGACTAGGTTTGACTCTCTAAATGTTCCCAGTGAAGTCGCCAGCTGTAGCGACTGAAAAATCCGGGTGAGGATTCCCCGAAGGTTCAAAAATGAAGCCGCCACCAAAATTTAGTTTAAGGGCAAACATTAGAAAATCCCTTTTGGAATGGATAAGGGTCCTTGAGACCAGATTAGGGTTCGGGAGTCGGTTATCCGTGGGGAAGGTATTAGCAACCCACGTTATCCTTCCTAATGAAGGTTACCTGCTAACTAGTTGTAGGAAAGAATATTAATTTTGAAAAATGTTTATTTTTACCCTTTTATTGTGAATTAAAAAGAAAGAAGGAAATTGATATTTTATTTAAGAAAATGATTATTTAGGAAAAGACTAAAAAAGGGTTTTTATTAGTGCAATTGACAGAGGTCGGCCGCCCTCTGCTCCTACGTATCTCTTGGTAGAGAATCAAATCACACGTAGTTCTTGGGTAGAAAAAGTTTGTTTGTTGGTGTATTTTATTTAGGGATTTTAGGACTCCTGAGTGATCAGTTCATTTGTCCTGAAATGATGACTAACCCGACTGTGCAGTCGGCTTAGTCCCCTACTTTGGGAAAATGGAGTTTTTGAAGTTTGGAAGATAGTTTGATGTGTGGTAGTTTGATTTTATTTGAATAGGGGTTTTAGGGCTCTTGAGCCGTACGGCTCATTCATCCTAGAACGCTGACTAACCCGACTGTACAGTCGACTTAATCCCCTATTTTGAAAATTTGATTTGTGGAAAGAAATGTGTTTGCGTTTATTTTGATTTAGAAATTGTTTGTTTTAAATAGGGATTTTAGGACATGATCCGTAACGGTTCATTAGTGACCGAAAAAGCAGACTAACCCGACTGTAAAGTCGACTTAGTCCCCTATTTTGAAAATAAGATTTTTATTTTTGGAGGAAAATGATTATTTTGTTTTTCTGTTTTGAATATGAACGAAAAGTTGACAACGAAAAAAAAATGAAGAGCGCAACTAGTGAAAAATAATTATCATTAATATTTAAAAATAAACTATTTAAAAGAAAAATAAAATAAAAAAGGGAGGGGGAGAGAGAAAGCGAGAACTTCGCTGGGAGAGAGAGAATGTGTTCAGTGTTCTTGTTGAATCACTGTGGTGTGTTTTTCACCGTGGACAGGGCCTCCTTTTATAGGTGAAGGGTTAGGTGAAGAGACTTGCTGGACAAGTTAACTTGCTGGGCAAGTAGCTTGTTGGGCTGAAGGTTAATGCTACCGACACCCCCTTTTTATTATTTTTGTTCTTCTCTATTTTTTGGATTATTCTTATTTTTGTATATTTTTGGTGATATTTTTGTATTTTTGGGCTTTTTGTATTATTTGGACACTTTATTGTAATATATATTTTTTATTTTCTGATTTAATTTCATTATTATTTTTATGGCTTTTTGATCAAAAGGACTAAATTAAGTCCAAAATACCAAACATAGGCCCATTTACTAAGAACTGGCCCAATTAGACAAACCGGTCTAAATTAAAATAAGACAGCGCTCGAAATGTCATTCTCGTAATGATATGGACTTGTGACACGGGGGCTAAAACAATTGCGATAAATGATCGGACAAAATTGGGGTATAACAGCTGCCCCTCTTTATTTATATTTTACTAGAAAAGGTGAATGGTTTTCAGATTTTCGTAGTAAAAATAAAAATAAAGATAGAATAGACGCTAATTTTGTCCGCTTAGGGGGAAGATGAGTTAGGGAATACTTGGCGTGTTAACCAAGAACAAAAAGAAATGATCAATGGGGATCTGGAGGAGCACTGGGGCTCTAAAAGAGCATTTCGGCTCTAAGGGAGCACTGGGGCTCCATGGGATTGCGTAAAGGACCACTTGGGGTCCAAAGGTGCACTAGGGCTTTGAAGGACCACTGGGGGTCCAAAAGAGCCCAAACTAGCAATGGTACTAGTAAAATGGTATGCTCGGGGTGGCCTTTTTCGAGCGGCCGGAGGGGAAAGATCAGGTCGTTGACCTAATTTGCTGACCTCGAAGGACGTCCATCATGTCTTAAGCTGACACAGCTAGTCTGAAGGACCTGGGGTCGGATGATCCGTCGCGCTCAGTGCCGACATAGTGATCTTGAAGGTAGAGTTCGAAGTCGTTGCTTTGACATACTGGGTCGAACTGAACTGGTGGACCTGGGGTCGGATGATCTGTCGGTTGCTCGATAATGCGACGTGCGATCTGGAATGAATGACCATTGAAGGTCTGAAGGTGCACTGGGGCTTTGAGGAACCGCTGGGCGTTCGAGACTCTGAATTGTCATATGAGACCAGTGCTTGTAGCACTGACTTTGAGGGAACAAACTATTGGGAATGACACATGGCGTACTTGCTTAGGACATACCTAATGAATGCGTTTACCAGAGAAGGGAAAAGCTATCTATATTTGGCATGTCTAAAAATGCGATGGATGATGCATGTGTTCAATATGGGTATGCGAAATGGTAGGTGTCCGATGGGATGAATGAAACGTGGCGGATGATGTGAGTCGAAGTTGGTGGAACATGGAGGTTGACAAACAACGTATGTGAATGCAGATAAGATATGAATGTGATTGTGCTGATTAATGATGAATGTAATGGAATGAACGTTTTTTTTTTTGCTTTTTTGCCTTTCCTTTTTTTTCTTAGTATATAATGGGTGTATGAAATGCAAAGTGCGAATGTGACGCAAATGTAATGCTTTGATGTGAATGCCGTGCATGGTATGATGATATGATTAGTGATGTAAAGAAGGTTTTGGCAATGATGAATGAAAAGAAGCACACGAATGCATGGTACAAAGATATGATTAGTGATGTTGAAAGTTTTTGGCAATGATGAGACCGGCACTTAGGCACGCCTATCGAAGCAAACTGTTATATGTGTGCATGCGTGTAATGTGATGAATGTGCAATGTGAAAGCAGATAAACTACAAAAGCCCGTGAATTGTGGATGCTAGAGCTGATCGGAAACAAAAATTGATCAGCCATGTATGCGAATGCAGATAAATTGTGAATGCAAATGTATTGCTTAGATGCAGGTGCTATGGTAGATGCATGATTGCATGATGGAATGATTTATGCTATGATTTATTGATGATGCAGAGAGATTTTTTGGTAATGATGAGAAATGAGACTTTTGATGCGAGAGGCAGAGAAGTAATCATTCCTTGGAAAAGGTTTGAACTCAGACGTGGTAACCTCATGATTGCAAGCTCGTTCACATTGTTCTTCTATTTGATTATGATGTCCCATGTCAATTGAATTTTAAGTCCATAAAGTTAACTGCGTGAGTTTCCAACTTCATATTAGTAACTTGTGTTCTCTCTCTTTGAAGCATTGTTTTAGCGAACATGTAGAGTAGTGCAAATACAAGTGAATGAGCCAGTTGACTCGGGGTATGGACAGATATGACACGTCAGGGGATGAATGGTAGGTTTTTGCCAAAGTCATGAAAGGTATGTTCTCCCCAACTCTAGAAATGTGGGACTGCCCTAATTCATAGTTGATGATAGTGAATGCATAACTTGCCCATGTCTAGTGGTGACAACAACTAGGGGTGTAGAGTTTTAAATTATGAATTGGTAATGCTGTGACTTTGGAATGAGTGGTGGAAGGCAAAAGATTTTGTCTCAACCCATGGCGTTTGGTGTTGCCCCACCTATGACAAGGGCAATGTTGCCCTGACTAGAGTTGGTCAGGTGAATACAAAATATGATTTGGTCAGGTGAGTTGGTCAGTTCAATATGATTTGGTCAGCATAGAGTTGGTCAGTTCAATATGATTTGGTCAGCATAGAGTTTGGTGTTGCCCCACCTGACCATTAAAATATGATTTGGTCAGGTGAATACAAAATTTGGCTCGGTAAATTATGCTCAGAAAATGAGATGCACACAAGGCACCCCTAAAACAAGCCAAAACGATGCCCAATAGGACCATTTCAAAACCACAAGTGCAAATCTGGAAATTCTTTAGCCAAAGTACTTAAAATATGATTTGGTCAGGTGAATACAAAATTTGGCTCGGTAAATTATGCTCAGAAAATGAGATGCACACAAGGCACCCCTAAAACAAGCCAAAACGATGCCCAATAGGACCATTTCAAAACCACAAGTGCAAATCTGGAAATTCTTTAGCCAAAGTACTTAAAATATGATTTGGTCAGGTGAATACAAAATTTGGCTCGGTAAATTATGCTCAGAAACTGAGTTTACCCAAAAACATGATTTATGCGCCTTGCCTAAGCATAGGCAGCAACCTGGCGCCTCCCCAGGCGCCACAGGGCAGCAACATTGGCGCCCTGCCCAGAACACACACACGCCCAGCAACAGAAAACAGCGCCCACCTTTGGTGTTGCCCCACCTATGACAAGGGCAATGTTGCCCTGACTAGAGTTGGTCAGGTGAATACAAAATATGATTTGGTCAGGTGAGTGCCCCACCAAGCATAATTTAGCCCCGATGTTTGCTGTGAGTGCTTTGCTGACTGGACAAGTGATTGATTTGATGGTCTGACCGTCTGACCCTTGACCCTTGGCTTTGACTGTATTGGTTTCTTCCTTTGACTATCGTTGACTGGACATGTGATTGATTTGATGGTCTGAGCGTCTGACCCTTGACCCTTGGCTTTGACTGTATCAATTTCTTCATTTGACTGTCCTTTTTTGTGTCCCCAAAAATGCTGGTCTTGTAACTGAACCTGTGTTGGTGTATATATATAGGGGGAATGTTCCTTTCTGTTGGTGCCTTGAGCTCTCCTTTCTTACTTTTCTTCTTCTGTGTTGTTGCTCTCGTGTGTGGGATCAGATCTCCTTCTTCGAGTTCCCTGAGTAATCCTGCTGGCTTTCTCATGTGCGGCGGGAGTACCAGGGGACTCAAGGTGGGAGTTTTTGGTCTGAGGGAGTTATGGATCTTCATTGTTCGTTGCTTCATTTTGCTCCTTGCAGGAATACTCAGGGAACTAGACGTGCCTGCCTCCATTTGGGCAGAGCATCGTGTCATCCGTCCCCAATCCACCGCTTTCTTCTCCCAGAGGTTCTAGAGGAGGAACCTTTTTGCTGCAGTCAGGGCGGTGGTGGTGTCCTCCGACCTCTCATTTCTGGGTTATTCTTGAAGGCCGTGGACAGCGGGGGTGGAGCTACACGTATCCATCCGAGGCCTTTTCCCAGGTGGCCTTCTTTTCGGCGCACTTGGCTTGGGAGGGTCTCTTGGGCCGAACATTGGTCCAAAGAGGATGCTCTTCTACCGGGTGCTTGTCTTGGGAGAATTTTCTGCAAACGAGGAAACAACAGGAAGCTTCGGCCATGACCCGGCGGTTAACCGGTAGGCCTCAGGATTAGAATGTATATATGTATATCCGCGCATGTAATTTTATGTTTTTTTAATGTACTCTGCTTTGTAAGCTATTTTTAAAAAGATGTTTTATGCGGAGTCATACCTTGCTTATTACTCTGCGCTTTCACCGATCAGTTCCTCTTCAACATTGTGTGGACCGTTCGGTTTCAATGTTGACGTTTGATTTGACTGATGCGGCGTGACGTGTGACATATGATTATGGCACCTGTTTCCAAGGAGGGTCATGTCATAATTCCTCCATTCGCGAATCGACGTGTGTCTTCATCTAACGGTGGGATGCGAAAGGGTGTGTTGATCTGTGCCGCCTATTGCATCCCCCCTACGCACCGTTGGATGAAGCGTTGCTTTGCAGATCGCAATCGTTCGCTTATTTTTTGAAAGAACCTATAAATACACTCCCTTTCTCGCTGTTACCACTTTCGCTTCTTCTCACCATTCTTGCGCTTTTGCTCTTCTTCCCCTGGTTTCCTGCTCGTCCTTCTCGCCATTCCCGTGGGTGTTTGTTTCTGTGCCGTCAATCTATAGTTTCCCAACACCACTTCGTTTCCTTCGTCGAGTCATGGTACGCTCTTGGTTCGAACTTCTCCTCTGTTTGTGCTTTTCTTGGCCTGCATATGCTTGTTTTTTGTTTCACTTTTCTTCTTTTGTTTTGGTGTCAAAGTTGGTTCCTGTTTATACAATGTCAGAGGTACTGATAAGTAGTGATAGCAAAACAGAAGT
The DNA here is from genome assembly GCA_039519185.1 of Astragalus membranaceus. NCBI lineage: Eukaryota > Viridiplantae > Streptophyta > Magnoliopsida > Fabales > Fabaceae > Astragalus > Astragalus membranaceus. The sequence continues at coordinate 57,065,515 of CM076848.1, read as the reverse complement.
ACCTCAACCATTAGGTTTTGTAGGAAGGAGAGTTGTGGTGGTAGATGCATTGAGTGTATAGTGGGTTAGGGGAGACATTTGATTTCTGAACTTGAGCAACTTGTATCATCTGATAGTGAACCTTCGTCTTCCTCTTTAGGGATGTCTGACGATTCTGGTTCAGAGCAAGAGGAGATTCTCGACCCAGCGGTTCCCTATGGTTGGGTGAAATATGCAGTTAGGTACGCCCACTCGGATCTTGACACTGACGAGGAGGTTGGGGGGTTCAGGCTATTCTATGTCATCCAGTTGATGTTGGCACGGCCGTTGCTCGACCGGTTGGTCCTGAAGAGCGTGTCTGTCACGTTCCCGCAGCGGATGGGCCCCCCCTCTACTTATATGTACAAAACCTCGTTTAAAGACCTTGGGGTTAGGGTTCCCCTTTCTTCTTACTACTGTGGAGTGCTATGCGTTTCAAACGTTGCCCCTTCTCAGCTTCATCCAAACGGCTGGGCATCTATGAGGGCGTTTGAGATTTTGTACGAGTGTTTGAGGATAGAGCCGACAGTAGAGAAGTTCTTGAGTTTCTTTAGAGTGAAATCGTCGAGGCCACGATAGTGGGTTTCTTTATGCAATATCCCTCGGCATCCATTTATGTCTGTTTACAAGAGCAGCTACAAGCATTTTAAGGAGAGTTTCTTTAAGTTGGAGGCGGGGCCGTCCTGTTTACGTTGCTGGTCAACGAGCGAGGCGAGGAGCGGTTTCCCTTATCTTCGACTCACGGACCTTGAAAGGGGGGGCTGATAGATGAGCGGGATCTTTCCTCTTTTGACCGAGCAGATATAGAGCGACTCTGGGAGGGTGCACCGACCAAATCCACCCTTTTGTTGAGCACTGAGAATTTGGAAACAGCTTTAATTTCGTACCCTAGTAATTTTATTTTTCTTTGTTATCTGTTTCTTGTTTTTGGCTGTGCCTTGACGCTGATCGCTTTTTCTTCTTTTGCAAGATCTTTAGGCATGTCTTCCATCAGTGTTGCCGAGCGCAAGCGTCTTCGTGCCGACCAGAGGAAGAGGCAAGGGTATACCGATGCTGCTTCCCCGGCCAATGCTTGCCCTGTTCCTGCTCCTACCCTGCTGTCATTGAGGTACCAGACAGTACTGCGTCAAAGGAGGCCTTTCCTTCCAAACCACCTGCAAAGAAGAGAAAGCCAGAAACTCCTGGTCTCGCTGCGTTGGTTCAAGCTGGTGCTGTCGATCCTCCTACCGACCCTTCATGGCGCAAACATCTGAAGTTTGTCACAATTGCTACTGCCGAGGGCCCTGTTAAGACGGTCGGGATTCTAGGTACCCTCTCAACCGAGTGCTTAATGGAGTGCTCCCACCGGGTGACCATGAGAAAGCCGCCGCCATGGGCTTCGGGCCTTCTATGGCGGCTATTAAGACATATGGGATCTGGAGTGCCTTCATGGCTCATCTTGTAGAAAATTCCTTTAGGCAGTCGGTGGAGGAGTATGGTCGGTTGGAGGAGGATCTGAACTGTTCGAAGGCCAAGATAGCTGATCTTCAGGTTGACGTGCAGATGTTTGATAGCAATAAGAGCGTGTTGGAGGGCAAGTTGTCGAAGATGGCGAGGGAGGCAAAGGAATATTTGACCAAGATTAAAGCTTTGGAGAATGATCTTCGGTCGGCCAATGAGAAGCTGGAGGCTGCTGAAGCAAAGTTGAAGGAGGCCGAGGCGGCCGTAGTTCTGGAGTCAGAGAAGTACCAGCTGCTATGGGTTGCTTATGAGGAGTGCAAGCTAGAGTGTGTTGGTAACTTCGATAGTGGCTTCAATACTGTTGTTACTCAGATCCAAGCCTTGTACCCAGGTATTGATGTTTCTGGCATGGACTTGGACAAGATTGTGGTTGATGGTCAGCTAGTTGATGCGCCGACCGAAGAGGAGATGGAGGCTCAGAGGGAGGTGCAGCAACCTGCGGAGGATCCCTTTTGGCTCGATCACCGGTCCTCAGGAGCCTTCGATTGTGGGCGATGATCCAGTTGGCCTGGTTAGGGAACCAGAGGTTGAGCTGCCGAGTGTTGGTGCCGGACGCCAAGATGTGGTGATGGACTCGCTTGACTCCGAGGCTACCCTTTAACTCCTTTTGCTTTGTGTGGTCGGCCTGCGTGCCTCTTTGGACCCTTTTCTGGCCTGCGTGCCATTTTTTGGATTTTGGCCTTTGTGCCTTCTTTATGAACTGCCGAAAGGCTCTTTGTGTGTAATATAATGGTTTGGTTTGTTTTCTTCCTATCGCCCTTTCTATTTTTTGATTTGTCTCTAGGCCTGTTTTAGACCGATTTCATCTTGTTAAGGTTAGGCCACGCGGGCCGAAAACCTGGCATTTCCCGTCGCTTTTAACTGTTAATTCATAGAATGGCCGGTGCCCAAGGGTGTATGTCGACTTTCACCAGTCTCCACCTGTCGGGACTTAGGTCTTTAATGGGAGCGTACTCGCTCCATGTTTTTGCCCAAGGGTGTATGTCGACTTCCGCCAGTCTCCACCTGTCGGAACTTTTACAATTGCCTCAATAGATCAACGTGACCGCCTAGTTACGTTGCTGCGTTTGGTTGTGCCGGTTCTCTAGAGAGATTACTTATGGTGCGACGAGCTTGCCAGGCTTGCCTTTTTCCCATAAGGTTCGCCCAAGGGTGGGACAAGGACTCGTCGACCCCGCCTATTGCCTGTCGGGACTTGCTTTTTTTGCCCAATGGTAACGTCGAGGCGTTGCTCGGTTCTTATCTGTCGGGACTTACGCTTGGGGTTATTATGGTCCATTCTAGATCTTGTAAGACAAGGATAAAACAATCCGGTCCTTTTATTAATTTTTCGTACAATTGGCGGGCCTATATGGTCGTTTTACAAGAGTACATTTTGTTTTTTTTCTTTCTCCTTCTTCTTTTTGGAGGACCGAGTTAGTGCCTTTCTGGCCCGGTCTTCACCTAGGCCCACTTCTTTTTTCTTGTTGGCCGAGAATTGCTGGACAAACCTGCTTGCAAAGTCTTCAAATCCTGTAATGGATCTCGCTAGGAGCCCCTTGAACCATTTCAGAGCCACTTCTGCTAGGGTACCCGAAAACATCTTGCAGCTGATTGCGTCATTACCGCCGCTGATGAACATCTGTGTTGGTGTTTAGGATTGTGAATTAGAAGTGATAGAAATTTGAAATGTGGAATAGAAATGTTGTTTTTAGTGTGTAGGATTGTGAATTCGAAGGCATTTTCTGCAATTTAAAAAGCATTTTCTGCAATTCCATCCAAAGTGGTCAAAAGTGAGTGTCGACGAAAAGAAAGGATTTTTGGACTTGTTTAAGGTAAGTATCAATTATGTCATTGCTTATATTGTTAACTTTAATTTATTGTTCATTGTTTGGTATAATTACTAATACATATTTTAATTTTGCTTAATACAGATGAGTGGCGTGGAAGCCAGAAGATGATGAGAAGGTTAGGAATACTTTTCTCTATAAAATGGGCCGTCGTTTGTCACATATGCTCTTTAAATTACGGAATAAAGATCGGAGGCCGAAGTGGATATGTGAGCTTGTTTGGAATCAACTCAACACATTGGGCTTCAAATGATTACAAAAGGATCTAACCAAAAGCCAAGAAGAATCGAGCTTCAGAAAAGGGTGGCTCGCTTCACTGTTGCGGCTCCATCACTACAAAAAAACACTGATTAGCGACGGACATTAGCGAGGGACTTGTTGTCCCTCGCAAAAAGTCATTAGCGAGGGAATTAGCGAGGGCATAGAGCTGTCAATTTTTTTGTCATTAGCGATGGAATTAGCGAGGGAACTGTCCCTCGCTAATGACTGCCCTCGCTAATTCCCTCGCTAAATTTTGGTTTTTCAGATGATGGGACTCAGAGCAGGGGTTGGTAAAGGTGCAGAAATTAGCGAGGGACAGTTCCCTCGCTAATTCCCTCGCTAACGTTAACTTTTCAGATGATGAGACAGTTCCCTCGCTAATTCCCTCGCAAATTTTTTTCTTTTTTCCTTTATATCCGTTTACACCCTCACTCTTCTTTCTCACTCACTCACTCTTCACCATTCCTCTTCCCTTCCTCTTCCCCCTTCCACTTCCTCTCACACCCTTCTTCTCTCTTCACTCTTCCAACACCACCACCACCACCATCATCACCACCTCCTCTCACACTCTTCTTCTCTCTTCACTCTTCCAACACCACCACCACCACATACCTCCTACCACTCTCACTCACTCTCTCTTACTCTTCACCACCACCAACCCACCACCCCACCACCATCACTCTCACTCTTCTCTCTTTCTCTCTCTCTCTCTCTCTCTCTCTCTCTCTCTCTCTCTCTCTCTCTCTCTCTCTCTTACTCTTCTCCTTCTCTCTCTACTCTAAACCACCCATCACCACCACCACCACGCCACCACCACACCACCACTCACACTCCTCTCTCTCTTTCTCCCTTACTCTTCTCCTTCTCTCTACTCTAAACCACCCATCACCACCACCACGCCACCACCACCACCACGCCACCACCACCACACATCACCACAAAATTAATAATATAATATAATATTCATTAATTAATATATATTAAAAAAACAAGCCATTAAGCACTGGACACGTGTCATTTTTTTTTGAAAACTGTAGTCATTAGCGAGGGCAAAAGCCGTCGCTAATTCCTGCGCATTTACCAACCCCTGCAACTGAGTTCCATCACCTGAAAAGCTGCAGTCATTAGCGAGGGAACTAGCGACGGCATAGTCCCTCGCTAATTAGCGAGGGATCCAACTTCCCTCGCTAATCCCATTTGCGAGGAGGGAATTAGCGAGGGAACCAGTCCCTCGCTAAGTCCCTCGCAAATGACCATTAGTGAGGGAATCAGGTCATTTTGCGAGGGAACTGTCCCTCGCTAATGACTAGTTTTTTTGTAGTGCATGAACCAGGCTCAACATGCTGCCAGGTTGGTAAATTATTTTAAAAATAGGTGTGTTATTTTAGTTTAATTAGGGCGATTAGTTAGCAATCGTTGAAAATGTGTGTTTCATTTTTACAGGCTGAGAATCCCGGATTCTCTCTCTCTCTCTCTCTCTCTCTCTCTCTCTCTCTCTCTCTCTCTCTTTATTCCTGAGCTGCACAGAGCCACACAAGTGAGGAAGGGTACCCAAGATTATGCTGATGAGCGCTCGAGGAAGGCTCAGGTAAATATACAACTTAATTTGGATTATATAGTGTTGTTTTTTTAAATGGAGCGCTAATTATGCTATATTTTGTGGTTGTGCAAAACATGGGGATTATAACGAGATGATGACTCAAGCGACTTAGGGGAGATGGAACCCTGACTCACCTGATCCACTTACCCCTGAGATGTTTGCTCTGGCGAACCGCATTTGGGAGAAGGTGGTAGGTGGGAAGAATAAGGGTTGTCTGTATGGTTCGGGGCCCTTTGCTCCATTTATACAGTTTGGGGGCGATCACGTCGACACCGTCGGAGCTTCTAGAAGACGACCTCCTCCTCCTTCACAGGCCGCAACAGAGGTGACAGAGCTTAGCCAACATGTACAGACTCAGGATCAAAAGATCAAGAGTCTGCATGATGTGACAACGAAGATGCACCATCGACACGTGAGGGTGTTTAAGTATAATAGGAGCATGCAACCAGTTGGGTCTAGGTCTTGGTCCTCTGGGGCAGACACTGATGATTCTGATGATGCCCCTATTAGGACTATTTGTATTAGTTTGACATTTTAGTATTATGTTATATCATTTCAGACTAGTTATGATGATTTAGATTTTAGTCAATTATTCTTGAAATATTTATTTTAAATTGTTTTATTTATTTTACATTTTAGTATTTATTAATAATATAATAATATATATAAAAAAGCAAATTCCAAAAAAAATTAAAACAGTAACTAGTTAGTGACGAAATTGGCTAACGCTAATTAGAACATGTGTCATTTCAGCTAGCGACATATTTCGTTCCCTCGCTAATTAACGATAGATTTGGCCATCACTAATTTGCGACAGATTTCCAAATTCCGTCGCCACATGTTAGCGACCATCGTTTTAGAGAGGGAAACTTGTGGCATAATGGGCAAGTTGTCCTTCACTGATGATTAACGAGCTTGCTCGTGTTGAAGAATCTTATCGCAGCATGGGCGAGTTGTACCTTTGTGTTCTTGACTTGTTGGAGGAACATTGCCACAACATGGGCAAGGACTCATCGCAATATGGGTAAGTCGTACGTCAATAGTTGAAATTTATAGGAGGAACTCTATCGCAGCATGGGCAATGACTCGTCGCAGTATGGGTGAGCCGTATGTCAATGGTTGGTGATGATGATAGGTGGGGTGGTAAGCAAACGATTATGGGAGTAGTAATAGAGGCGACCACGACATGGCCTTGCGGGTAGCGCTAGTGGGGAGGTCTTAAGCGAGGCACTACTAGGTCGTTCCATAAAACACTGACATACCCTGATTAGACTCTATCCATTGCCCAGGATGTGAAGGCACTTGCATCCGCTTCCAGAGTTAGATGGATCTAGATTTATCGTTGGAGTAGTGGGTAGGATTGCCTTGACATTGTAGTCCTAGGACCATACACTAGATTTAGGATGATGATCTTAGTTGATAATTGACTGCGTATGCAGGTTATGTTTGTCGCATCCGGTGTTGTGAGTTTTTTTGTGTTATGTGATTTCCCGTTCTTTAAGTATGAGCCTTGCATGACTTCATTGTGCGACATGTTGCAGTTTGGACATGTTGTGCTTGTCACTCTTTAAGGATTGACTGCTTGATATTGATTTGATGGATTGTGGTAGTCTTTGCTGTTTTAGTGCTGGTCTTAGGTTCCTTATATGGTTTGGACGCCGTTTCTCACCCATGCATCATTTTTTAGATTGAGTTCCTGGTGTTGTTGAAGTAGCCTTCTACAATCATGCAATGGTGGAGTCGTGATCACTACAAATCACCCAGTAACTTGCAGTATGATACTACGCGTTGATGTTACTCTCTTTTTGGTTGATTGGGTTAAAGGTTGATTGCTTTGGTCATGTGACATCAGGATTTGGGTTGTACTCTTAATATTATAATTAAGATCATTCTTGTTACTAAATCGCTTTAGTCTTTAATAGTATTATAAATCGGGTTTATAGGATTTAAGGAATTTGACGACATCTTTAACTAGCGAAAAGTATTTCAGAAATGATTTGGAAATTTTATTTGAAAAACAAATTTACTCATTTTCGTACTTCTCCGTTTATAATTACTTTTCGGGGTAAAGGGTGTCACAAGTACTAGTGCGGTGGGGTTTAGAGAGAGTTAGAAACTGTTCATGACTTATAGTGGTTGTAAAGAGGGAGTGAGAAGAAAGTAATGCCCAAGAATGAAGAAAGATGGCCTCGGGAAGAGGAAGTAAATGTGCAACAAGAGAATGAGAAGTGAGTGGTTCTTCTTGGAAAGGGCCACCAATTTAGTTGGCAACGAATGTGGTTGCATGACTGCAAAGAAGACAACACAATTAAAAAGTGAAATATGTGGGTATCATGCAGGGTTAGATGAAAATCACCAATAAAATAGAAGCACATATACAAAGGTAAAAGAAGGTGATGGGGATTTTATTGTAAATGTCGTTGTATTTCCCATGGGGGTAAATGTTGTAACGCGGTACTCGAGTATAAAAGAAAGATAAAAATATAAACATCAATTTAAGTATGCTTCTAATACCCGCTGGTGGGAAATGAATAAAATAAAGAAGACAACATAAATAGAAAATGAAACACGTTGGTATAATGCAAGGTTGGATAAAAACCACCAATAAAATAGAAGTACCTACACAAAGTTGAAAGAAGGTGATGGGGTTCTATTGTAAATGTGGCTGAAGTTCCCACCAGAGTAATTGCTGCAAGTATAAAGAAAAAGAAGTCACTGTAGTGAAAAACTCCAGCGCGGTGGTGGTGAGTACCAGCTCAGTGGGGTTTAGAGAGAGAGTTAGAAACAGTTCATGACTTATGTTGGTTGTGAAGAGGGAGTAAGAAGAAAGCAATGCATAAGAACGACAAAAGATGGTCTTAGAAAGAGGAAGAAAATGTGTAACAGGAAAATGAGAAGTGTGTGGTTCTTCTTGGAAAGTGGCCACCAATTTAGTTGCCAATAAATGTAGTTACATGATTACAAAAAAAACAACACAATTAGAAAGTGAAACATGTGGGTATCATGCAGGGTTGGATGAAAATCACAAATAAAATAGAATCACCTATACAAAATTGAAAGAAGATGATGTGGAGTTCTATTGTAAATGTGACTAAAGTTCTCGGGTGAGTAACAACTTGAAACTCGAATATAAAAAAAAGATAAAAATATAATCACCAATTTATATTAACATATTATATATTGCAAGACATAGATACAACTCTACAATGGTATTACATTGTAGAACTCAAGTAGCTATATTTTAGCTTATTTGAGCCAACAATCTTATGTCACTTTTTCTTTTTATTAGTATAATAACCAATTGCTTTTATTCAAATCATATGTTCAATCAAACAAGTCAAATGCAAAACTAAAATTAGCAGGAAGATATCTAAGACTATAAACATAACAACATTCTCTTCATTAATTACTTTCTTAGCAGATATTCCAGGTTCAGAAGAATATGATTCTAAAAAATATAAGGAGAAAAATTATAAAAATGAATTAATATTTAAAAGTACAGAAAAATATGGTTCTAAAAAATATAAAGAGAAGAAGTAAAAAAAGAAATTGATTTTGTAAATACTATTTACAATCAAATACTAAAATACAAATATAAACACCAATTTAAGTATGTGTCTAATACATGTTGGTGCATAATGACCAAATTAAATAAGGGTCATAAAAAACGGAGGGTCGACGGGGTTGTGGCGAGTACCCGCAAAAATTAAACACAAGAAGAAATGCAAATATAAGAAAAAAGTAGTATAAAAATAAATTGACTTTTTAACGAGATGAGTTGCATTTTACAAATTTTGACACAATTAATTTTTTTCACCAAATTAGTTATTGAGGAACAAACTTCGCGTATGTAAACCATTAAATTTTTTCGAACGTTAAAGTACCCCTAAAACACAGTACTTAGCATCGCACTTTACACATTTTAATATCAAAAAAAATTTCTGGACTCTAAAGTACCCCAAAACACATTGTTTAGCGACGTAATTTACATTTTTTGTCACAAGATTACTTTTTTCCACCAAATTGGTTATTGATGAACGAACTTAGCATATTTGAACTTCTAAAACATTCTATGGAATTTAAAGTATCCCAAAACACAATGCTTAGTGTCACGCTTTACCTAATTTGTCACAAAATTATTTTTTCTTTTCTTCAAAGCGGTTATTGAGGAATAAACTTCACGTATTTGAACAACCGACTTTTTTTTGGACTCTAAAATACCCAAAAACACATTGCTTAGCATCGCACTTTACATATTTTGTCGTGAAATTAATATTTTTTCCACGTAACTGCCTACTGAAGAACGAACTTTGCATGAACCGTAAAGTACTCGCTAAAATATAGAAAAAAAAAAGAAAAGGTCACAGTTTGGCGCCAATGCGAACCGCAAGACGTTATTCGCATATATAATAAGATAACATTTCGATTCAATTCAAGCGCTACTTATAGCGTATAACGTTTCACTTTCATTGCCATTTTTAATCTCATTATTTTTATTAAATTCTTTCTCTATCCTTATATTTAAATAAATTAAACAATTTTTAATCCATAACTTTGATGTCGTTTTATATTTATCAGTTAGCTTAACCGCTAGTTTTGTCAAACACTTCATTTACTGTTAGCTGGCTGATCCGCTATCCACTAGCTCATCGGCTATCCGCTCATCCGCACTATCGGCTAGCTTATCTGTTATCCGCTACTTTTTATCAAACAAAGTCTAAATTGATCTTTTCAAATTTATTTGTTTGTGTCGAAACTCGTTGTAAACATTTGTTTGGGGTGTGGTTTTGGGGAGAAGGAGGGTGTGGAATAATGAGTGTGAGTGCACGTGAAAGAAGAGGGGAGTGAGGACTAAAATTGATCCGTCCTTATAACACGTCTATTTGCCGACAGTGTTGGGTAGCGATAAACAATACGAGTGACTTCTTGCTCCTCACCCTCCAGCTGCACCTTTTCCGTTAGTTTTTCTTTGAAAGCGGCGAAGGTGATGTTGTTTTCAAGCGTGGAAAAAATGATATTTGGACTATCAAAATAGACACCTTCTTCATTGTAAATGAAGTGGCCCTGACAGTAAAGTGTACAGGAAGTGGTCATTTTCTTTTGTTCTGTGTGAAAGAAGTGAAATGTAATGGGTCTATTTATAGGGAAAATATGACACCCTAAAGAGTGTCGGCAAAATCTAGGCCGTTAAATACTTACTTTTTTAAATGGCCCAGATTACACCGACACTTTAAATGGTCCAGATTGTACCGGCAATGTTGGAGTCAGGCACAGACAATGTTGGAGTCAGGAACTATGTACTCTGAAAAATTGATGGAAAAATAGATCACAACCGAGCTGTCTCGAACACGCACAACGTGGCAATTCACGATCGTGCCCAAAAATTGTTCAGAGTGGAAGAAATTATACGACTACAAAGTGGGAGACCTGCGGGCACATTCGTGGTTAACTTCAGAGACAACATATGTGAGCATGGTTGTCAAAATCGCGAGTCAACTCGTACGATTCTACGAGTTTACGAGTTTATGATGCCCCAACGAGTCAAATTTTGTGTAGAATCGGAATTTTCATAAACTTGGTCAGACTCGGTCAGACTCGGTCAGACTCGCTCAAACTCACGAGTTTATCACAGAATTGAATTTTTTAAAAAAAAAAAACCAAAACACTGTGTTTTAGGTTAACTTGTAGAGGAATCTCATTATGTCTAAGATGTGTACAAGTGCTATTCCTTTCAATTGTATTAAAAATGTGGATTTTGCAAAGATGTTTGACATGATTGGGAGGTATGGAATCGGTTACAAACCTCATTCATATCATGAAATTAGAGAAAAGCTTTTAAAGAAACTTGGAGTTTTATCTAATAGGAATTGTTATCTACATACTTTATTATTTTGCTTAGTTATGGTGTTTGAAGTTGGAATGTTGAAAATTTTGATAAATTTTGCTGTTATTGATGAAATGTCTTCATTGTTATTGATACTGTTTGACACTACAGTAATATTTTTTCATTTTTTTTAGTGTATTTTTTTTTCATAGACTCTTCCGAGTCTACGGTCCTCTCACGAGTCTATGTAGACTCTCGAGTCTGACAACCATGCGTGTGAGTGTGGGGAGTTTCAGGCACTGCACTATCCTTGTTCCCATGTGATCGCGACATGTTCAAAAGTTAATTACGATCACATGGAATTCGTGCAACCACAATACAAAATGCAGTATGTTTTCAATACATACTTTGAGGAGTTCCCACCATTGCCATCTGAATTGTCATGACCTGATTTCAATGGCCCAGAACTGCAGCATGATCGATCTAAACGGAGAGATAAAAAGGGTCATCCACAGTCTACCCGTATTCGTAGAGAGATGGATCAAAGAGAAAGGAGTCGCACCAAGAGATGCGGTATTTGTAGAAATGAGGGTCACAACAAAAATAACTGTCCAAACCGCAATATAGAATAGCCAATTTCTATCAGTTTTTTGTAATGTGCTACTAATTAAATAAATACAATTAGTTCCATATTTCAATATAGCCGATAATTTTTTTTCACAATAATATTTATAATTAATTTAGAATTAACAATATTAATTTTTTAAATTAATTAAATTAAATTTATTAAAATTAATAAAGAAGAAAAAGAAAAATAAAAAAACACAGTTCAGAAGTCACCCTGGGGGAGGCGACTTTTGACTTGAAAAAGCAAAAAAATTTGCAAAATCCAATTCAGAAGTCGTTTCTTGTGGGGGCGATTTCTGAACTGGATTTTGCAAATTTTTTTGCTTTTTCAGTTCAAAAGTCGTTTCCTGTGGGGGCGACTTCTGAACTGAAAAAGCAAAAAAATAATTCAAAATACAGTTTAGAAGTCGTTTCCTGTGGGAGCGACTTCTGGCCTGAATTTTGGATGTGTGCTAGTTTGGTAAATAATCTAAAAAAAATGTTATTTTGATAAATAATTTTTTTTCGTGGTACGGTAGTTTTTTTTGCCGCGTTTGGAAGTGATAAGATGTAAAAGCAAAGTGAAAACTGAAAACTTAAACACCGGATGGGTGCACACGTAAAAGAAGGGAATCTATAATCTATAATAATGATGATGAACATAAAGCATTAGAGCAATGATAGTAGTACATTATGTACCCACCAAAGAATATGTAAACAATGGAGTAAGTAACCTCCTTCTTTCTTCCTTTCCCTATGACAAAATGAATCATTACTCACCGCATAATATGCATCCTATCCTTTGATTTTCACAAACCTAATCATTCAATTCAAAATAAACCACTCTTAATTATCCTTCTTTCTCATCATGATGAAGTGAACCCTCCTTATCGAATTCTCCCAATTCTTTTTCTTAACTGCAAACCACATTCCCCCACTCCTTTTTTTTATAACATGCATATCTTTTCCCCATTGATTTTTTGCTTTTCAGGTTGTTGGATGTTGATTTAGATAGATTGTGTGATACTTCAATTGTGGGCTACCTAGCTAGCTTGGAACCCCTGCAAGTGCAAATTTGTAGCATTGTGCATTGTATGACAATTTGTGAACTCAGATTACTCTCAATAACTAATATTGTATAGAAATAATAACTCGTTGACTAATTTCATCTAGTGTAAGGTCAATTTTACTGATTAAATTAATAATTAGAATACAAATTTGGTCAAACTTACAGGTAATGTTGATAAAACCCGGGGCACCCCTTAGTATACATCTAATTCTAAGGTTTTCACTCTTTCAAGATAAAAGCTAAAGATTGAATTTTCAAAAAAAAAACTAAAGATTGAGAATAAAGCATCGCATAGTGATTTTCAAATGACAATTAAATATGAGGATATATTACAGAAAATTCAGAGTGGTAGGGCTAACTTTACTCATTGCAAATTTCCCCAGTAAGATGTTCATGTATGTGTTAATTTCCCCAGTACCCCCATATTGTTATTATTAGTCAGCAGAATCTAAATTTCTACTGCCTTTTATTCGATGTATAAGAAAACATGGCTATTTTCAGCCCTGTTCATGACATTTGATGGCCATATGCAAATCATGAGAAAATAGCCCTGTGCAAATTCTTGTTCACTAGGAACATCATTAAGTGCATTTGACACATCAATATTATCAATATTGAACGGTTTGGAGAATGAAGAAGAGAAGACAACGAATGTTTGACTGAAAGAGGAGTATAATTTATTTTTTTGTTATAACACTATTATAAAAAAGCTGAGTACAAAACAATCAGACCCCTCACATTTTTTTTGTTATAACATTAGTCTAAAAAAAGCTGAGTACAAAACAATCAGACTCCTCACTATTTATTTTATCATTTAGAATAATATCAAATCAAATAAGTAAAATAGGTTTAAAATAGCTATTTACAAGCCAAATTGTATTATTATATTGAAAAATGATTTTAGCTTGAAAAATACATAAAATGTATGCGGGGCAGTAAAAAAGAAGTGACAGTTAAAATATTTATTTACACTTTTTTGTTGTAGAAAATTAAAAAGGATGTACATGCAATATAAAGAAATACTACCAAGTGGGTGTGCCACAAGTGGTAAGTTGCTTGGGCCCCTTAAGCATTTTGTCAATGGTTCGATCACTGGCCGGTGTGTATGGAGAGACATCGCTTGGGAGAGGTCAGCCCTTAAATGAACTCCAGTACCTCGAGGGATTAGTCTCTACAGTCGCCGCGGAGGATACCCGAGTTTACCAAAAAAAAATATAAAGAAATACCGATGAACAAAGGATAACCGACTTTTTCTGAAAAATAATGCTATGAAATAAAATTGAAAGTCAACAAACTCTCTCTCCAAGCCTAAGATTTGACCACCACTTGTTCCGATAGATAACTCACACTAAAATGGAAAACATCAAGCCAAAAAGCTTATATGAATATCCAAACTATATTCTTCTTTTGTATAACTATATTTTTTTACTAAAAAAAATATTTTTTCCGATAAGCAGAAATATTATTAAAAAAATTCATCTTTACAAGAAAGATGGAAAAAGATACACCAAAACATCTTGAAGAGACTACACCAACGCTAGAAAAGCTAGGCCATGATACACCAAAACTTCCAACAAACAAACAAAACAAATAAAAAACAAACACCACCCAAGGCTAACTCGAAGAGGCCTATCACGCAAAGTAAGCAACCTGCAAAACCTCCCAACTGATCACCTATAGAAAATTGATTACATCGAAATCAGTACAAATTCCATATTACTAAAATTGAAAAAAATAAATCTGCAAACAAACTCACAACATCCAAATTAATAGCATAAAACAGCAAAAAACTACAAAAGTGACAAAGTTAAAGTGACCAGAGTACTAATGCCCTCAGATCTATAACGTTGACGATCAAATCATCATTAGTTGAATCTATAATGAGTCAAAGTTGATCTGTCAATTCGAATGGGACAAACACTATAATAAGACGGAAAAACCAAATTAACTATGTCGCACAAGACGACGAATAAGATAATGACGCCACACTCATATGACGAAATCACATCAAAACTGAATAACACTTATTTAAATAAAAGAAGGGCAAATAAATGATGCAAAGAGGTGATTCCGGGTCAAACAATGACCCAAAACCACCATTCTCAGATGGATGAAGAAAAATAGAGGCCAAAGAGAATATGGAGATTCTCTCACTAAGAAAACTAGGGTCAACTTAGTTGGTTACTATATCTATCTCTTATTCGTTTATATTCTTATTTTGCATGCTAGCTAATATTTTGTTTTACCTTCTGCGAATCAGGTTGGATAACCCTAAAATGTCATAAAAGGAAATTAATAGGATGGTCACCAAAGTCTATTAAGAGAATTAAACTTGGTGGAAACCCCTTAAATTCAGATAAATTTCAATTGGTCCTCAAAACCTAAAACAATATTGTGATACTTCTATATATTTAGAATACTTGTGCATTTCCTTGTTAGTGTTCTAAAGTTCCCCATCAAGTTGGAATATGATAATGTTTGTACTGGTCGCAATTTATTTTTAATGTGATCAATTACTGCTGATCTATATACTTCCTTCATTCTTTCTTAATTGTTGTTTTTGTAGAAATGTTTTATTCTTAGTGAATCATCAATTATTATTTAAGAAAAAAGATCATGGAAGCGTGAGCAAACATAATCACTACTAGTACTTATTCCCACTCAATTGCGTTAGGACTTGAGAGTTATGACCATTGAATGGAATAAGGAATGGCATCTAGTGACTTTAGAGGGGTATTTCTGTAAATCTAACCAGAAAACCTGCACAACAAATGCATTATGGAATCCTTGTGTATGGAATAAGGGCCACAAGGATTCATTATACGCTAGTAGTATTATTTGACTTCAAAGTCAATTATGGATGCACAAACCCATGGGCCAAGGTGTTCAGTGTTCTTGAGTCTTTGTCAGCCTTTTTTTTTTCTGAAGTTGGAAAAAATCGTTGGGAAAAAAATAAAAGTAGAATGAATGATGAATGCCAAAACAAATTAACTACAACATTGCCATTTTCACTTAAAACTCGTACCAACACAAGCTATTAATAAAAAAAAATTGGACTTAATTTATATATAGAGACTATGTAAAAAAAATTGGACTTAATTTATATATAGAGACTATGTACGAGGTTTTACACACATCATCTAATCACAAAACAACACGTCAGAAAAAGTTACGAACATTAGCTTAACTACCTTAATAGTCATCATATCATAAAAAGTAGATCGAAGTCTCAATCTCAAGTTTAATTTTTTTTCTTCTTAATCTTATCTCTCATGTGGTTTGTTGAGGACTACAATATTCAACATTCTTATGCAGGGAGATACGTTCTCTGCATATGATTATCTTATCAATCTTCCTAACATGGATAATTATCTTAAGTCAAGTACAAATATTCTTTAAAAAACACACGGAGAGCATACACACTTAACTAAATAATTTATTACTATCCACCATTATAGACTGTATTGACAATTTCAGCGATATGATGACGTCGATTTCTAGGTTCGAATCCAGGTATGATCACGTGCTAATGTGTGCATGGTGTTTATTTACTATTTCATCTGAGCTGGCAAAATTTGATTTATTACTATTTTCTAGTTTGTAAAGGAATACACAAAACAATATTTCCCCAATCTTAATGTATCTGATTGTTGGTGTTGGGCGTTGAGTCCTATGGAAGGCTATTCAGTTCGGTCATGCTACAATTTGCTATTGGGTTTGCAATCAAATTTGGATTTCAAGAAAGCCTTGAAGCGACTTTGGCAAGCGATATCCCTGAAGATGCATGTTTTTGGGTGAAAATTGTTTCAAGAAAGGTCGACTACAAGGTAAGTACTCGTCAGCTAATAACTTGTGTCCTCTCTGTTTTCAATCAGATGAAACTGTTAGTCATTTTTTCTTTAGTTGTAAGGTAGCATCAGATGTTTGGTGTTTGGTGGCAACATGGTTACGAGTGTATGAAGTTATTCATACAATTCCACTTCATAATTTAATGCAACATGGTCACCTATATGGAAAAAAGAAAAATAGGGCCAAGTATTTAATTTGGGTTACTTAGACGACAATAAATGATGTTGTTTTTAGAGGTTCTACTCTTGAAGTTGGTTTATCGGGCGGGTAGGCAGACACTCAACCTTCTCATTCTCAAATTGGTCCTCTGTTGTGTTGATATTTGCAGAGATGGCCTGTTGTGTTGTCTCGCAGATGGTTGCACTCTTGTTGAGTGCCAGAAGGGTGCAGACACCTAGTTTGGCAACACCTGGTGTTGCTGTACAACTATGAGTTGGTATTCTTGGTATTGATGCTCTGGATTGAGTGTTTGGGGCAAAAAAGAAGCACAAATTGGATTATATGATTGTATGGGAATGGGGGTGGTTTTTTTTCATGCAGTTGGGTGTTGTTTGTTAATGTAGAGGACACTGCACAAGCTTATGCTTGTTTTTGTCGGTCACCTACTTGTGTAAACTATTTTTGTGTGAGTCTTATTACCTTTTGTACCAAGTGCTCACATTTTAACGAAATCTTTCCTTATAAAAAAACAAAACATTATGTCCTGCATGGGACGTCAGTCATTTTGACTAACATCCGAGTAATATACATAATTAAAAGAAAAGAGTGAGTTGATTAAAGTGTAAGGTAAAAGGTATAAAGTGATAATACATTCGAAGAAATACTTTTAAGAATTAATGTAAGAGATCGGCCACTCTCTCATTCTATTGAATGTGTCACTCATGACCTTTTCGACCGTCCATCGCGTGTTGAAACTTGTGTCTAGGGGGTTAAGGGTTAAGTTTCTAGATTCTTAAACAGTCTCTACCAAGTTAGCTTTAAGAATCTCACTACTTATTTCATAGATATAAGGAGTACTTGTCTCATAGATATAAGGTTCAACCCCACGAAAGTTAAAAACTCAGAGATTGATTCATTTTTTAAAAAAAAAATCATTGTAATGAATAATGAATAATAAATAAAATAAAATATTGCGAGTTGAGTTGAGGAGATTCGACAGGAAAAGATCAAAGGTGTTTGGATTATTTATTGGCATTGACAATGGCATATTAGCATTAGCATCGGCATCGCATTAATATTAGTGAGGATCAAGAAGGAAGGAAGGAATAAATAATAAGAAGCGCACGGGGGAGGAGTAAAACTAAAACCCCGTTTGTTTGTGTTGATTGGCAACGTGGAGAAACAAAAGTGGGTAGTAAAGATAAGAGAAGAGAGAGAAAGAGAAAGAGAAAGAGAAAGAGAAAGAGTTTTTCTTATGTATTTGAGCAATCGGGGTTTTCTCGGGGTGGCATGGAAGGCCTGGCCATGCTGAAGCAGCTAATCGGTCAGCTTCAGCACCTCTTGGACTCTTACAACTCTCATCATCATCATCATCACAATTCTTCCTTCATCCTTCAACCTTCTACTAATCACACCATCCTCCTTCAACAACAACAACCCCCCAGGTCCCCTCTCCCCTATCTCTCACTCTTTTAGATCTATTTTTCACTCCATTATCTCTTCATTTTTCTCAAACCAGGTTTTATGCTTTTTCTCGCCCACCACCATCTTATTTATTTGGCCAATCGTTTGTGTTTTTATTTTATTTTCCCTCTTTTCTTATTATAATTATTATTTTTTATCTTTGAAGCAAATTAACCAGTTAGGTAAGTTAGGTTGTTTCTGCTCTGTTGTAATGCGTGAGTGTGGGATTTGAATACTTATTCCAATTATTCATTTATGCTTCTCATTCCATGCTTTTTGGAAAGGATACCCTAAAATGCAACAATTCGTAATCTATGTAAGATTTCTCTCTCTCTGTGTCTGTGCATATTTTTTGCATTCTAACTTTTCTTCTCTTCTTTGAGAATTTCCTTCTTCCCGGGTGTAGTTTGGGTTTGAATTTGGAGCAGATTTTGACATAAAGAGAAGGGGGGAAGAGGTGAACTTGGATGTTGGATATTCCAAATTTTGATTATACCATATACGTAATAATTTAGAGAGAGCTATGACTATGATACTCCCCTTTTCTCTTATCATTAGCCCTTTTCTTTCCCATAGGAAAAGTTACTTAATGAACTGAATAGCGAGCAATCCTTGCAAATATCACTGTCAGATTATGTCTTTTTATTTTTGTTTGGTTTAGCTATCACATTTGGAGATCTATGTTTCCTCTGTATTCTGGTTTTTTGCATTGATAGTATATATTAAATGTTAGTCTTTTAGCTGCACGACTGTTATACAATTGAAACATTCCGTTACTCAGTTGTTTACACAACTGTTATACATTTGAACATTTGATTAGTGTCTGTTTGTTAGAGTTACAGTTCCTAAACTCCTCAAAGTTGTAAGCCTATAAATGTAAGATCTCATCCCTGAGATCAATTGAGATTTGAGAATAATAATGCCAGAGTTCAGTTTTCTGTTTCATCTCTCTCCCTTTCTCTGTCCTGAATTTTATGCATTGTTTCTGTGTCATAGCATCGCACAGAGGAAAGCTGTGTTACCGATTTTCACCTCACTCACATTCCTTGTGTGGTCAAGTTGATATGATTGATTGGAACATTTTGTGAATTCTGTTGAGAGTCCCACTCCTTATAAAAAGGAGAATAGAAAATATTCAACTCTTGCTTGGAGCTCCATTTGAAGCTTTTTTTGATATGTTTTTTTGTAACATTAATGCTTTGCAATTAAGTTTCATATTGACATAGCAGATGGACCGATTTATTTCCAATCTGTTGTTATAACAAACTAAGGTTAAACGGATATTCCTTAATAAAATCTGACTTTAGGATGCATATATCATCACAAAAATGAATGATCTATTGAAGTGGAGACAATGGTTTTGGTGATTATTTGTACATTCTATGATTCTAACCATTGTTATCAATAGTGGCGGAATGGCGAATGACTGCTATTGTCCTTCCATAGTGTTGCAGATTAAGGGAAAAACTAGCAATCATGACTAAATATCAGCAGATAGCATTGCTATTGCACACACCAGGGGAGGGACCCTCAAAAACCCAACATACCCTTAAACGGGATGTTGCAAATGAGGGATGGGACTTTTTGGAGATTTTAGGCTTAAACTTGTCTGTTTCCTTAACCTTTCTTGCTCTCTACTTGTATGTTCTGCTTAGGTATTGTGACATTTAATATAAGTTATGAATAGTTAGATATTTTTAAATACTTTTCTAATTCTCGAGCATGTCTATTATATACTGTAATTGGGGGCATTTGACCCTACTTGAAAATTATTTTGTTTATAAATATATATAACAAATTTATTTTGCCTCCATGAAAAAATAAAGGTCTACCCCATAAGATAATTTTTAAAATTAAATATAGAAATTCACAAGAGAGTTGGTATTAATTTTACATTTTTAGTTATGTAATTTGTTGAAATTTAGGTATTTTAGGATTTTTCTGTAATGAAATTAGGTGTTTTGTAAAAGTTTACAATATTTTTTTGAAAAAATATTATAGGCTATTTTTCGCCCTCATTAATAAAAATTTCTAGATCCGTCACTATATATATATATATATATATATATATATATATATATATATATATATATTCTAGAACAGCCGTCATCCTGCTTTATGCCACTATCCTGGATCGATAACTATGATTCCAACCGTACCTTCAAATTAAATTTATTCTTTATCAAATTATAATTAGATCTCTAAGGCACTATGTTGTAGTAGGCATGTACTGTATTCACTGAAATGAACATGAGATTCCTTAGTAGCACTGTTCATTCACTACCAAGGATATTTGTGTCTGTGTTTGGTTGAGCATTTGTAAACGTGATTTTGATTAAACTCGATTTTGTAAAATCAAGTAGGTTAAATTGAAGTCAAGTGATTATGCTTGGAAGCTCCAAAAGCAATTTTTGTGTAAAATATAGTGTACAATTTTCAACCTAATGCAAAAGCTAGTCTTTTACACTTCTAGAAAAACTGAGATTTGGAGGCAAAATCAATTTTGATTCAAAGTAACCAAACATCTAGACTTTTACCAAATCACGTTAGAGTGGATTGAACATGACTTTGAATGGTTGGCCACAAATCCAAACATGCTACAAATATTGTAATGTAAAATTACATTTCTTGTACAGAGTTGGTTTTGAATATGTCTATTTTTGCACCTAGGAAACCTTTGTGAAATCAGATTAGAGGGCTGGTGGGGAAAATTTTACACAGATATGGTCATATGGACATGCATATACAAATTTGTGAGACATGCTTCAATTCATGTTTATTTAAAGTCTTCTTGATCCTTGTAAATAATTGAATAATCCTGATCGCATGGGCTCAGTCTGCATGTGTTGGAGTAACATATCAATATCTATTTCAGTTGTATGGATCTGTAATTTGCTTTTCTATCTGGTCAATCATGCTGATGTCTGTATGCATGTTAGTTTTTCTACTTCATGTGGGGAAGCTTATGGAAATCTTTGTTTATCCATTTTGCAGATGGACCTCCTTTGACATTGAAGATAGCTCTGTAGATGACTGCTGTGGCCTTGTAACGGCAGCCGGAAAGTCTGGTAGATTCAGGATGCCGGAGCCTCTAGAGCCTCCACCTGCTAAGAAGTCTAGAAGAGATCGAAGCAGGGGCAAATCATCCGGAAGATCTGGTACAAGTGACGACGTTATGGAACAAGAAATTTGGAAAGATTTTCCTGAAGATTTATTTGAGGCTGTGATTGCACGACTTCCCATTGCCACGTTCTTCCGCTTCCGGTCTGTATGCCGTAAATGGAATTCTTCGCTGACTTCTCAAAGCTTTTCTCAGCATTGTGCTCAAGTCCCTCAAGAAAATCCATGGTTTTACACCATAACCCATGAAAATATGATGAATTCGGGAGCCATGTATGACCCTTCTTTGAAAAAGTGGCGTCATCCGTCTACATCACCACTGCCTACAAAATCTATTGTTTTGCCAGTGGCTTCTGCAGGGGGGTTAGTTTGCTTTCTTGACATTGGTCATCAAAACTTCTATGTATGTAACCCGCTGACTCAATCTTTCAAGGAGTTGCCAGCTCGGTCAGTTAAGGTCTGGTCTCGCGTTGCTGTAGGGATGATACTAAATGGAAATTCAGTTGATTCGGGATACAAGATCCTATGGGTGGGTTGTAATGGAGAATACGAAGTTTATGACTCAGTGAGAAACTCTTGGAGCCGTCCAGGAAACATGCCTGGTAGTATGAAGCTGCCATTGTTGCTTAACTTTAGGTCACAAGCTGTCTCTATTGACAGTAAGCTTTACTTCATGCGTTCAGATCCAGAAGGGGTTGTTTCGTATGATATTGCAACGGGGGTTTGGAAACAGTACATAATCCCAGCCCCACTGCATCTGACTGATCATACTCTGGCTGAGTATGATGGCCAGATAATGCTTGTGGGTTTGCTCTCAAAGAATGCAGCAACATGTGTCTGCATATGGGAGCTGCAGAAAATGACACTCTTGTGGAAGGAGGTTGACAGAATGCCAAACATCTGGTGCTTGGACTTTTATGGGAAGCACGTTAGGATGACATGCCTTGGGAACAAAGGCTTGCTCATGTTATCCTTGAGATCGAAACAAATGAATCGATTGGTTAGTTACAACATAGCAAAAAAGGAATGGCTGAAGGTTCCCGGCTGTGTGGTGCCACATGGGAAAAAACGGCAATGGGTAGCATGTGGTACTGCATTTCATCCATGCCTGACTGCAGTGGCCTGATTTACCTTATATCTTACAGCAATGGCCTGTAGTAATCCTAATGTTCATTGTTGGTTTGACAGAGTAGATGAAAATAATGTGGGTTTGTGGATTCATGTTTCTTCATGCTCACAAGCATGTGAACATTACTATTTAGGTTTCATGTTACAAATGCCCCATCCTCTGCCGCCTTGGTAAAAGGTGATATAAAACTGCAGTTACATTCTGTATTCAGTATGCGTTTGGTTTTCTTGTTGTGTTTAAATGTGCTTATGGGGAGGGGGCGACATAGCATCCTTTATGAGTCTCTTGGTCTGGAAAGGTCTATATTTCTTCTTATGTTTAATTGTGCTGTGGGGAGGGGGCGAGATAGCATTCTTGTATTCAGTATGCGTATGGTTTTCTTCTTATATTTCTTCATTTGGCTACATTATGTTGAACCACGCTCTTGCATTATTGTGTTTGCTGAATGCTTCAAAAAACAAACTTGCATTAGTTCCTTCGATTGTGCAGATAATCATTGTTCATGGTTATGCGTTTGACCACATAGTATAGAACTCGACCACGTTACTCCTTGTTTAAGTCCTTGTGATGTGTTGTAAAATGTTGGTAATGATTTTGACGCGTGGGAGGATCATCATCACCCAAAACAAAAAAATATGTTAAACTCGATCCTTATGCAAATCACATGTGTAGAAAGATCAAAACCCTGGATTTCTCAGGATCCTAGATGTTCAGATCACTACCAATGCACCATCATCATCTCTCTGTTTTCAAATCCATTAACGTCGAGTTGGCAGATGGACACCAACCTCCACTTGTTTTTTTTTTTGTTATGATGAGACTGCAAAATTTCTCCTCCACTACCCATCTTTGAAAACAATGTTACAGCAGTCTTCAAAAATCCTTCTTCTGCTTTTCTATTCCTTAGATTAGGATTATACCATCTTTGTTTATTTTTGACCCATCCTTTTCTGCTAAGTTTGCTTCTAACGTGTCTCTCCTGAAATTTCTCAAAACATGCAACCCTTTATTTTCCCTTACATTGCCTTCACCGTTTCTTTTATGCATAGGCGCCACACAAAATAGCTGATCTTATTTTCTCTTTTAGTTAACATCTATTTTCCAATTGTAGTTGTCTTTCACCTCTCTACATTTTTTTACCAGTGTAGAGCTGTCTAACCGTCGTTCTTTTTCCTGTGTTGAGTATGGCTCATATTGGGCTTGGCCCAAACTGTTTGGGGGGTGTGCTGGGGGTGTGGGGGGCGTCAGCCCACCACGGTAGGGTTCATGGTTATTGTTGTATTTTTATCTAAGTTATTTTTTTTTGACAAATTTTAACTAAGTTATTATAAGTACCTACTGTAACACTGAAACCCTAATTCATTTAAGTAATAAGACGGAACTACAGCTGCTCTGTAGTCGCAGACGTAGGCAAAGATTGGGCGAACTGCGTGACCAATATCGTGTCTCGTATTTGCGTTTTTCGTTTCTATTATTATTTCTTTGTTTACTGTTGTTGTTACAACAATTGGTATCAGAAGATGTCTAACTCTCGTGCGAAATTCGACGTGGCAAGGTTCGACGGGATAGGAAATTTCGGATTATGGCAAAGGAGGGTTAAGGATCTGTTGGCTCAGCAAAGTTTACAGAAGGCGCTGCGTGAGACGAAACCGGCAGACATGGCAGACGACGATTGGGCAGAGATGAAGGAGAAGGCCGCGGGATTGATACGTCTATGTGTTTCAGACGAAGTGATGTATCATATCCTGGACCTAATGACTCCGAAGGCGATTTGGGATAAATTGGAGAGTCAGTATATGTCGAAGACGCTGATGAACAAGTTGTTCGCGAAACAACGACTATACAGCTTGAAGATGTAGGAAGGATCTGATTTGCAACAACACGTCAATACCTTCAATAACATAATCACTGATTTGGTGAGACTAGGAGTGAAGATTGATGACGAAGACAAGGCAATAATTCTGTTGTGCTCGTTGTCGAGTTCTTACGACCACTTGGTGGCTACTCTTACCTACGGGAAAGACACTATCAGCCTTGATACAATTATTGCTACACTATTGTCTCATTCTCAAAGGAGACAAAGTGTAGAGGATTAAGGAAGTCAACGTGAGGGTTTGTATGTGAAGGGGAGTCAAGATCGTGGTCAGAACAAGGGTAAAGCAGATTCTGGAAGGAGAAGGTCTAAATCCAAGAACAGAAAAACATCAGAGTGCCATATTTGCAAACAGATTGGGCATTGGAAGAGGGACTGTCCAAACAAAAAGCAGGGCGCATCGAGCTCTGCAAACGTGGTTCAAACCGATGATTCTGGCAATGAAGGGGATGTTCTCTGTGTTTCATCTAGCAAGTGCACAGATGCATGGATTCTTGATTCTGGATGCTCCTATCACATGACACCGCACGGGAGTGGTTTACAACATTCAAGTCAGGTGATTTTGGATTTGTTTATTTGGGTGATGATAAAGCTTGTGCTATCACAGGAATGAGACAAATCAAAATTGCTATGGACGATGGTGGCATGCGAATGTTGAACGATGTCATATATTTTCTAGAATTGAGAAAGAATTTGATTTCTTTAGGTACTCTACAGGCAAATGATTTTTCCTACAGGTCTGATGGAGATAGGGACATCATGAAGGTTAGCAAGGGTGCATTGAGAGTGATGAGAGCAAAGAGGACTGCAGGTAACATCGACAAACTGTTGGGTTGTACTGTTGTAGGTGATGTTGCATCAGTTGAGTCTGATAATGATGCAACTAAGCTCTGGCACATGCGTTTGGGTCATCTTAGTGAGCGTGGGATGATGGAACTTCATAAGAGAAATCTATTGAAGGGTGTTCACAGTTGCAAGCTAGATTTGTGCAAGTATTGTGTACTTGGGAAACAATGTTGTGTTCGGTTCATGACAGGGAAACACAAAACAAAGGGAATCCTGGACTAACTGTTGCACCCGAAAAAGTCCCCGAGGGAGAACCTTCCTCGTTCACAACTTTTCCTAAGACAGTGAAGCCGCCACCAATATTTATTAAGGGAAATATTAGGAAAACCTTTTTTGGAAAGCGATTGGTCTTGCGAAACTAGAGAATAGGGTTCGGGGGTCGGTTACGCGCGGGGAAGGTGTTAGCACCCCACACGTCCTCTCTACTGGGAGGGAACCTTTAATTAAATGTGTGATTTTAGTGTGTTGACTTGAAAATACTTAATTTTGCCTCTCCACTTCTTATTGAAAAATTCTTAATGAAAATCTTTATTTATCATGAAAAAAGGGGGAAAAATGGTTTTTTAGAAAAAAAACGCTTGACGGGACATGGCCCGCTCCTACGTATCTCCCAGTGCGATGGAGAACTCAAAGCTACGTAGTTCTTCTTTGTCTTTTTGAAAAGTTTTTGTTTTTTATCTTTTTTAGTGAGTTTTCGAAATAGGACGAGCATTAGCGAATGATTAAACTAGCAGAGGCTATGATGAATCACCGCTAAGTACTCTTGAAAATGAGAGTCACTACCGCCAGTCAGACGAACAAAGGTTCTGATTGACTATTAGTAGCGACTCGTTTTTATTTGTTCTTTTGAAAGGGGTTTTCAAAAGAGATTGATTGACACGAATGATCAAACTAACAAAGGTTATGAGTGATCATCGCTTGATGTTCTTTTGGGAAAAAGACATCACCACCAATGACTAGACGAACAAAGGTTCTGATTAGCCACTAGCGACGATGGGTTGAAAATGTTTTTAGAAAGGAAAAGGTTTTCGTTCTGAAAATGATCTTGGTTTGCAAAAGTGATTCTTTTTTGTTATGAAAATAACTCTTTTCTTTTTGTTATGCAAATGCTAAACTTTTTATGATTGCGCTTGACGAGAATGTGACTCGCTCCTACGTATCCCAAATGGGAATCAAAGCGACGTAGTTCTAACGAGCCTTAAAAAATGAAAATCTTTTTGATGAGGTTTTAGAAAATGAAGAGCGTTCATAATGATCAAACTAACAAAGGTTATGATGGATCATTACTAGTAACTCTCTTTAAAAATGCCTTTTGTAAATGCAAGCTTTCATGGTGATCAAACTAACAAAGGTTATGATGGATCACCGCTAATAACTTGTTTGGATTCTTTGATACTTAGAAAAATGCTTTTTGAAATTGGACGCGTTCATGATAATCAAACCAACAAAGGTTGTGATGGATTATCACTAGTAGCTGGCTTTATGCTTGCGAAAATTCTTTTGAAATTGAGGCTTTCATGACAATCAAACCAACAAAGGTTGTGATGGATTGCCACTAGTAGCCATTTTTATGCCAGGTTGGTTTAGAAATGAAAACAATGAATGCAAGAAAGAATTGGTGGATTCAAGCATAACACAATCAGTGGAATCAAATCATTAAGCAACAATATCTGAATTCGCAAAGAAAAATCAAGTCTAAACTACACATAGTAGATCACAACGCATAGATAGGCAAGGAAGGAACTTGAATTGGGCATTAAGCAAAAATACAAGAGTAGGCAAGATTGAACCTAAATGCACATCTAGTGGAAGATGCTAGGCGAGAACCATGCTCAAATATTTCTACAAAACGCAAGGGAATCTAAATGCACATCTAGTGGAAGATGTAAGGAAGGAAATGGAGTCGTCTAAGCATTGATGATATTCCACATGAGAGTAGACAAGGAAGTGATAGGCACAAATGAATTCAAAAGAGTAGCCGGGATCCAAAATATTAATGATTGAGATGCATTTTTCCTTCAACAACAGCAATTATACTAACATATTTACATAAGATGTAACTCTAAATGTAATGAAATGCTTAGTATGCAAAAACAAATTGACGATCTATATTTTTGATGCTAAAACTTTGATGATGATGCTAAGATTCAAGAATATACCTTAACTCCAAGCTAAATAAGCAAGAAATAAGATGAATGAGTGCTAAACCACTTGAATTTACTCTTTAACCTTCAACCTTGAGCTTGATTTTAGAGACTTGGGGATGAATCTTTGAGAAGAATGCAAGAATGATGAGGGGGATGTTGAAGTAAAACAAAGGGTGTAAATAGCACTATGGGCTTTTAAGAAAATAAAATAAAAAAAGCAAAATGGGGTTGTATGTGAGTAGAACATGGGGTGTAAAATAACAAAAGGGGGGTGAAATGAGTAAATAGGGGTGTAAAATAACTGTAGGGGTTGTATCAGTAAACTAGGGGTGTAATAAGCTGCAGGGGTTGTATCATGAAAATTGGGGTGTAAACAGCAGCCCATCTATCCTTAGCGAGCTGGCCCACGTTTTTCATTTTCTGATGGGCTTCAGGGAGGTGCGTGAAGTAAAACAAAGGGGGTGCAAAAAGCGACCCAGCCTTGTGTTGTTTGGACTCTGCGAACTGGGCTTTAAGTGATGAAGGGGGTATACCCGAATCATGGGGGTGTGGTTGGCAATCAGATATTTTGCAGAATAACATTAATATTAACTAAAGCCTACATGTGCAAAGCTGGAACAAAAATAAGCCCAATTTCTAAACTTTCCTCTCTCTCAGCGCCGTATCTCTCTTCTCCTTCTAACCCAATTTTCATTTTTTTTTCATTCTCTCTGTTTTCTTCCTTTTTCCATCTCTCACTCCCTCTCCTTCTCATTGTCCTAATCGTACCATCCTCTCCTCTCCTCACCAAACCGATTTCATTTTCTTCCCTCCCTTACCAAATCGGTTTCATTTTCTTCTCTCCCTCACCCGTGACTTCGCCTCTTTCCTCTCGCGATCTTTCTTCTCCTCACGGTCGCTGGCGGTGTTTTTGTCCCGATCTGGGTTTACTTCGCGATGGGAAGGGGATCTGACAGTGGTTCGTAAGTGGTGGCCGCTTGGTGGTGCACGGTGAGGAGGGGGCGTTTTGTGGTGAGGAGAGAGAAAAGGCGTGGTGGTGCACGAAGAGGAGGGGGGTGGCGCGAAAGAGAGGGAGAATGGGTGGTGGTTCGGCCGAAGGTGGTGATTTGGTGGTTTGTGGTGGCTGCGGGAGTGATGGTGGTTCGCGACGGTAACAGTGGTGCGCTGTGGCGGTGGAGAGACAGAGAACGTGAGGTGGTGATGAGGAGGTATATGGCTTGGGGGTATTTGCGAATCCCATCAACACATGAACATGAGATAGGGATTTTGAGGTAGAGTTTAGAATGAAGAATGTGGTGTTCAACATCAGGGTAGAAAATGTCAATGTCATTTCTGTGAGAAGGGAGATAGGGTCGATTTGAAAAAGGGAAGAGTCTGATTTTGTGCATGGCTCTATGGTGGATTTACAGCTTTCGGTAATTAAGGCTTGGAAAAGTAATAAGAGGAATAATGTGATTCTTTGCATTGTTGCAATGAGGGCTTAGGATTTTCTCTCTTGTTTCCCTCTCTCTGAACTCAAAAAAAAATGTCTTTCTTCATTCTGTTAGCTTGTTGTTATAGAGCTGGGCCAGTAATGAGACAAAATTTGTTGTTATGCTTTTGCAGAAAAAACAGTGTAGTGGAGCAGAGGAGGTGGTGAGCACCACTGTATAAAGCTGTTTGGTTTCAACAATTTGGGAAAAACATAAAAGCAAGAGGAAGGCAAGTTTGGGCTTAAGGCTCCAAATATCCTCTCCTACCAACACAATGCGCAGCATACTACCACACCATGTGATGACCTTTATTTTGAATCTTTTGTAATTTTTTGCTTTTCATTTTTTGTCTCTAATGTAACAAAAGTTGACTATTTGTATTGTAACAAATAAAAAACTGTTTATAATAATTAAAACAATTTTGAAATCTGATTTTATTTTTTATATAAATAATGATTTGATAAACTAATAAAAATATATGGATAACAATAATAAGTAACGAAACAAATATGTGTACACGACGAGACACGAGCGCGCGTAACATGAGTCATAACACGCACACAATTAGAAATAATGTGCGAGCACAACGAAACATATTTTTGAGTCCTTTTTGTAAACGAGGAAATACCCGTTAAAATAGGATGTTTACAAAAATCCTTTTTTCTATTTTTCTGAAAATTTTGAATTGATCGGACAAAATTGGGGTATGACAGCTGCCCCTCTTTATTTGGATTTTACCAAGAAATATGAATTGCGCGAGACATATTTCGAAGGTAAAATAGAAATAAAGAATTCAGAAATTATACCAATTTTGTCCATTTGGAGAAACCCGAATTTCTCTCTTTTTTTTCTTTGGAAAGATGGACACTTTCGTGTCGATGCGAAAACAGTAAATGAACACTGACGTGCAGACAGAAAAGGTAAAATGGGCACTTGCGTGCAGACAGAAAAGGTAAAATGGGCACTTGGCGTGCAGACAGAAAAGTAAAATGGGCACTTGGCGTGCAGAAAGCGGTAAATTGCCCAGGCTGCCTAAAACCTGTAATCCTTAAACGAACTCTTAACGAATCCGAGTTTGCACGTGGCTTTGAGGAGCACGCTCTTCCTGTTGGTCTTTTCGAGCGACCGGGGGGATCGTTATCAGCTCCGGAACTGATATACTGATCAATGCACGGCGTCCACTGTATCTTAGGCTGATACAACTATTCCGTTGAACCTCACATGGGGCTGCGGTCCATCGCGTTGCTCGTACACGATGTGAGACCTGGGCAGAAGGGAGCGATGATCTCTGTGCTCCGATCCGCAATGCGCGCTTGAGCGCTCTCTTTTCTTTTCTCTCTTTCTTTTCTATTTCTCTCTTTTCCTTTTTCTTTCTGAACTCCCAACATGGGGGGACATTTTCTGGGATCTGGGGGCGAGGGCTAACACCGAAGTGCTCACCCCCTCTTTGTACCTGTAGCTGAAAATGAACAAATACATGCAATGCAAGTGCCATGATTGCTGTTTTCTTTTTCTTATGATGAATGATGAGTTTCTTATTTCCTTTGTCTATGTCGGATGAATGCATGATCTTCTACTGTTCCTATATGCTTGATGGATGCAATGATTTTCCTTTTCTTCTCTTGTCTGTACGCATTGCATGATTTTTCTTTTTCTTTCGCTTATGAATGCATGATTTTCTACTGTTCTTATATGCTTGATGAATGCAATGGTTTTCCTTTTCTTCTCTTTTCTGTACGCAATGCATGATTTTCTTTTTCTTTCGCTTATGAATGCATGATTTTCTACTGTTCTTATATGTTTTTTCTCTTTCTCTAGCTTCTCTTCTTTCTTTTTCTTTCTTTTCTTTTCTTTTTGTTGCTATCTTGGCTCTTTTCTTTTCTCTCTTTTGGCTTCTCTTTTTGCTCTCTTAAGAATGCGAATGCAAAGCCTTGGTGTTTGATGACATGGAATGCTCATGTATTTTAATGACATGCAAAGGAAAACTCTTTTTTTTTTTTTTTTTATGAAATGGGGATATTGATGTAGAATGATGAATGAAATGATGAATGACATGGGATGTTCTAGCTTTCTTTTCTTCTATGAGATGCCAGTATTGATGTGATGCAACTGTATTGCTTTGATGTTTGAATGCAAATGTATGCGGTGATTGATGCTTTGATGAATGAAATGCTCCTGTTCTAACTTCTGTTTGTTTCTTTTTGCTTCTTCTATGAAATGCAAACATTAATATGATGCAATGCTCTGATGTTTGATGCAATGATTCTTGTTCTTTTTTTTTGTTTTTTTTTTATGGAAATGCTAACGTTAATATGATGCATATGCACTGCTTTAATGTTTGATGATTGAATGACAAATGAATGCTTGTGAAATGATGAATGATATGGAATGCTTTTGTGTTGCTTTTGTGGTTTCTTTTCTTTGTTTTCTTTTTGCTTTCTTTGCTTTTTCTGTGAAATATCTGATGCTAAATGTAATGCTCTAGTGATGAATGACATGCAACGATTTTGTTCTTTTCTTTTTATGAAGTGCGAACATTAATATGATGTCAATGCAATGAAAAGATTTCTGCTTTTTCTGTGCAACTGACGTGGAATGTTTTTTTTTTCTTTTTGCTATGTGATGAATGCACAAAATGTGAAGATGCAAATGTAATGCTTTGATGCATATGCTATAATGCCTAGATGCATGAGGTAAACATTTTTGTGATGATGAGATGCGAGACTTTGAATGCAAGGACTTGAGATGATTATTGACCATTCTGTTGAAAAATTGAATTTGATTCAAACTCTGGTGTTCTCAAGGTTTTTATTTAGAAACAACCTCACTTGTTTTCTCTTTCTTTCCATGATGACTGAATATTAGATATCACGTAAACAACTTGTGTTCTCTCCTTTGAAGCATTATCTAGTAAGCATGCATAGGAGTGCAAATGTGAATGAATGAATCAGTTAACTTGGAATTGGTTTAGGGCATGGACTTTTTATGGCAAGTGAAGGAATGACAGACATGGTTGTTGCCGAAGCTCATGAGGGCTCAAGAGATACAAGATTGCCCCAATTCAGGTCTTTGAATAATTTGCCCCTGTCTAGTGGTGACAACAACTAGGGGCGTAGAAGGTGATGAATTGGGAATGCTTCGGCTTTTGAAAGGGAAGGTGGATCAAAAGAGATTTTGTCTCAACCCATAAAGTTTGATGTTGCCCCAGTCATAACAAGGACAAAGCTGCCCCAATTAGAATGACAAGGCCTTGCTTAGGATAGTGAGTTGAGAGATTGTCCCGGTGAGGTTTTTATGGGAATGAATGAGGTGAAGGAATGGGAATGCACTTGCCCCACTTTGGAATGACATTGACAACTGGAGTGACATGGGATGGGCATTGAACAGACTTTCCCAAGACTAGGGTGTGTGGGTGGTGAAGAGAATGCCCTAATTTTTGGGTCTGAGTGGTATTCTCAGTGCAAAGCTTTGGTTCTCTACTGATGTCTTGACTTTTTGGTGTGAAAGAACCCTTACCTGGTGATCACTAAACCTTGTTTTAATGCATCTTGAATGTGTTTTGGAGTGCAAGTCCCTCTTTTTTATTTTGTCAGCTTTCTTTTTTCTGACTGTTCATTTTTGTTTCCTCAGTTCTCTTTTTTTCTGAGGGTTTATTCTTTCTTGATCAGCTTTCTTTTTTCTGATCGTTTGTTTTTCTTTTGAGCAAACACATTGTACATAGATAAGTTTGTTCGTCCTAAGATTAGAATTTGAGTGAACAAAAGCAACCGGTCATTGATCGGAATGGACTTTTCGGGATTGTGGTGTTTTGTGGGGGAAGGAGGGTTAGGCTTAATGAAGTGTTTGAGGCTAATGGGAGGATGAGTTTTGTTCGGCGTTGATTGACGGTTAATGGTCTATGAGGAAGATGGTTATTGGGCTTGTTTGGGCTCTGTTAAAGCAAATTCGCGTCTCATGGTAGAATGACTAAGGGGTTTGATGTTGAGGCCAAAGGAAGTGTTTGAAGGTTTATGGAATCAGGTGTTGGAATGATGAAGTGTTTGAAGGTTTATTTAGACAAGGATCTCTTGTATTTTGTGGTAACATGTACCAGCTCACCACTTACATTTCTTTTGTATTTTCTTTTGTTTTGGGATTTTCATTTTTGAATCCCCTTTTTTTTTTTGATTTTTTTTTCTTTTTTTTTTTCTTTTTTTTTTTTTTTTTTAGACTCGGGGGAGCTGATAAAAAGTGATGCACTGTTTTTTTATTTGGGGTGATCCTTGTCTAGGGTGATTTTTGGATTTTGGTTTTTCTTGGCTCAAGGTGGGTAGGAAAGGGACTTTCTGGGATTTTGGGGTTTTTGAGGAGATGGTCAAACTTCATTTCAAATCCCGATTGCTTATTTCTATAAGACTTAAATAATTTATCTATCTTCATGTGTTTGCTCTTTTTTACTTTTTTTTGTGCCCTAATTTTTGCCTGGACCGCTCTTTGCGAGTTTTCAGTCCACCGGGCGCTCCTTTTTTCCTAGGCCGCCCTTTGCGGGTTTTCAACCTAGCGAGCTTGTTTTCTTGTTTATTATTATATTATTATTATTATTACTTTTTGAGAGACTTGCACTGAGGGAAAATGATATTAATCAAGGGGAATTAATGATCACAGACTTGTCCCAGCATGGAGGACTTGAACCAAAAGTCAAATACGCACTAATGGGGAGAATATGCACTTTATGGGTGGACGGGGCGGGACTAGACTTGGACGGGAAACTGTGGTAAGGGAGGAAGACCAACGGACTCAAACAAGAGAATGTACTCATAGCATGCACGCTCATTAGAAGAATGCTTCACAGAGAGTTAACATCAGTTAAAAATTTGTTTGTTCTTTGATACACTATTTCAGTCTTTT
Organism: Astragalus membranaceus; assembly: GCA_039519185.1. Lineage (NCBI taxonomy): Eukaryota > Viridiplantae > Streptophyta > Magnoliopsida > Fabales > Fabaceae > Astragalus > Astragalus membranaceus. The sequence continues at coordinate 57,031,862 of CM076848.1, read as the reverse complement.
GTCATAGAATGGATGGGATGCAGTGCTTTTGAAAGAAATGCAAATGAGCTATTGATTTGAAAAACTGAGTGCCTTGGAACACCTTGAGTTTGCAACCAAGTAAGGATAAACTTTTTCAAAAAGGATGATTGTTTCGCAAGAACGTCTCGCTTCTCATCACAACTCTTATTTTATGCAATGAATGAATGAACAAATTATGATATGCAAGTATGATGCAAATGCGTGGAGAATGACCACTCGAAGAGTGTGGCTTACTCTAAATAATTTTGTTATTTTTAGTGCAAGACAAAATATGGAATGCCAATCCGAATGATGCAAGAATGATGCCCCTTTTTTTTTCAAAATGATTTTTGATTTTGATTTTTTTATTTTTTAGAGGCGAGACAAGGTACGAAATACCAATGCCCCCTTTTTCTTTTGAATGATGAAGGATGCAGGAATGATGCTTTTCTCAAAATGATGATTTTTTTTTTAGAGGCAAGGCAAAGTATGAAATGCCAATGCCCCTTCCCTTTTTTGAAAGATGCATGTATGGAGGAATGACGTATTAAAGTGATGAGGTTAATGAAATTGTGCATGAATGCTACATCTGAATAAACTTGATGATGATTTTTATTCATGATTATGAATGAAATGCTTTCTTGTTTTCATTTTTGTGCAATGAAATGCATGATGCTCACAATGATTTTTTTTGTTTTTTTAGTTTTGGAACATGATTTTGAAATTTATTTGGAGATGCAAATGATTTATTGGAAAAAGGGTTTTAGAAAAATGTGCTTGACGGGGTATGACCCGCTCCTACGTATCCCCATTGTAATGAGGAATCAAAGCTTACGTAGTTCTACTGTGCCTTTTTTGAAATAATGCTTATGCATGAATGTCCCATCTTGGATGAACTTGACGAGCATTCTTTTGCATGATTATAAATGAAATGCTTATGCTATGCAGATGATAATTGTTTTTGTCTTATCTTTATGGAATGCAAGATGAATGGTTTTTTTCTCAAAATTGGAATTTTATGCAATGCAAATGATGCAATGATGCAGTGATGCAATGACGCGATGGTGCAAGGGTGCTTTTTTTGTGTTTTTGCAGAAAGAGGATATTTACAGGTGGTGATTTGAAAATTTTCACACTATATGCCACCTCATATAGGCGTTTGTGAAAGAGAAGGAAAAACATATTCTATTTTTGATTTTGTTGTTTTTTTTTTTCAAAAAACGTTGGCGGAAATGAACTAAACTAGATGTAATAATGCAACACACAATTTTGGAAAAGCCCTTGTGACCTAAAAAGAGGTGAGACCTATGATCTAAGGCAATTTAAAGGGTAATCCTCCCATGTAGCTCTATTCATTCCCTCACAAGGCCACCAGAGCTACAGTCCCTTTCACAAAACTCCCCACAAATGCAGCAAACTGCTAGATGTGAGGCATCATGTAAGAGCACAACTCTGGTTGAAACTTTCGCAAGTAGCCAAACGGACAAAGGTCCTGATGGGCTCTCACTACTCGAATCCACTCTCCTAAGTTTTTTGCAGACCTGGGTTATGGTCCCACTCAAAGCACATAGTCACAGGGTATAAGTGTAGTGTGTGCGAAGGGCATTTTCCCTAGCACTACCCCCGCCTGAAATGAAAACCAGAGCAGTCCAGACAATAGCATGTTGTCTACCCTAGGGTTCAATATCATTCAAATACTACTAGCCAACAACAAACATATTACTTACTTCAGAAAGGGAGCTGAGAAGAAGGGACATGATAGAATGGGGAAGAGATGCATGAACTTACCTTTGGAGAAAAGGAGCAAAGGAGAAGGGAACATGGGGGGTTGGAAGAATGCATGAGCATAAACATATAAGAAGAAAAGGATTAAAAGAAGAGATAGGGAACAACAAAGAAGACAAATGCGTATGCCTACAATCAATGATAAGGAAGAAAGGCAAACAAGGTTTCAATCAAATCAACAATACATTAAACCACACATTTAAATTAGTTAGGCTTGACCCTCGTCTTTTAAAAAAAGTTTCCCCAGTGGAGTCGCCAGCTGTTGCACCCGAAAAAGTCCCCGAGGGAGAACCTTCCTCGTTCACAACTTTTCCTAAGACAGTGAAGCCGCCACCAATATTTATTAAGGGAAATATTAGGAAAACCTTTTTTGGAAAGCGATTGGTCTTGCGAAACTAGAGAATAGGGTTCGGGGGTCGGTTACGCGCGGGGAAGGTGTTAGCACCCCACACGTCCTCTCTACTGGGAGGGAACCTTTAATTAAATGTGTGATTTTAGTGTGTTGACTTGAAAATACTTAATTTTGCCTCTCCACTTCTTATTGAAAAATTCTTAATGAAAATCTTTATTTATCATGAAAAAAGGGGGAAAAATGGTTTTTTAGAAAAAAAACGCTTGACGGGACATGGCCCGCTCCTACGTATCTCCCAGTGCGATGGAGAACTCAAAGCTACGTAGTTCTTCTTTGTCTTTTTGAAAAGTTTTTGTTTTTTATCTTTTTTAGTGAGTTTTCGAAATAGGACGAGCATTAGCGAATGATTAAACTAGCAGAGGCTATGATGAATCACCGCTAAGTACTCTTGAAAATGAGAGTCACTACCGCCAGTCAGACGAACAAAGGTTCTGATTGACTATTAGTAGCGACTCGTTTTTATTTGTTCTTTTGAAAGGGGTTTTCAAAAGAGATTGATTGACACGAATGATCAAACTAACAAAGGTTATGAGTGATCATCGCTTGATGTTCTTTTGGGAAAAAGACATCACCACCAATGACTAGACGAACAAAGGTTCTGATTAGCCACTAGCGACGATGGGTTGAAAATGTTTTTAGAAAGGAAAAGGTTTTCGTTCTGAAAATGATCTTGGTTTGCAAAAGTGATTCTTTTTTGTTATGAAAATAACTCTTTTCTTTTTGTTATGCAAATGCTAAACTTTTTATGATTGCGCTTGACGAGAATGTGACTCGCTCCTACGTATCCCAAATGGGAATCAAAGCGACGTAGTTCTAACGAGCCTTAAAAAATGAAAATCTTTTTGATGAGGTTTTAGAAAATGAAGAGCGTTCATAATGATCAAACTAACAAAGGTTATGATGGATCATTACTAGTAACTCTCTTTAAAAATGCCTTTTGTAAATGCAAGCTTTCATGGTGATCAAACTAACAAAGGTTATGATGGATCACCGCTAATAACTTGTTTGGATTCTTTGATACTTAGAAAAATGCTTTTTGAAATTGGACGCGTTCATGATAATCAAACCAACAAAGGTTGTGATGGATTATCACTAGTAGCTGGCTTTATGCTTGCGAAAATTCTTTTGAAATTGAGGCTTTCATGACAATCAAACCAACAAAGGTTGTGATGGATTGCCACTAGTAGCCATTTTTATGCCAGGTTGGTTTAGAAATGAAAACAATGAATGCAAGAAAGAATTGGTGGATTCAAGCATAACACAATCAGTGGAATCAAATCATTAAGCAACAATATCTGAATTCGCAAAGAAAAATCAAGTCTAAACTACACATAGTAGATCACAACGCATAGATAGGCAAGGAAGGAACTTGAATTGGGCATTAAGCAAAAATACAAGAGTAGGCAAGATTGAACCTAAATGCACATCTAGTGGAAGATGCTAGGCGAGAACCATGCTCAAATATTTCTACAAAACGCAAGGGAATCTAAATGCACATCTAGTGGAAGATGTAAGGAAGGAAATGGAGTCGTCTAAGCATTGATGATATTCCACATGAGAGTAGACAAGGAAGTGATAGGCACAAATGAATTCAAAAGAGTAGCCGGGATCCAAAATATTAATGATTGAGATGCATTTTTCCTTCAACAACAGCAATTATACTAACATATTTACATAAGATGTAACTCTAAATGTAATGAAATGCTTAGTATGCAAAAACAAATTGACGATCTATATTTTTGATGCTAAAACTTTGATGATGATGCTAAGATTCAAGAATATACCTTAACTCCAAGCTAAATAAGCAAGAAATAAGATGAATGAGTGCTAAACCACTTGAATTTACTCTTTAACCTTCAACCTTGAGCTTGATTTTAGAGACTTGGGGATGAATCTTTGAGAAGAATGCAAGAATGATGAGGGGGATGTTGAAGTAAAACAAAGGGTGTAAATAGCACTATGGGCTTTTAAGAAAATAAAATAAAAAAAGCAAAATGGGGTTGTATGTGAGTAGAACATGGGGTGTAAAATAACAAAAGGGGGGTGAAATGAGTAAATAGGGGTGTAAAATAACTGTAGGGGTTGTATCAGTAAACTAGGGGTGTAATAAGCTGCAGGGGTTGTATCATGAAAATTGGGGTGTAAACAGCAGCCCATCTATCCTTAGCGAGCTGGCCCACGTTTTTCATTTTCTGATGGGCTTCAGGGAGGTGCGTGAAGTAAAACAAAGGGGGTGCAAAAAGCGACCCAGCCTTGTGTTGTTTGGACTCTGCGAACTGGGCTTTAAGTGATGAAGGGGGTATACCCGAATCATGGGGGTGTGGTTGGCAATCAGATATTTTGCAGAATAACATTAATATTAACTAAAGCCTACATGTGCAAAGCTGGAACAAAAATAAGCCCAATTTCTAAACTTTCCTCTCTCTCAGCGCCGTATCTCTCTTCTCCTTCTAACCCAATTTTCATTTTTTTTTCATTCTCTCTGTTTTCTTCCTTTTTCCATCTCTCACTCCCTCTCCTTCTCATTGTCCTAATCGTACCATCCTCTCCTCTCCTCACCAAACCGATTTCATTTTCTTCCCTCCCTTACCAAATCGGTTTCATTTTCTTCTCTCCCTCACCCGTGACTTCGCCTCTTTCCTCTCGCGATCTTTCTTCTCCTCACGGTCGCTGGCGGTGTTTTTGTCCCGATCTGGGTTTACTTCGCGATGGGAAGGGGATCTGACAGTGGTTCGTAAGTGGTGGCCGCTTGGTGGTGCACGGTGAGGAGGGGGCGTTTTGTGGTGAGGAGAGAGAAAAGGCGTGGTGGTGCACGAAGAGGAGGGGGGTGGCGCGAAAGAGAGGGAGAATGGGTGGTGGTTCGGCCGAAGGTGGTGATTTGGTGGTTTGTGGTGGCTGCGGGAGTGATGGTGGTTCGCGACGGTAACAGTGGTGCGCTGTGGCGGTGGAGAGACAGAGAACGTGAGGTGGTGATGAGGAGGTATATGGCTTGGGGGTATTTGCGAATCCCATCAACACATGAACATGAGATAGGGATTTTGAGGTAGAGTTTAGAATGAAGAATGTGGTGTTCAACATCAGGGTAGAAAATGTCAATGTCATTTCTGTGAGAAGGGAGATAGGGTCGATTTGAAAAAGGGAAGAGTCTGATTTTGTGCATGGCTCTATGGTGGATTTACAGCTTTCGGTAATTAAGGCTTGGAAAAGTAATAAGAGGAATAATGTGATTCTTTGCATTGTTGCAATGAGGGCTTAGGATTTTCTCTCTTGTTTCCCTCTCTCTGAACTCAAAAAAAAATGTCTTTCTTCATTCTGTTAGCTTGTTGTTATAGAGCTGGGCCAGTAATGAGACAAAATTTGTTGTTATGCTTTTGCAGAAAAAACAGTGTAGTGGAGCAGAGGAGGTGGTGAGCACCACTGTATAAAGCTGTTTGGTTTCAACAATTTGGGAAAAACATAAAAGCAAGAGGAAGGCAAGTTTGGGCTTAAGGCTCCAAATATCCTCTCCTACCAACACAATGCGCAGCATACTACCACACCATGTGATGACCTTTATTTTGAATCTTTTGTAATTTTTTGCTTTTCATTTTTTGTCTCTAATGTAACAAAAGTTGACTATTTGTATTGTAACAAATAAAAAACTGTTTATAATAATTAAAACAATTTTGAAATCTGATTTTATTTTTTATATAAATAATGATTTGATAAACTAATAAAAATATATGGATAACAATAATAAGTAACGAAACAAATATGTGTACACGACGAGACACGAGCGCGCGTAACATGAGTCATAACACGCACACAATTAGAAATAATGTGCGAGCACAACGAAACATATTTTTGAGTCCTTTTTGTAAACGAGGAAATACCCGTTAAAATAGGATGTTTACAAAAATCCTTTTTTCTATTTTTCTGAAAATTTTGAATTGATCGGACAAAATTGGGGTATGACACTAACAAAGAGCCCTCCATGGGTGGTGCCAGGTATTTTGTGACTTTTACGAACATGACGCTAACTGAAAAGGCAAGATGTCTTCGGTTGAATGCTGATTTATCAAAGGGTTTCTGAGCAGAGGCAATTAACATGGCATGTTATCTTAGCAACAGGTCACCACAGGCTTCATTGGACAAGAAGGTTGCAGAGGAGGTATGAACAGATAATCCTATTGATGTTGACAATTTAAGGATTTTTGGGCGTCCTGCTTACGTGCATATATCCAGTGAAGATCGATCCAAACTTGATCCAAAGTCAAATGAGTGTGTCTTCGTCGATTACTCAAAAGGTGTAAAGGGGTTCAAATTATGGGATCCAGTTTCAAAGAAGATGGTACTCAGTAGAGATGTTGTGTTTGATGAACACTCCATGTTGAAGCAGTCAGTTGCAACAGATGTGTCAGCATCTGAAGGGGAAACTTCCGGCAATAAGGTGATTCAGGTGCATATTGAGCCGTCACCAGCGAGTAATATGCGGTCGGTACCTGAACCACAAACCGAACCAGACTCTGATACTGAAATTGAACATGGACCTGAAGATTCAGGTGGAGTTCATGATTACTTTCTAGTACGCGACAGAGAGCGCCGTCAGATCAAGCCACCAGATAGATATGGGTATGAAGACTTGGTAGCTTATGCACTTCTTACTAATTTTGGAGATTCGTCCACTTTTCGAGAGGCTATAGCTAGCGAGGAGAAAGATAAGTGGATGAGTGCTATGGTGGAGGAGATAGAGTCCTTGAAGAAAAATGAGACATGGGATCTTGTTCAGCTTCCTAAAGGAAAAAGGGCTATCGGTTGCAAGTGGTTGTATAAGAGAAAACCAACAGTAACAGAAAAAGAAGGGGGAAAATTCAAGGCTCGTCTTGTAGCAAAGGGGTACTCACAACAGAAGGGGATTGACTATGATGGGATTTTCTCTCCGGTCGTCAGACATACCTCTATTAGGGCAGTGTTAGCCTTGGTAGCCAGCCGAGACATGCATTTAGAGCAGATGGATGTGAAGACGGCTTTCCTCCATGGTAATCTAGATGAGCAAATTTACATGGAGCAGCCAGAGGGTTTCAGTGATACTGGACGGGGCAGACTAGTTTGTAAATTGAAGAGGTCTCTGTATGGTCTAAAGCAGTCTCCAAGACACTGGTACAAGCATTTTGATTCATACATGCTTCAGATTGGCTACAAAAGGTGCGAGTATGATTGTTGTGTTTATGTTAGGATCCTTGGTGATGGTTCTTTTATTTTCCTGTTACTATATGTGGATGATATGTTGATTGCTGCTAATCAATTACATGACGTAAATGAACTGAAAATCATGTTGGGAAAGGAGTTTGATATGAAAGACTTAAGTGCTGCTAAGAAGATTATTGGGATGGAAATTCACAGGGATAGGAGTGCTAGAAAATTATGGCTCTCTCAGAAAAGCTATGTTGAAAATGTGCTAGACAGATTTGACATGAGCAATTCGAAGGCTGTGAGTACTCCATTGGCAAATCACTTTAAGCTCTCATTGGATCAGTGTCCAAAGACAGATGCAGAAACTGAGTATATGTCAAAAGTTCCTTATGCCAGTGCTATTGGTTGTTTAATGTATGCTATGGTTTGCACTAGACCAGATTTGGCACAAGCTGTAAGTCAAGTGTGCAAGTTTATGTCCAAACCGAAAAAGCATCATTGGGAAGCAGTCAAGTGGATTTTCAGGTACTTAAAGGGTACAATAGGTAATGGTATCATGTTTAGTAGTGAAAGAGATGATTCTTCAGTTGTAGGATATGTTGATTCAGACTATGCTAGTGATATGGATGATAGGAGGTCTACAATGGGATATGTCTTTACTTTTGCAGGTGGACCTATCTGCTGGAAATCATCAGTGCAATCCATAGTTGCAATGTCAACAACTGAAGCAGAGTACATGGCAGTAGCTGAAGTTGACAAAGAGGCTTTATGGCTGACAGGGTTAGTGACAGAATTGGGTGTTGAGCAAGGTGGAGTTCAATTGCATTGTGACAGTCAGAGTGCCATTTATTTGGCAAAGAATCAAGTGTATCACGCTCGGACTAAGCATATTGATGTGAGGTTTCACAAGATTAGAGAGCTATTTGTTTCCGGACAGATATTACTTGAAAAGGTTCATACTTCAGAGAACGCAGCTGATATGTTGACCAAGCCAGTCACCAGTGACAAGTTCAAGTACTGCTTGGACTTGTTACATGTTTCCCGGTGTTAAGCAGGAGCTCTACCCCTAGCACCAAGGATGTGGGCGCCATGCAGTAAATCTTCATAAGGGTTTGATATTCGCCAAGGTGGAGATTGTTGAGTATGGCTCATATTGGGCTTGGCCCAAACTATTTGGGTGTGTGCTGGGGTGTGGGGGGCGTCAGCCCACCACGGTAGGGTTTAGGGTTATTGTTGTATTTTTAACTAAGTTATTATAAGTTCCTACTGTTACACTGAAACCCTAGTTCATTCAAGTAATAAGACGGAACTACAGCTGCTCTGTAGTCGCAGACGTAGGCAAAAATTGGTCGAACTGCGTGACCAATATCGTGTCTCGTATTTGCATTTTTCGTTTCTATTATTATTTCTTTGTTTACTGTTGGTGTTACAACAATTTCTTAGTGTAATAGTGTATCTCCCATTGAAGTTTGCTTATTGAGTTCCGAAATTTACGTGGCAAATAAGAAACCATTCCTTATTGGTTTCCATTGGAACTGATTTAGGATCTTGCATTCTTCACTTGTGTGATAATGCGAGTTACATTAAATAAGACATAATTGCTTATACAGAGAATCCAACAATGGGTTGTTTATGAATGTAAATAAATTAATTTTTCTCATATCTTGGGTGGATTGTTTTTTTATAAATTGCAAAAAAAATCAAGCGTAAATAAAAAATAAAAAAAAGTGTTGCATAAATGCCGTTTAAATGAGTACAACTTAAGTATATATGAGAGAAAAAATGAAATACTATCTATAAACTTAAACGCTATTTTAAATAGCGTTTCAAAAAAATACTATAAACTACTAAAAAATACTATAACCTACCCCTCTCAAACACTCACCAGAGAGTCATCTACTTAAGCTATCCGCGGTGAGGTAAGGAATGGGTATTGCAAAACGGACATGGCATAATAGTTCACTTAATGGAAGATATGTTCTATAGATAGTAGAGACTAGAGAGTCTAGAGACACTGGCTTACGCGGAGACCTTTATTTTTGTAGAGATTTTTTTTTTCAAGAAATCACAATTATATAGAAAAAAATCAAGAAATCACAATTATAATTTTTTGCTGGGTCCAAGAAGGTTTCAACTTGCAGAGCAGGGTAATAAATAGAGAACTGACAAATCAATCTCAAGTCTTAGTCTCAGCCACCACAAATTGAGCTTACACTTTTCATTTATGGAGGGGTGTAAAGCTATTTACAAAAGCTGTTCATGATTTCTGGCTAATAATGGCTATCCTCTAAACTCTCATGCAGTACTATTCACTCATAAGGTTTTGTCCTTTATTCAGCTCATGGCTACTGAACTACCTCACGTATCTCAGATGAAACCAACACACTTTTTCAAGATCATACATTCTCAAAGTCAAAGCCTTCTTGAAGGAAAGCTTGTAAGCATTTCACTCCTACCGAGTTAAACCTTCTTCGAGTTATATTTATCTCTTCAACATGATGAACTTAACCCCCAATTTAGTCCTTCAAGTTATATTCTCTCTAGTTAAAAATCAGCTACTTGGTTCTTAAAATTTTGTGAAATTTGTCTCATGGGTTTATTCAAACAGAATAGTGATTTTCAATTATATTGACATTGTTTTTGCTCCTAGAGTAGATCCTAAAATCTAAAACAGACACCTATTAATAGAACCTTATTGCACATGTTATATTTAGTTGCATCTACCTTACCTTATACTCTTACCAATGCTTTGGACCTCTCTTCTAACAAGAAAATCATAGTAATTTCAAATTTAGATTTACTTTTCGTTGCATAAAATAAAAATTCATAGATGTTGCTCACAGTAGTGCAACATGTTCTTTGAGTTCTATCTTGCATATATTAATATGATGTGGTTGGCAGATGATCCCAAGAAAATTTGTGGAGAAATATGGAGAAGGCTTACCAGAGACTATATCTCTTAAGCCTCCAAATGGCACAACATGGAAATTAAATTTGGTAAAAAGTGGTGGCAAAATATGGTTTCAAAAGGGTTGGAAAGAATTTGCAGATTATCATTCTCTATCTCATGGACATCTTCTGGTTTTTAGATACAAGGGAACTTCTCAATTTAAGGTACATATCTTTGATAAGAGTGCCTTAGAGATAAACTACCCTTTCAAAAGAGTAGAAGCTAAAAGGGCCTCTTATGGTCAAGGATATAAATGTCCAAATGAGGAAAATTTGGAAGATTTCAGAACAAGTCAGAAGAGAAAAGCTAAGAAGGCAGCTTTGAAACACACTGACAGAAAGTGCAAAGGTATAAGGTTTTGTGTTTTCAGTGTTTCATGAAAGCTTCACAAGTTAACATAAGTTATAAGCTTATATTCTCCAAACATGCACTGAGTAGGTTCAGTTTTTAGCAACCTGAAAGATGATCATGAAATGTCTGGTTTATGATGATCTAATTTTGCAGGAAAACAAACCATTACTGCTAAGGACATTACAGCTCTTGACAGAGCAATGTCTTTCAAAACCTGTAATCCATCTTTCATCCTTGTCATGCATTCGTCATGCGTAATAGGTTACGGTCCACTGGTAAGCTGCAAAGGAATATTTGGCTTGTAGAACATCAGGTGTAAAACAAAACATTAACAAAATCCATTTCCCCTAGATAGTATCAGTTAACTCTATGATACTCGGTAACATTTGCCTTTTCTTTTGCTTGCCAGAATTTTCCCAAGAAGTTTGTTAAGAGACACTTGGATTTGGTCGAGAAGCGAGGAGATATTTATCTTCGAGTGTTGAACGGGAATGTTTGGCCGGCAAGATACCGAATCAGGATAGCCAATACAAGACCAAGATTTGAACTTGTAAAAGGATGGAAGGCATTTGTAAAGGACAATAACTTGAAAGTTGGTGATGTTTGCACCTTTGAGCTTATTCTTAAGAATGAACTTACCTTTCAGGTTCACATCTTTAGAGAGACAGACAGTCCAAATTGTTCAACATCTCAAAGTAGGTTTGGTGTTTAATTTTCCTTTTAAACAATTTCTCATGTGCCAAACAAGTTTATACTTCTTTCTGTTGCAGAATCTTCCAAAATGAGAGCGGCTACTCAAGGACCAACAAAACGAATGAAAGTCATAACTAGTGGAAAACAAATCATTACTGCTAAGGAAGTTACAACCCTTGACAAAGCAAAATCTCTGGAAACTTGTAATCCATCCTTCCATGTTGTTATGCATCCATCATGCGACGTTAAAGCTCGTCGTAATCTGGTAAGCTCCAACGCGAGATTTCCCTAGTAGATCATCACATAAAACTCAACAATTATAATAACCAATTTTTTCCCCCTCCAGTTATATGGATCAATCAATGCTATAATATCAATAGTTTTGTTTTCCTTTCTGGCGGTACTATTTATTCAATGAATAAAAATATATGAACTATTTATTAAAAAGTGCAGATGCACTTTTGCATAAATACCTTCTATTCCTTGTTCTCTATCTCCATGATACTGATTAGCACTAGCCTTTTGTTTTGCTTGGCAGAATTTACCAAATGAGTTTGGTAAAAGACACTTAGACTTGGACAAGAAGCTTGGAGATCAAGAAATGTTTGGCTTAGGATGTTCTAATTTTGCTGACAAACAAAGTATAGATGCTAAGGAAGTTACAACACTTGAGAGAGCAAGCTCCTTAGAGACTTGTGATTTATCCTTCCATATTGTCATGCATCCATCATATGTTGAAGCTCCTTATCAGCTGGTAAGCTGCAACTAAAGATTTGGCTTGTAGATCATAAACTTGAAAAACAATGAATGACTAAATTTCTCTTGGGTCTTTACCAATGTACTAATGAGTAATTAAGGAATAAAAAATAGAAACTGTTTATGGAAAAGTACATTGTTTATTAGGTTGATTATTTGAATTTGCGTAAATACTTTTTATTTCTTAATCCTTAATTTCACGATACTCATTAACATGAATGAACCTTTTGTTTTGGTTGGCAGAGATTACCAGGCAAGTTTAGTAAAAGGCACTTAGATTTGGGCAAGAAGCATGGGGATATTCATCTTGAGGGGTCAAATGGGAGAGTTTGGCCTGCAAAGTATGTAATCAGGAAAGAGAATAAAAGAACAAGATTTGTTCTCTCGTCAGGGGGATGGAAGGCATTTGTGAAGGAGCATGAGTTGAAAGTTGGTGATATTTGTACCTTTGAGTTCATTCATGGGACTCAATTTACCTTCCAGGTTCACATCTTTAGGGATTCTTTAGGGAAACAGACTATTCAACTTGTCCAACATCTTAAGGTACTTTTCATGTTTAGTTCTTTTTTTCTTTGCTTTCAAACAATTCTTAATGTGTCGAGTATATTTATTCTTGTATCTTCTGCAGAATCTACCAAAAGGAGAGAAGCTACTTAAGGACATAGAAAGGGAGTGAAAATCATTACCATCACTGAAGTGTTTCAAATCTTTTTGTATGGATCAAGTGCATGTTTTTGGAACACTACTACCAAATGTAAATATTACCAGTCTACTACGTACGGGCACGGCTAACCAAGAAGCAGTTGACCTTAAAACTTTAATTATATTTGGCATTTTGTAGACATTACTACTACTCGATGACATGTTATCTTTTGAATGCATTATTCTTGTTCGTCTAATTAGGTTAGGTTAGGATAGTATTATGACATAGTTTTTGCTGATGGAAAAATAATAATTGATCATAGAATGTTGCATTATGAATGATGCTCTTGGTGTGGTGATTTCTGCATAAGAGAAAACGTGACACAAGGCCAATACCAGCAATATATAATTTTTCAACATCAAAATTATGGAATTACTGTTACACAAAGTAAAATTTCCTGAAAAAAGATATTTGGGGACAATACAGTGTATGTCCAGTTTGACATAAGCACCCAATCCATACAATATACAAAGTGGTTATCGTACTACTGATGAGCTTTTAATTCGACACGTCGAAACATTGCATGAATGGGTCAGAAAAAACAGACAAGAACGGTGCTGGTGCATGCATTTTGGACCAAATTAACACACAAACACATACAAGGCTGGCTATTCTACTATACTCACAAACCAGCGGCCTCCTAGGCTGCTGCTATCAGGATTGATTCAGGAAGTGGGCACACCGGTACGGGTGTTTAGTTTACATTACACTTTTGTTTTTTGTTCCTATACTGTTTTGTTTTTTGGACACATCAATCTTCACTTCAATTTCAATATCTGTGTTTCTAATACTCGCTCCACATATCTGTGATAACTACTCGCCTTTTATCACAACCACTAGTTTATTACTATACGATTTACATTTACTCCTCTCACTCTTTCATATTAAAACTCCTCTCACTCGATACGCCATATATATTAATAAGAGGAAACCAACACGTCTAGCCCAGTGGTCGGGCTACCCTGAGCTACGTAGTGGGGGTCGATCCGGTTTGCTCTCGGGTTTGATTCCCGCCCACGTTAAAAAGGCGTGTTGGCCAGCAAAATCCTTGCCGCAAGTAGCGAGCGGAGATTAGTCATTCGTTGAAAGCGTTAGGACACTCCGTGGATAGCCAGCAATGGTCCTAAATCAAAAAATATATTAATAAGAGGAGTTTTATAACAAGAGAGTGAGATGAACCAATCAAGGCCATTAATTAAATCATGGGTGATTGAGATTAAAACAAAAAAAAAACGTGATAACCAACTACATTTTAATCACAACCACTCATGTATTTTTATACGGCCCAGATTTATATAGTTTACTTCAGGTGATTATTCTATTGGTGATTGCTTGCGGATTCACATCATTCTTACCAAACACTAGTTCATTATTGATAAGTTGTAACATAAGCAAGCAAGTGTCCAATCCCGTTCTTTAATATGGTTACTAATTAAAAGGCAAGCCATGAGAGTGTACCTTACCTGATCACCATACTAGCCATATATAGTACTAAATAATTAAGAGCTGAAAGCAAAGTAGACCCACTTCGATTCCGTGCCGTAACCAATTTTACAAGTGGCTCGCTCGCTGTGCAAGTATGTATAATTACAGATCATTAGCCACTAGACCAAATCCCCTATTAATTAATTCTTTAGAATTAATTATTATTGTATTGTAGCAAACCTTAACTTGTTACTTGAGTATGTGAAGATTATGACTTTCCTGCGCGCCTATTATTATTATTATTATTACTGTTTAATGTCTTCGTCACCAAATTTGTAATTATTCTAGCATATGCCTAATGCCTAATAGTGTACATTTGAAATTTTTTAATAATAAGCAGATTGAAAAAGAGGTTAAGAATAATAAGTAAAAGTAATTGTGTGCTGGTGGTTTCTTTCAGCTTTCAAACATCAACATCTGGAGCCAGTTTGTATTGCACTAATAATAATGTTAATAAAGCTCCCCTCAATAATGTTGTCATCCATTGATTGTCCAATATGTTTTGTCCTATATGGTAACCAATCAACAAACATTATTTATTTATTTATTTATTTACAAAGCCAAACAAGGTGGTCGTTTTACTTGTTTGGGGATTTTACTTACACCTGGATGCTCCTTTAGTCAATGACATGACTCTTTTTGAGAGGAAGGGAGGGAGCTTAGTTGTGAGTTGTGAGTTGTGAGTTGTGACATGCTTTTGCCCATGTAGTGTAAGTAGGTAGTAGTATAATTGAAATTAGGACCCCGTCAAATTATCATTACCACAGCAGGTAAAGGTATAATAATACTTCCATTCCATCCAACCTAAACCTGGTCAAATCATAAACTTCACATGTTAATTAATCATACTTAAAACCCTTTAACATCCATCTACACAAAGACTTTGACACTTCCTAAAGTTTTAATTACGACTAATTAACCACCACAATTACTAATTCATACGCCTCTTTCCTTCTCTTCTGTACCGTACTTCCGATCTTGGTGAATAATCCAAAGTAGTTGGTAGATGTCGTCCTTAATCAATATTGTTCGATCTTGAGGGGGCGATGTCGTACCTGCAAGAATACTCCGATGCTCAAGTCAGTATTTGAGTGAATCAATGTTTAGTTTTTAGAAGTTGCTTACATTTATGAGCATTTGAATGTGGTATTTATAGAGTTTGAGTGATGTTTGTTTTGACGATCCTGAGCCGTTAGATCTTGCAGAGGTACCTAAACCGTTGATTGAAGGGCTAGACTTTCTGGATACGGGCTGGTTGGTTATTGGGCCTTGCAGGGGGTGTAAATATCATTGAGACCTTTTACTTATTACCACAACAGTGGCCCCCCAAGTCTGGTCGCCTGAGGGGCGATCTTGGCTTGATAAGTCGATGTCACTTTATGTTGTCGATCATAGGACGTGCCGAGCTTTCTTTTTTAGGGACTCAAAAAAGGGTTGGCTTAAGTTGGTCATGGGTTTTGTCGAGCTTGGTTCACTTAACCGATCTCGAGATGCACCAAGCTTTCTTGTCGGGCTTGATTCAATTAATCGATCTCAAGATGCACCGAGCTTTCTTTTGAGCAGAGGGACCAACGCTTTGGATTCAGTGTCAGGCATTAAATGTTAATGACACAGCGCGCATTACGATGGCGGCTAATGATGGTGACGTTTTGTTTTTAGCGCCTGACCTTTGGATTTTGATTGGACGTGTTGATTCTACTTCCAGGCCCATTCCATGATATTCGGCCCACTATAAATAGGGGGTCACCTCCCCTCGTTTTGTTGCTGCATAACTCCTTCTGCTCTGATTACCGGTCTTGAGTTGTCGAGCTTTTCTTCGAGCAAAGCGGACTAGGTGATAGTAGCTCAACAGTAGGTCGACAAAAAGATTTCTTTCAGATCTGATCATCTCACCTGCTTTATTTCGAGGTTAGTCTTTATTTTATTTGTTTTTTGCGTTTTGGACCCCTCCTAGTCTTTTATTTATTCGCCCAGAGTGGGGGTCGTCAGGTTGGGTTCCGACTTGTTCGCGAACCCATTGCGATTTTTTTTCCTGAGATTTCGTCCCCCATTTCTGCAGTTTTAGATTTGGCGAGGACCAAACAAACACGTAGGAATATAACCGAATATCGAAACGAGTTTGTTAAGATCATGGCCTCTGGTGGTGACGTTCCTGAAAATCGAGAGAATCAGACAATGGTCGGTACTCCAGATGAGCAAGATCATCCGCCTTCCACTCCTACCAGCGAGCAAGCGGAGGAAAATTTAAACCGGTTTGCCGACCGTGAAACCCGTATTGCCGATCTACAAGCTGCCCTTCAACAAAGCAAGAAGGATGCGAAGGAGACTGCTGAAGCGGCGCTTGAGATGTATAAAGAAGGTTTTCAATGTGCCCTTCTGCAGGTTCTTTTTACTTCATCCTTCCCTTCCACTAGACCCGACGATCATCGATGCCGATCACGAGGTTGATGGGAGGCGCATTGTCAAGGTCGACCCAGTGACGGAGGAGAAGACCGTCGTCTTTCCAACCTCAGATGTTTAATGATTTTCAGCATCTTTATTTTTTGCAGAAGTTCTGGGTGTATGCTTATTCGATCAAGTTTTACATAGACTTAGAACTTCGTTCAGTAATTTGGAATTTTGAGGGCTCGGCCATAACCGAGATGCTTGTAATCGAAAATATTTTAATCGATCTTGATTTTGGAGCTCGTTACGAGCTTTATGAATGTTTTTTTAATTCTGCAAGTCATATACGTCGTTTTTTAGAGATTGTTTCGCACCTCAGGGACTCGACGTGGTCATAAACGTTGGCCTATAGAGCAGTTTACCAGGAGTCGGCCCAGATTTAACTCGCCCTATAGGGGTATCGGCAGCTGTGGCCAATGGTCGTTCTGAGGATATTTCGACCCTAGAAGACCCGGTCCCTTTGAAACAGTTTACCAAGACTCGACTCAGATTTAACTGGTAACAAAGGGTTGCGATCATGGTTGGTCGCTTGGGAAGATCCCAAGATCGTACCTGAGGGGCTCGAGGTTCGAGTCTCTTCCGAAGTTGTAAATTTGATTCGTATATTACTGTTTGATGAAACCAAGAATGTGTGGAATGTCGGAAAGTTTACTGATTTATCATTTAAATGAGGAACTCGATTTACAATGATAGGAGCAGCCCTATATGGTGTCCTTTTTGGAGAGATTGATACAATTTCCGCCCTTAAATGTAATAACTCTTTAGTTTCGTTGCATTCCAAGTCCTTTGAATCTTTTTTCCTTTGAAGGTCTCCAGACCAAAAGCACCCTTACCGGTTTTAGATATAACACGGTAAGGTCATTCCCAATTTGGTGCGAGCTTTCCTTGGGAAACATTTTTAAGACCAACATCAGCCCTCCGAAGAACCAGGCCGCCTAGCTCGAAATCTCTGGGAACGACTTTAGCATTGTACCTGGTCGTTACTACTTGTTTGACGATTGCTTCTCGGAGTGAGGCTCGGCCCCGAATTTCATCGATGAGATCGAGCTCCTCTCTTAAGGCTTGGCTATTTTCGTTTTGAGTTTTGGGGTTTGCCGTTCTCCAGCTGAGTTCGCCAATCTCGACGGGAATGACCGCCTCGCTGCCGTAAGAGAGCCGGAACGACGTCTCTCCTGTGGAGCTTTGTTGGGTGGTCCTATATCCCCAGAGGACATAAGGTAGCTCTTCTACCCAGTTTCCCTTAGTGTCATCTAGGCGTCGCCTTAGGCCGTTTAGTATTACTTTGTTCGCTACTTCTACTTGCCCGTTGGTTTGAGGGTGTTCCATTGATGTGAAGCGGTGCTTGATTTTTAGGTCGGACATCAGCTTTCTGAAACCCTTGTCAGTAAATTGAGTCTCATTGTCCGTTATCACTACTTCGGGGATCCCGAACCTGCTCATGATGTTTTTCCTAAAAAATTTGATGCAGTTTCTTACAGTGATGGTAGCCAGGGGTTCTGCCTCTATCCATTTGCTGAAGTAATCGATTGCGACGATTAAGTATTTGATCTGGCCTGGAGCTGTCGAGAATGGCCCCAGGAGGTCTATCCCCCACCATGCAAATGGCCATGTGGAGGACAGGCTTGTTAGATCGGTTAGAGGGGCAATGTGAATGTTGGCGTGCATTTGACATTTTTTGCATTTTTTTTTACATAAGCACTAGCATCAACCAACCGCCATGGTCGGCCAGTAATATCCGGCGTGGAGAGCCTTTCGAGCTAAAGAACGAGCTTCGAGGTGTTGACCGCAGATTCCCTCCTGAATTTCTGCTAGGACATAAGCTGCTAGGACTCCCACTGTGGTCGCCAATGTTCTGTACTGTACTTCCGATCATGGTGAATAATCCGAAGTAGTCGGTAGATGTCGTCCTTGATCAATATTGTTCGATCTTGAGGGGGCGATGTCGTACTTGCAAGAATACTCTGACGCTCAAGTCAGTATTTGAGTGAATCAATGTTTAGTTTTTAGAAGTTGCTTACATTTATGAGCATTTGAATGTGGTATTTATAGAGTTTGAGTGATGTTTGTTTTGACGATCCTGAACCGTTAGATCTTGCAGAGGTACCTGAACCGTTGATTGAAGGGCTAGACTTTCTGGATATAGATTGGTTGGTTATTGGGCCTTACATGGGATGTAAATATCATTGACACATTTTACTTATTACCGTAATACCTTCTATCCAGCACTAGTAATATGAGGATATAATTACATGACTTTGCATTCCAATATTTTTTATGAATAGCCTTTTCTTTTTTGAAAATAATTAGTAATTACTGCCAGTTTGCAGGTCGACACGTGTGATATAAGGTCCCTCAAATTTGATTGTAGGAGTGTTACGTGGAAGCAGCATGATATGTTATAACTCCATTTATTCAAATCCTTAATAACTAACTATATGTGGCCGGCCATTGCACAATGCGCATACTTATGGGTGTCTCAGTCAGTCTTATAAGGAAAAGAATAAGATTAAAGGGTGGTGGTTGTATGTTTTCTGTTTTTCTCGTTTGAAAGTCAATTTAAGCTGCCAAAGAGAACGTTAACGGCGGATCGATGGCGCTGTGTCGGATACATTGCACCGTGGTGGATTCAATTCAACACTTCACACCACAAATTAATTATTACAGCAATAATAGATGGTCCATAAAATTAGGATATGAACTATTTAATTTTAATTCGATGCTCCATTTCAACAAATGCCATCCCCTAAACCAGCGTGGGGTTTAACGGTTGGGGTTGATCCTCCCTTAACTAATGGTCGGGGTTTGATCCCTGCCTTGAGTACGGAGTAGCGTTAAAACTCTGGACCAGCTGTCTTGCCCCTCAAAACACCTACAATAATCTAGGGATTAGTCACTGCAATCGCCTTACTTCAACGACCTGTGTTTCTCAAATTCCCAAATATACTTAGGTAGAGAGAAATTTGAGAAATACAGGTTGTTGAATTGTCACCTTACCCGTGTGACTATTGTGATGGAGTTATAGGAGATGGTGGCGATGAGTCACGAGTGGTCTCTGTTCATTAAAAAGGGTCCCATGCAATTTCATGCTAGCTTGTCTAGCATCACTGCTGATGTTTCACTTGATGGATCGTTATTTATGCCATTTGGGATCTCATCTCATCTTATTGCAAAACAAAAGAGTGACAAAAGCGTGATTATAGTATGTTTTTACATTTGAGTCATGAATTTGTAAAATCTAAACCATTCAATTATTTAATTATTAAATCAAAGGATAAAAATTCATGATGGCCCAATCACTGCTCACCACCCTTCTCTTCTCCTGAAACCCCCACCCTCCATTAAACTAAAGTGTCGCTTTTTCATTGTCACTCCTTTTCCTCTAATTTATTACTCCACTGTTTTATGCCAACTTAGATAGATGCTATGCTGGCTGGCCCAACAACTTTCGCCGTAACTTCTTTTCCCACTACCTATCCTGCCCCTCAATCAATTTCCTTCCACCCACATTCCTATTTTTTTCTCTTCAAAAAATATAATACAAATAACACTATCTAATCTAATGATAAGTAAAATTTGTCAAAAAAAAAAATGATAGACAAAATAAATACCCAACCTAGCTAATAGCTATCCTAGATTCGGGTTGTTTGTTAATACTACGTTGTCATTTTTGTACCAGTGACATACAATTATTAGTGTTGATTTAATTTGCCATATTCCTTTGTCCCTCTCTTTGTCTTGTGGACATTTTTAACCTGGAGTGGAAATTATCATCATATAAAATAATAATATTGATTTTCTTATGTTGTCTTGGAAAAGATCTTCTTTTCATATTTGTTGAATAAACTATTAATTATTTTACAGACAAATAAACTCTTAGATTGTCTCCATGCATATTTAGATTCACTTCTCTGAAATTCAAAGTTATTATAAAACTATAAAATTGATTTCCGACATGTTTGAGTCTTCTTAAATAATAATTAAAAAATGAATTATAACTTAAAGTTGAAATTCAAAGCTTTTTTCTAAAATTGTTTTTTTTAAAACCAATTTTCAGCACAATATGGAAGACAGAGTAGATTGGAAGGATGTGGAAGGGTTGCTGTAACAAAACACTGTGTACGTAAATTGGAGGAAAGGAAAAAAAAAATAGAAAAATGAAGATAGTAACACCTTGAGAGCACCTCAGGAAGCATGATTGGCAATGGCATTATGCGAATGGTATTATTATCTCCCTACCTACTTTGAGTAATTGACCCGGTGTGTCCCATGGCAATTTTGGAAAAGCAAAGGGTATCTAATTCTAATGCCATTCTGCATAACATAAAAAGCTTATTATGCTTATTCTCGAAATTCTGGTTCCATGCAGGGGTATTTATGTAAACAAAAAATTACAGCTATGCATGTTACGGAAGGGCTCAGAGTTAACGACTTAGCGTGTAGAAGTTGTCTAGGCACGGAGGGATAGATAGGGATATGTATATGTGAACACAAACACAACTACTCTTACAAAGCAAAGTTGAGAAAGAAAGAAAGAAAGAAAAGCAGTGATTTCTGCTCAGTGGAACCAAACTTTTTTTTTTGGCTCTCTCCCTCTCTCTCCCTCTCTAATATTATGCTAAACAAAATACTTTTTAATATTTATTATTATCACTCGATTATTTTCTCTCACATTATTTTATTTATTTTTGAGTGGATGGATAGTTGAAAAGAGATAATGGCCAATACCACAATACATTGTTGCTATCATATTCTTATTATCTGTCTTTTCCAAATTCTTCTTCTCTTTCAGGGTATCTCTCCAATCCATTACTTCACCTCCT
Source organism: Astragalus membranaceus (assembly GCA_039519185.1). Taxonomy (NCBI): domain Eukaryota; kingdom Viridiplantae; phylum Streptophyta; class Magnoliopsida; order Fabales; family Fabaceae; genus Astragalus; species Astragalus membranaceus. The sequence goes on along the minus strand of CM076848.1, from coordinate 57,010,290 downwards.
TCTTCTAGCTTCTATGTCTTTCAAAGCTTTTTTTTTCTAAATTTATTATCCTCCTCAATTCTTTTAATAATTAGTGTCTGTGTTTTGTTCATTCTTCTTCAACAGTCCCTTAAATCTAAGGAGCACTCTCTCATCCTTGTTGATGATAAAGAAGGAATCTTTGTAGGTTTAGTTATAGGCCCTTCCTTTTCATTTTTGTTCTAAATCTTGGTTGGTAATAGTAATAGTAGCTGGTGGCTGACAAGATAACAACAAGTATCAATCTGTGTTTGGAATTAGAAACTCTTGTTATTCTTTGATTCTTTTAAAGCCGTCTGAATTTCGTATTCTGCTTTCATTTCACCATTCTGAAGTTCTAAGTGAAGCTATATTTATTTATCTATCTGGTTGTTGGATAAGATAGCATCTTATCATCATCATCTTTCTTTTTCTTTAATTTCCTCTCTGAAAATTAAATTAAGAATTGGGGAGGAGATTGATTGGTATTAGAGTTTATATCTCCCTCACTCACAAGTTCAGTGTTTGTGAAGATTCTTTGGATTTGATTTGACAGTGGTTCTTTTCTTTCTCTTTTCTCTCACTTCAATTGCCTGTCTAGCTGGAATTTTGCTACAAGTAACGCACTACCTCTTAGAGAAGAACTGTTGCTAGTTAACTTGTGTTGGTTACTGTGTTGGATGAGTTTGCTCCATGTAATTGGTTTTGGTCTAAAAGTTGGGCATCTACTTTTGCTGCTATGTTGTTGGCTTCTATCTCTCATTTATATCATTTGGTTTATTACCTGTGGAGGAGGAGGAGGTAGTACTACTACTACTACTATTGAAACCAAGATGAGCAAAACTTGGCTTAAATGGTGGGGGATGATTTCTGGCAACACATGTAAAATTCAACAACACTACCAACACTGTATTGGCTCTAAGAAACTCAATAGAACCTTATGGAGAAGATTGTTGCTTATATGGATTCTTGGTGGATTCATAGCTTCTTTGTGGATCTACTGTTGTATGAGCTTACATGCTACTGAGAAGAGAAAAGAAACTCTTGCTAGTATGTGTGATGAAAGGGCGAGGATGTTGCAAGATCAATTTAATGTTAGTATGAATCATATTCAAGCTATGTCTATTCTCATCTCAACTTTCCATCATTCCAAAAATCCCTCTGCAATTGACCAGGTACCTAATCTAATCTAATCTCTCTTCCAATTCAGGATTTTATTCAATTGCTCACTGTGAATGATTAATTGTGTAGCTTTAACTATCTGAATTTGTTAATTTTTATATAGAAATGGAATAAAATTTCTCCATTTATTTTTAAGATGTGATCAGTGATGTTAGTGAATCAATCTGACTTCTGAAACACGCAGGGAACTTTTGCCAAGTATACAGAAAGGACTGCTTTTGAGAGGCCACTTACAAGTGGTGTTGCATATGCTGTGAGGGTGCTTCATTCTGAAAGGGAACAATTTGAGAAGCAACAAGGGTGGACTATTAAGAGGATGGACACCTTGGAGCAGAACCCGGTTCATAAGGATGATTATGTGCCTGAGTCATTGGAACCATCCCCTATCCATGAAGAATATGCTCCTGTTATCTTTGCACAGGATACAATTTCACATGTCATTTCTATTGATGTGCTTTCTGGAAAGGTAGCTTTCTGTTCATATTAATCATATTGTAAAATTACATGTGCAACACTAAATATTTACACCTCATTTCTCCTATGAAAATGTTACTTTTGGATATAGTTTTTATTCACCTAATTGTGCTTGTCAATGTTGTTCACTTCTCATCGACAGGAAGACCGTGAAAATGTGTTGCGCGCGAGAGAATCGGGCAAAGGGGTTTTAACTGCACCCTTCAGGCTGTTGAAAACAAATCGTCTAGGGGTTATCCTGACATTTGCTGTCTACAAGAGAGATCTTCCATCAAATGCAACCCCAAACGAAAGGGTTCAAGAAACTGATGGGTGTGTATGATATTTTTGAATTTGTTAAATATGACTGTATATGATATTCTTAATCACTTGCATAATTTAGCTCATTCCCTTTTGGTAATTAAGAGTTTTGATGTAGCTAACTTCTAGTTTGAAGCAACTGATCTGCTGAAAAACGTTATTTGATTTGTGTTAAACAATTGATGAACACGGTTAATATAAGAGAGAAGCATTCCAATGTTTTCATTCAATTCCCTGCAGGTATCTTGGTGGTGTATTTGAAATTGAGTCCTTGGTGGAGAAGTTGCTACATCAGCTTGCTAGCAAGCAAACTGTAATTGTTGATGTGTATGATACAACCAATCATACCGATCCAATTCCCATGTATGGCTCAAATGTAACAGGTGATGGGGTTTTTCATGTGAGCACTCTCAACTTTGGAGATCCTTTCAGGAAGCATGAGATGCACTGCAGGTAAGAGATGTGCTGCAGAAGGAGCATCTGTCTTTATGGCTCAGCACAGTTTGCTAGCAATAGCATAACAGTGCTATTTCATAATAACTTTGACATTGATCGAACTACTCTGATATTCAAGATTGTTGCTGGAACAGGTTCAAACAGAAACCACCATGGCCATGGTTGGCAATAACTACATCGATTGGCGCCCTTGTTATTGTCCTCCTAATTGCACATATTTGTCATGTAACTGTTAATCGAATTGCCAAAGTAGAGGATGATTATGCTGAGATGATGGAGCTTAAAAAACGAGCCGAGGCAGCTGATGTTGCTAAATCACAAGTATGTGATATACTATTGGTTGTTACTTTTTAATCTTTTTTAGTTAGGCTTAATAATATGACCTTAATCAATTGTCAACAACATTGTAGTTCCTTGCTACTGTTTCCCACGAGATCAGAACTCCAATGAATGGTGTTTTAGGTGAGTTGAAAACTCAAACTTTCTGTGGTTTACTACACAGTCTAATGTGTATCCATATCACAAAAAGGAAAGCCTTCTTCAGCCATAATCTTGTTCTTTAATTGGATTTACAGGGATGATGAATATGCTTATGGACACTGGTCTAGATATAACACAACAGGAATATGTCAGAACAGCACAGGGAAGTGGAAAAGCTCTAGTGTCAATTATAAATGAGGTTTTGGACCAGGCAAAGATTGAATCTGGTAAGCTAGAGCTCGAGGCGATCCTATTTGACATAAGGGCAATTATGGATGATGTGTTGTCACTATTTTCTGAGAAATCTCAAGGAAAAGGAGTAGAGGTAATATATCTGTCTATTTTTCCAATACTCTTCTACTACCATGGTGGAATTTTCAAACCCATAACTTAATGTCTTTTCATGTTTGGCTTTATTCTTTTTGGGAGCAAAGCTAGCAGTTTATGTCTCAGATGAGGTTCCTGAACAGCTCATAGGTGATCCAGGAAGGTTTCGGCAAATTATTACAAATCTTATGGGAAACTCAATTAAGGTAACTCTATAAAGCAAAAATGAGATGTATTTTTCTAGAATAAGTAATCATGGAAATTGATTATGTAACTGTTTGGCAGTTTACGGAAAAAGGGCATATCTTTGTCACTATCCATCTTGTTGAGGAGGTTTTCCACTCAATAGAAGTTGAAAAAGAATCTACTTCAAAAGATACACAAGATACATTAAGTGGTTTCCCGGTTGCTGATGGTCGTCGAAGTTGGGAAGGATTCCGAGCTTTCAGTCATGAGGGACCACTTGGTTCTTTCTCATCCTCCTCCAATGATCTCATCAATTTGATTGTATCGGTGGAGGATACTGGTGAAGGCATTCCTCTAGAGTCTCAGTCCAAGATATTCACTCCATTCATGCAAGTAGGTCCATCTATCTCAAGAAAACATGGGGGAACTGGTATTGGTCTAAGCATTAGTAAATGTTTGGTTGGCCTCATGAATGGAGAAATTGGATTTGTGAGTGAACCAAAAATTGGAAGCACTTTCACATTTACTGCTGTCTTCACCAATGCATGTCCAAATTCAAATGAGTTGAAAAGTCAGCGAATCAACAACCAACCTCATCCTGCATCCACAAAGTTCCAAGGTATGGCTGCACTAGTTATTGACTCCAGACCTGTTCGAGCTAACGTGTCGAAATATCACATCCAAAGGCTCGGCGTTCATGTTGAACTAGTTTCTGATTTCAATCAAGGTTTGTCGACCATAATCAATGGGAATGTAGGTATCAATATGGTCCTAATTGAACAAGAGGTTTGGGAAAGAGACTCAAGCATTTCATCACACTTTGTCAGTAACATTAAGAAGATTGATCGCGGTGTTCCTCCAAAGCTATTCATTCTTGTAAATTCTAGCAGCTCTTTTAAAGTAAGTTCTGTGACATCAGGTGTTCATAATCCAACAGTCATTACAAAACCTTTGAGGGCAAGTATGCTTGCTGCTTCACTACAACGAGCCATGGGTGTTGGAAACAAAGGGAATGCTCGAAACGGGGAACATCAGAGTTTGTCTCTTAACCATCTCCTTTCTGGGAGGAAAATTCTAATTGTTGATGACAATAGCGTGAACCGAACAGTAGCAGCTGGTGCTTTGAAAAAATATGGAGCTGAGGTGGTTTGTGTAAGCAGTGGAAAAGAAGCTATCTCTATGTTGAAGCCACCCCATCAGTTTGATGCATGCTTCATGGATATTCAAATGCCAGAAATGGATGGGTATGCAACTTGAATTGTTTCTTATAACTTGAAATTTCAACAAAAACATAAGGAATAGTTCTTCACTCTTAATATTAATCGACCAGAATAATTGAAAACTCTTTCCAGGATTTTTTGCATCAAATGAAAACTCAGGAAAGTTTTTCCATCACATTGAAATGAATCAATGTCTTGGACTCTAATCCTTTCTAGCTAGCAGTTCCAATTCATTTGACAATCCTATATTCTAAATAATTTTAGATTTATTGTTCTTTCTAAAGTTACAGACAGAAATTTCTAATATACAACCATTTTCGAACAGTTTTGAAGCTACACGTAGAATTCGGGAGATTGAAAACAGCGTGAACAACAGAGAAGTGTTTGGTGATGCTTTTGAGAATAATTCAAATTCAAATTGGCACCTGCCCATTTTGGCTATGACGGCCGACGTGATCCAGGCTACGCATGAGGAATGTCTAAAGTGTGGTATGGATGGATATGTTTCAAAACCATTTGAAGCTGAACAACTTTATAGAGAGGTTTCAAAGTTTTTCCAATCATCATGAAAATGAAAATACAATGCTGATCTAAACCAGATAATGGAAGCATCAGCATCTGCTCGTCGGGTCATGGATGTGAATATGTAGGTTCAGAATCTCCTCACCTCAGAGTAAGTACATTATTTATAAAACGCATTTAAAATAGTAGTTATTCACCTTGGTATCTATATTGGATGGAAAAACTAAGGCAGTCAGTGCCCAAAAAATTCTAGACTAAAAAATGGTTGATTCTGCCTTTTGTGGTACCTATTATGTTGTGTTTTTTAGCTGTGCAAGGAGATTATTGGTTTAAAATATTGTTTTTTTGTGTGGCAGGGAATGTATCGAGGAGCCAACTTTTTTTAGTTGGAATTTAGTCTTGATTGGTTGAGTGTATGTGTATGAAAGCTCATTGTCATTGATTCTTCCATGGAAAGTCACTCTATGATGGTAACTGCCAATTTCAACTGATTGGAGAGGAGGGAGGTGGATTTAGAAGAATTAGGTGTATGTAATACAGGTTGTACCGTTGTAGTGTCTCATTCTCTTCTGTATGTAATAGTTACTTTGCTGTGTGTTTATTATGTATGTATGTGTATGTGTATAAGAGATTGATTCCAAAATAGGAAAGGAAATTAGCTTCTTGGCGACAAAGGTGGCGAAGTGCGCCGTATACGAGCAGCCAGCCACATCAGCTTTGCTTCTTTTTGTTCCTAACAGGGCCAGATTTTGGCTTACAAACATGTAGTTGATACGTTGCACATAATATTTGAGTGATCAACCATTTTTTGGTCGATTTTGTACTTTTTTTGATTCATTATAAAATAAAACAGGTTAGAGTGTTGCGAACATAACCTTTACTAATGCATCCACGAGAAAGAAATTGCAGGAAGGGTTTGGGATTAACCACGTGCAGGAAGGCTTTTTTTAGCAAATAGAGTAATCAGTAATGCTTCCTAATCCTACATATAGTTGCTACTACCTCCTCCATTCTTTTTTTTAGTTGTACATAATATTTTTGCAAAACTTTATTATCATATATTTGTCTTTTATATTCATTTTGTTGTACTTTTTGACTATTTAGGGTGGAGCCAGAAATATGTGGAATGAGAAAATGGTATCTGTATTTTCAACACAGACGTTATTGTTGGGATCTTGATGAAGGGGATGAACAGTAACAGAAAGGGTAAACCAGAATTGGTAGGGAGAAAGAATGAATATACGATGGAGAGAAAGAGCACTATACTGTCTATCAAAAGTAAAGTTTATTCATCTATTGAAAAGTCAATCTTTACAATTGGGTCTCATACAGTAGAGGCTGGATCACTACCTGCCAAGTAGGCATCCACCTCAGCACAACTCACTAACTAACTAATTCTGTTTGTATCAAGTAATGGGACTAATTAAAACTAACTAATTACATTTAGGCAATTGAATTACTAACAATACTTCAATATTCCCTCTTAATTCACATTGCCAAGTGACTTCATTCCAAGCATTGTTATTAGTTCTTCAAATCTTCCTTTTTGCAATGGCTTAGTCATTGCATCTCCTACTTGAAATTCTGAACTGCAGTACTCCAAGTTCAGCTTCTCATTATTGACTTGATCACGCAAGAAGTGATACCTTGTTTTTATGTGTTTTGACCTTCCATGAGCAACAGGATTTCTTGCCAAATCTATTGTAGATTTGTTGTCTATCAGCAGCTTCATTGCTGTGTTTCTGTGTAGGCCAGTTTCAGTGAGGAACATGCTTAGCCATGATGCTTAACAGGCTGCAAAGGAAGCATCCACATACTCTGCTTCACAGGAGGACAGAGCTACTATGCTTTGCTTCTTGGAGAACCATGAGATGGGTGTTGTTCCATACATAAAGACATAGCCACTTGTACTCTTTCTATCACTTTTATCTCCACTCCAATCCGAATCTGTGTAGCCAAACACTTCAGCAGTAGCAGTGGATTCAGTCTTGCTGGGGAACAGAATACCATGGTCTTGTGTTCCCTTTATGTACCTGAGCACTCTTTTTGCAGCCATCAGATGAGAGATTCTTGGCCTCTCCATGAATTTGCTGATCAGTCCAACACCAAAGATGATGTCAGGTCGTGTGTTGCAGAGGTATCTAAGGGAGCCAACAATCTGTTTATAAAGAGTGGCATCTACTTCACTCTCTTCTCCATCTTTCTCCAACTTGTTACTTATGTCAATTGGTGTAGAAACTGGTTTGCAATCAGTCATCTTGAATCTGTCCAGGATGTCTGCTGCATATTTCTTCTGATGCAGAAATGTTCATTTGCTTGTATTCACAAATTCCATTCCTAAGAAGTACGATAGGTGTCCCAAATCACTCATTTCAAATTCTGACATCATCACCCTATTGAAAGTGTCTACTTCAGTCTCATTGTTGCCAGTTACTAGTAGATCATCTACATACAAACACAGTAGCAACTGAGTTTCAGTTCCAGATTTTTTTACATATACACCATGTTCATTGGTGCATCTAGTAAATTTCTGGGTCAAAAGAAATCCATCAATTCTCTTGTTCCATGCTCTTGGGGCTTGCTTAAGTCCATACAGCGCCTTCTTAAGCTTAAATACCTTGTCTTCTTGACCCTTCAATTCAAATCCAGGTGGTTGGCAAACATAGACTTCCTCCTCCAAAGGTCCATTGAGAAAGGCTGATTTTACATCAAGTTGATGTAGGTGCCAGCCTCTATGACTTGCCAAGGCCACTACTAGTCTTATGGTCTCAATCCTGGCTACAGGGGCAAAGACTTCATTAAAATCCAACCCAGGTTTCTGTAGGAAACCTTTAACTACTAATCTGGTCTTATACTTGGCCACTTCTCCATTGAGTTTGATTTTCGTCTTGTAGACCCACTTCACATCTATTGCCTTCTTTTGCTTTGGAAGTTCAACTAACTTCTATGTGCCATTTTTCTCTATTGACTTCAGCTCATCAAGCATAGCCTCTTTCCACTGTTTGTGATTAAGTGCTTGTTCTAGACTCACTGGTTCAGCCTCAGCCATAAGTGCAAAGTGAGACAGGTCTCCTTCTGCTGTAATAGCAGAATCTGGGAACGTATCAAATCCTTCTAACCTTACTGATCTCTGTCTTTCCCTCTATGACCTTCTAATAGGCTCTTCTGCAACAGGTACCTCAGTCTCTGCAATTTCATTAGTTTCATTCTGATCATCTGGTTCCTGAATCTCATCAAAGTCCAGTATTGCAGTTCTTTCACAGCTATCTTTATTCTGAGCATCCCAGTTCCAAATTTTGGACTCATCGACTATGACATCTCTGCTCTTCACTACTTTCTTCTGTACAGGATCATACAGTTTGTATGCTCCTGTTGAATGATATCTAACAAGGATCATTTGCTGTGCTCTATCATCCATCTTCTTCCTTAGTTGTTCAGGGACATGCTTATAGCATGGTGAGCCAATTATTCTAAGATGCTTGACACTTGGCTTTCTCCCTAGCCAAGCTTCTTCAGGTGTTTTTCCAATCAGCCTTTTTGTTGGGCATTTGTTCAGAATATACACTGTTGTGGCTACCAATTCTCCCCATAAACTGTGAGGTAGCTGCTTTTCCTTCATCATGCTTCTCACAATGTTGAGGATGGTTCTATTTTTCCTCTCAGCAATTCCATTATGCTGAGGTGTGTAAGGTGAAGTGACTTCATGTACTATGCCTTCTCTTTCACAAAGTTTTACAAATTCATGTGAGTTGTACTCACCACCTCCATCTGTTCTAAGAGTTTAGATTGCACATTCACTTTGCTTCTCAATCATCACCTTAAAGTTCTTGAATGTTCCAAGTACTTCACTCTTCTTATTGATCAAGTACACCCATGTCATTCTAGTGTACTCATCAATGAAGGTGACAAAGTAATTGTTCTCTCCTAATGATCTGACCTCAAAGGGACCACACACATCAGAAAATATTACCTCTAGTTTCTTCTCTGCTCTGCCTGGCACCTCTATTTTGAAGGATTTTCTGGGTTGCTTTGATTTGCAGCAGCTATCACATACTTCACCAGGCATCTTCACTGCTGGCAGTCCATGAACCATCTTCTTCTCATGTAGTTGACTCAAGCTCTTGAAATTTAGGTGACCAAATCTTCTGTGCCACTTCCAGTTCTCATCATCAACAGTGGTTGTGAGGCATTGCTCTTCTATTACCTGCAATTTGATTTTGAAAGTTCTGTTGCTCTGCATTGACACCTTCAGGATCAGCCTCTTGTTTAAATCAAACAAACTGAGACTATTATCATACATTTCAACAGAGAATTTCTTCTCAATCATCTGCCCAAGACTTAGCAGATTGCTCCTCATATTTGGCACATAGAACACTTCCTGAGTGTAACACCATTTTCCATCCTTTGACAGAATCCTTATAGTGCCAATTCCTTCTGCAGTGACTCTATTGTTATCTGCAAATCTGATTCTTTTACTTATTAATTTCAGTTCTATAAACCACTTCCTATGGCAGCACATGTGGTTTGAGCATCCTGTGTCAAGATACCATTCATCAGATTTTTCTTCAGTCTCATTTGTATCTGCCTTCAACAACAACAATTTTGTTTCAGTAGCTGTCATGAGGGATGATTCTTCGTCATTGTTGCTGGCAATGTTGGAGGCATCACCAGTGTCACCACTGCCCTGCCCCACACACATTGCATCAGTATTTTGAGCATCACAAGTGTTTCCACTTTCATCACAAGTGTTCCCTGCCTTGCTCACTACTTTCAGCAACAGTTTTATCATAACAGATATCCTTCTCATCCTCATCATCTATTATTGCCATCAATATTAGACCTTCTGAGTTAGAGTCAGAATTTGTATCTTCATCATTTGCAAATTTGGCTTCAGCATCTTTATTCCTAGGAACCTTTTTGTTCTTACATTTGTTCCTATAATGCCCAAATTGCTGACAGTTATAGCACTACACTTTGCTCAGATCATATTTCTTCTTATCAGAGTTTCCTTGTTCATCTTTCTTGCTGCCAGATTCCTTTTCTTTACCCTTCCATTTTCCCCTTTCTTTCTTATTACTTGGCTTCCAAATCTTCTTGTTGGATTGAGCTAACAAAGCTTGTTCAGATTCCTTTTCTGAACTTCTTTGTCTAATCCTCAATTCATGTGCCTCTAGTGAACCTTGAAGCTCATCTAATTTCATTTCATCTAGGTTTTTGGATTCCTCAATTGCAGTAACAACATAGTCAAATTCTAGGGTTAAAGATCTAAGGATTTTCTCTACTTTACTTGTTTCAGATACAGTTTTGCCATTGCTTTTCATTTGATTGGTTAAAGCTACTAACCTTGTAATGAATTCACCAATTGATTCTCCATCTTTCATCCTCAATGCTTCATATTGCTTTCGGAGTGACTGCAGACGAATCTTCTTCAATCTATCTGCTCCTCCATATGCATTCTTGAGGATATCCCACGCGTTCTTCGCGGAATCACAGTCAATGATCAAATTCAGAATGTTTGAATCAACACTTTGGTGAATCAAGAACAGCCATTTTCCATCTCTCTTTTGTAATGCATGGTGGTTGTTCCTTTGCGCTTCAGTGGCGTTTGCTGCCAGTGGTGGAACACCCTCATCCACGATTTCAAGCACATCTTGAAAGCGAAACAGAACATTCATCTGCGCACACCACCGTTCGTAGTTCTTTCCATTGAAGACAGGGAGGTTCGCCGGAATCCCACCGCCACTGTTGTCTCGCGTTGCCATTAGATGAATCTTTAAGGATCTTTATAGCTCTGTTATACCAATTTGTTGGGATGTTGAAGAAGGGGATGAACAGAAAGGGAAAACCAGAATTGGTAGAGAGAAAGAATGAATATACTATGGAGAGAAATAGCAGTATACTGTGAATCAAAAGTAAAGTTTATTCATCTATTGAAAAGTCAATGTTTACAATTGGGTCTTATACAGTAAAAGCTGGATCACTAGCTGCCGAGTAGTCATCCACCTCAGCACAACTCACTAACTAACTAATTCTGTTTGTATCAAGTAATGGGGCTAATTAAAACTAACTAATTGCAATTAGGCAATTGAATTACTAACAATACTTCAATAGTTACTGTCTGTATCATGCTGTAGAAAACATGATATTCTCATAAGAGAAATTTTACTGTCTGCGTTTGGCTTGCAGTGACAAAAATTAATTTTCGTTCAATTCATTTATTTTATGGACGTGGTTAAATTTATTTAAAACAACTCTTTACAGTCCATCTTTATTCCTCTAAATAATATCTTATTTCTTAAGAAATACGAAACATCCACGTCTTTATTCGTCAGCAATATGTGCGTATTTTTTCGCAATACTTGTGGTTAATGGGTAACAGAGTTTGCCGACAGCAATTTATATTATTATTTTGACATGTCAACTCAAACCCCTATAATTATAAATTTCTGATCTACTCAAGTATTATAGTGAGGTTAAATTTATAACAAAAGTCGATATGTCCGAGTGGTTAAGGAGACAGACTTGAAATCTGTTGGGCTACGCCCGCGCAGGTTCGAACCCTGCTGTCGACGGTTTTCACCTTTTCTTTTCACTTTTTTGATAGAAATTTGCCCCGGATAAAATAGTAGTGGCATTAATGAGCTGTAATAAAGTTTTATCACTAAATCTACGGGATAAATTTGTACTACTAATGAGCTCTCCCAAAATTGCAAGGATTAAAATGTCTCGATTTTTAAAATTCTTGAAAAAGTTTAACGAGGGACTAAATTGGGCCAAAAAACGTGATTATGTGTCACTTAACATGCCACTTGGGCACTTAAGATGCCACTTGTGCAAGGTTAAGTCACAGATTTAATATTGAATCGATAGAGAAACTAACTTGTCCGCCGTGTTTGAAAATCTCGGAGACTAATTTATTCCTAGAAAGTTGCCAATAACCAATAAATTCAACAACGCTATTGTTCTTAGGAATTAGATGAGAGGGGAGCATGACCAAGTTATGGTTTTAGGCCTCCATTTTCTTTTGCTTATTTTAGGTCTCAATTTTTAGGGGTGAACATGAGGCGGGCTAGGACGAATTATAACTAACTCTAACTCAGTCCCAAATTTTGACTAGGCCACTTTGTCGCCCCTAATCCATCCTTAAACCAGGACAAACTCGATAAGTTATGGGTCAATTTAGGATCAAATATCAATTAAGATGGGATTGAGTTATTCGAAAATAAAAAATAATATAATTTTAAAAAATGTTGTTACTACTTCAATTACGTATTTTATATTTGATAGTAACATTTGATAGATAAATTTAGTAAAACTTCTATAAAAGTAATGTTGATGTGTCCAACTTTGTTAACATACATAATTTTAGCTTCAAACTACTTGTTTTGAGTTTAACGTTTTACTAACTTATCTCAATTCACAACTATAAGTGTATTAATTATATATTAATATGTGTATGTATATTAAAGACAAGTTGGTTAACCTGGGGATGATCTCTAACTCGTCCCAACCCAAAGCCAAGTTACTACTTAGAACTGTCTCATTTGTCCACTTTTTGTTTGGGACATAGTTGGGTTCAACCTACAATCATCATTAGGGGCGCCCCCGAGAGTTTGGGTACCTTGTGCAAAGCGTAAATTTGATGTTCTATTTTTTATAAGTTATATATATATATATTAAAATGAATTGTTTTAATACAATTTCAAGTAAAGTAAAATATTATGAAAGAAAAGTCAAAGTTTACATCAATATTTAAAAGTTTAAACCAAAACTATAATAGAATTATAGCAAAAAAGCTATGCACGTATCTATCAACCGAACATATAGTAGAAAGATTCCACAGTAGCATCAACATTCACCTATCAATTATCAATATCACCTTCTTACATTTTTTGCTGCAAAAAAAACCAGTTCATTTTTTCTAATGTTCATTTTATTTTCTTATAAGCTCTTGAAGGTGTTTATCAATTGTTACATTTTCTAAAATCTAATTTGCAGTCAATCCATTCACTCATAAAAGTCATGTGAGAACCACTTGATTAAAGTTCTTTAAGTATTTTCGAAAGATGAACCCAATCATTAAAACATTTGTTTGCTAAGTGAAATTTCATGACTTCTTCAAAATAACTTACAACCAAAACAACAACCTCTATCAATTCTTTTGAATAAATAAGCCAGCTCATATCCCGACCTTCTCCATTCAAACAATAACGAGTGTAATGTGAGAACGAGAAGTGCCTACCAAGAGTATCTTTATGACCACTCCCTAATTACATGTCTCTTTTAGACTCACTGGGTTGTTCATAATCATTATATCAAAAGCAAATATATTTTCATTTTCATTACAATCTACATCAACAGAATTGATTGACAAGTTTGTGGTGTCTTTGGTTGGAGCCGAATAACATTCTTTTCAACAAACGTGTTTTTGTTTATTTCACTTTGTTAAATAGGGTCAAAACTCCAGTATGAGGCTGATTTATTTGTAATATTAGAAGAAATTTAAATCTTCTGATTGCTGATTGGTGGTCAAATCTCATAAAATGATTGCAAGGTATCTGTGTTTGACAGTGAGAGAGAACGAGAGTCTGTTGCAATTTGCAACTGAAAATGTATTGAATGATATTCTACTTACAAATGAATGAGATACAAGGGTAATATACCCAGCTGGCTAATGACTCAGCAAAGCTAAGATGACAAGGCAAGTCTAATAAGCAGTTTGACTATTTGACTACTTGACTATTTTATTACACTACAAGTTTACATATCTACTATATATCTATTACTCCCCCTTCAAGGTCAAGTGTGGACTTGAGAAAGGTAGCACCTTGAGCTTGAACCGAAGGTCAGTGAATTGTTGAGCAGGGAGAGGCTTTGTCATTGCATCTGCAATCTGGTGAACACCAAGAACATGTTGAATAATCAGCTGTTTAGCAGCCACTTTCTCACGCACAAAATGTATATCCAACTCCAAATGCTTGGTGCGAGCATGCAACACAGGATTGTGAGAAAGCATCGCAGCACTAAGATTGTCACACAACAAGATAGGTGGCTGAGTAGTGACCTGCAATTCACCAAGTAAAGACTGAACCCAAAGCAAGTCAGCTGTAGCATTTGCCATCCCTCGGTACTCAGCCTCTGCACTAGACCGAGCAACAAGGGTCTGCTTCTTGGAACTCCAAGAAACCAAGTTAGGACCAAAAAACAGACAGGAACCATAAGTGCTACGCCTGTCATCTGGGTCACTGGCCCAGTCAGAATCACAATAGGCACGCAGAGAGAAGGGGATGTCCTGTTTGGCAGGTTGTAGAAGTAAACCAAAGTGAGCTGTGCCTTGTAGATAACGAAGGATTCTCTTCGCAGCTCTCCAGTGTGTGTCACGAGGATGAGCTAAAAACTGACAAACCTTGTTAACACAGTAAGAAATATCAGGCCTTGTTAACGTAACATACTGTAATGCACCCACAATTGACCTATACAGAGACGGGTCAGACAGAGTATCAGTGCCAAGCTTGCTCAATTTTGCATTGGACATCATAGGTGTGGCCATGGAAGTACACCCGGTCGTACCTGGACGCTGTAACAAGTCATACACATACTTGGTCTGGGAAAGACCAACAGAACCATTTGACAGATACTGGACTTGCAGGCCCAGGAAATATGCAGACTTACCCAACTTCTTCAAAGCAAATTCAGTTTCCAGTTTTCCAATCAAATCATGAATCAGAGAGGAACTGGTACCAGTAATCAGTATATCATCAACATATACTAAGGCATACAACTTAACAGCTTTATGTGAATACAGAAACAAGGAATGATCACATTTGCTATGCTGGAAACCAAATTTAAGTAAAGACTGCTGTAGCTTCTCATACCAGGCTCGGGGAGCATGTTTTAACCCATACAAAGACCTGTTCAACTTGCATACCAGAGTCTTATCAGAAGCTATGAAGCCAGGGGGTTGAGTCATGAAAATTTCTTCTTGAAGACTACCATTAATAAAAGCATTATTGACATCAATTTGCTGAATTTCCCAGCCATATGTAATTGCTAAGGTCAAGATGATTCTAATGGTTGTTGGTTTTATGACTGGTGAGAAGGTTTCACCATAGTCTTGACCGGGTAATTGGTTGTAACCTTTTGCCACTAAATGAGCCTTATACTTATTAATTGTGCCATCAAGATTTTCCTTTATTCTAAGAACCCATTTGCACCCAATTGCCTTCCTATGTGGAGGCAAAGAGGTGAGAGTCCAAGTGTTGTTTGCCATAAGAGCCTCATATTCTGATTTCATAGCTGCAGCCCACTCTGGTCTGGAAAGGGCTTGTTTGACCGTGGTAGGTTCAACTTGAGCAATGAACACCTTGGGTTTTAAATGGCCAGTTTGGGCTCGGGCAATCATAGGGTGGGTTTTGGTAACAGGTGGTGGAGTGGGCTCTGGTGAGGTGGGCTCAGGTGAAGGAGATATTGGTGATGGGCTTTGGATTGAAGAGAGTTTAGGTGCAGGAGGAAGGGAGGTGTCTGGGTTGACAGTGTTAGAGGGTACTGGAACAGGGGAAGCAGGGTGTGCTACAGGCTGTGTGACAATAGGCAAAGGGAGGTGAGGATCAATGCTAGCAGTAGTGACAGTTTGTGCTAAAGAACTGGAAGCAAACAAGGAACTGAAGGGGAACACAGTTTCATGGAAAGTAATATCTTTTGAGATGTAGATACGACCACTAGAACTAAGACACTTGAACCCTTTGTGTTGTGGGGATGGACCAAGGTTCACTCACTCTTGACTATGGAATTGAAGTTTGTGTTTGTTATAGGGTGTGAGGAGGGGAAAGCAAGAACAACCAAAGGATCTAATGGAGTTATAGTCTGGAACTTTCTGGTATAGGGCTTCATAAGGTGAAATAAACGAAGGTAAGGCTTTGGTGGGCAGTCTATTGATGAGGAACACAGCATTAGTGAAACTGTGATCCCAGTAGTTGAGTGGTACTGAGGCATGGGTGAGCAGTGTGAGGCCCATTTCTACTATCTGTCTGTGTTTGCGTTCAACTGTACCATTTTGGTGAGAGGTGTATGGGCAAGTGAACCTATGAAGAATGCCAATGTCATTGAGGTAGGGAATGAAGGCTTTGAATTCTCCCTCAGAATCTGATGGGATTGCTTTAATAGTTGAATTAAAGTGATTGGTTACTAGTTTGTGGAATAGTTGGAAGGCTTTAAGGGCATCTTATTTACGTTTAAGGAAGTAGATCCAGGTAAATTTGGTACAGGCATCTACAAATGTAATGTAATAGGAGTAACCCCCACTAGAAGGTGATGGGGAAGGCCCCCAAAGATCAGTGTGCAACAATTCAAATGGTGTGTGATAGGTGGTATCTGTGGGTGGAGAGTGAGTGCGATGTGATTTCCCAACAGCACATGATTTGCATAACAAAGACATACCATTCATAGGTGCAACAGAATTACACAGTTTCAGTACATTCTTAACAGCTAGAAAGTTGGTGTTCTGGAGTGAGCTCGAAAGCCAACTTCGCCCAACAGGCCCAGCGCGGCCCAAATACCTGACTTGCTCCGCAAGATGCGGCCAGCCCCGAGATATGCGCGACGGCCAAATGCCTGCACAGTGAACAGTATATATACCACACTAGCATGTGGCTTCAGGTACGTTTTACTCACCCTGTGACCCTGCCCGTTGAAGCACCTCTGACTTGAGCGTTGGAGTGCCTTTGCAGGTACCACCCGCGTGCGGCTCAGAACTCGGTCATTCATTCCAACGACCGAGCGACATCATCAGACAGCAGCAACCCATCGTATTGATCAGGTACGATCAATTGGCGACCACAGTGGGAGGCCCGAGTGCTATTCCACATCAAACCATGCCGCCACGCCAGAAACGCACTTCTTCCAGGCTCAACACCTCTGGACAGAACCGACCTCAACGGACCCCAGAGGGCATGCCTGTTACAGTTCATGAATCACAAGGCGAGCCTCGCCAAGAACCCTCAGTGCAGGGTGGCCGCGGGCCAGTTACCCAACCAGCCCAGCAACTACCGACCGAGCTGGCCGAAGCTGGAATCCCAGAAGCATTGCCAGAGCATGTGACCCAAGCACTCATACAAATTCAGGAGCAAAAGAATCAAGTGATTGCTGATCGAGACGAGCTGATCGAACACTATGAGAGAGGGTCGATCTCGATCCGCCCGCGTGCGGATAGCGGTCGCCGAGGCCAACCATCTCGGCCCCATCGTTCACCACAACGAAGAGAAGCTCCTCCTCGTCGAGGCGTATCCCGGCGCAATCCTTCAAGAAGGGCGATCATCCACAGGTTGCCCCCTCATCGAGGAAGTCGCCACCGTCGTTCCCCCGTGGAAGATTATGACTATGCTGACTCGAGCTACCGACCAGAGTCAGAAAGGTCGCCAACAAGATACTCGTCCAACGAGTCCTCAGGATCCCGCCGATCAAGAAGCAGGTCGTGGGACTCGTATGAGGAGTTTAACGACTACCGCAACGGGGAGATTAGAGATGTCTCCCGTGCCATCAGCCGACCAAGAAGGAACTATTCAGAGCGGCCTAGAAGACGGTCGTCGTCGCATGCTCCACAATATCATGGACCTCCTCCAATTGCTGACAGATTCCTTGGTCAGCCGGTCGGCCTTTACGGTTTGCCCGTCGACCAAACTTATGCCGCCATGCAGCCCTACAGGCAGAATCTCATCCCGACCGGACAAGGGCCCTTCACCAGTGAAATCAGACGTTATCGCATCCCAAGGGACCTGAGGAAGCCCCCGAACCTGAACAAGTTTAACGGCCGCGGGGATCTAGATAAACACCTCATGTACTTCAACAACTACTGTAGCTATAGGGAGCTAGGACGGACGATGAAGTGCAGACTTTTTCCTCAGTCGCTCGAAGGCCGGGCGTTAGAATGGTGGGAATCCCTACGTCCCAACTCCGTCTCTTCTTGGGAAGGTCTTGTGGCAATGTTCTTGGCCAATTATACAGCCAACTGTTGTCAGTACCGTTATGAAGAGCACTTGGACTCGGTCGTCCAAGGAGAGAACGAACCATTGAGAGAGTTTATCGATCGGTTCATGTCAGAGGCTGACACAGTCCGCAACCTATCAGACACGGACAAGCTGAAGTATCTCAAACGTGGTATAAGAAAGAACCACAGATTTGCTGAAGAGTTCTCATTGAACCGCTACTACGACCACGGCCTGTTCCTTAGAAGGGCCAACGACCACATGGGCTATGAAGAGCAATTGGCCTCCCACAAGGGTGCCCGCGCGCGTCCCCAAGAAGAAAATAGCAGGCCGGCCAAGGGGCAAGAAAACCATCGTGACAGTAAGCCCGAGTATCGGCCTAAGAAGTACGAGCATCGTACAAAGTTGAACACTCTGATCGCGCAGATCTTCACGGAGTGCCAAAACAACGAGTTCACTGGTGTTAGGCGACCTGATCCTCTAGTATTGAAGAAAGGAGGTCGGCCTACCAAGAAATACTGCCGATACCACAAGAGTAAGGGGCATGATACCAATGACTGTATGGCCCTAAAAGATGACATAGAAGATCTCATTCAGAAAGGCAAGTTGAGGCAATATGTCAGAGATGAAGGTAACGATCGCCCTGAAGAAAGAGCCGTTGGCCAACCCGCCAATGACAGAGGCAAAGCGATCGTCAACTCAACGGTCGAGCAAGCGCGTAACAATTCTGAGGAAGATCGCGATCCCAGACAGTCGAAGGGCCGCAATGTAGCCATGGTCATCCATGGAGGTAATCCGTTGGATATCAGAGAGTCCAACAAGGCAATGAAGAGGAAGTGGAATGAACTTATGATGGTCGACTCAACTTCAACCCCACGGCCGGCCTCGAATAGGCCGCCCATTTCCTTTGGAGACGAAGACTTGCTCGATGGCAAAGTCAATAATTACGCCCCTTTGGTAGTATCGGCCGTAATGGCCAACACTGAGGTCAGAAGGATACTGGTCGACCAAGGGAGCTCGGCCGACATCATGTTTGAGGAACTGATTGACAAGTTAAACGTGGACATGAGCGAAATTATTCCACAAGCAGTACCAACCCCATTGACCGGGTTCAATGGGGCGACCACCTACCCCCTGGGGACGATAGAATTGCTTGTTACTTTTGGAGACGATACGAACAGCAGCGCGTTATACAGGACGGTCAGGACGACGTTCTTAGTTCTACCAATCAAATCATGTTACCACTGCATCATCGGCCGGCCAACACTGGGTAAATTGGAGGCCGTAGCCTCAACTGTGCATTTAAAGATGAAGTTCTACAGTAAAAGCGACCAGGTGATGACAGTAATAGCCGACATGGAAGCGGCCATGAGGAGCCATTTCCTCTATCAAGAGATTTGTGACATGGAGGTGGTAAGTTCTAAATCGCAGGATCTTGGAGAGGGGAATCAGGTCAATGTGGCCGACCTGGATGCTCGATACGATCCGGATAGCGACCCTGAGGACGACGACGACGATTTAGCCCACGAGCTAAAGAATAAACTGAAGAGGCCCGAGCCCCACGGGGAATTGATCGATGTTCAGTTATCGGACGACCCAACTAAGACAGTCAAGTTGGGAAGCGACCTACCTGAACAAGACAAGCAAGATCTCATCACCTGCCTCAGGGATTACGCAGACCTTTTCGCATGGCGGGCATCAGACATGCCCGGGATCCCGATAGAGATTGCTTGCCACCAACTGTCAGTCGATGAGACAGCCAGACCGATCGCACAAAAGAGACGCACTCAGAGCGAAGAGAAAGCATTGGCGGCCGCACAGGCAGTTGACGACCTCATCAAGGCCAATTTTATTGAGGAGATTAAGTATACGACTTGGCTTTCCAACGTCGTACTAGTGAAGAAGAAAAATGGTAAGTGGCGCATGTGTGTCGACTATACCGACCTGAATAAGGCATGCCCAAATGACGCATTTCCCCTGCCAAACATTGACAAACTGGTCGACGGGGCTGCGGGCTACAAACTCCTGTCTTTTTTAGATGCCTATTCAGGTTACAACCAAATCACTATGTACCCACCCGATCGGCATAAGACCGCGTTCATGACCGATCGTGGAAATTTTCAGTACAAGGTAATGCCCTTTGGTCTGAAGAACGCCGGAGCGACCTATCAAAGAATGATGAGCAAGGTCTTCAGGCGGCAGATCGGTCGGATATCAGAGGTCTACTTGGATGATATGATCATCAAAAGCAAGACCGACCAAGACCACATTGAAGACCTAAGGGAAATTTTTGAGGAAGCAAGGAAGAATTCCTTGAGGTTGAATCCAGAGAAGTGCACCTTCGGAGTAAGGGCGGGCAAGTTCCTGGGTTTCCGCTTAACAGAGCGAGGGATCGAAGCAAATCCTGATAAGTGTAGGGCGGTCGCCGACATGAGGCCACCCACTACGAAAAAAGAAATTCAGCAATTGAATGGCATGATCGCCGCCCTGTCACGATTATACCCAAATCAGCGTGCAAATCACTTCCACTGTTCAAGCTCTTGAAGAAGGAGGTCGAGTTTGAATGGACTGACCAATGCCAGCGAGCATTGGACGAGTTGAAGGCGGCACTCACCAACCCGCCCATCATGACCAGGCCGCAACCAGGGGAGACGCTTTACTTATACTTGGCCATAACGGACGAAGCCATGAGCGCTGTTCTCGTAAGAGAAAGCGACCTAAAGCAAAACCCGGTCTATTTCATCAGTAAGGTATTTCAAGGCCCAGAGATCAGATACCAGAAGATCGAGAAGCTAGCCTTAGCGTTACTTGTGGCCACTCGTAGATTGCGCCCTTATTTCGTGGCCCATCAGGTCGTGGTAAGGACCGACCAGCCTATTAGGCAAATCCTTCACCGACCTGACCTAGCAGGGCGTATGATCAAGTGGGCTGTGGAGCTCAGTGAGTTTGGGATCAAGTTCGAGGCTAGATCGGCCGCTAAGGCCCAAGTGTTGGCCGACTTCATCGCCGAGATGACTCCAATACCAGACAATCAGGCCATCACAACCTGGACTTTGCACGTAGATGGATCCTCCAACAGCAAAGGAAGTGGGGCCGGTTTGATACTTGAGAACTCAGAAGGACTTACTGTTGAAGTATCATTGACTTTCGCCTTTCACACTTCAAACAACCAGGCCGAGTATGAAGCGTGCATTGCCGGGCTGCAGCTAGCCAAAGAGTTCAATGTCGACCGTGTCGAACTTCACTCTGACTCTCTACTGGTAGTCTCCCAAATCCAAGACCTATACGACGCAAAGGACGATGTCTTAAAGAATTATTTGGCCAAAGTAAGGGATCTGCTCAAGCAATTCGACCAAGCAGAAGTCAAGCACGTCCCCAGGACGGAGAACGTTCGGGCTGATATCCTATCAAAGCTAGCTAGTACAAAGACTCCTGGGAACCACAGAAGTCTAATCCAAGAAACGTTAACGCGGCCGAGCGTATCAACCAAGCTTGCCCAACCGTTAGCCGTTCTAGCGGTCGACTTGGACAAAGACTGGATCACTCCTATCTTGCAATACATTCTCAATGGAGTAGAACCTTGCGACCAGAAGGCAGCAAAGCTCCCGAGGTTGCGGGCGACCAAGTACTCAGTCATCGAAGGAAGACTGTATAGAAGGGGCTTTTCATCCCCACTGCTGAGATGCCTTACGTCGGTCGAAGCCGACCATGTACTGAGGGATATACATGAAGGCGATTGTGGTAGCCATCAAGGTGGTCGGTCGATTGCTAAGAAGGCACTCAGGGCCGGATACTATTGGCCGACCATGGATGAGGATGCTAAGATACTTGTTAAGAAGTGCAAGAAATGCCAAATTCATGCCGACGTACATATAGCGCCCTCATCAGAGCTACACAGCCTAACTCCACCTTGGCCGTTCGCTTGGTGGGGCATGGACCTGCTTGGCCCCTTTCCACCTGCACCAGGTCAGCTGAAATTCCTGATCGTTGCGATTGACTATTTCACTAAGTGGATAGAAGCAGAGCCACTTGCCACTATTACCTCAGCGAAGGTATCTAAGTTTTTTGGAAGAAACGTGCTCGCCCGCTTTGGAGTGCCCCAACAACTGGTGACTGATAATGGAACTCAGTTCGCAGATAGAAAGTTCAGAGAGATGCTGGTCGGCCTAGGTGTGAAACAGCGTTTCACCTCGGTCGAACACTCACAAACCAATGGCCAGGCAGAAGCGGCCAACAGGGTAGTACTACGCGGACTGAAAAGAAGGTTGGATGAAGCCAAGGGCAATTGGGCAGAAGAACTACAGTCGGTCCTTTGGGCCTACAGAACGACCCCCCACTCATCAACCGGGGAGTCACCATTTAGACTTGTCTACGGTACTGACGCTGTCATCCCGATCGAGATGGGAGAGCTAAGTTGGAGGACGACCAACCCACCAACCCCCGCCGCAAATGAGCGAGCAACAAGAGAAGAACTCGACCTGATTGATGAGCTGCGAACCAAGGCGTCACTTAGGGAGCAACTCATAAAACAGAAGGTCGCTGCCAGGTATAACGCCCGCGTCCAGAAGAGGGAGTTCTCCATTGGACAGCTAGTCCTTAGGAGGGCCGACGTGGGGAATAAGAACGCTCGCTAGGGAAAGCTCGCCCCTAACTGGGAAGGACCATACCGTGTTATCAGCAAGACCGGAAAGGGAGCTTACGAGCTAGAAACCATGGAAGGGGCGACCATCCCCAGAACATGGAATGCCGACAAATTGAGAAAGTATTACGTTTAAGTTGTAAACATTAATTGATCAATAAAGAACAGGCGGTCGCTCTTTTTCCCCACTGGGGTTTTTTACCGAGAACCGACCTTAAAATTTGACTTTGTGTACTTTATTTCCTGTAAATTGTATGCACGGTCGCTCACCATGCGAGTAGCAGTCGAGCGACCAGAAGAGTGCCATCGAATGGCCCAAACGAAAGCCGCCAAGTGGCCTAAAAGAGTGCCATCGAATGGCCCAAATGAGAGCCGCCGAGCGGCCTAAAAGAGCGCCATCGAATGGCCCAAACGAGAGCCGCCAAGCGGCATAAAAGAGCGCCATCGAATGGCCCAAACGAGAGCCGACGAGCGGCCTATGCGAAGGACCGACCGTAGCAAAAAAGGATCAAATCCAATTACAGAGCAATTAAACAGGCCAAATTCATGAAAAAATTGTCATCAATTACAAACGAGGACGCCTTGGTCGAAGCCAGGGCGCCCATTAAAACACCGCTCGCAGGCGGGCCAAGATTACAAATTCAAAAAATTACAAGTCAAGAGTCGCTAGGGGCTTGGTAGATGACCGCCTCTTCTTGAAGAACCTTCCCCTTCTGCATCTTCTTGGGACGCACGATCTGCTGCTCCATCACACGATGTGTGCATTGCACGATTTCGCGATCGACATGCAGATCAGGGTAGAGGATCTTAATCTGGCAGACCGCATTTTCAAATTGACCCTCCGCAGCTCCCTTCGCCCGGTCAAGAACGTCTTTGTAGCGACCTCTAAACTTGTTCTTTTCCTCCTCCACTGCATCCAGCTCAGTTTTCAGCCCAGCGACCTGGTTCGACAGCTCCTTATTCTTTGAAGTGAGGCGTTCGACCTCTTTTTCAGCTGTCCCCTTGTCGACGACCGCTTTGTCCAAAGCAGACTCGGCCGCAGTTTGAGCAGAGACAGCGGCCACAAGTTGACGTTCTGCTTCGACGAGCTTCCTCTCATTATCAGCGATCGCTTCGATTCTCGGTTCAAGCTCCTTCATCTTCTTGAGCATCTCATTTCGCTCGCCCCTCATTTCTGCGAGCAATGACAAGGCAGAGTTCAGTTTAAAATTTTTATCGACGAGATCGTCTTCAAGCAATGAATATCTATTGGCAAGGCGCCTACCTTCCAGGCGATCCGCTTCCTCATCTTGGTATTTTTTGAATAGAGCCCCAGCGGCCTTCATCGCATCGGCCATCACCTCGAACGGTTCCTCCTTGAAACGAGCACAGTCTTCATCACCCAATCCAAGCAGGTCGATTTTAGGCGACCGGTTGTGCCCGTGGCTCTTCCCACCCTTGTGCCTCTTGTTCTGACCCCCATGATCGACCGACCTATTCCTCTTGGATCTTTCCTGATTTTGCAGTGGGCTGCTCAGGTCAGTTGCTTGAACTGGTGTGCCCGCCCGAGGAGTCTGACGATCGGGCTGAGATCCAGTTCCGGCCGGTTGAGGCGTACCCCCAGGTTGAGCTTCAGGAATTCCGCGTACAAGAGAAGCATCACCATCCTCGGCCGCCCATTGTTCCAAGAGGTCGAAGTCGTTCATGTTCGCCATGTCAACTGCAAAGGCAAAAATAGATGGTTAGAAACAGTTAAACAAAACAAAGTGACAGAAAATAAACCAGGCGAGCGACCACCAACCAAGAGCGGCATTGACTCTCTTCTTGCCACGGGCATCCACAATATTTTTGACTTTGATGCGACCCTCAGGGACTAGGGACGCAATCTTTCTCAGCCTTTGGATCGTCCCCCTGTCCAGGTCGCCAAGGTCTGCTTCCTTGAAGGCGTACTGGCCCGGCTTTTTCGAGAAATAGTTAAAACTCCACACCGTGGGAAACAGGGGGGTTCCTTCCTGATCATCTTTGGACATTTGGGCGATCCCTCGATGGGCCTCGGCCGAGTTAGGAACAACCCAAAAGAATTCTCTTTTCCATCCGGTCGTCAATGATTCCATATAAGGCTTGAAAAAGTTGTATGTTGATCGGTTTTTGAACGAAACCGCTTCCTTACGAGCGCCCTTGGAGCCTTTCTCATAAATATAACTCATTTCAAACAAAGTGAAAAACAATCTTACGGAGACCAGCCGTTTCAGAACAGCGAGAACGTCTTCGTATGCCTGCAAGAACGCCCACGCGTTCGGGTTCAGTTGAGAGGGGGCGACCTGAAGATAGCGTAGAACCTGGCGTTGGAACCTGGTAAACGGCGGGATAATGCCCATGCGTTCGAAAACGATGCGGTACATCGTGAATTTAAGCACATCTGTCCAGGCCGCGACGTCTTCCCCCTTTTTCATGCCTTCTATCCTCCATCCTTCGTTCAGCCTAGCCGCAAGGTGCGCTATATCCTGGCCCCCTGTTGAATCTTGCTACGTTGACTTCTCAGGTTAAGAGAAACCCAAGACATGTCCATTGCAGCTGCGACCTCAGGATCTTCTCGCTGGTCGCTTCGTTGGTCTCTGTCGGCCGTTGCAGTACCATCGGCCGCGGCCTGGCCATTACCTTCATCGCTGGCAACCCGTGCGTTGCTTTCTGAGGCGTCATTGACTATAGCTTCCGTTAACGGCGCCCCATGTTTGTCCGGCCGAGTTCCGGATTCGCCAGAGGAAGTCCAATTCAGGGTTGAAGACCCTGAAGAAGACTCGTCGCCAGAAGAGGACGACCGGGCTTGCATAGAAATTTGCTCCGTTGATTGAGTCATAGTATGTGCTAGAGAGACGGTCGGGATCCCAGAGATACGGCGGGTTTGTTTGGTCCGCGCCAGAATGAACCTGTGAAGGGGAATAACGGTCAAGGTCTTGCTCGCGCGTGGGAAGGGGTCGACGTGGTCGTCCCCAGACCTGACACCCCCTCCACCAGGTGGAACATAAAAACTCAAATAAAGGAAGGGAGGTCGTAGTTACCTGGAAATGGAGCGAGCTGATGTTGCGAGCGAGCTGAATGCGAGCGAGCTGATTGCGAGCGAGCTGATTGCGAGCGAGCTGATTGCGAGCGAGCTGATTGCGAGCGAGCTGATTGCGAGAGCGGAGAATTCGGAGAAACGTGCAAATGAGGTACCCCTTGAACCCTATATATAATGGGCCAACCATCATCATGGGCCGGAGGCGAAGAGGCGCCACTCTTCGCGTACCATCATTACTTAAACTCCTCGAGTCCCTAAACGTCACCTCATTAAAGTAACTGTCTCCTCAGTATTCACGACGGTTGATTGTCTGGCACCAAATTCGAGACAACACCTGGCTCCGTGTGACCAGGCCGCGTGGCAGCGACCACGCAGACGACCAGTTAACTTTCGACCAGTCATCGTTCCAGATCGGTCGTTCGTGACCACACTGGGGGGCAAGGAATCAAGCCTTAGCCCGCCCCCAGGCGACCTAGACTTGGGGGGCAACTGTTCTGGAGTGGGCTCGAAAGCCAACTTCGCCCAACAGGCCCAGCGCGGCCCAAATACCTGACTTGCTCCGCAAGATGCGGCCAGCCCCGAGATACGCGCGACGGCCAAATGCCTGCGCAGGTGAACAGTATATATACCACACTAGCATGTGGCTTCAGGTACGTTTTACTCACCCTGTGACCCTGCCCGTTGAAGCACTTCTGACTTGAGCGTTGGAGTGCCTTTGCAGGTACCACCCGCGTGCGGCTCAGAACTCGGTCCTTCATTCCAACGACTGAGCGACATCATCAGACAGCAGCAACCCATTGTATTGATCAGGTACGATCAGTTGGCATGACCAAGTCTATGGTGCCAAATAGGAAAACTAGTGATATTGCTATGTGTAGTTGTGGTGGGTGAAACATGTGACAAATCAGTTGAACTTACAGAGGCAGAAACAGATGGTGAAGACACCTTAGGTACAACAAACAGACTAGGGATAAGAAACACTCCATCAGCTCCACGCACACCTTTAAGTAATACTTGTTTAGTAACCTGACATTTCACAAGACAAATGGATGAGATACAAGGGTAATATACCCAGCTGGCTAATGACTCAGCAAAGCTAAGATGACAAGGCAAGTCTAATAAGCAGTTTGACTATTTGACTATTTTATTACACTACAAGTTTACATATCTACTATATATCTATTAATCTGATTTTTTTTATAATCTGCAAGGTATTTGATATACTTCTTGTTGGGCGTTGGTTTAATGTTGTTGTGTGCTTTTACCGTCACTGCTGGCTTGCTGTCACGGTTCTATCAAATTGTTGTGATGCTGCTGTGGGGTTTTTTATGCTGCTATGCTGTCTTGGGTTTTGTTGGTTTGCTGTTATGCCGTCTCCTGCGTAAAGCAGTTTTGTTGTTTTGCCTATTGTTGTATTGTTTCCAACGTTTTAACTCTTGTATCGAAGTGTAATTGACTTTATCGGCTCGTTCTCCTTACGATGTACTTATTTTCTTCCATGGGCCTTTTTTCCTCAAGGTTCTTGCAGGAGTGTACGTTTTAACGAGGCCCAAACTATTGTGTGGGTTAAAGTACCCCTACTTCTCGGTTAATACTATCTTTTTCTAATAAAAAATATAAAAAAAAACTTAAAAAGAAAGAGGTAAGGGAAGGCGGAGAGGAGAGGAGAGGAGAGGAGAGGGGTGTGGGTATTTATAACGGGGGAGACTGACTGCGTGAAAGTGAAGCGCAAAAAGAGAGGCGAGGCGAGGCGAGAGCGGCGGCGGCGACGATTGTGAAGGAAAGAAGAAATGGATCCAGACGCGTTGTCAAAAGCATTCGTTGAGCACTACTACACAACCTTCGACACCAACCGATCCGGTCTCGCCAATCTCTACCAGGAAGGTTCCATGCTTTCCTTCGAGGGTCAGAATATTCAGGGTTCTCAGAACATCGTCCTCAAATTAACCTCCCTCCCCTTCCAACAGTGCCATCACTCCATCACCACCGTCGATTGCCAGCCTTCTGGTGTCAACGCCGGTATGCTCGTCTTCGTCAGCGGTAACCTCCAGCTCGCCGGCGAACAGCATGCCCTTAATTTCAGCCAGGTACCTTACCACCCTCTCTGACCTTTTCTTTCTTTCTGTTTTTTTGTTAAGAATTTAAAATATTGTTATTTGCTTTGATTCGATTTCCGACTGGTTTGGAATTATTCTTCTTTGCCGAGATTTTGAATGATGATCAAAAGGGATAAACTCTAGGGCTTTAGGTTTTTCGGGTGTAAATCGGTAATTGATCCGACTTGGTGGATCTCTGATTTACCAAATCCCAATTTTGTTAATTAACTTTACCTTTTTTGATCTTGTTGTGGTGTGGTATCCTCCTTTAGGATTTTTGAGCTTGTTCTTACGTGATTATAGTTGGATCTTTTGTTTTAAATGGAAATTTCATTCTTTGCTAAATTATCCTATGAATGAATGCTTTTCGGACTTGTTGCATTTTTTTACTTCCTGTTAATATTATTAGAATGGATTTGGCTTTCGTGAAAAAGTAAATTGAGCTTTCATGAACATTTATTCCATGGAGATTCCAATCGGTATCAATGTTGTTTTTTCTTGGGTACTGATAATAACTTGCTATTGTTGAACATTTATTGGGTATTGGGTAGGGGATACATATGATTGATCTCAACGCTACCATTTTTTTCACGTGTTAAACAAATCTAATAGTACTAGTATTAGATTTTCAATGGTTCTTATTAAATAAGTCAAGGCAAATCCGATAATGGACATGATCCAACTCGCCAGATGATTTAGATCGTGATTTTGACAACATTGGTTGAAATACTTATCAAGGCAACCGTACTGAAGGGCTAAGGGAAAATAAAAAAGACACCCATTTCTAAATTCTTAATCGGAAGAGGATTCTAGCTTCTAATGCCATATCCATAGACATCAAAATCTGAGGTGAGTTAGAGAAGGTGGTGGGGTTAAAGTAGGGATGTAAATAATGCAATGATTCCTACTGCATGAACTACCAGTTAGGAGAATTCTTAAAGTGAATGGGCAATTGGGTTACTGCCTTGATGCATGATTAAAGTGAATATTCCAAATTTTGAGTTTCTCTTTGTTGTGGTCTTTTATGTTACCTTACAAAAGAACCAAATTTTAGTAAAAGATGAAAGTGTTGTTAACTTCAGAGAAAAGAAATAAAGGAGTGAAGGACTTCACATGATTGCAGTTACCGGTTATTATTGCCTAGATAGAACTGGGGTTGTTCTCTGTAGAGACATCAATATCATTTCTTCCTTGCTTTATTTTATCTCCTAGCTACTAATTACCTATTTTCTGTTATCATTCTTACAAGTAAACTTAACAATTTTTTGTCTGTTCCCAGATGTTCCATTTGATACCAACACCACAAGGAAGCTATTATGTGTTGAACGACATATTCCGGTTGAACTATGCATGAAGATAGACTGTTGAATATGTGACATTAAAGGCCATAGGTTCGCCTACAGCTGTTTTGCTTCAGACATTTGAAATTAAAGATTGGTCCTTTTTGGTTCGTGTCAATGCTTAATTGTGCTTTATCTGTTCAGATTTTTCTGTTTAAAACCCATTGAAGGATAATTTGTTAACAATCAATGGATATATTGCAGTTGAAAACTTTAATATACGGGTTCCAAGCATCCCGTACAAATCTACCTCTGAAAAATGGTTTATGCATGTATTAATGTTTTTACTCAGTTTGATTTAATTGTTGCATTTAAATGTTGGTTTTCTGTCAGTGTGCTTAGCCATTGCAAATGATTGATTATCTTCTAAGCCGAACAGATCAATTTCCTTTTCTCTGAAGTAATAAAATTTAGGCTAAAGTGCTCCCGGGGTCCCTTATCTTTATTTAAAGTAACGATTTGGTCCTTTATTTTTTTTTGTCCCAAATCAGTCTTTTATGTTTTAAATTTTTGACACATAAATCATTATCTGTCTCAAATCAGTCTTTTATGTTTCAAATTTTTAACACATAAATCCTTTTTTTTGACACAAATCAGCACTGTTAACGGAAAATGATTTATGTGTTAAAAATTTGAAAGATAAAAGACTTATTTGGGACAAAAAAAACATAAAGGACTAATTCGTTACTTTAAATAAAGATAAGGGACCCCAAGAGCATTTTAGCCTAAAATTTATGCACAGGTTGTATGGGCTTTAAAATAATAAAGAAATGTTTCTTCCATTAGGGCTTTCGTCGGTGCCTCGCCTTAGACACCACTCTAAAACAATAGTGAAATTATAATAGAGCAATACTATTGTTTGTAAAATAAGAAAGAATGTATGCTATTTGTGTGGACAAAAGGAAAATATTTGAGACTTGGATTTTTTAGTGTCCGTAATGCTATTTTTTAGTGTCCGTAACAGAGGAGGTGGATTTTTTAGTGTCCGTAATGCTATTTGAGACTCAAGTATATCTCTGGCAATGGAACTTGACCTTGAAACAGAGGAGGTGGATTTGCACAGTATATCAACTCTAGCAATGAAATGACGTCAGGTGTGGCATGACCCTTGACTTAGATATACATGACATGATGAGTAAATGTTGTTGTTCATCTTGTATTTATATACCTTTTCCATAGTAACACACATGGATCAATTTTTTACGTATGATTGATACTCTTGAATTTGAAATTCTTTTATGTTTGTTGATGAGTACGAAAATTAAATACTTGTGACAGATTTATTTTCCAAACAAAAAATGGATTCTGTAGAGTTGTTTTTCTATCTGAATCGATTCATACACAGATTTATATGCATTTTTTGATTTGGAACTTTTATCGTGACACTCATTTCATCTCGGGTGTCTTAGACGTACACAGGTTTGAATCACTCACTTCAGTTTTGGGTTTGTATATGCTATTGTGATTGCAGAGAGAAAATCAAGAGAAGTGGAATCAAGGGTTGTTAGGAAATAGAGAGTAAATGGTTGGTTTCTTTGTTGATGTTCATCTTGAACATAAAAAGGGATAGGAACCAAAGGGTTCTCTTACTTAACCTTTCTGGCTTTCTCTTACTAACATGGTCTGACTAAACTCACTGAGCCGCAAACTCAAGAAGAGTTTGGGGCAGCTTTCACATTAGTTTGGTGAAATAGTGAAGTTTCATAGTGATAGAATATTTTTCCAATGAATGAAATGCTACAAGAAGATTCAACAACTATTAACACTACCAAATCAAATGCTACAGGAAGTGGGGATGAACATTACAAGCAATCTTCTATACCTTTAAAGTTCAACCAATTGAGAATAGATCAACCACTAGCTAGAATTTTTATTCCTTTCCTAAATTTGGTACATCGATGCGAGGCATCTCTGGAATGTTGAGGGAAGTAAGTGATGTAGATTCATTGTTTTCTTTGTTCTTATCAGCTACATGGCCATTAATATCAGGAACTTTGTCTTTCACCATGTCTTTGAGCATATTTCCAAAGGATCTAAACGGGTGGTGTATTCCTTCCCTGACTTTCAAAATAAGTGAGACTTCTGATAGTTGCCAAGCAACAGTGAGGACAATCGCCACTGAAAGAAGACAATGAGTTACAAAATTCTGCCTCTTCACCTTCTTCAGTTCTTTCATTATCTCATCCTTTTCAGTTTCGCTACCCCTGGCCCCTTCATCTACCTCTCCTCCACCATCTGCATCATTTTCACTTTCTGTTTTCTTAATCACAGAAGTCACTGGCTCTGAAGGAGTAGACGCTTCAGATTGCTCAAGTTTTTCATCTCCCTTCAACATTTCTAACTGCTAATAAATTGATCGAGCAAATGCACATAAATTATGTTCTAACTAATATTAATATGCGGTACACTATCAAACTCAACCATCTAAAATATTTAACTATAACACACATCAATTTTATAAAAATAAAAGTATTATTTTGATAAATTTTTAATTAAAATAGAATGCTAACTAACCTGAGTAGAGAGAGAAAGAAGGTGGGAGAGAGCGAGTTGGTATTGAGCGTCGTGGTCTTTAAGGTTGTTGTCGTGGTGGAATCCTTGGACTTTGTCATTGTTGTCATGTATAAGCTTCTGGATTGCGTTGTCGATGAGCTCGAGCCTTCTATCTTTCTCCATCGCCGCCGCATGCAGATTAATATTTGTTAGATTTTATAATCATCCACCGCCAAAAGCTCTATGAGAGAGAGAGAGAGAGAGAGAGAGGCGCCTTCTAGGCTTTCGGTAAGTGGGGGTGGTGGTGGTGGTGATGTTGATTGACTATTTAGAATGGAATAGATGCGTGACCTTTTCATCGAGGGTCCCCAATGCACTCAAATCATTATTTATTCAAAATATCTTTATTATTACACGTTAATAATTACTCTTTCTACTAAAATATAAGCAAAAAAAATAGATGAATTTTACTCATATTTTGAGAATGAGGGAGTATTTGACCGGTTATAATTCTTGCTTAAAATTGCTCATCCATCAAACTTGGCTTTAGTCTTCTTTTTAATCTTCTATTATTATTGATATAGAAATATGTACGCTATTATCTATGAAGTATTAATGCTTCATTTTTGAGTGATTTAGCAATATGTGAATGATTAGATGTTTACGTAATTGATAGTGTAAAACTTCCGCAGCTGCAATGATGCACCTAAATTGTGGTGAAATGCTAGGACGGACAAGCAAGGAAACCATATGAGAGAAAAACTTTTTCCACTGAATTTGAAACCCGATCTTACCTTCCTGCATTCAAGACCATTTTGTACATATATTGTTAAGTGAAAATGTCCATCGCCATTATCCACTATACAACCTAGACTGATTTACAAGCTAAAACTGCAAAGCTTCTTCTACACATCCATCCAAATACAAGGACCATATAAACACTGAAACCAGAAGAAGCTCATAAATAAATAATAACTAAATAGAAATAAAACCAGGAAGGCTAGAGCGTATCCCAAGGAATTTGGTATAAATCATCATCTTCTATATTGCAAGCATCCTCCACAGATGTTGATAACGGTGTTTCCTCACTCGTGCTGCCAACTCCACCACCCTGTAAGAGAATTGATAAGTCAACAATTTTGCCAGCTCTTCTGGTTTAATTAAGCCCTTATTACTTTATAGAAATGTTGAGTATGCATTATAACACACTCTTTTTGACCTACTTTTATTACTAGACTAGATAAAATCCCATACTGGTTCCAATAACAGAGAATGAACTAGGGTTATTTAAAGGATCTCAAACTAAAACACAGCACTTAATGCAGCCAATGTAGAGCAGTTGGATCCAACACTGCACTAGGATCCAACAGCTTTGCAATGGCTGCATCGTGAGCAGCGCTATAGAGAGTTCCAGATCCTATAATAGATACCCGAGATGTAAACTGGTGGGATCCAATTAAGTCCCACATTCTCTTTTTTGCTTCTAGCCTATATATACCTTGGCTTGACGATACATCTGAAGCATGCGCCTATATTGCTGACGAGCACCCAAAGAACGGCCCATGGAAAGAACCCGGGATAGAGCCTTTTCAATTGCTACATTTACTTTCTCTTGTCGGAACGCCTTGAGAAAATCCTCATCATCACTTTCTTCATTTGACTTCATTTCTTGTTGAGAACTTCGTAAACCAACTCGTTTTCTATGCCATCTTAGCACGACCTTGTCCAAGATTCCAACTGCCCATATCATTAGCTTGTATTGCTTCCGAGCCTGGTAGCCCCTCACATGAGCCTGTCCAAATAAATATAGAATGACTGAGGTTTAATACTAAGTTCTTGTTGCGGTTCCATGTATGCATGTGCATGATATGTATATCTATAGAGCTCTCCGAATTCAATTTATCTAATAATAAAATGTAATAGTAATTACATAACACATCTATTACCTGTATCTTTACTACTTTTTGGCGAAAAGCTAAGAAATCTTTGCGACCTTTCCAACCTCGATATTTCTTCTGAATTGATAAGGCAGCTGAATTGCAATCACGTGAGCTCCTAAAATATCCATCAATGCAACCTGCACCGATAACATATTCATCTAGACAGCTGCAACTGGCTGAAACTGAAGCAGCTTCTCTCTCTTTCCGTTTTCTGAAGGAATGTGCACGAAAAGCAGCCTGTATCCGCGCAGCTGCTTGAGCTGCATTTCTGACAGCATCCAAGGTACTTTTTAATGAAACCTCATCTTCACTGGCTTCAAGATTTTTCTCAGACAAGAAACTGACAGTTAACTCAGCTTCACGCTCAGAAGAACCTTTAGAAGCCTCACCCTTCTCCAATGTGAGGGATGACAAATGACTTGTTAGATCAACCTCTGCAAGATAACCAGCCAGTCCCTTGTGGCCATTGCTGGCTGCAATAGATGCAGCAGTTTTACCACTTGGATCTTGTGAACTTGGATCTGTCACTGCTCTAGCAGATGCACCAGCAGCTATAAGTGAAGCAACCATTTTTTCCCTGTCATGGAATAAAATAGTTCAGCGATACAACATCCAGAACATTAAGAATGGAACATATAATTCATAAAGGTTTCTAAAAGCAATAGTTTTATTCTAAATGTGATCATCATTCATGACTGAATCTGGTCTAAAATCATCTGGTGAAGTGAGAAAACTAATTGAGGCTTTCATGAGAAGAATTGATCATATGGAGGAAGTCAAATAAGAAAACTCCGAGAGAAACCATTAAAAAACACCCTGAATCAAATGACCTTCCTAAAAATTGAGTTTTTGACAGAACATAATGTTATTATTTAACTAATGTATCTGAGCTAACACTGGGAAAAGACTTTTGTAGTTGAAATAAAAAGTAAGCATTTGTTATGATTAATGAGGCTTCCTATACACATTCAATGAGGACTGAACATGCCCAGTAATTTCTGATATGTTAAGCATCTTGTTACAAGTGGGTATTATACCGTAAATGTGCCATAAATTTCTAGAACATTAAGACCGGCTTAATTTCACCTTGTTGTTTACTTCCTTGTGTTGTATTCCCTTCTTCCAAGAAAAAAATAAAGGTTTCTAAACAAATCTGTCAATATAATTTTGTTCAAAACCTTGAAGCATTGCTTAGTATCAAGTACCAACAGCTCAGTTTTCAATTACCTTCCCAACCGTGCAGCCCAATGAAGGGCAGTCCATCCATTGATGTCACGGAAATTAACATTCACGCCACAACTGAGAATGGGGTTCAAGGCCCACTCAAAACCCAATCCAGAAACCATGTGTATAATACCCTGCTCTTTCTTGGACAAAAAACAACCCGTCCCTTCATCTCTTTCATGTGATCTGCAAGAAAGCCAGTGCTGCAGCTTATCCTTCAGAAGCTCTTCAAGAAGCCAATCAATAGTACCCGATGAAGTTCCGCTGCCAGCTAGGAGAGCGTCTAGAATATGGCTCCATGAATCATCATCTTCTTTCTGTTCTGTTGGAAGATGACTTTTAGATTCTAAGTTGTCATCCTTTATAGTCGAAGCAGAAAGGAGCATTTGTGCAAATCGAACAAGTAATAACAGCTCTTCTGGAGTTCTAGTGGCTTCTGTTTCCAAAGAATTACAGCTAGTGCAACTACTGGTCTTATTACGAAACTCAAACTCTTTGACTTCACTGCATGGTTGTCTATTACCTGAAGTAATGCACAGAGAAACCTTTCCAATAAGATGGGACGGGGCTTCACCACAGATTACGCCATCCTGAATTATTTCCGCAGGAACTTCAACATCGCCAAACATACAAGCCCAGGCAGAATCTGAGGCAGGGCAAAGAAATGACCCAACAATGATCACCTATGCATGAAACTTGGGAATTTAGGATTCAAATATAGACAGCATTAATAGCATCTGTATCACCTAGAAAATTAAAAAAAAAAGTTGGAAAGCAAAGAGCTTAAAAATAGTTAAGCTAAGAGCTTGCATGACATTTCCCTAAATAATAATTGCATTATACAAAAATAATTCCATATATATATATATATATATATATATATATATATATATATATATATATATGTATATTTCAACCATGTTGTGTATGCATTTTAAAGCCCTTCAGGAACCTAGGGAAAGCTAAGCGATAAACACTCGTAAGATTAATAAAAGGGGATTACACTTTCATCATTCAGAAGATACCATCCACTAACACCAATGAGTCATAAATCATTATATAGAGCATAATAAGAGCTGGAATTAAAAGGCACATACCTTTGTAGCCTCAGAGGCATAACAATATTCTGGGGAGACTACCCTAATTGTAAATTTCTGTTTCTGTTCAACAGTTGCACCCAGTGATTCTTGAATTTGGATTTGGTCATATAATGTTTCGTAGTTGTCAGAATTAGTTCCTTGAGTTTCCACCAAAGAATATGGAGAAAATTCAACTCCAATGTCTTGAGGAAATAAAAAGACAGCTGGCGGCACGAGACATAAATCAGAGGTGGAAGAAATTTCAATATATGCTAAAAAGTGAAATACTCAAGTTATTAAGGGTTAAAGTAAGTCATACATTTCGCAGCAGTATTACTGTTGGGGTTTAGCCAGTGACCGTTTTCTTGGTTCGCAATCATTTCCCTTTCTGAAGAAGATAGTGGCTTCTCCTGTTAAGAATAGAAATTTTTATTCTTGTGCAAGGCTCTTAAAAGAAAACTAAGCATAAATAGTATTTAAATGACAGCTCACAGTTGTAAAAGGTACAATTGTTTCAAGAAAGGTAGAATTACATAAACAAGTTATTTGGACATTTCAGCCAAAACTAATTACAAACTTTTAACAACGCGATATATGTATTGGCAATACTCACATTTTCAAATGCCTTGTAAGCATGTTGCTCTGGCAACTTGATCACAGACTCACATGATTCCAGTACCTCCGTCCAATATAGGTTTTTTTCACGTCCATCAGGGCAATTATGATCAAGTAATTCATGATAATGATTACCACTGTCATCTACAGAAAAATGCACCAACATTAGAAGCTTTTTCTTTCCTATCTTTATTGTTGATGTTTAAGCATAATAAAAAGTCGAGAACGCAAAGCATTTTCAGAATATAGTGAATCTGCTTTAGAGTTAGATCCTAAATGTAACATGGTGAAATTAGTTAGATTTACTTATATTTTGGACCATTAAACATGAGTTTTTTTTCGCTTCTATTCGAGATGGGAGTAGTATCTCGAATAGGTTCAATTCTCTTCTGACGAATAGGTTCATTTTAATACCTAACTGGCTTTTAGTTTATGATGGTTGACCACTAATTATTAAATTGGTGATTGCTGTCTAAAAATTTAAAATTAGTCTGTAATCAAACAATATCTAAATTCAACTTTTTTGGTAGCTTTTCAACACAGGTCTACTTTAGTATATATGTGCAGCATACGGATTAACTAAAATATTTTCGCTGAGTTAAAACATGTATTAATTCTCATCAGTGCAAGTTTGTCTACCTTTTTTTCCACTATATCCATCATATGGTTGTTCATGATCATCTGGTCCAGAGAATGCTGCAGAATTTTCATATGGAATTTCATGCTCGCGGTAAAAGGGAGAAATTTCGTTGAAGCCGTCGTCATTCAAACTTAACTGTTCTTCCAATTGACGCAAAGCTTGTGCATTAGTTTTGTCCAACTGATCCATCCCATTGTTGGTGATGCAAATATCAGAGGTAATTTCTAAAGATCCAGGGCTGGAGAAAGTCTGACTAGGTTCACAGGAATCACCAAATATGGACATTGTCCCTGGGTTCTGAGTAGTAAATGAGCCATGACTCTGACTAAACACATAAGGAGAACCATGTGACAGTTGGCTGACAAGTCCAGAATTGGATGTCCCCTGTAATATGAGAGTGTAAACAATAATGTAATTAAATAATTTCCATTAGAGGCACAATATGATTAAGAAGATTAGACTTTAGAGTATATCTTCATTTCAGATTTTATCATGCAATCAGAAAATGAAGCAATTAGTTCCCGTAAAGCAATGGTGCATTAGAAATCCTAAGAATTTAATAACATCATAATTAATCATATCCCTCTAGAGAATGGGTATCTAAAGTGAATCTGGTCTTGCAATTAGGCATTGGCATGTAACCTGTGTGTGGTATCTATATAGTTAGAGAGCAGTGTAGCTGAACCAAAAGAAAAGTACATCTTGGAGGTAGGGCATAAACCACATAATTGGCTTTGCGAACATTCATGTTTATTTATTGGAGAGTTTTGAAACTGCATTGAGAGAGAGAGAGAGAGAGAGAGAGAGAGAGATGAACTGAAGGAAGAAACACAAACATCTTATGGACTATTACATAAGTTACTTTCATAAGTAAAAAGAATAAAAAAATGCAGCATTACATAGAAAATGAGAGGAATGAGATTTCATAAGAAAAGAAAATAAATATCTAATTATTTAATTAAAGTTTTAAATGTGAACATTGTAAACGGAGAAAGTGCTTTAAAAAACATTTTCTGTAACGGGGTAGGAGAGTGAGCCATGTTGTACAAAACGAGATTCTACCCCAGTTTTCACACTTCTGAGAAGCTGCAATTAGAATTACAATGTTTATCTGATATCATGTTAGGGAAAATCACCTTATCTGTTTCTCTGTAATGCACAAGAACAATATGCTCATATTCCCTGTCGAGAAACAACAGCATATATGAGCAAATATGAACATCAATTACAATAACATGTTAACATATAAGTGAAAATATCTTAAGATTCTTTTTTTTTTGGCGAACATCATAAGATTAGTTATGTACACTGAAAGTTGAGTGTTTTTCAAAATCAATATAATTTTATCTTGGTAATTAATATAGTATTTTGTTACCTTTATAAAGGTGCCTTTTGTTTTTATAGATTGTGAAAGATACAACTTGTAGTAGGAAGATCATAATATGAAGCGTTTGTAGTCAGCAAGCAAAGTGTGAAAAATTTACTCACGGGTCCAACATCCAAAAACTCGCCTCTGAAAACTGCGGTTCTCCTCTCCATGTGCATAATAACAGTTTAGGGTTTCAACATTTCCAACCTAATTGTGCAGAATAGTATGATCACTCAGATTGAGAAAATCAATAGATAGTATCGCATTGCAAAACAAATATCGGCACAAAGGCATCAATATAGCAATGATGGTGAATTTATTGAGAAAAAACCTACTCAATATCAGTAAATCCATTAAAGAGATAATCAGTTAACTCAATTCTAAGCTACATTTCATGAAAATAAAATGTGCTTGCTGAACAAAATACAACCTGCTTTTTCCAAAAAAAAAATTGAGTTAAACAGACAATCAGTTACTATCCTTTTTTCTCCTACATAGTTCTTATGTGTCACAAAAAGGAACTTTAGTCTAAATTAGAGAGAAAACTGAAGCATTTCAATATAGATAAACCAAGTCAAGAGAGGACAGACAAAGCTGCAGGAAGAAATACAAATATGAAACCACCTTTCAGGAAATTTTAACAGTAAGAACATCATAGAAGCTTTTGACACACCTTAAGCCGTTCATGTGCTTCACTCACACTTTTGCCATCTTTTTTCTTCCGCCAACTATGACCGTCTTTACGAAAGAAACGCATGACTCTTTTATTAAACAGAAACAGTGATCCACCTTACAGGAAAATCAATTGACAATCAGTAACACACAAACACATAATCCAGTAACAAAAATGAATTAAAAAAAGGCTTCATTAAACTCTTCGGTCAAATTTAATCAAGAGAATAAGGATGGTACCAGGTGGCTGGTTAGGGGGCACATGAGTGAACTCGCACTTGTCGTGATTCTGCAAAATGTAAAGCACTTCTATAGGCTTGAGCCATCTTTTCTTAGCTTCTTGAAACAGGTCATTTATATTGTATTCCAAACCTACCATGATGATGACAATGTCAAGTTAGTGACTAACTGTTAGTCTAATAATTTAAAACTCTCCCTAGCATTCCTTCTTTCTTTCATTCTTTCTAAGCTTTGATGGAAGAAGTGATCATTTGAAAATTGGGGCTTCAGTGCTATAACCACAGTCACACCACACAGTGGCACACACTGTGATTACTGACAAATAACTTAATTCTCGTTTACATCAACTTCATACCAATCAATTATTACATATCTTCAGAAAGGACAATAATTGAGCAAACTGAAAGGTAAATATTTACTTTGGTGTAAGCAATAAATATGTACGTTCAAAAGTAAGCCACAAAGTAGAATTAGAACCCTACTCACCTTGAAAAGCTCTCACTAGTATATACAAAATCAAAGAGACAAGCCAAGCCAAGCCAAGAAAGAAAAGTAAACATACTTCAAATAGTGAATAACGAATATTTGAGGGACAGAAATTTTTTACCAGTTGGCATCTTAATTGATCACGAAAATGAACAAGAATCAGAACTTGAGCATTACCATCCACTAGCTCACACAACTGAGAAGCACAGAACAAGAGATTTTTTTGAGCTTCACTGCAAACGCAAACCTAAAAGGGATCAAAAGGTTGGAAGAGATAAACATCAAACAAACAAATTCAGACGCTGCACTGTTCTCCAATACCTTTGTCGTAGTGGCGTTATGTTAAATTAAGGTTATTTTTTTTACGCGCACACACACATACCCCGTCAGTGGAAAAGCACGTGCTCAAATATCTAATCTAATATTAATATCTTAAAAAATATAAACATTGCGTAGTCTCCAAGTGGGTTCCTTCCACTTTTGGCGCCAAACTCCCCCCAACCCCCTTCATCCCTTATATTTTTTTCATACTTGTATCTAAGGTGTGATGTTAGGCAGCGTGTTTTGAAATATTTTAGAGTCTGGAAAAAAATTTATTGTTCACATATCCAAAATGTGTTTCTCAATAACTAGTTTGTTGAAATAAAATAGTAATTTTGCAATAAAGTACGTAAAGAGAAATGTTTAACTGTTCAAATATGCGAATTTTGTTTCTCAGTAATCGGTTCGATGAATAAAAATAATTTAATAACAAATATGTAAAGTACGATGTTAAGTTGTGGTTTCAGATGCTTTTGTGTTTGTAAAAAAAATCAACTATTTAAATATGCGAAATTTGTGCCTCATTAACCAGCGTGTTTAGGAGTCATTTAGTGCTCGGAAAAAAACTTAACCATCAAAATACTCAAAGTTCATTCCTCAATAACCGATTTGCTAAAAAAAAGTGACAAATATATAAAGAGTTATTTTAAGCAGTGTGTTTCGGGATACTTTAGCATTCAAATGACCAACAAATAAGACTTTTTCGTATTGCGATTTTAAAAATAAATTTTAACAATGTATGAATTTTGCATAAACCGAAGTTGTTGCCCCGTGCGAACGCACGGGTGCACACATTAGTAATAAATAAATACTATAGGCCAGTAATTTATTATTTTTAGACATTCAACTACCACGCCACGTGTCCAGTTTTTGGGTATTTTAGACATTTTTTGTGCATTTTTACAGTTTTTTTTCTCTTACACATCTTCCCATCATCTCTCTCTCTCCTCTCTCTTTTATTTATTTTATTCTCCTCTCTCTCATAATATCCCCCTCTTTCCTCTCTTATTTCTTTCTCTTTTTCGTCTTTCATCTCTATTTATTCTCATTTACTTATATTTTATTTCATTTCAAACATATCTATCTAATACTAATCTAATTTTATCTAATCTCTAATACTACAGTATAATCAATTCATATGGTAGCAAAATGTCAAAAATGATCCACTTATACAATTGCTAAGTGTCCAAAACCAATGATAAAAATCAATATCTATATAATCAATATCATATGTTAGGAAAATTACACTTTTAGACATTTTAGAATTTTACCATTTGTCACAAATTGAGGACAAAAAAACAGCTTTTGCAGTTTTTTTTTTAAAAATGACGTGTCAGTGTTTTTTTTTCAATTTTTTTTAGTTTTCTTTAAAACAGTGACTTTTTTTTCATAAATTTTTTTTACTAAAAAAATTTTAGTAACTATTTTTATAATCTACTCAAACTACTAAAATTAATCAATTTAACCACTGCCAATTGTCAAAAAAACGCTTTCCTCTAACAAAAGTTTCAAATAATTTTTTCAAAAAATTAAGTTATTAAATTAATATTATAATCAATAATTAAATAGTCTAAAATTTACTATTTACTATAATCTCTTTATTAAATAGTCTAAAATTTGTAGTAGGTTAATGGTATAGATAGATAGTAGAAGAGGTTTGCAATTTTCTTCTGTCGACTTATGTACAATTTTGGTTTTTTTATTACTATTATATTTATTTCTAACTAGATAATGATGATTTTTTTATGGAAAACTTTGTAGCAAAATAGGATAAGTGGTTGATATTTATGTCTAATTATTATATTTATGTCTAACTAGATATTTATGTCCAAGTACAGTGATTGATATTATAATTTTTTAAGGAAAAACATAAGACACCATACCTATAAAGTCCGGATACCGGATACGACACGATACGCATACAAGCAGTGGCGGACCTAGCATGCAACCAGGGGGTTCAGTTGAACCCCCTGGAATTTTTTTTGTTGCACTAAACACCCTATATAAATAGCCTAAATCTCCTGAAATTTTAATTTTGACCCCCTGAAAATTTTAAATTGTACTAGTAGACCAAGTTTTGCACCCATTTGACACCGGCCTTAAAAAATTTGACACCCCTGACCCCGGGGTCCTGGGTCCGCCACTGCATACAAGATAAGTGAATTTTTTGAAAATCAAGATACGATATGGCCCGGATACTATAATAAAAAATTAAATTAAAATTCAAATATATAAAAATAAAAACATAATATACAAATATAATTAAAGATAACAGTAATGAGATATACACTTTAGTAATTGACAATTGCTCATAATAGGAAAAAATCACAAAGAAAAAAAGAGAAATTCAAATGACCACATTTTATCTAGAAGGTAGTAACCCTTTTTAAGAAAAAAAATTAGTAATTGACATATGTAGTAACCCATTTTAGGATTTAATACTTTTTTTGGTACATAGGGGGGCTTTCGCCCAAAGAAAGGAAAAAAAACAAAGGAACACTAAGGTAGATTAACATCCCTGGGCATAGCCATCCCAGTCAAGTCGTCAGTGAGGATGCGTTGGAGTTCTACCAGAGGATGCTCCAACTCCAAAGGATCATTGTGAGATAAGTACATTTCATAGCTTGCAAGCCAGTCGGCACATCTATTACCCTCCCTCCAAGTGTGAATAACTTTCACCTGCTAGTTGCCACAGATCAGATTATTTATGCAATTAATCATTGTGAAGTTTACTCCATGGTCACTCTCACGATTGTTGACCATATCTACGACAGCTTTTGAGTCGCTTTCGACTAGCAGCTTGTGGATTCCCACACCTTTTGCCATTTTTATGCCCATCCGCATTCCCCACATCTCTGCATGTATCACATTACATGTCCCTATATTGTAAGTATACCCCTTCAGCCATGATCCATCTGAGTTGCGTAAGAGACCACCACATCCTGCTTGTCCCGTGTCAAGTTTGCTGCTCCCGTCACAATTTAGTTTTGTCCATTCAAAGGGTGGTGGCTGCCACCTTATCATCACTGTTTCGCGGCTAACCCTATTGATGTTAATATTCATATTGTGATTTATATCTCGGGCAAAACTGATAATCACCTGGACCTCGTCTCTTGGCCGTTGAGTCGTAGTATAAAAAATGGATTGGTTTCTCCATTTCCAAAGAAACCAACATGTAACCATGTAGATTAGCTTCCAATCATTGGCTTGCATGGTCAAGAAAGAACTCTTGAGATTTTCGAAAATCCAGTCTTTACCATCCCCATTGAAGAATTTGCTAACACGCGAGCTAGGTAGGAATCACAGCCAGATGCGAGTGGCGTACATACAGTCACGCAACACGTGGATTTGGCTCTCGTCCTCGAGCTGGCAGAGCTGCAGGTCGGAGAGTTTGAGGCATTCCGGGAGTGTCGTCTTTCATTTGTCAATAACCGGCCATGGGCTGCAACTCACATGAAGGTTTGTATTCGATGGGGCCCTCTCCACGTCTAAATGCAAGACCAGTCGCCATCTAGACTCGGCCAGGGGGAAAGAAGTGTAGGCACTTTTGTGTTGAAAGTTGCATGGTTGTCTCCTTGCCAACCAAGCTGGGCAGCGCCGTCGTCGTCCATGGGGGGAGGGATGGCAATTATTCCCTGCACGGTATTAATGGGGAGGGATTGTTGTAAGAGTTCAACATTCCATTGTCCAGTATCCTTCACCATGTCGCTAATAGTAATAGTGGTGTCTAGCCCATTGTCATCATTAACCAAAGCGTTGATCAGAGGACCCTTGTTTGGCACCCACTTGTCCAACCAAAACTTTATTGTCTTTCCATCCCTGATATGTTCCAAATGACATGTTGGTGAAACTTTTCCCAAATACCTGTGAGGGCTTTCCAAAGGGGGGAATCCGATGTGCCCCTTTATTATAGTTTATTTTTATGATATAAATTAAAAACACTCAAAAATGAGTCACATTGGTTATCAAAAAAAGAAAGAGGCACACATGCCCTATCCCATGTGTATCCGTATAAGTCTGTCGTATCCTGGGTGTATCTGTATAAGCAGTCGTACCCCATGAGTATCGGTCGTGTATCCCCAATGTATCAGATATTTTTCTTTTAAAAAAATAAATGAAAATTCCAGGATACTCCATAGGTACGTATACCGGTATATCAGACACGTATCGGTATCAGATACGTGTCAGATAATGATACTTGGTCTGTTTTGGTGTATCGGGGTTTCCCAACATCACACACTTTAAATTTATATTGGATAATCACACCCAACACCGTTGA
Organism: Astragalus membranaceus; assembly: GCA_039519185.1. Taxonomy (NCBI): domain Eukaryota; kingdom Viridiplantae; phylum Streptophyta; class Magnoliopsida; order Fabales; family Fabaceae; genus Astragalus; species Astragalus membranaceus. The sequence continues at coordinate 56,965,696 of CM076848.1, read as the reverse complement.
TCTAGTGGCATAAGTTACCTTGGAATATATGGGGTCAACTCAATACTCCTAGGTGTTTTGATTTCTGTTGTGGACAAACTTAGTGTTGACGAGTGCAATTTTTCTATGCACGAGTGAAAATTAATCTTTTGTTGGAAGTGTTGAAACACTTTGTGGGTAACCAGCAATAATCCGAACAAAAAAAATGTTCACACCTGAGTTCAAATTCAAAAATCGACATCCATATATTGCTAAATAGCCATTACAATCAGTTGTCTTGGACTAAGTAGTCATTTGGTGATCTTAAAAAATAAAGGCTAAATATCACATTTGGTCATTTATCTTTGCTCTTGGTTTCACTTTGGTCCCTTATCTTTTTTTGGGTCCGTTTTGGTCCTTTATCTTTCATTTTTGTTTCATTTTGGTCCCTGCCATCAGTTTTTGTTAATGGACGTCACGCTGGCAGTTAACTGCTGACATGGCGTCTTAAGTGTCATGTATGACGTGGCGATTCATTAAATGACATGACAAAACTCTATTTTATTTAATTTTAAATCATTTAATTTAAGTTTTTTTTAAAAAAGCTGAATTGATTTTAACAAAATCAACAAATCCCCAAATCAATAAAATTGTCTCGAGAATTGCACAAAATCAACGAAAATTGCCCCAAATAAATAAAGTTTCTAGATCAATAAAATTGCACAAAATCAACAAATTTTTTCCCCAATCTTTCTTCTTCTTGGTTCTACAGATCTGGAACGAAACCCACAACAACAGCAAACCCAGAAATTTCGATGAACAATTAAAACATGAACATGAACAGATCTGGAACGAAACCCAGATGATGAACGAAACCCAAAATGAGATGAAGAACATGAACAGATCTGGAACGAAACCCAAATGATTTAAAATTAAATAAAATAGAGTTTTGCAATGTCATTTAATGAATTGCCACGTCATACATGACACTTAAGACGCAACGTCAGCAGTTAACTGTCAGCGTGGCGTCCGTTAGAATAAACTAACGGCAGGGACCAAAATGAAACAAAAATAAAAGATAAATGACCAAAGAAAAACCTAAAATAAAGATAAATGACCAAAAGTGATATTTAGACAAAAATAAAGTATGAAAAAAATCACGGAGAAATTTCGTCCCAATAAAGGTTAGTGTAGTGTAGCGGGGTAGAATGAAGTGTTTGTGTTGTGACATGCCACGACTTTAGTGTTGTGAACGAATATTATAGATGTGGGGTTTGGTGCTGACTTGAACACGTGAACTAGTGATGACAATAACCATAATAACCTCCTTTTAGATTTTGACACGCGTAAATGGTCGCGATTCATGAATCAACATGCAATGCAACTTGTGAAAAAGATGATATCCATCATTTTCATTAGGGGTGGACATGATCCGACTACCCGACCGATACCGGTCAAACCCGAGTTACTATTTGCTATTTCGGACAAGACATATCGGGTGTCGGTTACCCGATTGGTCAAAAACGGTTACTTTTGGGTACATATGGTCGGAATCGGTACAGGAACCCACACCCATCGGTACCCGAACCCGACCGAAACTGTCACTCAATACTTTTTGAGACATGCTGATACACGCTTTTCACGCTGTAAACTTTCTGCATTTACAGCTAATACTACACGTTTTCAAGTTTCAACCAATAAAGTTAACTTTAACACTACCCAATGACAGTTTTTTTCTCTCTCTTGTCAAATCACATTTTAATTTTATTTTTTCTCTTTGCATATTCTTTTCTCTCTCTCCAATAGTCATATCTGATATCTATTAGTATCAAGTAGTATTTTTGTTTTTGTTTAAGGCTATTTTCTCTTTTTTCAGAATACAAAAGGACACTCTTTTACAATTAATTTCTCTTTCTTCGACCTTTAAAAAACTTTCAGAGAAGCCATGAAAATTTCTGAAAAACTATCTTCTTCTCTTCCTTAACCCGTCATAAACCACCAGCTGAAACCGCCAAACCGATAAACCGAAACCGCACAAACCGAAAGAACATATGGTCGGATTTGGGCCTGTATATCCCAACCGCGGGTTGCACCGGATTGGTGCTTTTGGGCCCGAAACCGCCCAAACCCGACCGGTGTCCACCCCTAATTTTCATCAGTGGCGGACCTGGCATGTAACCAGGGGGTTCAGTTGAACCCCCTGGAATTTTTTTTTGCACTAAACACCCTATATAAATAGCCTAAATCTCCTGAAATTTTAATTTTGACACCCCTGAAAATTTGAAATTGTACTAGTAGACCAAGTTTTGCACCCATTTGACACCGGCCTTTAAAAAATTTGACACCCCTGACCCCGGGGTCCTGGGTCCGCCACTGATTTTCATCACAATGTTTCCGCTACTAGACGCTCAATCAATCTTTCATATTCAACAGCACGGTTGCCCAATTGTCTTTCATTCACACATATATGACATGTATTAAAAGTCTTTCATTCACACATATATGACATGTATTAAAAGTCTTTCATTCAGACAGACAGGTTCTCTATTTTTTCCTAAATTACAACTATCCAACCAAAAAAATTAAAATGCTAATGAATTAATATGTTTTCATTCATCTGCAGCTAGCAAGAGTAATTGTTATATATAAAGTTGTAGGTATACAATAATGGGTTGATCACAATTGATACTCAATTCTAATAAGAATATTGTTAAATAATTGGGCTGAGGGTAGGGACTAAACGGATGGAAGACACATTGAAGTAGTTTTTGTGGTTTGGTTACCTTTAATATAACTAACAACACGTCACACTTATTAGAGAGACCAAAATGTTTTGATCAAAAAAAGAGAGACCAAAATGAATTTCCGTTAATTTGCCACAAGATGTGTGAAGTACACATAAGAAAACACAAGTGGCAATATAGTTCCTTTCTTGAGTTGAGGGCGACACAATGGTGGAATGGAAGCTATATGATCTGATAATTAGCATGTGAAACAAGTTATTCTTAATCCAAATCTAAGTCCAATCCAGAATGACAAGCATCACGTGCGCGCACAATGGAATGAATTGGAAGTGAATCAACAGTAGCTTAATCAACGAAGCCTCCCCCACACTCACTTTGAATATTGTTTATTAATTATTAATAATCATTGTTGATACGTACGTACGTACATACATACATAAATACCCTCATTCGCTAGCTACAATGCAGAACAGAACCAATTAATTTGTTGTAGTAGTAGTACACACTCGATCATTAATTAATTAATTAGTTGGATTATTAAGAATGTTCAACTGGGGTTCAATTGTTGTGGCTGTGGTGCTGTTTGTGCTATTGACGCCAGGGCTGCTATTTCAGGTACCAGGGCGTTCAAGATGTGTGGAGTTTGGCAACTTTCAAACCAGTGCTGCTGCCATTGTAGTTCACTCCCTTCTCTATTTTGGTCTCCTTTGTGTATTCTTGATCGCCATTAAGGTCCACTTTTACCTCGGCTAGCTACCTATTTATAATCACTTCACTCAGGAATGGATCAATGCTCCCACCACCCATATCATCACTCATCAGACACCCACATAATATCATTTTTCAGTTTGCTCTAGAACTTGATTAAGTTAATTTGCCTTTCTTGCACTATTATGTATTCTTAAATTCATACTTTTTTTTTCTTTCCCATTTTGCTATACTATGTTTCCTGTTCTTATTGCATATATATGCAATAATAATGGGTGAAGTTGAGTCTTTTTATTTTTACTTTTTATCCATTATTGTTCGTTTTTCATGCTTCTATTCATGTAAAAAAAAAATCACCACAACAGAAAAGGCCATCAGGGGCGCTTTTTTTTATCCATTTGGGGCGTTTTCGGGCGCCCCTAAAGCTTGCGCTCCTGTAGATGGTGACCAACTGGAGCGCTTGTAAGAGGCGCCCCTGATGGCCATAGCGCAGGTGACCAACTGGAGCACTTGTAAGAGGCGCCCCTGATGGCCATAGCGCAGGTGACCAACTGGAGCGCTTGTAAGAGGCGCCCCTGATGGCCATAGCGCAGGTGACCAACTGGAGCGCTTGTAAGAGGCGCCCCTGAATTTCAAAGGACAAAGGACATCAGGGGCGCTTTTCCTAAGCGCTCCTGATGCTATATTTTTTTTTTTTAAATTCTTTTTACCAAATCTAACCAGTTCCAAATCTAACCAGTTCCAAATCAAACCTGCAGCAACAACAACCTAAAATAACCAATTGAATTGGGGGATCAAATTTTCAAACCAGCCAATTCAAAATCAAATTCCAAATAAAAAACTTATAAATGCATCTAATATCCATACATAGAGAGAACAAAAATAATATGACATCCAATGTAGCAACAAAATTTACATGTCCACAAAGTAGCAACAAAATTTACATGTCCACAAAGTAGCAACAAAATTTACATGTCCACTTATTGAGTACAAACAAGCTACCCAAAATGAGCAAAAAAACAAGCTACCCAAAATGACTTGAATTTCGATTTTGATTAATCAAAGAAGCAACATAATGACACCACTCGCCTTTGACATCAGTAAGTATGTCATCAGAAAATGGAGCTCCAACCTCGTATCCTGGAAAATACTTCCAAAATAAAATAAAATAAAATAAAGTTAGAACTAAGTTGTTAAATGCTTGATATGGAATTGCTAGCTTATCAAAAAAGAAACTATATAAATTACATACATTTAGGGGAATTTCCATTTGTATGTCAGTGATTATGTCCTTCATATACTTCATAACGTAGTATCCACAATCAACATTGTTTGGTTGTCTCGGACACTACAAATCAAAAAAAAATTAATTGTTAAAATGCGAGCAAAATTTACATGGATAAAAATAATATTGATTATAAACTTACCTTTATTACTATCCAATTTGTTTTATTGTTCCCACCTCTAGTCCTAACCTCATTAATGCATTATTGAAATATGTCTTTTTTTCTGAGATGTTAAGCTGAAACTTCTCTATATTATTATATGTTTGGGTTAACATAGAGTATGTTCAATTTTGGATTATATGAAACAATCAAGTGGAGATTAATAATTATTAAAATTAAATTTATAATTAAGATAGTCGTAAAAACAAAATAAATATTCACATATTATTAGTTATTAATTTTTTTAACTCTCTATGTACTTTATTAATTATACTACTTTACTACTACTGTCTATTGCCACATAGGATCACATATTCCATAGTCTCTAATTGTTTTTTTGTCTATAAACGGAATGATAAGTACTATTTGAAACTCACACACAACTGTTGAAACCGAACTCGGGTCTCGAGGGCATAATGTATGGCCTGAAAATTTCGGCATTTGTGAGTAGAGTTATACCATACACATTAGTCATTGTTTTGGATTTAGATTAGATTCTCTTGCAATTGAAATTTAAAGGCGAGCAACATGGATGAAATCGAAACCGAACAACTCATATTGTGGTAGGTAAATGTTTTACCTTTGTACAATTTAATTACTCGAAAGTTTGGTTATAAAAAAAAGAATAAATAGCACTTTTGGTCTTTTATCTTTGTTTTAGGTTTTATTTTGGTCATTTATGTTTTTTTGGTCCGTTTTGGTCTATTATCTTTCATTTTTGTTTCATTTTGGTCCCTGCCGTCAGTTGAAGTTAACAGACGCCACGCTTGGCAGTTAACTGCTGACACGGCGTCTTAAGTGTTATGTATGACGTGCCATTCAATAAATGAGGTAGCAAATAAATGTATTATTTAATTTTAAATCATTTTACACATCAGCAATTAAGTTTTTTAAATTTTAAAAACACAAAATAGAAATTATCAAAAAATTAAAAACATTAAAATCAAACAAACATCAACACCATCCACCGGCGCAACATGAAGCCCATTCTCCTCAACATCATCACCCCCAAACTGGTGCATAATGTAACCTAACATGAAACCCATTCCCCTGATGGTTCAACTCATCCAACTCATTTCAAAATTGATCATTAACCAAGCTCCTCTTCCATTTCAACTCATTTCCATTCTCAGATTTTTGCATCAAATTTCAACCTCAGAAACCGAGCTCCTCTTCCATTTTCTTCTTCACAACCAAATCCTAATTTCAGATCTGTATTTGCCAAATCCTAATATCAAATCTATATTTCCATTTTCTTCTTCACAACTAATCCTAATTTCAGATCTGTATTTCCGTCTTCTCCGTCTCCTTGCTCAAGCGATGCAACACCGACGTTTCCACAGTCGTTTTCCAGATCTTCGTTCTTTCCCGATTTGTGGGTTTTAATTTTTGTTGTTGAAAAAAATGAAGATCTAAAAAAAATGGTTTACCTCCTGGAAAAAATGGTCTTAATTTATGGGTTTACCTCCATAAAAAAATGGTTTAATTTTTGTTGTTGAAAAAAATGAAGATCGGAAAAAAAAAACGAAGAGGATGAGATGATATGAAGAAGATGAACTATGCGTACAGATTTAATTTGTTTTAATTTTTGTATTTTGTTTTTTTTTAAATTTTAAAAACTTAAATAACGATATGTTAAATGATTTTGAATTAAATAACATTTATTTGCCACATCATTTAATGAATGACACGTCATGCAAGACACTTAAGACGCCACGTTAGTACCACCACCACCATCTCTTTCTCCCCCCACACCACCACCACCACCACCACCTTCTCCTTCTCCCTCTCACCACCACCACCACCACCACCACCATCGGTTTCAAAAAATACAAGCATTGTACCAAGATACTGAATGGGTTCAATACCAAGGTATCGTGTCTGTAGTGTTTCAGAATTAGCAGGTACACTACATTAGTATCGAACTAGTTCAATATATTGATACCGTACTTGGAGTGTGTGGCAAATTAGATGCCACAATACCAAGATACTATAGTATTGTACTTGTTGAAAATTAAAAAAGGGGACGTGTTGGAAACATTTTATATTTTAAGTGTATTTTTGTCTTTTCACGGCGTTAAGAGAGTCTTTTGTGAAGGGTTTTTTTGTACCCCCACACCTTCACTTTATACCCCCACAAAAAAATTTATTCCAAACATACCCCTATAAAATTGTTAATAACGGATGTACATAAACCATACATAAATCCGTTTTGAAAAAAACAAACAAAACAGAAGTAAGTTAGTTTAGGTAAATCCATTTTTACCAAACTTTTACCAACGGATATATTGAACAATTTATAAATCCGTTTTTGTAATTTTTAAAAAACGGAATTACGTTTTTTATATATAAATCTGTTTTTGTTACATGCTGCTAACGAATTTACCTGATCATAAGGTAAATCCGTTTTGTTAATTATCAAAACGGATTTGTCTAGGTTATAGGTAAATCCGTTTCTATTTAAATTTAACAGACACGGTTCTACTGCCAGTTTTGACCAATGGCTCACTTTTGTTCGTCTTGATAACTGTGCCCCAACGGATATATTTTTAACGGTGTAGATTGCACCGACAATATCAACGGTGGTTAATCATTGACGATTACTATAAATACCCACCCACCCTGATAATCTCCAATTTAGTGCATTTTTTAGAGACATTTGTAAGTCATTTTTTGGAGCAATTATGTTTAATTATATAAAATACTAACTTAATGTGCTCTATTTATGCAGAAAAGATGAAAAAAAGATATTTATATATATCACAAAGAAAAGGGCGTGGAAACAAGTCCAGCCCATGACATCGGCAACTGAACAAAGGCCCAAGGCTGTGAGGAAGTGACGTGAGCACCATGGAAAGAAAAAGGCCACAAGGCCATATTACAAAGGGATCTTTTTTTGTATCTCCATCAGATAAGAATCTACCCCCATCGACCCTGTGAGAAGACGCAATTGCCCTTCACAAAATTTTAAAAACCCGAACGTATCCTGATTTCAATTTTTTTTTGGAAATCGGATTTAGGTAAATCCGATTTCCACTAAAAATTTTAAAAAATTAAAAGCGGATTTATGTAAGATGGGGTAGATCCGCTTTTAAAAATAACAAAGCGGATTTACCTTAAGTAGGGGTAAATCCGATTTTGTTATTTTTAAAAGCGGATTTACTTTATATGGGGGTAGATCCGCTTTTAAAAATAACAAAGCGGATTTACCTTAAGTGGGGGTAAATCCGATTTTGTTATTTTTAAAAGCGAATTTACTTTATGTGGGGGTAAATCCGCTTTGTTAACCTAATTAATAAATAAATAAATAAATCAGTTAAAAATTTAGATACGAATTTCGACCGTCTTTTGGTTTTGTTTAGTGTGTAGTTCGTTAACACGTGACGATGTTGTACGTCGAGCGAATAATTTAGGCTAAAAAATTAGTTTCCGGCACCCTACTCAAATTGTAATGAAACCACAGCCATTAAATAGGAAAAAAATCAAGGATCAAGACTCCTCAGAGGGGACTTCTTTCAGGACAGGGGACCTCAAATCACAAATTCCATCGTTTACTATTTTTTATTAATTTTTTTAATTTTTCATAATCTCCAAAAAATCTGAAAAAATTTGGATAACCTTATTTTGGTTTTATTAGATTTATAGTGGTGTTTGTATAATTTGTAGATTAGTTTTGACTCTTTAACGGATTTTTAGTAGTATTTTTATAACATTTTTTACAAAAATTAAATAAAAAATAGGTATAATTTTAGTACACAAAAGCGGGTTTAACCCCCACCTAAGATAAATCTGACTTTTAAATAACAAAGCAGATTTACCTTATGTGGGGTACATCTGCTTTTAAAAATAACAAATCGGATTTACCTTAGATGGGGGTAAATCCGATTTTCTTTTTTTAAGGGAAATCGGATATACCTACTAAAAGATAAATCCGATTTTGGAAAAAATCCAAAATCGGATTTATCTTTTAGTAGGTAAATCCGAGCGAACTTTTTAAGTGGGGGGGTATTTTGGGGTTTCACTTTTATGTGGGGGTAGATAGTGAGTTGATGGGGGTACAAAAAAATCCCTATTACAAATGATAGATATAGCCCATGTGGAATGGAAGTGGTGAACGGTACAGAAATATTAAAAGACGTCACAACAAATTGGCTTGCGCGGAACCCTAGACACCAATTATAAATAGTGTGTTGCGGCTTTGGAAAAAAAGACTTACGCTAGAATTTATAGAGAGCCGCACATTCACAAAGATTAGAAGCGATAGTGACGGCAACGCACAGGAGAGGAGAAAAAGAGTTTTTGGGTACCGTTCTTGACACCGTGAGAGAGCTTTGGAGCAGAGAATGAGACTGAATACTTAAGATTAGAATTTCCTCCATCTTCCGAGTTATTTTTATCTCTGTAATTCATGACTCCTAATTTTATTTCATTGTTCTTAGTCACTATGGATAGCTAAATCCTCTTCTAGGGTCTTAGGTAGATCTTGCAAGACTAGAGACCTTTCTATGTTTTAATTTATGCTTTGAATTCCTGATTTTTATTTCAATTAATATTATCCTATTGCTTTTATCACGATTGACAACCCTTTGCATGTTCATAATCAATTAGTTGATCAGCGACCGTACTGCAATTAGTTGGTGGACCTATAGGATAATTGAGACTATAATTAATGCATGACCAAACTTTAATTTAGTCTTCCAATCATTCGACCTTTTTGTTCTTTATGCTTTTCTTGAATTTAAATTCTTGCATGACCTAACAAGGGTTAATTTAGGAAAAAGAATATTAATCGCGAATGACCAAACAATGGATTGGTAATTGAGTAAAATAAAGTAATTCATGTAGAATTAGACATAGGGGAATCGAAGCTTGCAAGTGAAACCGTGACCCTAGGCTTCTCTCTATTAGTTAAACCTTACATTTTAATTCTTGCTATTTATTTCTTTTTATTTTAGTTTCTATCACCACCAAACATTCGTTCATCTAAATAATAATTAATCTTAAGTAGTTTGGTACTTGTTAATTAATCCTTGTGGAGACGATATCTTTTATACTACTTTTGCAAGAGAGTACACTTGCTCTAAGTGTGTTTTTAACGCAACAAGTTTTTGGCGCCGTTGCCGGGGATTAATTTAATAATATTAAATGAAAAAGAATTTTTATTGCTTTGGACATTTATTTTATTTCTTGTTTTAATTTAATAAAAAGAAAAAAAATTATATTTAGTTTTATTTTATTAGTTAGTTTTATTTTTATTACTATTACTCGTGCATATGCTCACCCGCTCCTAGGAGCCTGTTGCACCCCAAAAAATCCGGTTCGGACTTCTCATTGTACAACGTGGAAAAGGTATGGAGCCGCCACCAATATTTTAATTTTAAGACCAAAACATTGAAAAAAGGTCTTTTAGACAAGGCGGATGGTCTTTCGAAAACTAGAGATATGGGTTTGGGGGTCGGTTAGGCATGGGGAAGGTATTAGCACCCCGTACCTCCTTTCTACCGAAAGGGAACCTTTAATTAAATGTGTGGTTTGAAGTGTTGATTTGAAAATGCTTTTATTTTGCCTCTTTATTGAAAAGGGAGTGAGAAGACTTAATGAAAATTTTTATTTTTGGCGCTTGACGAGAGTTGGCCTCTCGCTCCTACGTATCTCCTGGTGCGATGGAGAATTCAAAGCTACGTAGTTCTTGGTTGTCCTAAAAAGGTTTTTGTTTTTTAGTCTGTTTAGATGAGTTTTCGCAGTAAGAGTGAGGATTCGCGATGACCAAACAACAACGGTTTAGAGTGGCCGCGCTACTAACTCTTTTGAAAATGAAATTATCATTAACAACCAAACGGCAACGGCGCGAGTGATCATTAACGATAATCGGTTTTGCTTTTGATTCGAGTGTTCGCGACGACCAAACAACAACGGTTTAGAGTGGCCGCGCTACTAACTCTTTTGAAAATGAAATTATCATTAACAACCAAACGGCAACGGCGCGAGTGATCATTAATGATAATCGCTTTTTATTTTAGATGATCAAAAAGGGCTTTCGCAATCGAATTAATTTTGGTTTGTTGTGCTTGACGAGGACGTGGCTCACTCCTACGTATCCCAAATGGGAATCAAAGCGACGTAGTTCTAATTTCTTTAGTTTTGAAAAGGTTTTCGAAGTAGGACGAGCATTAGCGAATAATTAAACTAACAAAGGTTATGGGTAATCATCGCTGAGTACTCATGTGAAATTGAAGAGCGTTCATAGAGATCAAACTAACAAAGGTTATGGGTGACCTCCACTACTTGCTTATTTTTGTTTATTGAAAATGCTTTGAAAATTAATTGGTTTGGAAAAGAGTTTTTAAAAAAATAAATAAATCATTTTCAATCGAATTCTATGTCCAAAACCAAATGCAACATGAATGAATGAAGTTCAAACATATTCAACTAATCAAGCAATCATGAACATGTTGATCATCAACTAAGATTAAGCATGCCAATATAATCAAGAGATTTAATTGTCATAGATGCAAGACAAAGTTCTCAAAACAATTGTGTTTGTGTGTGAAGGAGAATTGCTACACAAGTTGGAAGCAATCTCAAGAGGGGCACATATGCCTCTATGCTAGACATGTTGGTAGCCTTATAAGGGCACATGATTGTGTAAAAGGGTTTGTGCACAATTAAATCAAGACATTCAAATGGCATCAAGAACAAAAGAATACAATTGATCATAGGCATAGAGTATTCTAGGTTAGGTGAATGAACATGTGAGCAATGATGCATGATTTGGCAAGCATGTGAATGCATGAGCATACAAGAATGAATGCATGAATGAGTAGACAAGAGGATGCATGAGCATACAAGAATGCATGAGCATTTGAGTATGATTACGTTTATTATGCAAGGCATAAATACTCGAGAATGCATGAGAGTGTCGCATAAATAGGGATGGATGAAGATGCATGAGGGTGAAAATGTTTTGGTAAAAGGTTTAGGTAAGAAAGTGGTAAAATGTTTTTGGGTTTTGGTGTTTTGTAAATGAGATGAAATGTTTTTGGTCTTGAAAGTGGTAAAAGTATTTTGGGGTTTATTTTATAAAGTTGAAAAAGTATGAAATGCAAATGAGAAAATGTTTTGGGGTTTTTATGCAAAGATGCAAGTGGTAAAATGTTTTGAATGAAGGTAAAAATGTTTTATGTGATGAGATAAAAATGTTTTGGTAAAAACTAAGTGAAATGGTAAAAACCAAAGTGGTAAAATGTTTTTATGTTTTTTTGGTAAAAAGTTAATGAAGTGGTAAAGTAAAATGGTAAAAAGTAAACAAACACAATGACATAACTTGCATTTACTCAACCACAATCAAAATGACAATCTTCAAGCAATCAAAGGGGTAAAAACCCCTAGTCATGGCCGAATGCATACAAGCATGGAATCATCAACTTATTTCATGCAAAAATTGACAAATTAACACACAAAAACAACACAAAAGAAGAGGACCTAATCTATCATGCAAGTTCCTAAGACAAACATCAACCAAATCATGCATTTATTCACGCGAAATCAAAGGAAAAAAAACTAGCAAAATGGGCATGAGAATGGGTTTTCATTTGATGAAAATTATACCAACAAGGTTTAAAATACAATAAAATGCAAGAAGACACAAGAACAATTCCTTCAAAGCCAAGGAGCCACCTCAAACACCCAAGCCTCCCTAAGTGCTTGTCAATAATGTTTGAGATGGCTCCTCAAAGCATCAACAACAATATATGAAGGAGTTGAGATGAGGAGAAGAGAGATTACATAATGAAAATTAAAGAAAATGCAAGAGTTTGTGAGCTTACCTCTAGATCTTGCTTGAAATGAAGAAGAAGATCAAAATAGAAACCAAGAACACTTGAACCTCCTCTTGAATCCCACGAAAATCACTTGATATTGAAGGATTTGATGATGAACTTTGAAGATAATGCAAGATTAGAAGTGGATCTAGTGTAGGAATCAAGAATAATGAAGTTTGGATGGTTGAAAATTGAAGAATTGGTGGTGGAAATGGTGGGAGGTGGTCTTGGGTTTGAGAGGGGAGGAGGAGAGGAATTGTGATCTGATTGTGTGCTAGGGTAAAATGAGAATGCCCTCCCTTTGGTTTCTTATTTTTGGGTTTTATATGAGGTGCAAAATTAAGGGTATATAGGACATTGTGCTTTTGCCAACCATTGAGATTTGAGATAGAATTTGAATCAAGGGCCAAGATTGCAATGCACATGGATTAGGGACAATGAGAAAGCACAAATGGAAGGGAATGAGCTGGTGTCATATGAAATTGAAGAGTTTTTTGTACACAAAAATTGTTGGGGGCAATTAGGTCAATTTGCACATAGTTGTAGCCTAGGATTTGATCTAGAATTTTAATCAATGGCTAGGAGTACAACTCACATGGATTAAGGGCATGAAGAAACACAAAATGAGGTAAAAATGGGCTGGAATTCGCAGCCATGAGGAGGGAAGGAAAAAAAATGCAAGCTTGCACAAAATAGTACATTTTGTCTTATTGAGGACACTTCCTTTTTTTGAGTTTTTTTTGAATTTGAAATTTTGGGCATGGGAAATAACGGGAATGCAACTATTGAAAATGTGGCACATGTTTTTGGGCACCATAAAATATTCCCTCTAGTCACCCATGACAATAAAAATTGTCACTTAAGAGTTGAGGAATATTTAATGGTCCTTTTTATTTTTCTATGCACTAAAAATGGAAAAATACATTTTTAATTATTTTGACTAGGGTTTTCTTTCTAAAAAATTGTACAAAAATTATCCTTGATAGAATAAAAATGTACTTTTTGTGGATGTGCATTTTTTGCGAGAAAATCATCTTTTTACGAAAAATGACCAAAATGCCCTTTTTGACCCTAAAACCCTAATTTGCTTAACAAGTGCATTCCAACCCTAAAAATGAGTTTAAAGACCTTGGAATGACTTCTAAGACCCAAAATGCAATGCATAATGCTTCTCACTCCTCAACTTATTTATTTTTGTGGACATTTAGGGTTTTGATCTAAGCTGGACAAAATTGGGGTATGACAGCTGCCCCTCTTTATCTGGATTTTAACGAGGAATATGAATTGGCCGAAACATATTCCGAGGCAAAATAAAGATAAAGAATTTAGAAATTATACCGATTTTGTCTACTTAGGGAAACCCGATTTTTCCTTTTTCCATCTCTCTAGTTTTTTCTGTTTTTGTTAATGTAAGGTGAAAAATGAAATTCTAATGCATGCGAGAATAGAGATTTTTTTTTTTTTTTGATAAATGGACATTGGCCCGAGATGAATGCAGTGGATGAAGCGTCAGCCCTCAGTAAGCTAACAAAAGCAGGAAATAGATTGGTGCTAGCCCTCGGGCAGCAAAAGCGGAAAATAAATTGAGAAAAGCGGTAAATTGGGAATTCGGAGGCTACCTAAAACCTTCTAATGGACTTTTGTCGAGTCCGAGCTCTGGGGAGTGGCCTTTTCGAGCGACCGATCAACATCAGGTCCGAAACTGATTTGATCAATGGATTTACGGTATGCCTTAGGCTGACACAACTAATCCGAAGGACTTGACGAAGTCTGATGGATCCATTGCGTGCTCGTACACAATGTTGTGATCTGTGGAAGGAGTTCACTAACTCGGTGGGAGTTCACTAACTCTGTGGGAGTTCACTAACTCTGTGTTGATGGAGTTTACTAACTCGGGGTTGAGGGAGTTTACTAACTCAGGGTTGATGGAGTTTACTAACTCGGGGTTGATGATTTTCTAAAAATGAGGTTTTTGGGACTCTCTAGTCCGAAGTAACTTTTCTCTTGGATGGTGCATGAAATGCGTGCACTTGGATGTTTGGGGTGCACATGAATGCAATGATTGACTTTGGTGGGATGCCTTTTCTGTTTGATTGTTCTCTTCTTTTCCTTTTGTTATTCTTTCGCTCTTCTGAGATGCGAATTTGAAGGCGTAATGTACTGTTTGATGCCATGGAGTGATGACTGGTATGGATGATATGAGAATGATGAATGATATGCAGATGTTGTGTTCTTTTATGTTCCGTCTTCTGTGATTTTCTTCTCTCCTTTCTTATTTGCTCTTTTTTTCTATGGAATGCAGATATCTATGTAAATGGAGTGTGAATGTATGTTATGCAAAGTGTATGTGATGTGATGATTTCAATGGAATGATGGATGCTATGAGATGCTATTTTTGATTTTCTTCCTTTTTATTTTGGTTAAGGATCAACACTTCAAGTGCCTACAAGGTAACATCCTAATCCCCAAGGATTAAGGTGAGCACCAAAGCCCTACAAGATAACAACCTAATCCCTGAGGATCCAGGCGAGCACTAAAACCCTACAAGATAACAACCCAATCCCTAAGGGTCAAGGCGAGCACCGAAGCCCTACAAGATAACAACCTAATCCCTAAGGATCCAGGCGAGCACTGAAGCCCTACAAGATAACAACCTAATCCCTAAGGATCCAGAGCACTGAAGCCTTACAAGATAACAACCTAATCCCTAAGGATCAAGGCGAGCACTAAAGCCCTAAAAGATAACAACCTAATCCCTAAGGATCTAGGTGAGCATTGAAGCCCTACAAGATAACAACCTAATCCCTAAGGATCCAGGCGAGCACTGAAGCCCTACAAGATAACAACCTAATCCCTAAGGATCCAGGCGAGCACTGAAGCCCTACAAGATAACAACCTAATCCCTAAGGATCCGGGAGAGCACCGAAGCCTTACAAGATAACAACCTAATCCCTAAGGATCAAGGCGAGCACTAAAGCCCTAAAAGATAACAACCTAATCCCTAAGGATCCAGAGCACTGAAGCCTTACAAGATAACAACCTAATCCCTAAGGATCCGGGCGAGCACTAAAGCCCTAAAAGATAACAACCTAATCCCTAAGGATCTAGGTGAGCATTGAAGCCCTACAAGATAACAACCTAATCCCTAAGGATCCAGGCGAGCACTGAAGCCCTACAAGATAACAACCTAATCCCTAAGGATCCGGGCGAGCACCGAAGCCCTACAAGATAACAACCTAATCCCTAAGGGTTAAGGCGAGCACTAAAGCCCTACAAGCGGCCAACTTTAGGCGACCCCCTCATGTGCTGAGATAGCTGGTTAAAGAATTTTTCCTATTTGTCTTTTTGCTATGTGAGGATGCAAATGCAGTATTTTGATGCATGATATGACAAAATTTTTGGGGTATTCAAATACTTTTTTGTGAATACTTTCATAATGATGACGCGAGACTTTGGATGCAAAAGTGGGGGTGAATTTGATCATCCTTTTTCTTTGGAAAAACTAGTTTTGATTTAAACCGCGGTGTTCTCAAGGTTATTATTTACAAGCAAACCCATTTATGTTTTCCTCCATTCCATGATAACTGAACCTTCAATAACAATCTTGTGCTTTCTCTATGAAACATTGCCAAGTGAACACACATGAATATGCAGACGCCAGGTGAGTGTTTAGGATGAATGCCAGACTGCCCCAATTCAGGCCTTCGGCGACTGTGAATGAATGACTTGCCCCTGTCCGGAGTGTGAAAGGAAGCGGAGTGAAAGAGCAAATACGCAGGAACTAGTGCCATGGCTGACACCGGGTGAAAGGATGAATGGCCATGGATGGACACTGAACAGACTCTCCCCGGACTAGGGTGGGCAGGTGGTGAAGAGAATACCCCAACTTTTAGATCTGAGTGGTGTTCTCAGTGCAAATCTTTGGTTCTCTGTGAATGTCTCAACTTTTGGCATGAAAGAAACCTTACTTGGTGATCACTAAACCTTGTTTTAATGCAACTTGAGTGTGTTTTGGAGTGCAGGTCCCTCTTTTTTTTATTTTGTCAGCTTTCTTTTTTCTGACTGTTCGTTTTTGTTTCCTCAGTTCTCTTTTTTTCTGAGGGTTTATTTTTTCTTGATCAGCTTTCTTTTTTCTGATCGTTTGTTTTTTCTTTTGAGCAAACACATTGTACATAGATAAGCCTGTTCGTCCTAAGATTAGAATCTGAGAGAACAAAAGCAATCGGTCATTGATCGGAATGGACTTTTCAGGATTGTGGTGTTTTGTGGAGGAAGGATAGTTAGGCTTAATGAAGTGTTTGAGGCTAATGGGAGGATGAGTTTTGTTCGGCGTCGGTTGACGGTTAACGGTCTATGAGGGAGATGGTTATTGGGCTTATTTGGGCTTTGTTAAGGCAAATTTGTGTCTCATGGTAGAATGGCTGAGGGGTTTGGTGTTGGGGCCAAAGGAAGTGTTTGAAGGTTTATGGAACCAGGTGTTGGAAGATTTACCGAGACAAGGGTCTCTTGTGCTTTGTGGCAACATGTATCAGCTCACAACTTATTATTTTTTGTCTTTTTGATTTTTTTTTTGACTCATTTGTTTCATTTTTCGGACTTTTCTTCTTTCTTTGCTTTTGAGTTGAGTGAGCTGATGCACTATTTTTGTTTTTGATATTTGAAGTGATCCTTGTCTAGGGTGATTAGAGGGTATATTTTTGAGTTTGGTTTTTCTTGGCTTAAGGTAGGTAGGAAAGGGACTTTCTGGGATTTTGGGTTCTTGAGGGTATAGGGAGGTGGCCACACTTCATCTCAAATCCCGATGGCTTATTTATTTTTGTAAAACAAGATAACGGTTCATCTATCTATATGTGTTTGCTCCTTTCTTTGCATTTTTTCTCTTCTTTTTTTTATGCCCTAACTTTTGCCTGGACCGCCCTTTGCGGGTTTTCGATCCATCGGGCGCTTTTTTCTGCCTAGGCCGCCCTTTGCGGGTTTTCCACCTAGCGAGCTTATTTTCTTGTTTATTATTATCTTTTGAAAGACTTGCACTGAAGGAATATGATATTAACAAGGAAAATTAGTGATCACAGTCTTGCTCCAGCATGGAGGACTTAAAGCGTTAGACTGAACTAAAAGTCAAATATGCACTAATGGACTTATGATAAAACAGGGCAATGACGATCTTGAACAAAAGTGACTGAAAAGGGTAACTTTTATAGATGACGATGCTGAAAAGGAAACATGTGCCCTTATTGAAATATCCTAAGGCCTTGGGCAGAGCCAGAGGATTGCATTACATAAAATTTGCTTTGAACTGAAAACTACATGAAAATGCATGACGAAGACACAAATGCTTGACGATCAACACCTCGATCCTCTTCAACTACTGCCATCCCGGCCTGACAGCCCTGATCTCAAAGGGTTTAGTCCTTCACCTCCCTCATCAAAGGTCAACTGTTTTGTATCAATAAGATCCTGAACCGACTGCTTCAAAGGATGACAATTCTCAGTAGAGTGACCAATTGCCCCAGAATGGAATTCACAGGTAGCCTTTGCATTATACCTTCTTGGGAATGGAGGTTGGACTGGCTTCATCCCACGAGGAGAGATCAACCTATGGTTGATTAGATAGCTGCACAAATCAGTGTACGACACAGGAATGGGGTCGTACTGACGTGACTTTCCTTGTCCCACTATAGCATTGATTTCTCCATTTTTCCTTGCAGACAAATCACTAGCATTGTCGGCGCCAGTAGGATTGCAGGGGATTCTTCCTCTCTTCATCCCGACTTCAAGTCTTGCCCCTACTTTGATCACATCTGAGAAGCTTGAGGACCCACTTCCAACCAGACGTTCATAGAAAACAGCTGGGAGAGTCTCCATAAACATGTACACCATCTCCTTTTCAGTCAATGGTGGCTTCACCTGAGCAGCTATGCTCCTCCATCTTTGAGCATATTCCTTAAAGGACTCATGATCTTTCTTGCTCATATACTGCAGCTGAATCCGATCTGGAGCCATGTCTTTGTTGTATTCGTACTCCTTTAAGAAAGCTTCAGAAAGGTCCTTCCAACTGTGGATGTCGGAAGGCTGCAACTGCATGTACCAATCCAGAGATGCCCCAGTTAGGCTGTACTGGAAGTAGTGGATGAGCAGTTTGTCGTCGTGATTGTATGCGGTCATCCTTCGGGCGTACATGGTTACATGTCTATTTGGGCAGCTGGTACCACAATATTGGTCAAAGACTGGCACCTTCATCTTTGGGGGAATAACCAAGTCTGGAACAAGACATAGATCACGGGCGTCTTTAGCTTTGGTCTTTGAATCCTCTATGGCTTTTAAACGCTTTTCCAACTCATGCAACTGATCTCTGGGTTGAGAGTTCTCAAATAGGTGACCTTGAGGATCACTATCCATATTGAAAAGAGAAACCTCATGTGGATCAGCACCTCCCAGGGCGTGAGCAGGATAATTAACCCCAGATCCCGGATGGGGAATAGCAGTCACAGCTTCAGCGGGTCCCGAGGTAGGAAGGATGGTTGCGGCCCCACCTGGGTTTACAACAGCAGTATCTTCGGTAGTGGTCCCGTTTTTCAAAGCTTGCAGGGTGCCCATCATTTCAGTCATCTGCATTCTTATCGCATCCATCTGCATTTCTATCACCCCGACTTTATTATTTAACGCCTGATTCTCTTGGACTAGTGCCTGATTCCCTTGGACTAGCTGCTTGAGGACTTCCATAATCGGATTATCTAGACCTGAATTGCTGGGATTCTCAATCACTAGGTTTCCTTGATTGGTCGCCATGAATCTTGAGTCTGAAGCGGATATCGGCAAACCAGTTGGCCTCTTTCTAGAGATAACAGGGCACACAACATAAGCGCAAGAACGAATGACTGAACAAATGCATGCGACACTTTAGGCTTTACGGGCGGGGCTAGACTAGGACGGGGAATGATGATAAAGCAGGGAAACTGACGGACACGGACAGGGGCGACTGCACATGGCATGCATGCCTAGAAGAATGCTTCACATGATAGAAAAAATTTATGAACAATTTTAATCTTTTATCATGGGATGGATGAGATGCAAAAATTTTGAAGTTATGTGAATGAGCTGCTGACTCGAGAACTAGGGTACTTTGGAACACCTTGAGTTTTTTTTTTTTTTTTGGGGAATGACTATTTTGCAAAACCGTCTCGTCTCTCATCAAAACCTTTATTGTACAGATCATGATGTGCAAATGCATGGAAAAATGACCACTTGAGAAGTGTACTTATTCTAAAAAATAAAAAAATAAAAAAAAATTGTTTTTTTTTTGTGCAAGATGAAATACAAAATTTCAATGCATTTTTGAATGCAAGAATGATGCTTTTTCAAAATGGCTTTTTTCATTTGTTATGCTTGACGGGGCGGACCCGCTCCTACGTATCCTCACTGTGATGAGGAATCAAAGCGTACGTAGTTCTACCATGTCCTTTCTCTTCTTTTTTGCATGATGCCCATGAGGTTGACGCTGAAATGCTATGCAAATGATAACCCCTTTTGTTTTCATTTTTCTTATGCAATGTATGATGAATGTACTTTTTCAAAATTGGAGTTTTATTTAGTGCAAATGATGCAAATGCTGTAATGATGCGATGTAATGCAATGATGCAATGCAAGATGCTTCTTTTTGGTATTTTTGCGTAAAGAGGGTATTCACAGGTGGAATTTTGAAAATCTACACTCTATATGCTCCCCCATATAGGTGTTTATTTGAAAGGGAAAAGCATATTTTTTTGATTTTCAAAAAAAAAAAAATTTGAGGGAAAAAGGTTGACTGAACTGAATGCAACAATGCAGCACACAATTTGGAAAGCCCTTGTGACCTAAAAAGAGGTGAGACCTACGATCTAGGGCAATTTAAAGGGTAATCCTCCCATGTGGCTCTATTCACTCCCTCGCAAAGGCTACCAGAGCTAAATCTATCTCATGATAACACCCACAACGATGGAATGCCATCTGGTGTGAGGTACCATAAAAGAGCATACTCTGGCTGAAACTTTCGTGAGAGCAGAAGGACATCGATCCAATTGGCAGTCACTACTCGTTTCCACTCTCCTAGGTGTTTTTCAGACCTTGGGTTTTAGGCCTCTCTCAAAGCACATAATCATAAGGGTGTGAGTGTGTGTGGTAAGGGCGTACCACTTAAAACTACCCGACACATATTACCCCACCTGCAAGTGAGACGCCAGAACAGTCCAGAAAAAGCAAGGTAACAACATGTCGTCTACACTAGGGTTCAATATCAAATAAGCTAGCCTGGGGTTTCAACAACAATCAGGTACATTGCTTACCTCAAGAAAGGGAGCCAAGAAGGGGGGATCCGGATAGAATTGGGGAGAAATGCATGAGCATAAACAATAAAAGAAAAGGAGATAGGGAACAAACATAGAAGAAGACAAATGCGTATGCCTACAATTAATGATAAGAAAGAAAGGAAAAAGAATGAAGGCAAACAAGGTATCAGTCAAATCAACAATACATTAAACCACACATCTTAATTAGTTAGGCTTGACCCTCGTATTTTTTTTTAAAAAAAAAAGGTCCCCAGCAGAGTCGCCAGCTGTTGCACCCCAAAAAATCCGGTTCGGACTTCTCATTGTACAACGTGGAAAAGGTATGGAGCCGCCACCAATATTTTAATTTTAAGACCAAAACATTGAAAAAAGGTCTTTTAGACAAGGCGGATGGTCTTTCGAAAACTAGAGATATGGGTTCGGGGGTCGGTTAGGCATGGGGAAGGTATTAGCACCCCGTACCTCCTTTCTACCGAAAGGGAACCTTTAATTAAATGTGTGGTTTGAAGTGTTGATTTGAAAATGCTTTTATTTTGCCTCTTTATTGAAAAGGGAGTGAGAAGACTTAATGAAAATTTTTATTTTTGGCGCTTGACGAGAGTTGGCCTCTCGCTCCTACGTATCTCCTGGTGCGATGGAGAATTCAAAGCTACGTAGTTCTTGGTTGTCCTAAAAAGGTTTTTGTTTTTTAGTCTGTTTAGATGAGTTTTCGCAGTAAGAGTGAGGATTCGCGATGACCAAACAACAACGGTTTAGAGTGGCCACGCTACTAACTCTTTTGAAAATGAAATTATCATTAACAACCAAACGGCAACGGCGCGAGTGATCATTAACGATAATCGGTTTTGCTTTTGATTCGAGTGTTCGCGACGACCAAACAACAACGGTTTAGAGTGGCCACGCTACTAACTCTTTTGAAAATGAAATTATCATTAACAACCAAACGGCAACGGCGCGAGTGATCATTAATGATAATCGGTTTTTATTTTAGATGATCAAAAAGGGCTTTCGCAATCGAATTAATTTTGGTTTGTTGTGCTTGACGAGGACGTGGCTCGCTCCTACGTATCCCAAATGGGAATCAAAGCGACGTAGTTCTAATTTCTTTAGTTTTGAAAAGGTTTTCGAAGTAGGACGAGCATTAGCGAATGATTAAACTAACAAAGGTTATGGGTAATCATCGCTGAGTACTCATGTGAAATTGAAGAGCGTTCATAGAGATCAAACTAACAAAGGTTATGGGTGACCTCCACTACTTGCTTATTTTTGTTTATTGAAAATGCTTTGAAAATTAATTGGTTTGGAAAAGAGTTTTTAAAAAAATAAATAAATCATTTTCAATCGAATTCTATGTCCAAAACCAAATGCAACATGAATGAATGAAGTTCAAACATATTCAACTAATCAAGCAATCATGAACATGTTGATCATCAACTAAGATTAAGCATGCCAATATAATCAAGAGATTTAATTGTCATAGATGCAAGACAAAGTTCTCAAAACAATTGTGTTTGTGTGTGAAGGAGAATTGCTACACAAGTTGGAAGCAATCTCAAGAGGGGCACATATGCCTCTATGCTAGACATGTTGGTAGCCTTATAAGGGCACATGATTGTGTAAAAGGGTTTGTGCACAATTAAATCAAGACATTCAAATGGCATCAAGAACAAAGGAATACAATTGATCATAGGCATAGAGTATTCTAGGTTAGGTGAATGAACATGTGAGCAATGATGCATGATTTGGCAAGCATGTGAATGCATGAGCATACAAGAATGAATGCATGAATGAGTAGACAAGAGGATGCATGAGCATACAAGAATGCATGAGCATTTGAGTATGATTACGTTTATTATGCAAGGCATAAATACTCGAGAATGCATGAGTGTCGCATAAATAGGGATGGATGAAGATGCATGAGGGTGAAAATGTTTTGGTAAAAGGTTTAGGTAAGAAAGTGGTAAAATGTTTTTGGGTTTTGGTGTTTTGTAAATGAGATGAAATGTTTTTGGTCTTGAAAGTGGTAAAAGTATTTTGGGGTTTATTTTATAAAGTTGAAAAAGTATGAAATGCAAATGAGAAAATGTTTTGGGGTTTTTATGCAAAGATGCAAGTGGTAAAATGTTTTGAATGAAGGTAAAAATGTTTTATGTGATGAGATAAAAATGTTTTGGTAAAAACTAAGTGAAATGGTAAAAACCAAAGTGGTAAAATGTTTTTATGTTTTTTTGGTAAAAAGTTAATGAAGTGGTAAAGTAAAATGGTAAAAAGTAAACAAACACAATGACATAACTTGCATTTACTCAACCACAATCAAAATGACAATCTTCAAGCAATCAAAGGGGTAAAAACCCTAGTCATGGCCGAATGCATACAAGCATGGAATCATCAACTTATTTCATGCAAAAATTGACAAATTAACACACAAAACAACACAAAAGAAGAGGACCTAATCTATCATGCAAGTTCCTAAGACAAACATCAACCAAATCATGCATTTATTCACGCGAAATCAAAGGAAAAAAAACTAGCAAAATGGGCATGAGAATGGGTTTTCATTTGATGAAAATTATACCAACAAGGTTTAAAATACAATAAAATGCAAGAAGACACAAGAACAATTCCTTCAAAGCCAAGGAGCCACCTCAAACACCCAAGCCTCCCTAAGTGCTTGTCAATAATGTTTGAGATGGCTCCTCAAAGCATCAACAACAATATATGAAGGAGTTGAGATGAGGAGAAGAGAGATTACATAATGAAAATTAAAGAAAATGCAAGAGTTTGTGAGCTTACCTCTAGATCTTGCTTGAAATGAAGAAGAAGATCAAAATAGAAACCAAGAACACTTGAACCTCCTCTTGAATCCCACGAAAATCACTTGATATTGAAGGATTTGATGATGAACTTTGAAGATAATGCAAGATTAGAAGTGGATCTAGTGTAGGAATCAAGAATAATGAAGTTTGGATGGTTGAAAATTGAAGAATTGGTGGTGGAAATGGTGGGAGGTGGTCTTGGGTTTGAGAGGGGAGGAGGAGAGGAATTGTGATCTGATTGTGTGCTAGGGTAAAATGAGAATGCCCTCCCTTTGGTTTCTTATTTTTGGGTTTTATATGAGGTGCAAAATTAAGGGTATATAGGACATTGTGCTTTTGCCAACCATTGAGATTTGAGATAGAATTTGAATCAAGGGCCAAGATTGCAATGCACATGGATTAGGGACAATGAGAAAGCACAAATGGAAGGGAATGAGCTGGTGTCATATGAAATTGAAGAGTTTTTTGTACACAAAAATTGTTGGGGGCAATTAGGTCAATTTGCACATAGTTGTAGCCTAGGATTTGATCTAGAATTTTAATCAATGGCTAGGAGTACAACTCACATGGATTAAGGGCATGAAGAAACACAAAATGAGGTAAAAATGGGCTGGAATTCGCAGCCATGAGGAGGGAAGGAAAAAAAATGCAAGCTTGCACAAAATAGTACATTTTGTCTTATTGAGGACACTTCCTTTTTTTGAGTTTTTTTTGAATTTGAAATTTTGGGCATGGGAAATAACGGGAATGCAACTATTGAAAATGTGGCACATGTTTTTGGGCACCATAAAATATTCCCTCTAGTCACCCATGACAATAAAAATTGTCACTTAAGAGTTGAGGAATATTTAATGGTCCTTTTTATTTTTCTATGCACTAAAAATGGAAAAATACATTTTTAATTATTTTGACTAGGGTTTTCTTTCTAAAAAATTGTACAAAAATTATCCTTGATAGAATAAAAATGTACTTTTTGTGGATGTGCATTTTTTGCGAGAAAATCATCTTTTTACGAAAAATGACCAAAATGCCCTTTTTGACCCTAAAACCCTAATTTGCTTAACAAGTGCATTCCAACCCTAAAAATGAGTTTAAAGACCTTGGAATGACTTCTAAGACCCAAAATGCAATGCATAATGCTTCTCACTCCTCAACTTATTTATTTTTGTGGAAATTTAGGGTTTTGATCTAAGCTGGACAAAATTGGGGTATGACAGCTGCCCCTCTTTATCTGGATTTTAACGAGGAATATGAATTGGCCGAAACATATTCCGAGGCAAAATAAAGATAAAGAATTTAGAAATTATACCGATTTTGTCTACTTAGGGAAACCCGATTTTTCCTTTTTCCATCTCTCTAGTTTTTTCTGTTTTTGTTAATGTAAGGTGAAAAATGAAATTCTAATGCATGCGAGAATAGAGATTTTTTTTTTTTTTTGATAAATGGACATTGGCCCGAGATGAATGCAGTGGATGAAGCGTCAGCCCTCAGTAAGCTAACAAAAGCAGGAAATAGATTGGTGCTAGCCCTCGGGCAGCAAAAGCGGAAAATAAATTGAGAAAAGCGGTAAATTGGGAATTCGGAGGCTACCTAAAACCTTCTAATGGACTTTTGTCGAGTCCGAGCTCTGGGGAGTGGCCTTTTCGAGCGACCGATCAACATCAGGTCCGAAACTGATTTGATCAATGGATTTACGGTATGCCTTAGGCTGACACAACTAATCCGAAGGACTTGACGAAGTCTGATGGATCCATTGCGTGCTCGTACACAATGTTGTGATCTGTGGAAGGAGTTCACTAACTCGGTGGGAGTTCACTAACTCTGTGGGAGTTCACTAACTCTGTGTTGATGGAGTTTACTAACTCGGGGTTGAGGGAGTTTACTAACTCAGGGTTGATGGAGTTTACTAACTCGGGGTTGATGATTTTCTAAAAATGAGGTTTTTGGGACTCTCTAGTCCGAAGTAACTTTTCTCTTGGATGGTGCATGAAATGCGTGCACTTGGATGTTTGGGGTGCACATGAATGCAATGATTGACTTTGGTGGGATGCCTTTTCTGTTTGATTGTTCTCTTCTTTTCCTTTTGTTATTCTTTCGCTCTTCTGAGATGCGAATTTGAAGGCGTAATGTACTGTTTGATGCCATGGAGTGATGACTGGTATGGATGATATGAGAATGATGAATGATATGCAGATGTTGTGTTCTTTTATGTTCCGTCTTCTGTGATTTTCTTCTCTCCTTTCTTATTTGCTCTTTTTTTCTATGGAATGCAGATATCTATGTAAATGGAGTGTGAATGTATGTTATGCAAAGTGTATGTGATGTGATGATTTCAATGGAATGATGGATGCTATGAGATGCTATTTTTGATTTTCTTCCTTTTTATTTTGGTTAAGGATCAACACTTCAAGTGCCTACAAGGTAACATCCTAATCCCCAAGGATTAAGGTGAGCACCAAAGCCCTACAAGATAACAACCTAATCCCTGAGGATCCAGGCGAGCACTAAAACCCTACAAGATAACAACCCAATCCCTAAGGGTCAAGGCGAGCACCGAAGCCCTACAAGATAACAACCTAATCCCTAAGGATCCAGGCGAGCACTGAAGCCCTACAAGATAACAACCTAATCCCTAAGGATCCAGAGCACTGAAGCCTTACAAGATAACAACCTAATCCCTAAGGATCAAGGCGAGCACTAAAGCCCTAAAAGATAACAACCTAATCCCTAAGGATCTAGGTGAGCATTGAAGCCCTACAAGATAACAACCTAATCCCTAAGGATCCAGGCGAGCACTGAAGCCCTACAAGATAACAACCTAATCCCTAAGGATCCAGGCGAGCACTGAAGCCCTACAAGATAACAACCTAATCCCTAAGGATCCGGGAGAGCACCGAAGCCTTACAAGATAACAACCTAATCCCTAAGGATCAAGGCGAGCACTAAAGCCCTAAAAGATAACAACCTAATCCCTAAGGATCCAGAGCACTGAAGCCTTACAAGATAACAACCTAATCCCTAAGGATCCGGGCGAGCACTAAAGCCCTAAAAGATAACAACCTAATCCCTAAGGATCTAGGTGAGCATTGAAGCCCTACAAGATAACAACCTAATCCCTAAGGATCCAGGCGAGCACTGAAGCCCTACAAGATAACAACCTAATCCCTAAGGATCCGGGCGAGCACCGAAGCCCTACAAGATAACAACCTAATCCCTAAGGGTTAAGGCGAGCACTAAAGCCCTACAAGCGGCCAACTTTAGGCGACCCCCTCATGTGCTGAGATAGCTGGTTAAAGAATTTTTCCTATTTGTCTTTTTGCTATGTGAGGATGCAAATGCAGTATTTTGATGCATGATATGACAAAATTTTTGGGGTATTCAAATACTTTTTTGTGAATACTTTCATAATGATGACGCGAGACTTTGGATGCAAAAGTGGGGGTGAATTTGATCATCCTTTTTCTTTGGAAAAACTAGTTTTGATTTAAACCGCGATGTTCTCAAGGTTATTATTTACAAGCAAACCCATTTATGTTTTCCTCCATTCCATGATAACTGAACCTTCAATAACAATCTTGTGCTTTCTCTATGAAACATTGCCAAGTGAACACACATGAATATGCAGACGCCAGGTGAGTGTTTAGGATGAATGCCAGACTGCCCCAATTCAGGCCTTCGGCGACTGTGAATGAATGACTTGCCCCTGTCCGGAGTGTGAAAGGAAGCGGAGTGAAAGAGCAAATACGCAGGAACTAGTGCCATGGCTGACACCGGGTGAAAGGATGAATGGCCATGGATGGACACTGAACAGACTCTCCCCGGACTAGGGTGGGCAGGTGGTGAAGAGAATACCCCAACTTTTAGATCTGAGTGGTGTTCTCAGTGCAAATCTTTGGTTCTCTGTGAATGTCTCAACTTTTGGCATGAAAGAAACCTTACTTGGTGATCACTAAACCTTGTTTTAATGCAACTTGAGTGTGTTTTGGAGTGCAGGTCCCTCTTTTTTTTATTTTGTCAGCTTTCTTTTTTCTGACTGTTCGTTTTTGTTTCCTCAGTTCTCTTTTTTTCTGAGGGTTTATTTTTTCTTGATCAGCTTTCTTTTTTCTGATCGTTTGTTTTTTCTTTTGAGCAAACACATTGTACATAGATAAGCCTGTTCGTCCTAAGATTAGAATCTGAGAGAACAAAAGCAATCGGTCATTGATCGGAATGGACTTTTCAGGATTGTGGTGTTTTGTGGAGGAAGGATAGTTAGGCTTAATGAAGTGTTTGAGGCTAATGGGAGGATGAGTTTTGTTCGGCGTCGGTTGACGGTTAACGGTCTATGAGGGAGATGGTTATTGGGCTTATTTGGGCTTTGTTAAGGCAAATTTGTGTCTCATGGTAGAATGGCTGAGGGGTTTGGTGTTGGGGCCAAAGGAAGTGTTTGAAGGTTTATGGAACCAGGTGTTGGAAGATTTACCGAGACAAGGGTCTCTTGTGCTTTGTGGCAACATGTATCAGCTCACAACTTATTATTTTTTGTCTTTTTGATTTTTTTTTGACTCATTTGTTTCATTTTTCGGACTTTTCTTCTTTCTTTGCTTTTGAGTTGAGTGAGCTGATGCACTATTTTTGTTTTTGATATTTGAAGTGATCCTTGTCTAGGGTGATTAGAGGGTATATTTTTGAGTTTGGTTTTTCTTGGCTTAAGGTAGGTAGGAAAGGGACTTTCTGGGATTTTGGGTTCTTGAGGGTATAGGGAGGTGGCCACACTTCATCTCAAATCCCGATGGCTTATTTATTTTTGTAAAACAAGATAACGGTTCATCTATCTATATGTGTTTGCTCCTTTCTTTGCATTTTTTCTCTTCTTTTTTTTATGCCCTAACTTTTGCCTGGACCGCCCTTTGCGGGTTTTCGATCCATCGGGCGCTTTTTTCTGCCTAGGCCGCCCTTTGCGGGTTTTCCACCTAGCGAGCTTATTTTCTTGTTTATTATTATCTTTTGAAAGACTTGCACTGAAGGAATATGATATTAACAAGGAAAATTAGTGATCACAGTCTTGCTCCAGCATGGAGGACTTAAAGCGTTAGACTGAACTAAAAGTCAAATATGCACTAATGGACTTATGATAAAACAGGGCAATGACGATCTTGAACAAAAGTGACTGAAAAGGGTAACTTTTATAGATGACGATGCTGAAAAGGAAACATGTGCCCTTATTGAAATATCCTAAGGCCTTGGGCAGAGCCAGAGGATTGCATTACATAAAATTTGCTTTGAACTGAAAACTACATGAAAATGCATGACGAAGACACAAATGCTTGACGATCAACACCTCGATCCTCTTCAACTACTGCCATCCCGGCCTGACAGCCCTGATCTCAAAGGGTTTAGTCCTTCACCTCCCTCATCAAAGGTCAACTGTTTTGTATCAATAAGATCCTGAACCGACTGCTTCAAAGGATGACAATTCTCAGTAGAGTGACCAATTGCCCCAGAATGGAATTCACAGGTAGCCTTTGCATTATACCTTCTTGGGAATGGAGGTTGGACTGGCTTCATCCCACGAGGAGAGATCAACCTATGGTTGATTAGATAGCTGCACAAATCAGTGTACGACACAGGAATGGGGTCGTACTGACGTGACTTTCCTTGTCCCACTATAGCATTGATTTCTCCATTTTTCCTTGCAGACAAATCACTAGCATTGTCGGCGCCAGTAGGATTGCAGGGGATTCTTCCTCTCTTCATCCCGACTTCAAGTCTTGCCCCTACTTTGATCACATCTGAGAAGCTTGAGGACCCACTTCCAACCAGACGTTCATAGAAAACAGCTGGGAGAGTCTCCATAAACATGTACACCATCTCCTTTTCAGTCAATGGTGGCTTCACCTGAGCAGCTATGCTCCTCCATCTTTGAGCATATTCCTTAAAGGACTCATGATCTTTCTTGCTCATATACTGCAGCTGAATCCGATATGGAGCCATGTCTTTGTTGTATTCGTACTCCTTTAAGAAAGCTTCAGAAAGGTCCTTCCAACTGTGGATGTCGGAAGGCTGCAACTGCATGTACCAATCCAGAGATGCCCCAGTTAGGCTGTACTGGAAGTAGTGGATGAGCAGTTTGTCGTCGTGATTGTATGCGGTCATCCTTCGGGCGTACATGGTTACATGTCTATTTGGGCAGCTGGTACCACAATATTGGTCAAAGACTGGCACCTTCATCTTTGGGGGAATAACCAAGTCTGGAACAAGACATAGATCACGGGCGTCTTTAGCTTTGGTCTTTGAATCCTCTATGGCTTTTAAACGCTTTTCCAACTCATGCAACTGATCTCTGGGTTGAGAGTTCTCAAATAGGTGACCTTGAGGATCACTATCCATATTGAAAAGAGAAACCTCATGTGGATCAGCACCTCCCAGGGCGTGAGCAGGATAATTAACCCCAGATCCCGGATGGGGAATAGCAGTCACAGCTTCAGCGGGTCCCGAGGTAGGAAGGATGGTTGCGGCCCCACCTGGGTTTACAACAGCAGTATCTTCGGTAGTGGTCCCGTTTTTCAAAGCTTGCAGGGTGCCCATCATTTCAGTCATCTGCATTCTTATCGCATCCATCTGCATTTCTATCACCCCGACTTTATTATTTAACGCCTGATTCTCTTGGACTAGTGCCTGATTCCCTTGGACTAGCTGCTTGAGGACTTCCATAATCGGATTATCTAGACCTGAATTGCTGGGATTCTCAATCACTAGGTTTCCTTGATTGGTCGCCATGAATCTTGAGTCTGAAGCGGATATCGGCAAACCAGTTGGCCTGTTTCTAGAGATAACAGGGCACACAACATAAGCGCAAGAACGAATGACTGAACAAATGCATGCGACACTTTAGGCTTTACGGGCGGGGCTAGACTAGGACGGGGAATGATGATAAAGCAGGGAAACTGACGGACACGGACAGGGGCGACTGCACATGGCATGCATGCCTAGAAGAATGCTTCACATGATAGAAAAAATTTATGAACAATTTTAATCTTTTATCATGGGATGGATGAGATGCAAAAATTTTGAAGTTATGTGAATGAGCTGCTGACTCGAGAACTAGGTACTTTGGAACACCTTGAGTTTTTTTTTTTTTTTTTGGGAATGACTATTTTGCAAAACCGTCTCGTCTCTCATCAAAACCTTTATTGTACAGATCATGATGTGCAAATGCATGGAAAAATGACCACTTGAGAAGTGTACTTATTCTAAAAAATAAAAAAATAAAAAAAAAATTGTTTTTTTTTTGTGCAAGATGAAATACAAAATTTCAATGCATTTTTGAATGCAAGAATGATGCTTTTTCAAAATGGCTTTTTTCATTTGTTATGCTTGACGGGGCGGACCCGCTCCTACGTATCCTCACTGTGATGAGGAATCAAAGCGTACGTAGTTCTACCATGTCCTTTCTCTTCTTTTTTGCATGATGCCCATGAGGTTGACGCTGAAATGCTATGCAAATGATAACCCCTTTTGTTTTCATTTTTCTTATGCAATGTATGATGAATGTACTTTTTCAAAATTGGAGTTTTATTTAGTGCAAATGATGCAAATGCTGTAATGATGCGATGTAATGCAATGATGCAATGCAAGATGCTTCTTTTTGGTATTTTTGCGTAAAGAGGGTATTCACAGGTGGAATTTTGAAAATCTACACTCTATATGCTCCCCCCATATAGGTGTTTATTTGAAAGGGAAAAGCATATTTTTTTGATTTTCAAAAAAAAAAAAATTTGAGGGAAAAAGGTTGACTGAACTGAATGCAACAATGCAGCACACAATTTGGAAAGCCCTTGTGACCTAAAAAGAGGTGAGACCTACGATCTAGGGCAATTTAAAGGGTAATCCTCCCATGTGGCTCTATTCACTCCCTCGCAAAGGCTACCAGAGCTAAATCTATCTCATGATAACACCCACAACGATGGAATGCCATCTGGTGTGAGGTACCATAAAAGAGCATACTCTGGCTGAAACTTTCGTGAGAGCAGAAGGACATCGATCCAATTGGCAGTCACTACTCGTTTCCACTCTCCTAGGTGTTTTTCAGACCTTGGGTTTTAGGCCTCTCTCAAAGCACATAATCATAAGGGTGTGAGTGTGTGTGGTAAGGGCGTACCACTTAAAACTACCCGACACATATTACCCCACCTGCAAGTGAGACGCCAGAACAGTCCAGAAAAAGCAAGGTAACAACATGTCGTCTACACTAGGGTTCAATATCAAATAAGCTAGCCTGGGGTTTCAACAACAATCAGGTACATTGCTTACCTCAAGAAAGGGAGCCAAGAAGGGGGGATCCGGATAGAATTGGGGAGAAATGCATGAGCATAAACAATAAAAGAAAAGGAGATAGGGAACAAACATAGAAGAAGACAAATGCGTATGCCTACAATTAATGATAAGAAAGAAAGGAAAAAGAATGAAGGCAAACAAGGTATCAGTCAAATCAACAATACATTAAACCACACATCTTAATTAGTTAGGCTTGACCCTCGTATTTTTTTTTTAAAAAAAAAGGTCCCCAGCAGAGTCGCCAGCTGTTGCACCCCAAAAAATCCGGTTCGGACTTCTCATTGTACAACGTGGAAAAGGTATGGAGCCGCCACCAATATTTTAATTTTAAGACCAAAACATTGAAAAAAGGTCTTTTAGACAAGGCGGATGGTCTTTCGAAAACTAGAGATATGGGTTCGGGGGTCGGTTAGGCATGGGGAAGGTATTAGCACCCCGTACCTCCTTTCTACCGAAAGGGAACCTTTAATTAAATGTGTGGTTTGAAGTGTTGATTTGAAAATGCTTTTATTTTGCCTCTTTATTGAAAAGGGAGTGAGAAGACTTAATGAAAATTTTTATTTTTGGCGCTTGACGAGAGTTGGCCTCTCGCTCCTACGTATCTCCTGGTGCGATGGAGAATTCAAAGCTACGTAGTTCTTGGTTGTCCTAAAAAGGTTTTTGTTTTTTAGTCTGTTTAGATGAGTTTTCGCAGTAAGAGTGAGGATTCGCGATGACCAAACAACAACGGTTTAGAGTGGCCGCGCTACTAACTCTTTTGAAAATGAAATTATCATTAACAACCAAACGGCAACGGCGCGAGTGATCATTAACGATAATCGGTTTTGCTTTTGATTCGAGTGTTCGCGACGACCAAACAACAACGGTTTAGAGTGGCCGCGCTACTAACTCTTTTGAAAATGAAATTATCATTAACAACCAAACGGCAACGGCGCGAGTGATCATTAATGATAATCGGTTTTTATTTTAGATGATCAAAAAGGGCTTTCGCAATCGAATTAATTTTGGTTTGTTGTGCTTGACGAGGACGTGGCTCGCTCCTACGTATCCCAAATGGGAATCAAAGCGACGTAGTTCTAATTTCTTTAGTTTTGAAAAGGTTTTCGAAGTAGGACGAGCATTAGCGAATGATTAAACTAACAAAGGTTATGGGTAATCATCGCTGAGTACTCATGTGAAATTGAAGAGCGTTCATAGAGATCAAACTAACAAAGGTTATGGGTGACCTCCACTACTTGCTTATTTTTGTTTATTGAAAATGCTTTGAAAATTAATTGGTTTGGAAAAGAGTTTTTAAAAAAATAAATAAATCATTTTCAATCGAATTCTATGTCCAAAACCAAATGCAACATGAATGAATGAAGTTCAAACATATTCAACTAATCAAGCAATCATGAACATGTTGATCATCAACTAAGATTAAGCATGCCAATATAATCAAGAGATTTAATTGTCATAGATGCAAGACAAAGTTCTCAAAACAATTGTGTTTGTGTGTGAAGGAGAATTGCTACACAAGTTGGAAGCAATCTCAAGAGGGGCACATATGCCTCTATGCTAGACATGTTGGTAGCCTTATAAGGGCACATGATTGTGTAAAAGGGTTTGTGCACAATTAAATCAAGACATTCAAATGGCATCAAGAACAAAGGAATACAATTGATCATAGGCATAGAGTATTCTAGGTTAGGTGAATGAACATGTGAGCAATGATGCATGATTTGGCAAGCATGTGAATGCATGAGCATACAAGAATGAATGCATGAATGAGTAGACAAGAGGATGCATGAGCATACAAGAATGCATGAGCATTTGAGTATGATTACGTTTATTATGCAAGGCATAAATACTCGAGAATGCATGAGAGTGTCGCATAAATAGGGATGGATGAAGATGCATGAGGGTGAAAATGTTTTGGTAAAAGGTTTAGGTAAGAAAGTGGTAAAATGTTTTTGGGTTTTGGTGTTTTGTAAATGAGATGAAATGTTTTTGGTCTTGAAAGTGGTAAAAGTATTTTGGGGTTTATTTTATAAAGTTGAAAAAGTATGAAATGCAAATGAGAAAATGTTTTGGGGTTTTTATGCAAAGATGCAAGTGGTAAAATGTTTTGAATGAAGGTAAAAATGTTTTATGTGATGAGATAAAAATGTTTTGGTAAAAACTAAGTGAAATGGTAAAAACCAAAGTGGTAAAATGTTTTTATGTTTTTTTGGTAAAAAGTTAATGAAGTGGTAAAGTAAAATGGTAAAAAGTAAACAAACACAATGACATAACTTGCATTTACTCAACCACAATCAAAATGACAATCTTCAAGCAATCAAAGGGGTAAAAACCCTAGTCATGGCCGAATGCATACAAGCATGGAATCATCAACTTATTTCATGCAAAAATTGACAAATTAACACACAAAACAACACAAAAGAAGAGGACCTAATCTATCATGCAAGTTCCTAAGACAAACATCAACCAAATCATGCATTTATTCACGCGAAATCAAAGGAAAAAAAACTAGCAAAATGGGCATGAGAATGGGTTTTCATTTGATGAAAATTATACCAACAAGGTTTAAAATACAATAAAATGCAAGAAGACACAAGAACAATTCCTTCAAAGCCAAGGAGCCACCTCAAACACCCAAGCCTCCCTAAGTGCTTGTCAATAATGTTTGAGATGGCTCCTCAAAGCATCAACAACAATATATGAAGGAGTTGAGATGAGGAGAAGAGAGATTACATAATGAAAATTAAAGAAAATGCAAGAGTTTGTGAGCTTACCTCTAGATCTTGCTTGAAATGAAGAAGAAGATCAAAATAGAAACCAAGAACACTTGAACCTCCTCTTGAATCCCACGAAAATCACTTGATATTGAAGGATTTGATGATGAACTTTGAAGATAATGCAAGATTAGAAGTGGATCTAGTGTAGGAATCAAGAATAATGAAGTTTGGATGGTTGAAAATTGAAGAATTGGTGGTGGAAATGGTGGGAGGTGGTCTTGGGTTTGAGAGGGGAGGAGGAGAGGAATTGTGATCTGATTGTGTGCTAGGGTAAAATGAGAATGCCCTCCCTTTGGTTTCTTATTTTTGGGTTTTATATGAGGTGCAAAATTAAGGGTATATAGGACATTGTGCTTTTGCCAACCATTGAGATTTGAGATAGAATTTGAATCAAGGGCCAAGATTGCAATGCACATGGATTAGGGACAATGAGAAAGCACAAATGGAAGGGAATGAGCTGGTGTCATATGAAATTGAAGAGTTTTTTGTACACAAAAATTGTTGGGGGCAATTAGGTCAATTTGCACATAGTTGTAGCCTAGGATTTGATCTAGAATTTTAATCAATGGCTAGGAGTACAACTCACATGGATTAAGGGCATGAAGAAACACAAAATGAGGTAAAAATGGGCTGGAATTCGCAGCCATGAGGAGGGAAGGAAAAAAAATGCAAGCTTGCACAAAATAGTACATTTTGTCTTATTGAGGACACTTCCTTTTTTTGAGTTTTTTTTGAATTTGAAATTTTGGGCATGGGAAATAACGGGAATGCAACTATTGAAAATGTGGCACATGTTTTTGGGCACCATAAAATATTCCCTCTAGTCACCCATGACAATAAAAATTGTCACTTAAGAGTTGAGGAATATTTAATGGTCCTTTTTATTTTTCTATGCACTAAAAATGGAAAAATACATTTTTAATTATTTTGACTAGGGTTTTCTTTCTAAAAAATTGTACAAAAATTATCCTTGATAGAATAAAAATGTACTTTTTGTGGATGTGCATTTTTTGCGAGAAAATCATCTTTTTACGAAAAATGACCAAAATGCCCTTTTTGACCCTAAAACCCTAATTTGCTTAACAAGTGCATTCCAACCCTAAAAATGAGTTTAAAGACCTTGGAATGACTTCTAAGACCCAAAATGCAATGCATAATGCTTCTCACTCCTCAACTTATTTATTTTTGTGGAAATTTAGGGTTTTGATCTAAGCTGGACAAAATTGGGGTATGACAGCTGCCCCTCTTTATCTGGATTTTAACGAGGAATATGAATTGGCCGAAACATATTCCGAGGCAAAATAAAGATAAAGAATTTAGAAATTATACCGATTTTGTCTACTTAGGGAAACCCGATTTTTCCTTTTTCCATCTCTCTAGTTTTTTCTGTTTTTGTTAATGTAAGGTGAAAAATGAAATTCTAATGCATGCGAGAATAGAGATTTTTTTTTTTTTTTGATAAATGGACATTGGCCCGAGATGAATGCAGTGGATGAAGCGTCAGCCCTCAGTAAGCTAACAAAAGCAGGAAATAGATTGGTGCTAGCCCTCGGGCAGCAAAAGCGGAAAATAAATTGAGAAAAGCGGTAAATTGGGAATTCGGAGGCTACCTAAAACCTTCTAATGGACTTTTGTCGAGTCCGAGCTCTGGGGAGTGGCCTTTTCGAGCGACCGATCAACATCAGGTCCGAAACTGATTTGATCAATGGATTTACGGTATGCCTTAGGCTGACACAACTAATCCGAAGGACTTGACGAAGTCTGATGGATCCATTGCGTGCTCGTACACAATGTTGTGATCTGTGGAAGGAGTTCACTAACTCGGTGGGAGTTCACTAACTCTGTGGGAGTTCACTAACTCTGTGTTGATGGAGTTTACTAACTCGGGGTTGAGGGAGTTTACTAACTCAGGGTTGATGGAGTTTACTAACTCGGGGTTGATGATTTTCTAAAAATGAGGTTTTTGGGACTCTCTAGTCCGAAGTAACTTTTCTCTTGGATGGTGCATGAAATGCGTGCACTTGGATGTTTGGGGTGCACATGAATGCAATGATTGACTTTGGTGGGATGCCTTTTCTGTTTGATTGTTCTCTTCTTTTCCTTTTGTTATTCTTTCGCTCTTCTGAGATGCGAATTTGAAGGCGTAATGTACTGTTTGATGCCATGGAGTGATGACTGGTATGGATGATATGAGAATGATGAATGATATGCAGATGTTGTGTTCTTTTATGTTCCGTCTTCTGTGATTTTCTTCTCTCCTTTCTTATTTGCTCTTTTTTTCTATGGAATGCAGATATCTATGTAAATGGAGTGTGAATGTATGTTATGCAAAGTGTATGTGATGTGATGATTTCAATGGAATGATGGATGCTATGAGATGCTATTTTTGATTTTCTTCCTTTTTATTTTGGTTAAGGATCAACACTTCAAGTGCCTACAAGGTAACATCCTAATCCCCAAGGATTAAGGTGAGCACCAAAGCCCTACAAGATAACAACCTAATCCCTGAGGATCCAGGCGAGCACTAAAACCCTACAAGATAACAACCCAATCCCTAAGGGTCAAGGCGAGCACCGAAGCCCTACAAGATAACAACCTAATCCCTAAGGATCCAGGCGAGCACTGAAGCCCTACAAGATAACAACCTAATCCCTAAGGATCCAGAGCACTGAAGCCTTACAAGATAACAACCTAATCCCTAAGGATCAAGGCGAGCACTAAAGCCCTAAAAGATAACAACCTAATCCCTAAGGATCTAGGTGAGCATTGAAGCCCTACAAGATAACAACCTAATCCCTAAGGATCCAGGCGAGCACTGAAGCCCTACAAGATAACAACCTAATCCCTAAGGATCCAGGCGAGCACTGAAGCCCTACAAGATAACAACCTAATCCCTAAGGATCCGGGAGAGCACCGAAGCCTTACAAGATAACAACCTAATCCCTAAGGATCAAGGCGAGCACTAAAGCCCTAAAAGATAACAACCTAATCCCTAAGGATCCAGAGCACTGAAGCCTTACAAGATAACAACCTAATCCCTAAGGATCCGGGCGAGCACTAAAGCCCTAAAAGATAACAACCTAATCCCTAAGGATCTAGGTGAGCATTGAAGCCCTACAAGATAACAACCTAATCCCTAAGGATCCAGGCGAGCACTGAAGCCCTACAAGATAACAACCTAATCCCTAAGGATCCGGGCGAGCACCGAAGCCCTACAAGATAACAACCTAATCCCTAAGGGTTAAGGCGAGCACTAAAGCCCTACAAGCGGCCAACTTTAGGCGACCCCCTCATGTGCTGAGATAGCTGGTTAAAGAATTTTTCCTATTTGTCTTTTTGCTATGTGAGGATGCAAATGCAGTATTTTGATGCATGATATGACAAAATTTTTGGGGTATTCAAATACTTTTTTGTGAATACTTTCATAATGATGACGCGAGACTTTGGATGCAAAAGTGGGGGTGAATTTGATCATCCTTTTTCTTTGGAAAAACTAGTTTTGATTTAAACCGCGGTGTTCTCAAGGTTATTATTTACAAGCAAACCCATTTATGTTTTCCTCCATTCCATGATAACTGAACCTTCAATAACAATCTTGTGCTTTCTCTATGAAACATTGCCAAGTGAACACACATGAATATGCAGACGCCAGGTGAGTGTTTAGGATGAATGCCAGACTGCCCCAATTCAGGCCTTCGGCGACTGTGAATGAATGACTTGCCCCTGTCCGGAGTGTGAAAGGAAGCGGAGTGAAAGAGCAAATACGCAGGAACTAGTGCCATGGCTGACACCGGGTGAAAGGATGAATGGCCATGGATGGACACTGAACAGACTCTCCCCGGACTAGGGTGGGCAGGTGGTGAAGAGAATACCCCAACTTTTAGATCTGAGTGGTGTTCTCAGTGCAAATCTTTGGTTCTCTGTGAATGTCTCAACTTTTGGCATGAAAGAAACCTTACTTGGTGATCACTAAACCTTGTTTTAATGCAACTTGAGTGTGTTTTGGAGTGCAGGTCCCTCTTTTTTTTATTTTGTCAGCTTTCTTTTTTCTGACTGTTCGTTTTTGTTTCCTCAGTTCTCTTTTTTTCTGAGGGTTTATTTTTTCTTGATCAGCTTTCTTTTTTCTGATCGTTTGTTTTTTCTTTTGAGCAAACACATTGTACATAGATAAGCCTGTTCGTCCTAAGATTAGAATCTGAGAGAACAAAAGCAATCGGTCATTGATCGGAATGGACTTTTCAGGATTGTGGTGTTTTGTGGAGGAAGGATAGTTAGGCTTAATGAAGTGTTTGAGGCTAATGGGAGGATGAGTTTTGTTCGGCGTCGGTTGACGGTTAACGGTCTATGAGGGAGATGGTTATTGGGCTTATTTGGGCTTTGTTAAGGCAAATTTGTGTCTCATGGTAGAATGGCTGAGGGGTTTGGTGTTGGGGCCAAAGGAAGTGTTTGAAGGTTTATGGAACCAGGTGTTGGAAGATTTACCGAGACAAGGGTCTCTTGTGCTTTGTGGCAACATGTATCAGCTCACAACTTATTATTTTTTGTCTTTTTGATTTTTTTTTTGACTCATTTGTTTCATTTTTCGGACTTTTCTTCTTTCTTTGCTTTTGAGTTGAGTGAGCTGATGCACTATTTTTGTTTTTGATATTTGAAGTGATCCTTGTCTAGGGTGATTAGAGGGTATATTTTTGAGTTTGGTTTTTCTTGGCTTAAGGTAGGTAGGAAAGGGACTTTCTGGGATTTTGGGTTCTTGAGGGTATAGGGAGGTGGCCACACTTCATCTCAAATCCCGATGGCTTATTTATTTTTGTAAAACAAGATAACGGTTCATCTATCTATATGTGTTTGCTCCTTTCTTTGCATTTTTTCTCTTCTTTTTTTTATGCCCTAACTTTTGCCTGGACCGCCCTTTGCGGGTTTTCGATCCATCGGGCGCTTTTTTCTGCCTAGGCCGCCCTTTGCGGGTTTTCCACCTAGCGAGCTTATTTTCTTGTTTATTATTATCTTTTGAAAGACTTGCACTGAAGGAATATGATATTAACAAGGAAAATTAGTGATCACAGTCTTGCTCCAGCATGGAGGACTTAAAGCGTTAGACTGAATGATAAAACAGGGCAATGACGATCTTGAACAAAAGTGACTGAAAAGGGTAACTTTTATAGATGACGATGCTGAAAAGGAAACATGTGCCCTTATTGAAATATCCTAAGGCCTTGGGCAGAGCCAGAGGATTGCATTACATAAAATTTGCTTTGAACTGAAAACTACATGAAAATGCATGACGAAGACACAAATGCTTGACGATCAACACCTCGATCCTCTTCAACTACTGCCATCCCGGCCTGACAGCCCTGATCTCAAAGGGTTTAGTCCTTCACCTCCCTCATCAAAGGTCAACTGTTTTGTATCAATAAGATCCTGAACCGACTGCTTCAAAGGATGACAATTCTCAGTAGAGTGACCAATTGCCCCAGAATGGAATTCACAGGTAGCCTTTGCATTATACCTTCTTGGGAATGGAGGTTGGACTGGCTTCATCCCACGAGGAGAGATCAACCTATGGTTGATTAGATAGCTGCACAAATCAGTGTACGACACAGGAATGGGGTCGTACTGACGTGACTTTCCTTGTCCCACTATAGCATTGATTTCTCCATTTTTCCTTGCAGACAAATCACTAGCATTGTCGGCGCCAGTAGGATTGCAGGGGATTCTTCCTCTCTTCATCCCGACTTCAAGTCTTGCCCCTACTTTGATCACATCTGAGAAGCTTGAGGACCCACTTCCAACCAGACGTTCATAGAAAACAGCTGGGAGAGTCTCCATAAACATGTACACCATCTCCTTTTCAGTCAATGGTGGCTTCACCTGAGCAGCTATGCTCCTCCATCTTTGAGCATATTCCTTAAAGGACTCATGATCTTTCTTGCTCATATACTGCAGCTGAATCCGATCTGGAGCCATGTCTTTGTTGTATTCGTACTCCTTTAAGAAAGCTTCAGAAAGGTCCTTCCAACTGTGGATGTCGGAAGGCTGCAACTGCATGTACCAATCCAGAGATGCCCCAGTTAGGCTGTACTGGAAGTAGTGGATGAGCAGTTTGTCGTCGTGATTGTATGCGGTCATCCTTCGGGCGTACATGGTTACATGTCTATTTGGGCAGCTGGTACCACAATATTGGTCAAAGACTGGCACCTTCATCTTTGGGGGAATAACCAAGTCTGGAACAAGACATAGATCACGGGCGTCTTTAGCTTTGGTCTTTGAATCCTCTATGGCTTTTAAACGCTTTTCCAACTCATGCAACTGATCTCTGGGTTGAGAGTTCTCAAATAGGTGACCTTGAGGATCACTATCCATATTGAAAAGAGAAACCTCATGTGGATCAGCACCTCCCAGGGCGTGAGCAGGATAATTAACCCCAGATCCCGGATGGGGAATAGCAGTCACAGCTTCAGCGGGTCCCGAGGTAGGAAGGATGGTTGCGGCCCCACCTGGGTTTACAACAGCAGTATCTTCGGTAGTGGTCCCGTTTTTCAAAGCTTGCAGGGTGCCCATCATTTCAGTCATCTGCATTCTTATCGCATCCATCTGCATTTCTATCACCCCGACTTTATTATTTAACGCCTGATTCTCTTGGACTAGTGCCTGATTCCCTTGGACTAGCTGCTTGAGGACTTCCATAATCGGATTATCTAGACCTGAATTGCTGGGATTCTCAATCACTAGGTTTCCTTGATTGGTCGCCATGAATCTTGAGTCTGAAGCGGATATCGGCAAACCAGTTGGCCTCTTTCTAGAGATAACAGGGCACACAACATAAGCGCAAGAACGAATGACTGAACAAATGCATGCGACACTTTAGGCTTTACGGGCGGGGCTAGACTAGGACGGGGAATGATGATAAAGCAGGGAAACTGACGGACACGGACAGGGGCGACTGCACATGGCATGCATGCCTAGAAGAATGCTTCACATGATAGAAAAAATTTATGAACAATTTTAATCTTTTATCATGGGATGGATGAGATGCAAAAATTTTGAAGTTATGTGAATGAGCTGCTGACTCGAGAACTGGGTACTTTGGAACACCTTGAGTTTTTTTTTTTTTTTTTTTGGGGAATGACTATTTTGCAAAACCGTCTCGTCTCTCATCAAAACCTTTATTGTACAGATCATGATGTGCAAATGCATGGAAAAATGACCACTTGAGAAGTGTACTTATTCTAAAAAATAAAAAAATAAAAAAAAATTGTTTTTTTTTGTGCAAGATGAAATACAAAATTTCAATGCATTTTTGAATGCAAGAATGATGCTTTTTCAAAATGGCTTTTTTCATTTGTTATGCTTGACGGGGCGGACCCGCTCCTACGTATCCTCACTGTGATGAGGAATCAAAGCGTACGTAGTTCTACCATGTCCTTTCTCTTCTTTTTTGCATGATGCCCATGAGGTTGACGCTGAAATGCTATGCAAATGATAACCCCTTTTGTTTTCATTTTTCTTATGCAATGTATGATGAATGTACTTTTTCAAAATTGGAGTTTTATTTAGTGCAAATGATGCAAATGCTGTAATGATGCGATGTAATGCAATGATGCAATGCAAGATGCTTCTTTTTGGTATTTTTGCGTAAAGAGGGTATTCACAGGTGGAATTTTGAAAATTTACACTCTATATGCTCCCCCATATAGGAGTTTATTTGAAAGGGAAAAGCATATTTTTTTGATTTTCAAAAAAAAAAAAATTTGAGGGAAAAAGGTTGACCGAACTGAATGCAACAATGCAGCACACAATTTGGAAAGCCCTTGTGACCTAAAAAGAGGTGAGACCTACGATCTAGGGCAATTTAAAGGGTAATCCTCCCATGTGGCTCTATTCACTCCCTCGCAAAGGCTACCAGAGCTAAATCTATCTCATGATAACACCCACAACGATGGAATGCCATCTGGTGTGAGGTACCATAAAAGAGCATACTCTAGCTGAAACTTTCGTGAGAGCAGAAGGACATCGATCCAATTGGCAGTCACTACTCGTTTCCACTCTCCTAGGTGTTTTTCAGACCTTGGGTTTTAGGCCTCTCTCAAAGCACATAATCATAAGGGTGTGAGTGTGTGTGGTAAGGGCGTACCACTTAAAACTACCCGACACATATTACCCCACCTGCAAGTGAGACGCCAGAACAGTCCAGAAAAAGCAAGGTAACAACATGTCGTCTACACTAGGGTTCAATATCAAATAAGCTAGCCTGGGGTTTCAACAACAATCAGGTACATTGCTTACCTCAAGAAAGGGAGCCAAGAAGGGGGGATCCGGATAGAATTGGGGAGAAATGCATGAGCATAAACAATAAAAGAAAAGGAGATAGGGAACAAACATAGAAGAAGACAAATGCGTATGCCTA
Organism: Astragalus membranaceus; assembly: GCA_039519185.1. Taxonomy (NCBI): domain Eukaryota; kingdom Viridiplantae; phylum Streptophyta; class Magnoliopsida; order Fabales; family Fabaceae; genus Astragalus; species Astragalus membranaceus. Next base: position 56,922,384 of record CM076848.1, on the reverse strand, counting down.
CAATTAATGATAAGAAAGAAAGGAAAAAGAATGAAGGCAAACAAGGTATCAGTCAAATCAACAATACATTAAACCACACATCTTAATTAGTTAGGCTTGACCCTCGTATTTTTTTTAAAAAAAAAAGGTCCCCAGCAGAGTCGCCAGCTGTTGCACCCCAAAAAATCCGGTTCGGACTTCTCATTGTACAACGTGGAAAAGGTATGGAGCCGCCACCAATATTTTAATTTTAAGACCAAAACATTGAAAAAAGGTCTTTTAGACAAGGCGGATGGTCTTTCGAAAACTAGAGATATGGGTTCGGGGGTCGGTTAGGCATGGGGAAGGTATTAGCACCCCGTACCTCCTTTCTACCGAAAGGGAACCTTTAATTAAATGTGTGGTTTGAAGTGTTGATTTGAAAATGCTTTTATTTTGCCTCTTTATTGAAAAGGGAGTGAGAAGACTTAATGAAAATTTTTATTTTTGGCGCTTGACGAGAGTTGGCCTCTCGCTCCTACGTATCTCCTGGTGCGATGGAGAATTCAAAGCTACGTAGTTCTTGGTTGTCCTAAAAAGGTTTTTGTTTTTTAGTCTGTTTAGATGAGTTTTCACAGTAAGAGTGAGGATTCGCGATGACCAAACAACAACGGTTTAGAGTGGCCGCGCTACTAACTCTTTTGAAAATGAAATTATCATTAACAACCAAACGGCAACGGCGCGAGTGATCATTAACGATAATCGGTTTTGCTTTTGATTCGAGTGTTCGCGACGACCAAACAACAACGGTTTAGAGTGGCCGCGCTACTAACTCTTTTGAAAATGAAATTATCATTAACAACCAAACGGCAACGGCGCGAGTGATCATTAATGATAATCGGTTTTTATTTTAGATGATCAAAAAGGGCTTTCGCAATCGAATTAATTTTGGTTTGTTGTGCTTGACGAGGACGTGGCTCGCTCCTACGTATCCCAAATGGGAATCAAAGCGACGTAGTTCTAATTTCTTTAGTTTTGAAAAGGTTTTCGAAGTAGGACGAGCATTAGCGAATGATTAAACTAACAAAGGTTATGGGTAATCATCGCTGAGTACTCATGTGAAATTGAAGAGCGTTCATAGAGATCAAACTAACAAAGGTTATGGGTGACCTCCACTACTTGCTTATTTTTGTTTATTGAAAATGCTTTGAAAATTAATTGGTTTGGAAAAGAGTTTTTAAAAAAATAAATAAATCATTTTCAATCGAATTCTATGTCCAAAACCAAATGCAACATGAATGAATGAAGTTCAAACATATTCAACTAATCAAGCAATCATGAACATGTTGATCATCAACTAAGATTAAGCATGCCAATATAATCAAGAGATTTAATTGTCATAGATGCAAGACAAAGTTCTCAAAACAATTGTGTTTGTGTGTGAAGGAGAATTGCTACACAAGTTGGAAGCAATCTCAAGAGGGGCACATATGCCTCTATGCTAGACATGTTGGTAGCCTTATAAGGGCACATGATTGTGTAAAAGGGTTTGTGCACAATTAAATCAAGACATTCAAATGGCATCAAGAACAAAGGAATACAATTGATCATAGGCATAGAGTATTCTAGGTTAGGTGAATGAACATGTGAGCAATGATGCATGATTTGGCAAGCATGTGAATGCATGAGCATACAAGAATGAATGCATGAATGAGTAGACAAGAGGATGCATGAGCATACAAGAATGCATGAGCATTTGAGTATGATTACGTTTATTATGCAAGGCATAAATACTCGAGAATGCATGAGAGTGTCGCATAAATAGGGATGGATGAAGATGCATGAGGGTGAAAATGTTTTGGTAAAAGGTTTAGGTAAGAAAGTGGTAAAATGTTTTTGGGTTTTGGTGTTTTGTAAATGAGATGAAATGTTTTTGGTCTTGAAAGTGGTAAAAGTATTTTGGGGTTTATTTTATAAAGTTGAAAAAGTATGAAATGCAAATGAGAAAATGTTTTGGGGTTTTTATGCAAAGATGCAAGTGGTAAAATGTTTTGAATGAAGGTAAAAATGTTTTATGTGATGAGATAAAAATGTTTTGGTAAAAACTAAGTGAAATGGTAAAAACCAAAGTGGTAAAATGTTTTTATGTTTTTTTGGTAAAAAGTTAATGAAGTGGTAAAGTAAAATGGTAAAAAGTAAACAAACACAATGACATAACTTGCATTTACTCAACCACAATCAAAATGACAATCTTCAAGCAATCAAAGGGGTAAAAACCCTAGTCATGGCCGAATGCATACAAGCATGGAATCATCAACTTATTTCATGCAAAAATTGACAAATTAACACACAAAACAACACAAAAGAAGAGGACCTAATCTATCATGCAAGTTCCTAAGACAAACATCAACCAAATCATGCATTTATTCACGCGAAATCAAAGGAAAAAAAACTAGCAAAATGGGCATGAGAATGGGTTTTCATTTGATGAAAATTATACCAACAAGGTTTAAAATACAATAAAATGCAAGAAGACACAAGAACAATTCCTTCAAAGCCAAGGAGCCACCTCAAACACCCAAGCCTCCCTAAGTGCTTGTCAATAATGTTTGAGATGGCTCCTCAAAGCATCAACAACAATATATGAAGGAGTTGAGATGAGGAGAAGAGAGATTACATAATGAAAATTAAAGAAAATGCAAGAGTTTGTGAGCTTACCTCTAGATCTTGCTTGAAATGAAGAAGAAGATCAAAATAGAAACCAAGAACACTTGAACCTCCTCTTGAATCCCACGAAAATCACTTGATATTGAAGGATTTGATGATGAACTTTGAAGATAATGCAAGATTAGAAGTGGATCTAGTGTAGGAATCAAGAATAATGAAGTTTGGATGGTTGAAAATTGAAGAATTGGTGGTGGAAATGGTGGGAGGTGGTCTTGGGTTTGAGAGGGGAGGAGGAGAGGAATTGTGATCTGATTGTGTGCTAGGGTAAAATGAGAATGCCCTCCCTTTGGTTTCTTATTTTTGGGTTTTATATGAGGTGCAAAATTAAGGGTATATAGGACATTGTGCTTTTGCCAACCATTGAGATTTGAGATAGAATTTGAATCAAGGGCCAAGATTGCAATGCACATGGATTAGGGACAATGAGAAAGCACAAATGGAAGGGAATGAGCTGGTGTCATATGAAATTGAAGAGTTTTTTGTACACAAAAATTGTTGGGGGCAATTAGGTCAATTTGCACATAGTTGTAGCCTAGGATTTGATCTAGAATTTTAATCAATGGCTAGGAGTACAACTCACATGGATTAAGGGCATGAAGAAACACAAAATGAGGTAAAAATGGGCTGGAATTCGCAGCCATGAGGAGGGAAGGAAAAAAAATGCAAGCTTGCACAAAATAGTACATTTTGTCTTATTGAGGACACTTCCTTTTTTTGAGTTTTTTTTGAATTTGAAATTTTGGGAATGGGAAATAATGGGAATGCAACTATTGAAAATGTGGCACATGTTTTTGGGCACCATAAAATATTCCCTCTAGTCACCCATGACAATAAAAATTGTCACTTAAGAGTTGAGGAATATTTAATGGTCCTTTTTATTTTTCTATGCACTAAAAATGGAAAAATACATTTTTAATTATTTTGACTAGGGTTTTCTTTCTAAAAAATTGTACAAAAATTATCCTTGATAGAATAAAAATGTACTTTTTGTGGATGTGCATTTTTTGCGAGAAAATCATCTTTTTACGAAAAATGACCAAAATGCCCTTTTTGACCCTAAAACCCTAATTTGCTTAACAAGTGCATTCCAACCCTAAAAATGAGTTTAAAGACCTTGGAATGACTTCTAAGACCCAAAATGCAATGCATAATGCTTCTCACTCCTCAACTTATTTATTTTTGTGGAAATTTAGGGTTTTGATCTAAGCTGGACAAAATTGGGGTATGACAGCTGCCCCTCTTTATCTGGATTTTAACGAGGAATATGAATTGGCCGAAACATATTCCGAGGCAAAATAAAGATAAAGAATTTAGAAATTATACCGATTTTGTCTACTTAGGGAAACCCGATTTTTCCTTTTTCCATCTCTCTAGTTTTTTCTGTTTTTGTTAATGTAAGGTGAAAAATGAAATTCTAATGCATGCGAGAATAGAGATTTTTTATTTTTTTTTGATAAATGGACATTGGCCCGAGATGAATGCAGTGGATGAAGCGTCAGCCCTCAGTAAGCTAACAAAAGCAGGAAATAGATTGGTGCTAGCCCTCGGGCAGCAAAAGCGGGAAATAAATTGAGAAAAGCGGTAAATTGGGAATTCGGAGGCTACCTAAAACATTCTAATGGACTTTTGTCGAGTCCGAGCTCTGGGGAGTGGCCTTTTCGAGCGACCGATCAACATCAGGTCCGGAACTGATTTGATCAATGGATTTACGGTATGCCTTAGGCTGACACAACTAATCCGAAGGACTTGACGAAGTCTGATGGATCCATTGCGTGCTCGTACACAATGTTGTGATCTGTGGAAGGAGTTCACTAACTCGGTGGGAGTTCACTAACTCTGTGGGAGTTCACTAACTCTGTGTTGATGGAGTTTACTAACTCGGGGTTGAGGGAGTTTACTAACTCAGGGTTGATGGAGTTTACTAACTCGGGGTTGATGATTTTCTAAAAATGAGGTTTTTGGGACTCTCTAGTCCGAAGTAACTTTTCTCTTGGATGGTGCATGAAATGCGTGCACTTGGATGTTTGGGGTGCACATGAATGCAATGATTGACTTTGGTGGGATGCCTTTTCTGTTTGATTGTTCTCTTCTTTTCCTTTTGTTATTCTTTCGCTCTTCTGAGATGCGAATTTGAAGGCGTAATGTACTGTTTGATGCCATGGAGTGATGACTGGTATGGATGATATGAGAATGATGAATGATATGCAGATGTTGTGTTCTTTTATGTTCCGTCTTCTGTGATTTTCTTCTCTCCTTTCTTATTTGCTCTTTTTTTCTATGGAATGCAGATATCTATGTAAATGGAGTGTGAATGTATGTTATGCAAAGTGTATGTGATGTGATGATTTCAATGGAATGATGGATGCTATGAGATGCTATTTTTGATTTTCTTCCTTTTTATTTTGGTTAAGGATCAACACTTCAAGTGCCTACAAGGTAACATCCTAATCCCCAAGGATTAAGGTGAGCACCAAAGCCCTACAAGATAACAACCTAATCCCTGAGGATCCAGGCGAGCACTAAAACCCTACAAGATAACAACCCAATCCCTAAGGGTCCAGGCGAGCACCGAAGCCCTACAAGATAACAACCTAATCCCTAAGGATCCATGCGAGCACTGAAGCCCTACAAGATAACAACCTATTCCCTAAGGATCCAGAGCACTGAAGCCTTACAAGATAACAACCTAATCCCTAAGGATCAAGGCGAGCACTAAAGCCCTAAAAGATAACAACCTAATCCCTAAGGATCTAGGTGAGCATTGAAGCCCTACAAGATAACAACCTAATCCCTAAGGATCCAGGCGAGCACTGAAGCCCTACAAGATAACAACCTAATCCCTAAGGATCCAGGCGAGCACTGAAGCCCTACAAGATAACAACCTAATCCCTAAGGATCCGGGAGAGCACCGAAGCCTTACAAGATAACAACCTAATCCCTAAGGATCAAGGCGAGCACTAAAGCCCTAAAAGATAACAACCTAATCCCTAAGGATCCAGAGCACTGAAGCCTTACAAGATAACAACCTAATCCCTAAGGATCCGGGCGAGCACTAAAGCCCTAAAAGATAACAACCTAATCCCTAAGGATCTAGGTGAGCATTGAAGCCCTACAAGATAACAACCTAATCCCTAAGGATCCAGGCGAGCACTGAAGCCCTACAAGATAACAACCTAATCCCTAAGGATCCGGGCGAGCACCGAAGCCCTACAAGATAACAACCTAATCCCTAAGGGTTAAGGCGAGCACTAAAGCCCTACAAGCGGCCAACTTTAGGCGACCCCCTCATGTGCTGAGATAGCTGGTTAAAGAATTTTTCCTATTTGTCTTTTTGCTATGTGAGGATGCAAATGCAGTATTTTGATGCATGATATGACAAAATTTTTGGGGTATTCAAATACTTTTTTGTGAATACTTTCATAATGATGACGCGAGACTTTGGATGCAAAAGTGGGGGTGAATTTGATCATCCTTTTTCTTTGGAAAAACTAGTTTTGATTTAAACCGCGGTGTTCTCAAGGTTATTATTTACAAGCAAACCCATTTAACTTTTCCTCCATTCCATGATAACTGAACCTTCAATAACAATCTTGTGCTTTCTCTATGAAACATTGCCAAGTGAACACACATGAATATGCAGACGCCAGGTGAGTGTTTAGGATGAATGCCAGACTGCCCCAATTCAGGCCTTCGGCGACTGTGAATGAATGACTTGCCCCTGTCCGGAGTGTGAAAGGAAGCGGAGTGAAAGAGCAAATACGCAGGAACTAGTGCCATGGCTGACACCGGGTGAAAGGATGAATGGCCATGGATGGACACTGAACAGACTCTCCCCGGACTAGGGTGGGCAGGTGGTGAAGAGAATACCCCAACTTTTAGATCTGAGTGGTGTTCTCAGTGCAAATCTTTGGTTCTCTGTGAATGTCTCAACTTTTGGCATGAAAGAAACCTTACTTGGTGATCACTAAACCTTGTTTTAATGCAACTTGAGTGTGTTTTGGAGTGCAGGTCCCTCTTTTTTTTATTTTGTCAGCTTTCTTTTTTCTGACTGTTCGTTTTTGTTTCCTCAGTTCTCTTTTTTTCTGAGGGTTTATTTTTTCTTGATCAGCTTTCTTTTTTCTGATCGTTTGTTTTTTCTTTTGAGCAAACACATTGTACATAGATAAGCCTGTTCGTCCTAAGATTAGAATCTGAGAGAACAAAAGCAATCGGTCATTGATCGGAATGGACTTTTCAGGATTGTGGTGTTTTGTGGAGGAAGGATAGTTAGGCTTAATGAAGTGTTTGAGGCTAATGGGAGGATGAGTTTTGTTCGGCGTCGGTTGACGGTTAACGGTCTATGAGGGAGATGGTTATTGGGCTTATTTGGGCTTTGTTAAGGCAAATTTGTGTCTCATGGTAGAATGGCTGAGGGGTTTGGTGTTGGGGCCAAAGGAAGTGTTTGAAGGTTTATGGAACCAGGTGTTGGAAGATTTACCGAGACAAGGGTCTCTTGTGCTTTGTGGCAACATGTATCAGCTCACAACTTATTATTTTTTGTCTTTTTGATTTTTTTTTTGACTCATTTGTTTCATTTTTCGGACTTTTCTTCTTTCTTTGCTTTTGAGTTGAGTGAGCTGATGCACTATTTTTGTTTTTGATATTTGAAGTGATCCTTGTCTAGGGTGATTAGAGGGTATATTTTTGAGTTTGGTTTTTCTTGGCTTAAGGTAGGTAGGAAAGGGACTTTCTGGGATTTTGGGTTCTTGAGGGTATAGGGAGGTGGCCACACTTCATCTCAAATCCCGATGGCTTATTTATTTTTGTAAAACAAGATAACGGTTCATCTATCTATATGTGTTTGCTCCTTTCTTTGCATTTTTTCTCTTCTTTTTTTTATGCCCTAACTTTTGCCTGGACCGCCCTTTGCGGGTTTTCGATCCATCGGGCGCTTTTTTCTGCCTAGGCCGCCCTTTGCGGGTTTTCCACCTAGCGAGCTTATTTTCTTGTTTATTATTATCTTTTGAAAGACTTGCACTGAAGGAATATGATATTAACAAGGAAAATTAGTGATCACAGTCTTGCTCCAGCATGGAGGACTTAAAGCGTTAGACTGAACTAAAAGTCAAATATGCACTAATGGACTTATGATAAAACAGGGCAATGACGATCTTGAACAAAAGTGACTGAAAAGGGTAACTTTTATAGATGACGATGCTGAAAAGGAAACATGTGCCCTTATTGAAATATCCTAAGGCCTTGGGCAGAGCCAGAGGATTGCATTACATAAAATTTGCTTTGAACTGAAAACTACATGAAAATGCATGACGAAGACACAAATGCTTGACGATCAACACCTCGATCCTCTTCAACTACTGCCATCCCGGCCTGACAGCCCTGATCTCAAAGGGTTTAGTCCTTCACCTCCCTCATCAAAGGTCAACTGTTTTGTATCAATAAGATCCTGAACCGACTGCTTCAAAGGATGACAATTCTCAGTAGAGTGACCAATTGCCCCAGAATGGAATTACATGCGGTTTGGTTTGGTTCAGTTGACTTCCTGAAATAAAACCAAACCAAACCAAACCAATGCGGTTTGGATTGGTTCGGTTGGTTCGGTTTTTCCAAAACAAAACATAATTAAAAATGAAGTTAAAATTAACTAGTTTTTTACCCGTCCATACGCACGGGTGATACTGTATGGTCGGTGTATTGCCATATAGTTATAATAGAAATTTGTGAGATAATCATGAGTTGTGAACAATGTTCAAAATGTATGATTTGAAATTCAAAGTGGAAAGAGATAGGTATTATGTCATATAACATACAAATGAAAATTATATTGAGTCGAAGAAATAAAGAGATTGACAATCAGAATTACATTGATCCATATTAATGTGTTTGAACCATAGTTTTGATTATATAAAAAGTTGATTATAAATATTAATAATGGAGAAAAAATGAAGCAAAAAAGAAAATGAGATTTAATATAAAATATGCACTCCCGTTTGCGCTCTCGTTGGCACCTCTGTTGGCGCTCCCATTGGCGCCCCCGTTGGCGCTCCCATTGGCACCCTCATTGGCTCTCCCATTGGCGCTCCCGTTGGCGCTCTCGTTGGCGCTCCCGTTGGCGCTCCCGTTGGCGCTCTTGTTGGCGCTCCCGTTGCCGCTCCCGTTGGCGCTCCCAATGGCGCTCTCGTTGGCGCTCCCAATGGCGCTCACGTTGGCGCTCCTAGCAATGAGATGTCGCTCCCATACGGCTCACGAAAAAAGCTGTAACATCCTCAAAATTATTAGTCGAATAATTTGGATGTTGACCCAATTGAATTATTTAGTGCTTGATTAGTAGAATTATTGAGTACTAAATTAAAATGTGGGTTGTCTCAGGAGCGCAAAATGGATGACACGAAATAAGGGCAATATGGTCTTTGGCCATATTACCACTTAAGTATATATATTATTATATATATATATATATATATATATATATATATTAGAAAGGAAAAATAAAATAAAAGAAGAGAAGAGAAAGAGAGAGAGGAAGCGAAACAGAGAAAGAAGAGAAGAGAAAGAAGAGAAGAAAAGGAGAAAGGAAGAGAAAGGGAAGAGGAAGAAGAAGGCTAACCCATCCCACATAACTTCACCATCATCATCTTCCCTCCTCCACCGCCAAAACCCAATAGTTTGGTAAATTTCTCTCCACTTTTTCCCCTTGCTTTTTAAATTCGAAAATTGAGGGTTTGTGGGGAAAATTTGTTGAAATCATGGATTGATAGGTTGTGTTGACGATTGAGTCATGTTTAGGATCGAAGCTAGGAGCGGATTGATCGCGTTGTGAGGTTCGAATCGAAGTTTGGAGCGGTTAGGTGAAATAGGGTTCCATTCGAGAGTTTTCAAGTCTCGGAAAATTCGGTATCGGCTCTCGCTTCAGGGGTGAGTTTTACTCACGTTTAGGTTTGTTCCGTTTGGTATGATTTGTTGCGTCGATTGATTTCGAGAAATTTGGGTCAAAAACAGTTATTTCGGAATATGTTGTATTTTGGTAAAATCCGTTTTGATTGAGTTTTTGATTGGATTGATTGATTGTGTGGTTTGTATTGGGTCTATTGTATTGGTTGTCAAATCTGTTTTCGATCAGAATGAGAATCGAAATTGAGCGGAATAGCGGTTTTCGCGCGAAACCGCCAAAATTCTGCAGCATCAGGTCTTCATCGCGTCGCGACCTCCCTCCTTCGTGTCGCGAGGGAGGTCGCGACGCGACCAAGCTTCATTTTTGCAACGAAAATATCTCTGACTGTTTTCGCGTCGCGACGGTTTCGCATCGCGTCGCGACGGTTTGCTGATTTTCAGCATCTGTATGCTAATTTCGTTTTCGCGATAACTTTTGATCCGGGAACCCGATTGAGGTGTTCTAAGATGCGTTTTAAAGCATATTCAGAGGCCTAACTGGATATTCTATTTTTAAGGCAAAATGAACTGTCTTTTATATTGTAAATTGCTTTGAAAAGGTGACGAACTAGAGTGCGAGAGCAAACTTAGATAGAGTTTCGAAACCAAGTTTGATAATCGAATTGGTATTGCTTCGTGTTCTTACCTTCGATTATTCGACTGAAGTGTAAAGTACGATGATAGGACAAAAACCGAATTGGTATTGCTTCGTGTTCTTGCCTTCGGTTTTAGACAAAATATATATATATATATATATATATATATGTCGGTTTAATAATCGAATTGGTACTGCTTCGTGTTCTTGCCTTCGGTTTTAGACTAGATATATATATGGCATACATGTTTAATAATCGAATTGGTACTGCTTCGTGTTCTTGCCTTCGGTTTTAGACAACATATATATAAGGTACACATGTTTAAGTGTCGAATTGGTATTGCTTCGTGTTCTTGCCTTCGGCATTAAACAATATATATATATATATATATATATATATATATATATATATATATATATATATAGTGCACAGGTGTAATAATCGGATTGGTACTGCTTCGTGTTCTTGCCTCCGGTTTATTATGTCTGGGGTAGAGCCCATGTTAGGATACTAGGAAGGGGCAACTATATCCCCACACCCTAGGCCCTTATACCCTAAACCCGAATGATTCATAACTGGACCGAGAGTGTTAGTAGGGGTCTCGGTAGAACTCACTGAGATTGTATCTCACTGTTTAAATGTTGTTGTTTTACAGAGACACAGGGACAGCGGAAATCGAAGAGGCACTAGTAGGTTGAGCTCGGATGGTTGCCGTTGACATAGCCTTATGCTTTGTTTATATTTCCTTTTTGTTGTCCATGTACTAAGACCCTATGTATGTAGTACTTTATCTTTCTACCGCTTCCTGTATGATACTGAATACATTAGTCGCTACAGTTTATGGTCAGAGAACCGTATGGTCTTGATTATGTGTAAGACAGTTTTGTTTTAATTCAGCGAAAAATTTATAGTGGTATTCAGTGTCTGAGCAGGAATATTATCTCTGATGTGTTATTGATGTGCACTTGGGTATTTTTAATAAATAGAAATACAGGGGTGTTACAAAAGCAAATGAGATTTAATTTTTGATATTTTTAAAAAATATTATTATTTTATCACTCGCAGCGCGTTTTAAAAATTGGATTTGAATAAATAAAAGTGTTTGTTTTTTTTGTAGACTTGAACAAAAGTAGTGGCAGCGCGTTTTATATCTGGCCCTAAAGTAGGATTTGTTTGAATTACAACTGTTTGATATTTGGCCCTAAAGTAGGATTTGATTGAATTGAAAAAAGAGAGAGGAAATTGACCATTGTAAGTGTTAAAAGCAATCACCGGCAGCGCGTTTTATTAATATCGTTCACTCTCTTTGTCATTCTCGTTGACGCTTATGTTGGCACTCCCGTTGGCAGCGCGTTTAGATTATTCACTTATTGAGTTTAATATCAATTTAATAATTTAGTTTTTTGGAAATTTTAGTCTTTGAAAATTTTGTTAAAGGTATAGGTTTTTCTGACAATTAATAGTTAAATTGATTAATTTTAGTAGTTTGAGTAAATTATAAAAATGAATAATTTTATTTTTAAAATAGTTGTAATGGAAAAAGTTTAAAAAAAGTCGGCTCCCGTTAGCAATTGGCACTCCTATTGGCATTTTACTCTATTTAATAATTATAAAATTATTTTTTTAGTAAAAAAACTGACGAAAAAAAAAAGAAAATTTTGAAAAATAAATAGAAAAAATTATTTATTTAAAAGAGATTTTAAAAAGAAAAACTAAAAAAAAGTGATTTAAAAAAAATAAGAGAAAAGTGATTTAAAAAAAAAGGGAATTTTTTTTTAAAAAAAAATTTCTGACGCTGACGCGGCTGCAACTTTTGCAGCTTTTCTACTTTCTTCTATGTTGCAGCTTTTATACTTTTTCTGTTTTTTATTTTTTTTCTTTGACTTACTTTTTGTCTTTTATTGCGAAATGTCTAAAATGTCCTAAAAATTAGACACGTGGCAGCCTAGTAGAATGTCTAAAAATGTCATTTTGCTAGCATATGTTTTTATTATAGAGAAAGTAGACTAACATAAAAAATGGCTAAATATATGTAGTATATAAACTACTCTCTTTTAATTTTTTTAAGATAGATAAGACAATGTTTAAAAGAATTTGAATTAAATATTTTATTGTAATTTTTAAATATAGCATAACAATATGGATTGTTTGTAAGTTAGTCAAAGAATTAATTGGATTTGGGCTAGTAAGTGAGTGAAAGTTGGGTTTTAGTTGTATTTGGGCTAGTAAGTTAATAAGGAAGGTTGTAAGTTAATAAACCTTAGTGTTACTTGCGGTTTGGTTTGGTTTCTCAAATCAAAACCGCGAACCGAACCGCGCGGTGCAACGAAAAAAACCAAACAAAACCAATAAGAAGCGGTTTTTTTCGGTTTTCGGTTTGGTTTGGTTCTGTTTGCGGTTTTCTATTGGTTTGGTTTGGTTTTGAACACCCCTTGTTCAAAGGTGCACCAACAGAAGACCCGCACACCCATCTTAGAAACTTCTTAAGGGTGGCAGACTCAGTAATTTGTATTGGTGTCACTCTTGATGCCATTAGAGTGAGATTATTTCCATGGTTATTGGCTGACAAGGCATCTTCTTGGCTAGACTCTCAACCTGCTGAGTCCATTACCACTTGGGATCAACTGAAGCAAAAATTCTTGACCAAATATTTTCCTCCAGGTAAGACAACTAAGATCCAAGGTGCAATAATCAGCTTTGCTCAACTCGAGCAAGAATCTTTACATGAAGCTTGTGAAAGATTTCAAGACTTACTCCGAAGTTGTCCACGTCATGGATTTAAGAAGTGGCAATTGCTTGAATATTTTTGCAACAAATTATCTTCTCAAAATAGGGGAATTGTTAATATCGATTGTGGAGGCTCTCTAATGAATGGAGAACCTGCGACAGTATATGACTTAATTGCAGAGATAGCAATCGATAATGCCCAATGGGAGACAAGTGACAGACACATCAAGAAACCAGCTGGGATGTACAAGGTTGAAGATGTTCTGAAAGTTTTGATGATTTTAGAATTCAGGACCCTCTAGAAAAAGTACTTACTGTGCAGGGACTTGGCATATTGCAGGGTGGTGAGGAAGAAGAGTTCTTAATATTTTTGCAGTCTCACCACCCTCAGAAAAATTGGAGTAACTATAGATTTGAGGAATTGGAATGGGGTAATACTCCAAATGCCAAACCTTCAATTGAAGAGGCTCTTGAGCTTGAATTAAAGCCTCTTCCTTCAAATGTAAAATATGCTTTCTTGCACCCCTTCCTCTTTGCCAGTGATTATTTCTGCAGATTTGACAGACACCATGGAGGATAAGCTTTTGAGGGTATTAAGGGCCAACAAATAGGCCTTTGGTTGGTCTATTCATGATATAAAAGGCATTAGCCCCTCAATTTGCACTCACAAGATTTATATGGAGGATGATTACCAACTTCGGGCACTACCTCAACGTCGCCTCCATCCTAACATGAAAGAGGTGGTAAAACAGGAAGTGATTAAGCTTCTTGACGCATGTATCATCTATCCTATCTCTGATAGTAAGTGGGTAAGTCTTGTTCAATGTGTTCCTAAAAAGGGAGGTACTACTGTGATGGAGAATGATAAAAATGAATTAATTGCAGTTAGGAAAACTACCGGGTGGCGTATGTGCATTGATTATAGAAAATTAAATGATGCCACCCGGAAAGATCACTCCCCCCTTCCCTTTATTGATCAAATGCTTGAGAGAGTGGCATGGATATTCCGGTTATTTGCAAATACCAGTGGCTTCTGAAGATCAAGAAAAAACTACTTTTACTTGCCCATATGGAACATTTGCATATAAAAGGATGCCATTCGGTTTATGTAATGCCCCTGCCACTTTCCAAAGATGCATGATGGCTATTTTCTCTGACTTGGTTGAAAAATGCATTGAGATATTTATGGATGATTTTACTGTCTTTTGATCCTCTTATGAGGATTGTTTACATAACTTGAATTCAGTGTTGCAGAGATGCAGGGATACTAATTTAGTGCTCAATTGGGAGAAGTGCCAATTTATGGTACAAGATTGCATTATTCTAGGACATAAGGTGTTCACTAGAGGCATTGAAGTTGATCCTGCAAAGGTTGAGGTAACTGCAAAGTTTCCCCCACCCAATTCTGTTAAGGGGGTCCGTAGTTTTCTAGGCCATGGTGGCTTCTATAGGGGGTTTGTTAAAGACTTCTCAAAAATTGCAAAGCCTATGACTGACCTCTTGGTTAAGGAGGCCACTTTTGATTTTTCTGACACTTGTTTGAAGGCTTTTAATTGTTTAAAGAAAAATTAATTAGTGCCCCTGTTGTTGTTGCCCCCGATTGGTCGCTTTCCTTTGAAATTATGTGTGATGCTAGTGATACTGCTTTGGGGGCTGTTTTGGGGAAAAGAAAGAATAAGGTATTCTATACCATTTACTACGCTAGTCGCACTCTTGATGATGCTCAAAGAAATTATACTACCACAGAGAAAGAGTTGCTAGCTGTAGTGTTTGCTTTTGACAAGTTTCATCATTATCTCATTCTTTCTAAAATTATTGTTTTTTTGATCATGCTGCTATTAGATATTTACTTGGAAAGCAGGATGCAAAACCCAGGTTAATCAGGTCGATTTTGTTGCTACAAGAGTTTGATTTGGAAATTAGAGACAAGACAAGCTCAGAGAACTTTGTAGTTGACCACCTCTCAAGGCTCGACCATAGTGTGATGCAATCCTCAAATGATGGAGAGATCAAAGAAGTGTTCCCTGATTAGAAACTTTTAGCTATTTCCACTATTCCTTGGTTTGCAGACATTGTCAACTACTTGATTGGTAAGGTTGTTCCACCCGGTTTTTCTTTTCAGCAAAAGAAGAAATTAATTTCTGATGCTAGACACTACTTGTGGGATGACCCTTACCTATTTAAAGTATGTGGAGACAAGGTTATTATGCGTTGTGTTCCTATGGATGACGTAACTTCTATCCTTGAGCATTGTCACTCTAGAGAGGTAGGTGGCCACTTTGGCCCAAATAGAACTGCATATAAAATTTTACAATGTGGTTTTTATTGGCCTACTATATTTAAAGATGCTCATGAATTTGTGAAAGCTTGTGATAGTTGTCAAATGAGTGGCAATATTTCTAGGCGTCAAGAGATGCCTTTAAAGAACATTTTGGTTTGTGAGATATTTGATGTATGGGGTATTGACTTTATGGGGCCCTTCCCTAAATCTTTTTCAAATCAATATATTCTTGTTGCTGTAGATTATGTGTCTAAGTGGGTGGAAGTTGTAGCCTTACCCACTAATGATGCTCGGATGGTGGTGAAATTTTTAAAGAAAAACATTTTCTCCAGATTTGGCACTCCCCTAGCCATTATTGGTGATGGTGGCACTCATTTTTGTAATAAACAATTTGAAAATATTTTGAGCAAACTAGTGGGCAAGTTGAAATTTCAAACAGAGAGCTGAAAAGGATTTTAGAGAAGACAGTTAGTGCATCAAGAAAAGATTGGTCTTTGAAACTTGATGATGCACTATGGACCTATAGAACTGCTTTTAAAACCCCCATTGAGATGTCTCCTTACCGTCTTGTTTTTGGAAAATCATGTCATTTTCCTGTTGAATTAGAGCATAAAGCACTTTGGGCTTTAAAATTTCTAAACTTTGATGCTCAGCTTACAGGTGAAAATAGGTTGCTGCAGCTCGATGAATTGGATGATCTCCGTCTGGGAGCTTATGAGAATGCCAAGTTATATAAGGAGCGGACTAAAAAGTGGCATGATAAGCGCATCCAGCAGCGTGAATTCCATGTTGGTGAGAAAGTTTTAATTTATAACTCACGTTTGCGTCTTTTTCCAGGAAAGTTGCACTCAAGGTGGTATGGGCCCTACACTGTTACTCAAGTTTTTCCTTATGGAGTACTTGAGGTATCTCATGAAGATGGTACCACTTTTAAAGTCAATGGTCAGCGTGTGAAGCATTTTAAGGAAGGGCTACTTCAAGTGAGCTATGTCACTGCCCTCAAGGATTGACTCTAGTACCGTCAGACTCGGGACGTTAAACAAGCGCTTCGCAGGAGGCAACCTGTGTTTTATTTTCTCTCATTTTTGTTTTGTTTTTTTAGGATTTAGCTCAGTTTGCAAGCTCTCTTAGGGAAGTCACTCTTACTCCCTCTCTCTCTCATTTATTTCTTTTGGTTTCTATTTGATCAATTTGCATTGAGGACCATGCTTCATACAAATGTGGGGGGGGGGGGGATCACTTGATCTCTATTAATGCACCTACCCACCATATATGTTGATAGCATTTTTTTTGGCTTGTTTTGAATGACTTATGCTTCAAGTTGAAAAATAATAGAGATTTTGCCTTTAGGGGATCCCATAATTAATTTACTTGACAGACTTGTGCTTAATTGTAACTGTGAGGATGTCCTTAGGAAGATGATAATTAGCAATTGTCCCTGTTGAGTACTTTTTGTGAACTAGCTTCTAAATGTGAGATCTGAGCCTTCATAAGGGGATTGATACTAAATCATAAATTTTTACCCCTTTTCTTTCTATGAGTGTGTTTCCCAATTTGCTACATTCTAGAATTTGTCTTTTGACCATCTCAAGACGAAAATTGATTTACATAATGTAAAAAGATTTGGGGAATTTAGGTATTTTTCTCGCCTCAGAGTTGTTTGTTGAATTTATCCATTAGTTGCCCCCTTTGAGCCTGTTTGTTATATTTTTTCTTTGGTAGCTAGATATAATTTTTTTTATGGTAACCATTTGAAATTAAATTTGGAGCAACTATTGAAAATTACAATTTTATCCTGTATGTTAGTTGTCTATCTTGTCAGGATAAAAAAAAAAGGAGTGAATCATGTGCTTACAAGAATATTCTCCTACAAAGGAAACAAAATATGAGTTTTCATGTACTTACCTTTTCCTCCAAAAAAAAAGGAAAGCAAGAAGGAGGAAAAGGCACATCAAAAGAATGAAAGAGCAAAAAGCAAATCAAAAAGAGTCGACTCAATAGAAAAAGAAGAGTAAAGAATGGAAGTGAAATTAATTTGGAGTTTGGACAAAATTTGTAAAATAGATAGGAGCTCCGTATTTGATTTAAAATGTTACTATGTGCTTGTTGTTTTTAACCCTTTGATTATCCCTTTCTTCTTATTTCCTACCCTGCATGAACTCAGCCTGGCCCCATTTCAACCCATAACACCCTATCTTTTGCATGCATGTGAACTATTTAGTGGAGATTTGGTCAAATTACAAACATATGGTAATGTGCATTTTGTTGAAACTTGAGTGTATATTTTCCCTAGTCCCTAAACACTTAGAGAGATTGTGAGCGAGTGTCTTTGTTCACAGATATATATTCTTCAGGGACATGAGCCTCTAATTGGGCAGCCTTTTGACACCTCATTTGTGTTATATTGTGTATTGTCTGTCATTGTGTTTCTAATTTTGGATTCCTTATTTGGCCGTCTCTATTATTTATTTGAAAATTTTATTGAGCTTGGAAATTTGCTTGAGGACAAGTAAATGTTAAGTGTGGGGGAGTTGATAATCTCCAATTTAGTGCATTTTTTAGAGACATTCGTAAGTCATTTTTTGGAGCAATTATGTTTAATTATATTAAATACTAACTTAATGTGCTCAATTTATGCAGAAAAGATGAAAAAAAGGATATTTATATATATCACAAAGAAAAGGGCGTGGAAACAAGTCGAGCCCATGACATTGGCAATTGAACAAAGGCCCAAGGCTGTGAGGAAGTGACGTGAGCACAGTGGAAACAAAAATGCCACAAGGCCATATTACAAATGATAGATCTAGCCCATGTGGAATGGAAGTGGTGAACGGTACGAAAATATTAAAAGACGTCGCAACAAATTGGCTTGCGCGGAACCCTAGACACCAATTTTAAATAGTGTGCTGCGGCTATGGAAAAAAAGACTTACGCTAGAATTTATAGAGAGCCGCACATTCACAAAGATTAGAAGCGGTAGTGACGACAACACACAGGAGAGGAGAAAAAGAGTTTTTGGGTACCGTTCTTGACACCGTGAGAGAGCTTTGGAGCAGAGAAGGAGACTGAATACTTAAGATTAGAATTTCCTCCATCTTCCGGGTTATTTTTATCTCTGTAATTCATGACTCCTAATTTTATTTCATTGTTCTTAGTCACTATGGATAGCTAAATCCTCTTCTAAGGTCTTAGGTAGATCTTGCAAGACTAGAGACCTTTCTATGTTTTAATATATGCTTTGAATTCCTGATTTTTATTTCAATTAATATTATCCTATTGCTTTTATCACATAATTAGGATTGACAACCCTTTGCGTGTTCATAATCAATTAGTTGATCAGCGACCGTACTGCAATTAGTTGGTGGACCTATAGGATAATTGAGACTATAATTAATGCATGACCAAACTTTAATTTAGGCTTCCAATCATTCAACATTTTTGTTCTTTATGCTTTTCTTGAATTTAAATTCTTGCATGACCAAACAAGGGTTAATTTAGGAAAAAGAATATTAATCGCGAATGACCAAACAGATTAATAGCTTTTGTAAAGGGATTGGTAATTGAGTAAAATAAAGGAATTCAGGTAGAATTAGACATAGGGGAATCGAAGATTGCAAGTGAAACCGTGACCCTAGGCTTCTCTCTATTAGTTAAACCTTACATTTTAATTCTTGCTATTTATTTCTTTTTATTTTAGTTTCTATAACCACCAAATATTCGTTCATCTAAATAATAATTAATCTTAAGTAGTTTGTTACTTGTTAATTAATCCCTGTGGAGACGATATCTTTTATACTACTTCTGCGAGAGAGTACACTTGCTCTAAGTGTGTTTTTAACGCAACACACCCTCATTCTTTTCACACCAACATTTCAATCCAAAATGGAAATTTGTTCAACTTAGTATTCAAGCGAGAATAGGCTCACCGCTATTTTATGCAGGCTCCGCCAAAGAAGATGGTGTCTACTTCTCATGTCCAAAGCCTATTTTATGCAGGCTCCGCCAAGGCATCACCTTCGACGGTTTGAAGGATAAAGTGGAGATCAAAGTTAAAGTGATTGGTGATGACCGTGAGGTCACTAGTATCACTTATCGCAAACCGGAGCGCGCAGACGATGGCCGCATTTACTTCTCGTCCATGAGGATCAAGACTAATGACGACGTACGAAGCATGACGACATTCTTCAGAATCGTAGGCCGTTGGAGCTGTACGTGGAGCATCAACGGAGCGCCAATGAGATTTTACGACGTTGTTATAATGGAGGGCCAGGAGTAGTTTAGAACTGTCTTTGTTGTTGTTGTTGTTGTTGTTTACGTTTTACTTTTTATGTTTGCATCAATGAAAATAAATTTTTAATTTCAATAGTCTAATATAATAAAAGAACAATACTAATAATAAAGTAGTCTAAAGTAGTTCAAACAGTACAATCCGAGCACTAATCACTAGGTGATATCAAACTCTCAACGTAGACGGTCCTGATCAAACAAGCATCATCTCTCTGAAACATGGTGCTGTTTTAAAGACGTTCAATCTCCTTCATGACCCAGATATCAACAAAATTGCTACAATGAGCAACAATAGACAGCCAATCTCTCAATGCACTCAATGATTCATCCAAAACAACCACATCCCCATAGTCCGACTGCAATACCTGTATCTGCTTTAAGACCTCGACGGGAAGAGACACTGTATATATCAATGAAATGATCATATCCAAAGCCATAGACTGCGAAGCTTATTCTCTCTGGATGTGGATTTTGTAAGTCCGACAGTAGCTTGAATTTTCTTATCGAAGGGTTCCACAAAAGAGCAAAACTGTTATCGATGGAAATACAAATGATGCCATTGCAAGACCCAACAAGACGATGGTAGGGATTCTGATTGTTGAGAGGGTGCTGAAGCTGCACCGGGGGGCCAGTCATTACCATGGTCAAGACGGAGGAGAGGGGTAATCCATGAGGCCGAAAGTGATGAGGTGATGGCGCTGAATTGATATCTGAAGGTGCGGCTTGGAGAATTGTTTGTTGGAAGATATCAACAATAACCAATACTTGCAGACACACTTGAGTTGCATGAGGTACTTCACAGGGAGCCTACTCAGTATCTGCTCTAAGACCTCGAAGGGAAGAGACATTGAAAAAAAATTAATATACGGATGAAAAATGGATTTACGTAATTCCAAAAGTTATAAAACGGATTTAGGTAAATTCGTTAAGGTGAAAACGTATTTACTTACTTCTGTTGAGTGAAAAAAAACAGTCTCTTCAACAGATGTAAGTGATAAATGATAACTGTTTTGGATTATTGTAAAGTTTTAAGGGTATTTTAGTCCTTTCATAGGGTGCGTGGGGTATAGACTCAATGTGTGGGGGTAAAAAAAAACCTTTTGTGAATGGGAGGGAGAGTGGACAAAAATGCTAAAAAAAACTTGATTTGCTCGTAGTCTTTTGATTGTCAGTTAAATGGGCTTCTCTGGGCCTTATTTGTAAGCCTCATGGCTTTGGGTTTTGCCCATTAATGAGTACTTAGTTGACAAAAAAGGTTAGAGCTTTTTTTTGTACCCCATCGTATCACCTTATACCCCCACAAGAAAATTTAGGACGAAAATATCCCTGGTTAAATTGACTTAAATCGGATCTACATATAAGGTAGGTAGATCCGATTCACAAAAATAAAAGGCGGATTTACGTATATCCGATTAGAATTAGTGGGGGGAAATCGGATCTACCTTTAGTGAGGTAGATCCGATTTGTTAAAATATAAAAGCGGATATACCTATCAATGGGGGTATGTCCGCTTTGTTAAAATGCAAATCGGATTTACCTCCCTGATAGGTAAATCCGCTTTGCAATTAACAAAGCGGATATACCTATCAGTGGGGGTATGTCCGCTTTGTTAAAATGCAAATCGGATGTACCTCCCTGATAGGTAAATCCGATTTGTATTAAATTCGACGGGTAGGATTTGACTGCCAATGTTGATCAACGGTGTAGATTGCATCGACAATATCAACGGTTGATAATCATTGACGAATTCTATAAATACCCATTGCCAACCTCATTCTTTTCACTCAAAAATTTCACTCTCACTTGCTTATTTCACTCATCCAAAATGGAGATATACCTCACTCAACGCTCAGATGACAATAGGCTTTGCGGTATACATCATCGGGGCCAAATCACGATGAGAGAAGATGGTGTCCACTTCTGGAGTCCTCAACCGGTATTATGCAGAATCCACCGCGGCATGGGTTTTGAAGGTTTGAAGGATAAAGTGTGGTCCAAAGTTCAAGTGACTGGTGACGACCGTGACGTCACTAGTATCACTTATCGCAAACCCTATCTTGGAGACGATGGCCGTGTTTCCTTCTCGTCCATGACAATCAAGACTGACGAAGACATGGCGAACATGTTAAACATCCATAACACGCTTCAGGGTTATAAGTCGTTGGAGCTGTACGTGGAAACTCAACAAAGTGTGAATGAGATTTTACGTCGTGTTTGAGGACCAGAATTTTAGGAAAATGTATCTGTCTATTGCTATTGTAGTTGGTTATGTTTTATCTTTTATCGCATGAATGAAATCGAAATTTTAATGAAACTCCACAAATATAATAAACAAGAAATAATAATAATCAAGTCATATAAAAATAGTTCAAACATACAATCCCACAAAACCCCTAGTCACGCCTCGATAGCATATCCAGTAACCGCGTGAGGCGAGCGTACGTCTGACTACCCATCCTAATGTCTTCGCTCCGAAGCCACCTCCGAATCTCCTCCTCCACAATCTCGAGCAAATCTGGTTGTACTGGTGGTGCAGCTGGCTGTACTGGTGGTGGTGGTGGTGGTGATGCAACCCGTAAGAGTCTAGGAATATATGCTCTCACATACCAATGTAAGTAGTCCGGAGCAACCTGACCCAACTCCTCAGCAGGATAAGCAGTACACAAAACCTCCTCCACCACAGGCATATAATGTGCAATACGAAAAATGCAGTCTGCATGGCTCGGATGACCAGTAAGAGGGTGACGTGGGATGACCTGCACGTACCCAAACAGTCTGAGGCACCTATCTGGCATGTAGGGAACAGTGATGTATACCCCCAATCCTCTATCCCCCCGGTGCTCCTCAAATGGTCGCCAACAGACATCATCCGAGGTTAGTGCATCAATCCTCTGCCTGTATGTTGCACCCGAAAAGGTCCCTGAGGGGATTTTTCTTCGTTTACAACTTTTTAAAACAATGAAGTCGCCACCAATATTTTTTATAAGGAAAATATTGAAGAAAAACCTTTTTGGAAAGCGGATGGCCTTTTGGAAAACCGGAGGATTTGGGTTCGGGGGTCGGTTAGGCATAGGGAAGGTATTAGCACCCCACACCTCCTTTCTACCGAAAGGGAACCTTTAATTAAACGCGTGGTTTTAAGTGTTGATTTGGAAAATACTTAAATTTGCCTCAAAGGGAATGAGAAGACTTAATGAAAATTTTTATTTTTGGCGCTTGACGAGAGTTAGCCGCTCGCTCCTACGTATCTCCTGGTGCGATGGAGAATTCAAAGCTACGTAGTTCTTGTTTGTCCTGAAAAAAGGTTTTTGCCTTTTATCTTGTTTAGGTGAGTTTTCGCAATAGGGATGAGGATTCGCGATGACCAAGCAACAACGGTTTAGAGTGGTCACACTACTAACTCTTTTGAAAATGAAATCATCATTAACAACCAAACAGCAACGGCGCGAGTGATCATTAATGATAATCGGTTTTGCTTTTGATTCGAGTGTTCGCGATGACCAAACAACAACGGTTTAGAGTGGCCGCGCTACTAACTCTTTTGAAAATGAAATCATCATTAACAACCAAACGGCAACGGCGCGAGTGATCATTAATGATAATCGGTTTTATTTAAGTTGGAGTGTTCATGAAGACCAAACAACAACGGTTTATAGTGGTCACAATACTAACTCCTTTGAAAATGAAATTATCGTTAACAACCAAACGGCAACGACGCGAGTGATCATTAATGATAATTGGTTCTTACTTTAGGTAATCAAAAGGGTTTTCGCAATCGAATTGATTTTTGGTTTGTGAGATGGCTTCTTGATGAGTGTTCTTGGTTATGAAAAAGATTTGAAATTGTAAATGTTACTAACGAGTAACAAATTGTAGTATAATTTGAATGCTACATGGTTTTGAGGTGTTACTAACGAGTAACAAAGGTTTTGAACTTTGAAGTCGGATTACAAAGTCAATGCGATCATCAAAACAAGCAAGCAAATCGTGAACACCAATTCAATACTTAATCACATAACAAGCACAAAAACAAGTATAAATGAATAAGAACACATGTGCATCAAGACTAGGGGGCTAGCCTATCCTTTGCAATTACTTACATTAACAAGTGAGAATGCATCAAGACTAAAGTTAGTCCATCCCTTGCCAAAACCTACACAAACTCCAAGAACCAACACCACAATTGCAAGTGAGGATGCATCAAGATTAGGACAACCTATCATTTACAAAACCTACACGAACCCTAAATTACATTCATAAGAATAAGCAATCTCATACACTAAAAGGAGGGTTGAATCACCTAGAGCAATCTTCATCACTTAGAACAAGGTGCACTAGGCACAAGTGAGAATCATATTGCCTATCATCAACTTAAAATGATAAGCAAACATATAAAAAACCTATTTATTCACAATATGCGACCCAAATACATAACCAAGAACCCATTTATTTTTGAAAGCAAGTGAGATAATATGAGAAAACGAGCTAGATTACTATTTTTGGTAAATGTTCATGTGATTAGGCAAAGAAATGCACAAAACTAACATAAACCCTATTTTTCTACAAGTATGCGAAACATAATATGTCATAAAACAACATTTTATTTCATGAAATGCAAGGGTCAAGATCCAAATCAACACAAATCATCAATCATTCAAGGGTGAGAAGCACCATAAGCACCCAAGCCTCCCTAAGTGCTTGTCAAAGTGCTTATGACACTTCTCACCAACAACAATCAACAATATGAGGATATGAAGATGATAGGATGAATGATTTTACATTTTTGAGGCAAGAACTCAAATATGATGCAAGGTTTTAAGGATTTTACCTTAACTCCAAGTTAGAAAGTGAGATGAGAAGATGAAACTAGACACAAATCAACAAAACTCCAAGGTTCTTCAAAGAAATACCCACGCAAATATGATGATCAAACCCACTTGGTGATGATGCTTGAACTTTGAATGAGAAATGGAGGGAGTATGTGAAATAGGGATGCAAATGAGGTGGAGTGGTGGTGTTTGGGTGGAAGGAAATGAAAAATATGGATGGAGGAGAGGGAGAGGAGGCTACGGCCTTGAGAGGAAAGAGGGAGAGATTTTTGTGTGCTAGGGTTTTAGTGTAGGAAAAATGAGAAGCAAAAGATGCTCATGTGTGGAAATGAGAGGGTATTTATAGAGTTGTTTTAGGTCTAGGGGTAATTAGGTCATTGTTCTTTACTAGGTTCTTTAGGATTGGGTTTTAAATTTGAATGAAGGGCTAGGATTAGAGATCACTTGGATTGTGGGTAGTGAGAAAACACAAAAATGAGAGTGAGGGAGAGCTTGTGTGAAAAAAAACTTGTCCTATTTTGGGAATGGAGGCTCATATGTGATGTGAGGTAAAAATAGGGTTAAGGGTATAATTGAGATGGAATGTTACCAAAGAAGTAATTTTGCATTTTCTTGTGAAGAGGTGAGTATAAATGGGTGGGGTAATTTACAAAAGAGGGCATAAATCTATGTGGGAGTGAGTGATGGTCATCAAAAAGGGAAAAGTTAAGGATAGTACAAAGCATATTCTTAAGGAATAAGGAATAGAAGAGTGTGAAGAAATTTTGGGAAGGGAGAGAGAGAGAGAGTGGGATTTCGAAATTGTGGAGGGAGAGGAGGGAAAAAAACTTGTTTTTGGTCTTTTGTCTTATTGAGGACACTTCCTTCTTTTTGAGTTTTGAATTTTGGGCATGGAAGTGAAGGTGCACCTATTAAAAAGTGTCATATATATTTGAGCACCATAAAATATTCCCTCTAATTATTCTAGGCAATAAAAATTGTCATTTAGTAATTGGGGAATATTTAATGGTCCTTTTTGGGTTTTTTATGCACTAAAAATGGGGAAAATGCATTTTTAATTATTTTGGACTAGGACTTTCTTTCCAAAAATTATACAAAAATTACCCTTGGTAGAGTAACATGTATGCCATGTCCTTGACCTGGTCTTGGTCCAAAAATAATTAATTCGCTTTTATTTAAATGCCCAAAAATGCAAAAATATGCACTATTTTATTTCCTAAAATTCCTAAAAATTAAGAAAAATGTTTTTGGGTGCCAAAAATTAATAATGATCAATAAATGGCCTTTTTTTTGATGAAAATACAGACACGTGCCAAATGACGGGGGCACAGGGCAGCTCACGCAGCTACTACTGGCGCGCGCGTAATTCAAATAAAAATGCGAAATAGGGGACGAACACACATAAATGCACCAATCCACTGTTTTCCACACATTATGAATTACCTTATTGCTTCCATTTTTCTGAAAAATGTTTTTTTGACTTGGGCGGACAAAATTGGGGTATTACAGCTGGCCCTCTTTATTTCACATTTCGCCAAGAAATATGAATTGGCCTTTTCATATTTGTTGGTGAAATGGAAATAAAGATATAGAAATAATACTAATTTTGTCCGCTTCAGAAAAGTTCAAATTTTCTTTTTGTTATTTTCCTTTTGAGAATGGGGGTTAACACTTGTCGCATTAACGGGAAAGCAGTAAATTGGGAAAAGCGGTAAATTGGGAATTCGGAGGTTGCCTAAAACCTTTTAACGGACTCTTGCCGAGTCCGAGCTCTGGGGGTGTCTTTTTCGAGCGGCCGATCAACATCAGGTCCGGAACTGATTCGATCAATGGATTTACGCTATGCCTTAGGCTGACACAACTAATCCGAAGGACTTAACGAAGTCGGATGGATCCATCGCGCGCTCGTACACGATGTTGTGATCTATGGAAGGAGTTCACTAACTCGGTGGGAGTTCACTAACTGTGTGCTGATGAAGTTTACTAACTCGGGGTTGATAGAGTTTACTAACTCAGTGTCATGGTGATTTTCTAAAAATGATATTTTTGGGACTCTCTGGTCCAAAGTAACTTTCTCTTGGATGGTACATGAAATGCATGCACTTGGGTATTTGGGTGCACATGAATGCAATGATTGATTTTGGTGGGATGCTTTTTCTGTTTGATTCTTCATTCTCTTCTTTTTCTTTTGTTATTCTTTCGCTCTTCTGAGATGCGAACTTGAAAGTGTAATGCACTACTGTTTGATGCCATGGAGTGACGAATGGCATGGACGATATGAGAATGATGAATGATATGAAGATGTTGTGTTCTTTTATGTTCCGTCTTCTGTGATTTTCTTCTCTTTCGTTTTTGTTTATTCTGTTTGTTTTCTTTAAGTAGCTTTCTTTTTTCTGCTTATTTGTTTTTTTTTCTTCGACACTCTTTTTTGCTGGTTAAATCGATCTGCCGGACAGAGGCTGTTCCAGGACGATGATCACGCGAGGATTGCGCACTGGTTCGTCACGACCGTTTTTTTTCGCAATTTTATTCACTTGGGAAATCATTTCTTTCTGTATTTTTCAAAGATTTCGCAATGATCCTGTAATGCTCTGAATGTGCACATTTTGCAACTCAATTTCATCAATCATAAAAGTTATTATTTTGAAAGAAACTGAATAGACGAAAGCAGAGACACGAAAAGCACACATATGAAAGAAAAGTTGGACTTTTATTGATATAGAAATTGGACGTGCAGAAAGTCACGCCAATTGAAAGTGCATTGCAATCTTTCTTTTAAACTAAGAAATACAAGAAAAAGGAACACAGATCTCGTGATTTCATCTCTGAAGTAACGGTGCCCACCGTCCATACTCATAACCCTGATCACCCCCTTATACGAACCTTTGGGAGTGCTGATTGCCTTTTCTTTTCTCAAGTCCAAGTTTTCTGACCCTAATTTTTGCATGGATCGCCCTTTGCGGGTTTTCAATCCACCGGGTCGCTCTGATTTTGCCTAGGCCGCCCTTTGCGGGTTTTCAACCTAGCGAACTGATTTTTCCTTGGCTTATCTTTCTCTTTTTTTGTCTACTTTTCTAGGCATAATACTTCTTGACCACATCTGAGTTCACTGGATTTGGAATCTCATCTCCGTCCATGTTCGCCAGAATTAAAGCTCCTCCTGAGAACGCCTTCTTCACCACATAAGGTCCTTCATATTTGGGAGCCCATTTGCCCCTGGGGTCCGTCTGGATCGGCAAGATCTGCTTGAGCACAAGATCTCCCTCTTGGAATTCACGAGGACGGTCTCTCTTGTCAAAAGCCCTTATCATCCTCTGTTGGTACAACTGTCCCTGACACATTGCGGCTACCCGTTTTTCGTCAACGAGGTTCAACTGGTCAAGACGGGACCAAACCCATTCTGCTTCATCAAGTTTTGTCTCCATTAACACCCGCAGGGATGGTATTTCAACTTCAATGGGGAGGACTGCCTCTGACCCATAAACCAGTGAGTAGGGGGTTGCCCCTGTTGAGGTGCGTACTGAGGTTCGGTAACCATGCAGGGCAAAGGGGAGCATCTCATGCCAGTCATTATAGGTCACGACCATCTTTTGTATTATCTGCTTGACATTCTTGTTAGGTGCATCAACTGCCCCATTCATCTTTGGGCGGTAGGGAGAAGAGTTGTGATGTTGTATCTTGAAGTCTTTACACAAGTCCTTCATCATTCTGCTGTCCAAATTACTGTCGTTGTCTGTGATAATCTTGTTTGGAAGGCCGTAGCGGCAAACCAAATCTTTCTTGATGAACTTAGCAATCACTGAGCTCGTTACATTGGGATAAGAAGCAGCCTCCACCCACTTAGTGAAGTAGTCAATAGCAACCAGAATGAAACGGTGGCCATTTGAAGCTTTGGGTTCAATGGGACCAATGATGTCCATGCCCCACATTGAGAATGGCCATGGTGCACTCAAGACATTCAGAGAAGTTGGAGGTACATGAGTGTGATCTGCATAGATTTGACATTTATGGCATCTTCTCACAAAATTGTAACAGTCTGATTCCATCTGCAACCAGTAGTAACCAGCTCTCAAGATTTTTCTAGCCATTGCGTGCCCGCTGGAATGAACCCCAAATGAGCCATCATGAACATCCCGCATAATCTTTACTGATTCTTCTCTTGTTACACACCTGAGGAGTACCAAGTCATGGTTTCTCTTGTAAAGGACGTCTCCACTCAAGAAGAAACCTGCTGATAGCCTCCTGAGTTTTCTCTTGTCATTCTCTGTAGCTCCGGGAGGATACTCTCTATTTGTGATGTACTGCATGATGTCATGGTACCAAGGTTTACTATCTGATTCCTCTTCGACTGCCATGCAGTAGTGATAAGCAGGTTGACCTCATCCCTGATTTTCAAGGACATTTCAGGCTTCATTCGCCTTAACTTCTGTTTTACCGGGGGACATTCTGATTTCACCGGCAATCTGTGCTCAACAATATCTGTGCTCAACCCTGGCATGTCCTGATAAGTCCATGCGAATACGTCAGCATAGTCAAGCAGGAGCTGAATCAACTTTTTGCGCTCTCTATCCCCCATTGCAGTACCAACCTTGACCTCTTTTCTGTCTTCCTTAGTACCCAAATTGACCATTTCTGTAGACTCCCCATGGGGCTCAATGACATTTTCTTCTTGTTCTTCCATTCTCATGATTTCCGGAGGAGTATCCCAATCATCCTCAACATCTTCCTCGGCTTGATTAACCGGGTAATCAAAGTCACAGTATGAGTTATGGGCATTATTACTTTCAGAGACTATTTTTGATCTGCATTAAAATGGAGCGGCGAATAAAAACAAAAAAAGGCACACAAATAAGAGATGAAGACAGAAATTTTATTGAAAATTCAAAATAACACTTTATTGATTGATGAGTTTTGACGAAAACATGCGTGCCCGAATGAAATATTCCAAGGCCTTGGGCAGAGCCGAGGGATAATTACTTTAAATTGAAAAATACGGGGAAATCCATTATCTCCCAATTTTGCGGCTTCTCTCCAGCAGCACCGCAGCGCACCATGCTGACAGCACAACCACTCGAGCTTGATCCTTCTTCAACCACATTAACCTGGTCAGGGTTCAGCATGCCGGCACTCCGAAAGTTGTTCGTAAGGTTAGCGATGACCATCCTTCCCTGATTGGGTGCCCTTCCTCTGAGTTTGGCCAGCCATTTCTCCCTCCTGTCAGATGCCAGCCTCTCCCGATCAGCAAGACTTGGGATGTACCCAATACCGAACCTTTCAATGTTTCCTCTCAATTGTACATGTGTTACAATTCCTTGAGCAGCTTTTCCTAGGCCCTTACCGACCTGATACCCATGTCCTAGCATCACCTTTGCAATCATCATATCAGCCTTGGACCACTTAGGCTTCCACAGAGGCTCACTTTCAACGAAGACAACGTTTGAGATCTCCAATCCTTGGAAGGCAGTCTCAAAGGACTCTTCCGCTGCTTCCACATAATATTCAGGTGGTGATCGGTTTATCAATGTTTCTTCCTCTCAGCCACAAACTTGAGTTTCTGATGAAGCGAGGATGGCACTGCCCCAGCAGCATGTATCCAAGGACGTCCTAGCAGGCAGCTGTAGGAGGAACTGATGTCCATCACTTGGAAGATGACATAAAACACTTCGGGGCCTACCTGCAGCGGCACTTCTACTTCTCCAAAA
The DNA here is from genome assembly GCA_039519185.1 of Astragalus membranaceus. NCBI lineage: Eukaryota > Viridiplantae > Streptophyta > Magnoliopsida > Fabales > Fabaceae > Astragalus > Astragalus membranaceus. The sequence continues at coordinate 56,892,350 of CM076848.1, read as the reverse complement.
ACTTCCTTCACTGACCCATCAAATGCTCTGACCAAGGTAGAGCTCGGCTTCAGATATGAGCAGTCTACATTCAGCTTATTAATTGTAGACTTAGGCAGCACATTCAAGGATGAGCCGTTATCAATGAGCACCCTGGCAAGTATATAGTCCCCACACTTGACTGAGATGTGAAGAGCTTGATTATGATCCTTTCCCGCCGGAGGAAGCTCAGTGTCTAAGAAAGTCAAGTAATTGGATGCTACAATGTTGCCAACAATACCATCAAGCTGGTTTACTGTAATGTCAAGGGAGACGTGGGCTTCATTCAAGATCTTCAACAGAGCAGCACGATGTGCCTCTGAACTAAGCAACAAAGAGAGCATTGAGATCTTGGATGGAGTTTGACTCAGCTGATCTACCACCCGATATTCACTCTGTTTCATTACTTTCAGGAATTCTTGAGCTTCTTTGTCTGATACCCTTCTGACTTCTACAGTTTCTTTGTCTTTTCCCTTACGGGCCCTTTCTTCATCTGTTTTTTATTGCTCTCCCCTGAGGTTTTCAGGAGCATACAACCTTCCACTCCTTGTAATGCCGCTACTCCCAGCGATGTTAGTTATATCTAAAGTGCCCTTAGGGACCTCCGCTTGCATCTGCACATTGCAGCTCCATGGAATCATCCCAGTCTCTCTACTAGGGGTAACAGCGGGTACTGGAATAACAACAGTCGAAGGTCTCGTCACAGCTGGGCTGGAATTCAGACTACAGGGGATTTCAATCGGTCTCCTGAAGCCTTCGTTGCCTGATTGCAAGGTAGATACACTTTCTTCCTTTTCCTGAATTCCCACTTGGACCAGGTGTCTATCTAAGAGATCTTGGAGAATTGGTTTAAAGCCTTCACATGTCCCAATACAGCGAGGATTATCGCAGGTGTCTTTCCTAGCACACCCCTCTTAGATAACACCAAGACGACATAATTCAGCATGGATGACATCCAGAGGCATCTGAATGCAATCAACCTCTCTAATCAAACACTGACCACCCTGATCGTCAATGGCATTGGCAGAAGATCCTTCGTGCCCTAGCAACGGATTGGTGGTTACATTGGGTTGCTGAAATGATATGCTCTTCGCATCAATCAAGTCTTGCACCACGTACTTGAATGCCTTACAATCCTCCACCACATGACCTACTGCTCCGGAATGAAAGGCGCGGGTAGCATTTGCATTATATCCTCTGGGATAGGGAGGCTGGTATGGCTTCATTTGACGAGTATTGATAACTTTATTGGCGATGAGATAATTGAACAAGTCCGTGTAGGACATGGGAATAGGATCGAAGACAACAGGCTTACTTCAACAGCTCTTAATCTCTCTTCTAGCATCTGATACTGACTTCTAGCTTCAGCAGGGTAATTCTGTGGGAAACCACCGACACCATAGTGAGGGATATTCATTGATACCACGGCCGGAGTCATGTGTGGGTGAGCAACATTCTGAGGAATTGGGCCCCGTACTTGTGGATGAACCGTTATTGGCGAATTGAAACCCGCCAGAGTTCCTGGAGCAGTAGCAGGGATCAGGATCTGAATCTGGGCTTGAGGCATCCCCGTTCCAACTTCATTCACAACTATGTCAGGCTGAGCTTGCCCCGCGGTTCCTGAAGGATCTCCTCCAGGGTTTGCATCAGCAGAAGGAGGCGTATAGCCTAGTGGGAGACCATAGGGAGGCCATTGCACAGCTTGAAGGGCTTGAGAGATCCCAGACCCAGGAGGGGGAGGAGGATTGTTTACCCCAGCAGCAGTAGCTTCAGCCGTGCCAGCATCTCTTAAGGCACCCAGCACTCTTATGACCTCCGCCATTTGAGCCTTTATGACTTCCATCTCAGCTTGAATGACTTGATTCCCTTGATTCTGACCATGCTGACCCTGACCATTAGGACTCGGACCTCCTGGAATTCCGTCATTCTGATGTGGCTGTGGATTGCCCTGATCAGCGTCGCCTTGATTGTTTTCCATGTTTCTTGCTAGCAGACGCGTCCAATAGCGATGTCTAACCAGCTTGCCTGACTTTCTGTTGACGGAACACGCTTATGAACACAAGAATGAATAAATGAATGCAATGCGAATGAATGCATGTTTGATTTGTTTTGGGCCGAGAATCGCAGTGTATTATGTCTTGTCATAGATACGCAGGTAGATCTTTGATTATTTTTATCATTATATTACTTTTTTGGATCATAATGAAATTGGAATCTGGAAGCGAAACAGGTGTATTTCATGCATTTGTAAAAATGCTTCAAATTCTGAATCCAAAAGTACAATATTCTGATACAACGATTGAAAAAAAGGAAAAGTACAATAAAAACAAGAATGGAAAATTACAATAAGGAAGCTCAAATACAAAGAGCTTTGAAATTTCCATTCCTTTTCCTTTTGTTGTTGGTTGAGGTACTTCTGGTTTTCTCTTTGGCTTCCTCGACTAGGGCTCTGCAGTACTCCACAAATTTGTACACCTCAAGCGGGGTGTTGAGGGGATGCATCTCAATTTCAGCTTTTCTTAATTTCTTGGGCACATCCGCAAGAGCCTGGTTGGCCAACTCTGATAGCTTGGAGAACCTATCCTTCCAGTGTTGAACTTCATCTCTCAGCTCAATGATGACTGCCTGCTCTTCAATCCTACCGAGCAGCTCAACATAGCGATGTTCCCAATACTGAATTTCATCCCTCACTTGCCGGTATGCATCGCTGATGTAACGAAGATTCCTCTTCAACTCATCAGTCCTCTTGTTCTGCTCTCAGGGCCCGCCGACATTCTCTGAGGATGTTCTCAAATGAGTCTCTCTCTTGCACAACACTGTCTAACTTACTCTCCCATTCAGCTTGTAGCATGCGGGATTCTCTTTTTGACTTGGTAAGCAAGCTTTTCACAGTTCTCCCTTCCATTTTTGCCTCATCGCATAATTCTTTCCACTGATTGGCTTCTTCAATGGCCTTCTTCTCTTTCAAGCTTCGCCTCTTAATTTCCCCCTTGGCTCCTTGCAGATACCTTTGAACTTCTAACTTACTCTTCTCTTCCCCTTTTAGTTTCTGACTGAACTCCTCAATAGCAGCAGACTTGAGAGAACTCTCTTCTTCCAATCTTTTGTTCTTCAGAGCCATCTTCTCTATCTCCGCTTGCAAAGATCTCTTCTCTTCCTCTGCCTTCATCAAAGCCAACTTGACCTCGCCTAACTCTTCGACAACAGGAACACTAGCGTCTTCCCTCTCAACTTGCAATGCTTTTTGGTAAGGCAATTGAACACTCTGGATCCTTTTTCCAAGCCACTGAGTGAAGGTAATACCACTAGTCCTCTGAGCAAGCTCTACTTTTCCCCTACGAATCACCGTACCCCATGCTTGCAAGACCTTTCTAAGCAAACTGTCATCTTTTGGACCTCCTTCAAAGATGTAAAACGGGAATAACATCTCTTCAGTAGGCGAATTCCTCATCGGATATCCCAATTGCCTCAGAGTCAGAGACGAGTTGTAGTTGATGCATCCTTTAGTGCCCATCAGTGGAACATTCTAAAAACCACCGCAACGGAAGACTACCTCAGGTCTATCCCCCCAGCATGATGGAAGATACCAACGGACTGAGTGCTCATCTAGGCCCCCTAAAATTTGGATCCACTCTTGAATACTCATAGCTTTCACCTCACAAGTTATAGCATAGTCAATCAACTTTTCCACTCGTATTGGATTGGTGAAAGCATGAATAAGAAGCCAAGCATACAACAGGTGAGAAGAGCAAGAGATTTTCTTCCTTCTCAAGTCACAATGATGAGTAAGATCAGAATAGGTGTCAGCAAGGATTGCAGGAATTGGATTGATAGGGCTCTTCTCATTTTGAAAAGCTAAGAAGATGCCAATGACAGTCACATCCACGTGTTTCTCGATCTGCGGGAAGAGAACAACCCCGAAGATTGTTAAGGCCAGGACTTGCTTGAAGACAACCCAATTTTTACTTCTGGCATAGGCTTCCATTAAACCCTCAAGGTAGCTCTGCGGGAAACCTATCACATTTTTTCTCTTCTGCTTTTGGAGTTTCAGATCCTTTACACTCACTTGTAACAATGCAGCAAACCTCTCATCTGTGTAGTACTGTTCTTGATACCGGTAAGGGACAGGTTTTGTCTGAGTAAACCCCAAAATCTGCTGATATTCTTCCAATGTGGGAGCCATTTGAAATTTTTTGAAAAGAAGCACCTGATTTCAGAGTCATAGAATCTACTCAGAGCCACAATAGCCTCAGTCTGCACCTCTAGCAATAACAACTTCCGGAGATTCCCAAAGGCACTATCAAAAGATCCCCGCTCAATCGGTCCCATCAATGCAACACACTTCTTCAGACTAGTCACATCTACCTCGCTTACAGCTGGGTACCTTGGAGTATACATCGTTTCTCTTCTGGATTCCATGTCGTATCTATGACAAGATTTCTTATTACTCATGATCCTCAGCAAGCAAACCATGATGAAATGCAAAGATGCATGCGAAAATTGTCGAAAATGTATGTTTTATGCAAAGGATGTATGCAAATGATGATGATGTTTTACGCCTATGCAACTTAGAGAAAAGTCCTTATTGGCAGTGATTCAAAATTTTTTTGGAAAATGCGGGCCGTACTTTATTTCATATGGACCGATAAGAGAAAGGCTACAGCGGTAACTCTTTCTCCCTTTTTTGAAAATAAAGTGGGCCATATGTCACTTCGTACGGACCGGCAAAAGAGAGGCTACAACGGCAACTCTTTCTTCTTTTTCTCTTTTGGAAATCTTCTTCTTTTTTCTTTTAGGAAAGACATGCCTAAACTACAATGCAATATACAATTTGTATGCCCTTGTGTCCTACAAAAGGTGGAGGAACCTAGGCTCTAAGGCAACTCAAAAGGGATCCTCCCATGTAGTTCTAAACACTTCCTCACAATGGCTACCAGAGCTAAATCTCTCTCATGATAACACCCACAACGATGGAATGCCATCTGGTGTGAGGTACCATAAAAGAGCATACTCTGGCTGAAACTTTTGTGAGAGTCAGAAGAACAATGGTCCAATTGCCAGTCATTACTCATTTCCACTTTCCTAAGTTTTGTCAGACCTTGGGTTTTAGGCCCCTCTCAAAGCACATAATCATAAGGGTATGCGTGTGTGTGGCAAGGACATACCACTTAAAACTACCCAACACATATCACCCCACTTGCAAATGAAAACCCAGAACAGTCCAGACAAAAGAAAGCAATAACATGTTGTCTACCCTAGGGTTTAATATCAAATAAGCTAGCCTAGGGTTTCAACAACAATCAAGTGCATTGCTTACCTCAAGAAAGGGAGCCAAGAAGAGGGGATCATGATAGAATTGGGGAGAAATGCATGAGCTTACCTTGAAGAAAGGGAGCAAAGAAGAAGGGAGCATGATTGGGATTAGGGAAATGCATGAGGGTACTAAGCACATAAGCAAGGGGGAGGAAGGAAAAACAAACATGGAAGAAAAGAAAACAAATGCACATGCATACAACATGATAAGAAAGAAAAGGAAACTGAAAGGGATAGAAGCAAACAAGATATCCAAATCAAATCAATAACACAAACCACACATTTAATTAATTAGGCTTGACCCACTTAAAAAGGAAATGTCCCCAGTGAAGTCGCCAGCTGTTGCACCCGAAAAGGTCCCTGAGGGGATTTTTCGTCGTTTACAACTTTTTAAAACAATGAAGTCGCCACCAATATTTTTTATAAGGAAAATATTGAAGAAAAACCTTTTTGGAAAGCGGATGGCCTTTTGGAAAACCGGAGGATTTGGGTTCGAGGGTCGGTTAGGCATAGGGAAGGTATTAGCACCCCACACCTCCTTTCTAGGGAACCTTTAATTAAACGTGTGGTTTTAAGTGTTGATTTGGAAAATACTTAAATTTGCCTCAAAGGGAATGAGAAGACTTAATGAAACTTTTTATTTTTGGCGCTTGACGAGAGTTAGCCGCTCGCTCCTACGTATCTCCTGGTGCGATGGAGAATTCAAAGCTACGTAGTTCTTGTTTGTCCTGAAAAAAGGTTTTTGTCTTTTATCTTGTTTAGGTGAGTTTTCGCAATAGGGATGAGGATTCGCGATGACCAAGCAACAACGGTTTAGAGTGGTCACACTACTAACTCTTTTGAAAATGAAATCATCATTAACAACCAAACGGCAACGGCGCGAGTGATCACTAATGATAATCGGTTTTGCTTATGATTCGAGTGTTCGCGATGACCAAACAACAACGGTTTAGAGTGGCCGCGCTACTAACTCTTTTGAAAATGAAATCATCATTAACAACCAAACGGCAACGGCGCGAGTGATCATTAATGATAATCGGTTTTATTTAAGTTGGAGTGTTCATGAAGACCAAACAACAACGGTTTAGAGTGGTCACACTACTAATTCCTTTGAAAATGAAATTATCGTTAACAACCAAACGGCAACGGCGCGAGTGATCATTAATCATAATTGGTTCTTACTTTAGGTAATCAAAAGGGTTTTCGCAATCGAATTGATTTTTGGTTTGTGAGATGGCTTCTTGATGTTTGAAAGTGTTCTTGGTTATGAAAAAAATTTGAAATTGTAAATGTTACTAACGAGTAACAAATTGTAGTATAATTTGAATGCTACATGGTTTTGAGGTGTTACTAACGAGTAACAAAGGTTTTGAACTGTGAAGTCGGATTACAAAGTCAATGCGATCATCAAAACAAGCAAGCAAATCGTGAACACCAATTCAATACTTAATCACATAACAAGCACAAAAACAAGTCTAAATGAATAAGAACACATGTGCATCAAGACTAGGGGGCTATCCTATCCTTTGCAATTACTTACATTAACAAGTGAGAATGCATCAAGACTAAAGTTAGTCCATCCCTTGCCAAAACCTACACAAACTCCAAGAACCAACACCACAATTGCAAGTGAGGATGCATCAAGATTAGGACAACCTATCCTTTACAAAACCTACACGAACCCTAAATTACATTCATAAGAATAAGCAATCTCATACACTAAAAGGAGGGTTGAATCACCTAGAGCAATCTTCATCACTTAGAACAAGGTGCACTAGGCACAAGTGAGAATCATATTGCCTATCATCAACTTAAAATGATAAGCAAACATATAAAAAACCTATTTATTCACAATATGCGACCCAAATACATAACCAAGAACCCATTTATTTTTGAAAGCAAGTGAGATAATATGAGAAAACGAGCTAGATTACTATTTTTGGTAAATGTTCATGTGATTAGGCAAAGAAATGCACAAAACTAACATAAACCCTATTTCTCTACAAGTATGCGAAACATAATATGCCATAAAACAACATTTTATTTCATGAAATGCAAGGGTCAAGATCCAAATCAACACAAATCATCAATCATTCAAGGGTGAGAAGCACCATAAGCACCCAAGCCTCCCTAAGTGCTTGTCAAAGTGCTTATGACACTTCTCACCAACAACAATCAACAATATGAGGATATGAAGATGATAGGATGAATGATTTTACATTTTTGAGGCAAGAACTCAAATATGATGCAAGGTTTTAAGGATTTTACCTTAACTCCAAGTTAGAAAGTGAGATGAGAAGATGAAACTAGACACAAATCAACAAAACTCCAAGGTTCTTCAAAGAAATACCCACGCAAATATGATGATCAAACCCACTTGGTGATGATGCTTGAACTTTGAATGAGAAATGGAGGGAGTATGTGAAAGAGGGATGCAAATGAGGTGGAGTGGTGGTGTTTGGGTGGAAGGAAATGAAAAAGATGGATGGAGGAGAGGGAGAGGAGGCTACGGCCTTGAGAGGAAAAAGGGAGAGATTTTTGTGTGCTAGGGTTTTAGTGTAGGAAAAATGAGAAGCAAAAGATGCTCATGTGTGGAAATGAGAGGGCATTTATAGAGTTGTTTTAGGTCTAGGGGTAATTAGGTCATTGTTCTTTACTAGGTGCTCTAGGATTGAGTTTTAAATTTGAATGAAGGGCTAGGATTAGAGATCACTTGGATTGTGGGTAGTGAGAAAACACAAAAATGAGAGTGAGGGAGAGCTTGTGTGAAAAAAAACTTGTCCTATTTTGGGAATGGAGCCTCATATGTGATGTGAGGTAAAAATAGGGTTAAGGGTATAATTGAGATGGAATGTTACCAAATAAGTAATTTTGTATTTTCTTGTGAAGAGGTGAGTATAAATGGGTGGGGTAATTTACAAAAGAGGGCATAAATCTATGTGGGAGTGAGTGATGGTCATCAAAAAGGGAAAAGTTAAGGATAGTACAAAGCAAATTCTTAAGGAATAAGGAACAGAAGAGTGTGAAGAAATTTTGGGGAGGGAGAGAGAGAGAGTGGGATTTCGAAGTTGTGGAGGGAGAGGAGGGAAAAAACTTGTTTTTGGTCTTTTGTCTTATTGAGGACACTTCCTTCTTTTTGAGTTTTGAATTTTGGGCATAGAAGTGAAGGTGCACCTATTAAAAAGTGTCATATATATTTGAGCACCATAAAATATTCCCTCTAATTATTCTAGGCAATAAAAATTGTCATTTAGTAATTGGGGAATATTTAATGGTCCTTTTTGGGTTTTTTTTGCACTAAAAATGGGGAAAATGCATTTTTAATTATTTTGGACTAGGACTTTCTTTCCAAAAATTATACAAAAATTACCCTTGGTAGAGTAACATGTATGCCATGTCCTTGACCTGGTCTTGGTCCAAAAATAATTAATTCGCTTTTATTTAAATGCCCAAAAATGCAAAAATATGCACTATTTTATTTCCTAAAATTCCTAAAAATTAAGAAAAATGTTTTTGGGTGCTAAAAATTAATAATGATCAATAAATGGCCTTTCTTTTTTATGAAAATACAGACACGTGCCAAATGACGGGGGCACAGGGCAGCTCACACAGTTACTACTGGCGCGTGCGTAATTCAAATAAAAATGCGAAATAGGGGACGAACACACATAAATGCACCAATCCACTGTTTTCCACACATTATGAATTACCTTATTGCTTCCATTTTTCTGAAAAATGTTTTTTTGACTTGGGCGGACAAAATTGGGGTATTACACTGTATACCCCCAGCTTCACTCCATCTGTCTTCTTCTTCCTCCAACGCCCACACAGTGCTCCAGCCCGCAATCCACTCCTCCTCTCCACTAGCTGAGGTAAATACCATAAAATCCAGCTCTGAAATGCAAAGATAAAAAACATGGTGAATCAAAAACTGTTTAACAGAAATTTAACCAAACTCAGAAAAAATTAACTTAAAATTATTACCTGTAAGAGTCGCATACCCTCCTAACTGATGCGCCTGGTCCAATCAGGAGTAGTTCAGCTGGTCTTACATGAAAGGAAGTGCTGCTGCCCCCCATGCATATGATCCCACACCAGCTGCACTGACATCCTCAAGTAGCAGCAGCCACTTAGCCTCAGCCCTATCGCCGGTCTTGATTGTGAAAATGGACCAGCTCAGGATCAGAAGGATAAAGGCCCTGACAGCAGGACGCATGTAGTTATGTATGAACCCTCTACTAACTATCTCCTACAGCCACTCAAAAAGGAAATATGGACCAAAAGAAGCTCGACACTCCAGCCCCGCCTCCTCCACAGTCACACCTAGATAAACATGTGCTAAGTGGATAGCCAGATCAGTGGTGACAGAAGTAGGTGGAGCTCTGTAGTAGTTCCACGTAATGGGTATGTCATACCCTAATTTTGTCCGGCTAATTTAAAACTAGAAAATCCAAAATATTGTTTTTGTCGTTCCCGGTCGAGTATATGCGTGTTACTTCTCATTGTGCGCGCGGGCGATTTTTAATAATGTACACTTTTTTGTCCTCGTTGAGAACGCGTGTTCGCGTCTCGTTGTGTACGGTTGTTTATTTTAGTACGCGAATTCACGTATTCTCATTGTGGACGCGCATTCGCGTCTTGTCGCGTACGTATGTTTTTCGTCGTTGTTATCGGTTTAATTTTGTTATAAAAATCAAATAAAAATCAGATTGCAAATAATTGTTTTTTTAATCAATGTTTTTACAAAGTCAACTTTGCTACAAAAAATAAAATACAAAAAAGTACAAAGATTAAAAGTAAAATAAAAATAAAGCTGGCAGCAACATTTGAGGAGTGAAGCCAAATGTCCCTTCTTCTTGCTCCCTTGTTTTTTTTCCAAAATCAGCAGCAGCCAAGCAGCTTTGGGCAGCACCTCCTTTGCTGCCTTGTCTCCCACCACTCTGATTCTCTGCAAAATCATAACAACAAAATTTGTCCCATTAGTTTACTACTCTATAAAAAACAGAAGCAGAAACAGTAAAGGGGGGGATTCACGCATACAGTGGAAAAATAAGAAAATGGGGGAGAAGACAGAGACAAAAAACACACAAACAGTTAGAAACAGAGAATCAAAATAAGAGAGAGGGAGAATGGGATCCTCGCTGCCACCACAACCACTCACCACCCACAGCCACCTTCACTCCTCCACCGTGAACCGCCCTCTCTCTCATCACCCCCTCATGCTCTTCCTCTCCTCCACCGTAACCACCAACATCAAAAAGGCGCAAACCACCTCACCACCGCCGTCAACCTTCACCTCACCACCACAAACAAGGCAAGCTTCGCGAACCACCACCAAACAGCCACTGGAACCACCACCGGAACCACCACCGGAACCCCTTCTCTCTCCCATCGTGACCCCCACCGTTCTTCTTTTTACTACCGCCCTCCTCCTTCTCTCCCCTCGGTTCCGTTTCTCCACCACGGCGCCGGAGCCCACCAAGGCCTCCCCCGGCGTCGTCCTCCCCACCGCTGCCGTCCCTCTCACCATCGTCGTCCATCTCTCTCTCACTCCCTCTCACCGCCGTCGTCTCCCACATCGCCACCAACACCCTCACCTCTCTCATTTTCCTCCGGCCACCGAAACCATCTTCTTCTCCCTCGTTCCCTCGCCATCTCCCTCTCACGAAGGCTCTCTCTCTGTGAACTCTCTCCCTCTGTGAGCTCTCTCTCTCTCTCTCTCTCTCTCTCTCTCTCGAATGTTGGCTGCGGCGCTGAAGGAAGGGGAATTGGAAAACTAGGGTTCCTTTCCTTTCTTTTTTCATTTTATATCTAAATTAGGTTTTATTTGTTTTTTTAAAAAAATGAAAACTGATGCTTATATTTACACCTCGATGTTTTACCCATACAGCCCTTTGTTGAAGCCCATGCGCACCAATAGGCCCAGTTTCTGGTTAGCCTTCAAAAATACAGAAAAATGAGTTGGGCTCTGCTAAATGCACCCCCAGTTTTAAAAAATACAACCTCCTGCTCTTCTTCACACCCCCTTTTTTTATACGCACCCCCTTCTTTCCTTTTTTGTAAATTTCTTTTCTACAAGTAAATATTTTCTTTCACAAACCCATTTTTTTCCAAAACAAATAAATATTTTCTTTCACAAACCCATTTCTTTTCCAAAATAAATAAATGTTTTCCCAAACATAAAAAATGGTTTGTTACTAATGGTCACTCTGAGCGTAGCTTGTTTGACCGTTAATAACAGTCCTAGTTTTTCAAACGAGTTATGAGTAATAATCACTCTGAGTTTTACTTGTTTGGTCATTACGAATATCTATCCCAATCTCAAAAAAAATAAATAAAAAACACCAAACACACAAACTTTTTCTACCCAAGAACTACGTGTGATTTGATTCTCTACCAGGAGATACGTAGGAGCGGAGGGCGGCCGACCTCTGTCAATTGCATTAATAAAAAACCTTTTTTTTCTTTTAATTATTTTCTTTCCTATTTCTCAAAAAAAATACAAAAAATAACTAACTGTTTATCGAGTCTTTTTTTATTATTGTTTTTTTTATAAGGGTAAAAGCATTATTTTTGAGTTAATAAATGTTTGCACATTTAGTTAAAAGGTAACCTTCCTTAGGAAGGATGTCGTAGGGTGCTAATACCTTCCCCACGCATAAACGACTCCCGAGCCTAAATCTGGTCCGCAAGACCCCTTTATCCACTCAATAGGGATTTTCCAATGTTTGCCCTTAAACTAAAACTTTGGTGGCGGCTTCATTCAAGAACTTCGAAGAATCCCTCTTCCGGATTTTTCGGTCGCTACAGCTGGCGACTTCACTGGGGACAAATTAAGAGAGTCAAGCCAAATTAACTAAAGGTGTAAGTATTTGTTAATTTTATTAATATTTTGTTTTTACCCTTATTCTTATATTATTTATTTATTAGCATTTCTTTATATTATTGAACCTTAGGGTAGACGACCTTTTATTAGTGTTGTACATCTTGGCCAGTTTGGTTAGTTTAGGTATTTTGCTCTCATCACACACCTCACTTACACTTTTGCACACACCTTCGAGTGGGGCCCTATACCCGGGTCTGCAAATAACCTAGGACGAGTGGAGATTATTAGTGACAGTCATTCTGGATTTTATCTGTCTGACTCTCATGAAAGTCTCAACCAGAGTATGCTCTTTCATGGTATCCCGCATCAGGTAGCTCGCTATCGTTGCGGATCATATCATGAAGGGGATTTTAGCTCTGGAGACCTTTGTGAGGAAGCGAATAGAGCCACCTGAGAGATTGATCACATAAGTGACCCTAGATCATGTTGAAAATCCCAATTTAGACATGACCCACCTAGGACACAGGGGCACTATACTTACCCTCTCTATCAATCTAGGTTAGTTTTTCTCCAAAATTAAAATCACTCAAAAAAATTTTCATGCTTCCTTCATTTGCATGCATACGAGACGACGTCATTCCTTTCATTCATCATACAAAAAATTATCATAAAATAAGATCATTTTTTTTCATCATATGCATCACATTGCCATTTCCCTACCGTACCATTCATCATATATTCATAATTCATAAATATCGAAAAAAAATCATCAAATAGTGTAGGCATCTTGTCATTTGCAACATCATTATTACAAATTGCATGAGACATTCTATAACATTTCGGTCATATTGTCATCATAGTCCAACTGCACAATTCCTCCATACATGCATCACTTCTCCATACATGCATCATAGTCCAAATGCGCAATTTCTCCATTATTGCATCATTCATCACCCAATAGCATTTTGTTAGCTTTTTATTTTAATTGAAGCATAAAAAAAAAGGGATAAACCATTACGCATTTCATTCATCTCCATTGTTGCTCATGTACAACAAACGTCCATATGTTCATGCATTATACTTTATTCAAAGAAAACACACAAAAAATCACCATTCATTCATACTAAAATCACTCCTCCATAAGCATTTCATTGTTATTGCACTATCATGCATCGCGAAGGTATCATTTTTTTTCAAAATTGCATTCATCTCGCATATCCGTACACCAAAAGAATATTACCCCCATATTATGTAAAGGTTATGTTCATTACTCTTTTCCACGCATTAAAAAAAAAAGTCGCTGCGAGTGTCATGCATTTTGTTTCCTCGCACACAAAAAAAGGCAATAGCGTCATAGGCACCGACATTCATTCATAATCATTCAAAGTCATGACCACACAGTGTAGGTACCACATCATTCATAAAGTCTTGAATTACATTTAAAAAAAAACATAACATTCATACATCATCTCCCTCATGTGGTCATCCTAGTTTAAATGCAACAATTCCATATTCATTTGTCATCTCCCAAATAAAACAAATTTTTTTTCATTATAATTGTATCATTTGTCATCCAATAAATCAAAATAAGAGTCTCCATGCATGTTGCACTGCTTCTTGAAAAATAAAAATAATTGCATTAGGATCAAACATTTATGCATTCGCATTTTTCATACATATCTGTCATCATGGGCATTATATTTTGCTAGAAAATAAAAAATCACCATAAAACGAGTAACTTGTTTTCATATACATCTCGTTCTCATGGTACTAACATGCATATCGTCCTCCAAAAATAAAGACGCTACATAGTTGTCCAACTTTCATCATCTTGCATACTCAAAAATATACTGTATTCGTTACTCCTCTTCATGCATAGAAAAATAAAAAATGCAATAGTCATCTGACATGCAAAATAAAAGAAAAATAATAAAATAATGCCACTGTCTTGCATTATTCATCATCATATTGCATTGCGTCCGAAAAATCATTTCGGATAGTCAAGCTTTTCAAGCGATCATTCATTCACATTTCTCGCATCTGCATCAGGCAACATTATTCGTTCATTCATACATTGCATTTTTCTTTCGCGAAAAAAGGAAAAGAATAAAAAACATGATCACAATTAAAAAAATTGTGATTGAATATCTCCTTTAGCATGCATTTCATCATTTGCAACATCATGAAATGCATAGCATTCACGCACCTTTTCACTCATCCAAAAACTGTTGTTTCATTAAATCATCCATTTCATCCACCCATCGTCATCATTTTCGCATCATTCATAGATACGTATTTAGCATTTCATTCTGATACATGAAAGAGGCTCTGCATCGGTCACGTGCCGCATTGTCTCCAAAAATCATTTAGAATAACTGACATTTCCAAGTGATCATTCATGCACGCATTTCATGCATTCGCATCTGCATTTTCGTCATTTTTCACCATGTGTTCCTTCATGCATTAGGACACAAGGTGCGTTTAACTTGATTATTCTTGTTGCGTGAGCATAGTTAGTCTTTCAACTAGAAAATAAAAACTTATCATGCATTCATAATAGAATACGGTCATCGTTTTCACTATCATGGTACCAAAATGCATCTCATCATCTAGAAAATAACAAAATATCATATTTTTTATTTTACTTCATCTTGCATAAGCCACACGCCAAAATGAGAAAATAATATCACCTTGATATTATAAAAAAATTTACATTCATTCATTATTTCATTACTCCTCTTCATGCATCATGAAGAAACAAAAACAAAAGTCATTCATTCTCATGCATCTCAAAAACAGTTCCTTCATGCGTCATAAAGAACAAAAACAAAAAAATCATTCATTCCTCTCACATCCATCTCCAGGGCATTAATCCTCTCACATGCATTAAAACAAAATTAGGAATTGCTTCATCTTCTTCTATTCTTGCATCGTTCATCATCCAATAGTTTTTTTGTTAGCCTCTCGCTCTGGTTGAACTTCAAACAAAAAAAATAAAAAATAAAAATCACACACTTGCTTTAGATATCATTAGGCATTTCATTCACCTGCATCATTGTCTGTGTACAACAACATCCATATGTTCATGCATTCTACTTTATTCAAATAATTTTTCCAAAAAATAAAAAAAAATGAAACTCATAAGATCTTTTGTTTACACATTGTTTGATGGGAAACGATGCATTCTTGGAAATACATTTGAATTGATTCCTCTTCCTTGGAAAATGTTGTCATACCCTAACTTGATTTACCAACAACAAGTTCTTAACTCTTCATCCCATATACATCCTACTCACGCCTACCACATTTATGGAAACCATCCACCCACCTAACCCTTCAATGGAATTCACCAATAACTCATTCACCACCATGGTCACTACAATATTGACCATATCATAGACTTGACCCTTAGTCACTGCGTGCCCCACCAAGGACACTAGCCAACATATATCTTACACCTTTGATAAGAAGCTTAAATGTCTATTTTGTTAACTTGTGTGGTTTTAACAATTAAAATTGTTCAAACTTAAGCGGTGTTAACTCTCCATGAAGCATTTGCAAGATAAACTAACATGACACGTGTGCTTACCCTTGTTTGAGTCAGTTATACTACCCCCATCTTTCCGCCATTTCCAAAACCAGACCCAACCATCCATAAAAGGCCCAGTCCCCACGAGAGTATTACATTCACTTCCCCCAGTGATGGAATTTCATGAACAACATTTTGTACGCTCCATACTGGGGCAGAGTAATGATCACTAAGATTTTCTGCTAGCATTCTAAACACTCGTGCAAGTCCTTTGAGTAAAAAAAAAAAAACACAAAAGAGATCCAAAAAAAGAAAAGCCCGTTAGGTTGAAAACTCGCAAGAGCAGCCTGAGCAAAAATTAGGGCATAAAAAATAATAAATATAGAAAAGCAAAATATATTTAAAATGAAGTTTTGTCCCATAGTTACAATTTCAAGAAAATAAGCAATCATGATTTGAATCGGAGTCTGGCCATTTTCCTATATCCAAAAATCCAAAAAAAGAGAAATGCCCTTTGCTACCCACTTCGAGCCAAAAAATCAAAAATCTTTCAAACACCTTCGAAAAATCCTGAAAACCAAAAAGTAGAATTTGTGAGCTGACACTTCACACCATCGAGCATATAAAAAATCATTGTCTGAAATAAACCCTCAAACACTTCTTTTGGCCTAAGCGTCCTATCCTCCATAAACCCTCAAATGCGCTACAACCCTAAAACAGGTTCATTCTACCATGAAGCGCATAAAAGATTATTTGTCTCAACCAACCCCGAACACTCTCAGGAGCAAAGTAATCATTTCCTTCATGAATCATTAGCCATTAGCCATATTACAATCCTAAGGCCTATTCTGATCAGTGATTGGTTGCTTCCTTTTTTCTCAAAGCTTATACTATAGGACAAAATAATCAGAATAATTTATTTGCTCAAAAAAAAAAGAACAGAGAGAAAAATATTATTACACAAAAAATAAAAAAAAACTTTAAAGGGCTTGCACGCTCGAAGTTCATCAAGAGAAGATAACAGTGATCATCAACAAAGTGATTTCATCGAACCAAAAACTCTTGACTGTCTTAGCTTGTGGAATCCTTCCCAAGGAAAACCACAAATCCCTACTAAGGCAGTTACTTGACTTATCATATCAAAAGGGGGCAATACCTCACCCTCCATTCCACTCAAACTCAGAGAGATTTTTAGCATCCCCAAAATACCCTCATCTTTCATCCCGTTCATATACTACACTCATGTAGCCGTACCAGACCAATTTCCAAACCATCATTCTAACTTTACACCCTGTCACAATCCCACTCGAGATGGGGCAATCTTCACCTTTCATGGGTTGGGGCAACCTTGTCCTCTTGTAGACCGGGGCATCATATCCCTCGGCCCAAAAGAATCCTTCTGCCTCCCATTCCATTCATTCCTAGCCACGTGTCACCCTCAATACCTGCATAGTTCCCAATCCCTCAACCAGTCCATATCATTAGTTGTCATTGTCCTCCTTAGTTTCACTCCCCACTATTTGAAGTCAAAATTGGGGCAATCAAACATTTTTACCTTGGGGCAAGCTTATCTCTCATAAGTTTGAACCAATAAGCCTCATCCTCCACTCCACTCATGTGTCACACTTGACTATACCCTACATTTCTTGAACCCTGAGTCAACTGGCACATTCATTTGCATTCGCACTGTTTTTCATATTTATTAAGCAAATGCTTCAAAGAGAGAGACACACAATAATGACAATCCCCCTAAGTCAACATCTTAGACTTGAAAGCTTAGCCATCATGGGTCATCATAACCAAATGAGAACTCATCTGCAAATACACATCTCGATCTCTAGAAAGGGTACTAATACATTGCTGCAAGCCACACTTTTCAAGATGACAATCTTGAGCTTACCAGAGTTCAAGTCCAAGCCATCAAAAATCTTTCTTCCAAGGAACGATCAATTCAAAATGTTCAGCTCTCTGTTTCCAACATCAAAAGTTTCGTTTCACATCAAACATTTTTGCATCCTTACAAAACAAAAAGTGTTGTTACCAACAAATCATGCATTAGACATGTCCTCATTATTCTAGAATTAAACCCTGCATCTGATCATACTCATTACCACTCTCTCATGCAAGTATTGTACATGCATCCACATTCAACTTGTTTTTGCCTACACAATTTTGCTTCTTTCGCATTACGCATTGCGTATCCATACATGCACACCCATACATAACATGTATTGCTTCAATAAAAAGCCGAATGTCGGTCTCATTATTACCCAAAGTCTGTCTGCATCCCAATCAATCATATCATAGCATCGCACCATGCATTCATGCACTTCCCTTTATTCACCATGGCGGTTGCATCAAAATATTACACATCTATCATATTCGCATTCTCATTTAATGCATTCATCAAATACCAAAAAGACAATAAAGCGAAAAGACAAAAAAAAAAAAGAAGAAGAAAAAAAAAAAAAAACCTCCCACATCCCAACAAACATCCAATCATTGCACCATACAACATCAACTCATGCGGCTACCACAATCCTCCATCTAAGCATTACGTGTGCACGTTCATTCATTCATTCATTCACTCATTCATTTATTCATTTATTCATGAAAAGGGGCAAAACAAGAGAAAACCAAAAAGGCAAAAACCAAAAAGCATAGATCATTCCATCATGCAATCAACAGTACATTTGCATGCGCATACACAACTCATCGGTTTTTGTTCCCGACCAACTCCAGCACCCACAATTCATGGCCTTTTTGTAGTCCATTTACTTTCGCTTTGCACATTCATCACATTGCATACCTATAACACATTGTTTGCTTCGATAGATGTGCTGAATGCCGGTCTCATCGTTGCCGCCAAAAAAGAGTTTTTTTTTACATTCATTCATTAGGTGTGTCCTAGGCAGGTACGCCATGTGCCAATCCCAATAGTTTGTTCACTCAAAGTCAGTGCTCCAAGCGCTGGTCTCATACTACAATTCAGAATCTCAGTACTCCTTTAGACCCCCAGTGGTCCCTCAGAGCCCAAGCGCTCCTTCAGACCCCCAGCGGTCCCTCAGAGCCCAAGCGCTCCTTCAGACCAACAATGGTCCTTCAATCCAGATCGCACGTCGCGTTATCGAGCAACCGACGGATCATCCGGCCCCAGGCCCTTCAGACTAGCTGTGTCCGCCTAAAAAACATAGTGCACGTCCTTCGAGGTGCGCAAATCAGGTCAACGACCTGACCTTGCCCCCATGGCCGCTCGATAAAGGCCACCCCCCAAGCAGACCGTTTTACTAGTACCGTTGCTAGTTTGCGCTCCATCAGACCCATGGGTCCATCAGGCTTAGGCATGCCCTTCAGACCTCGTCGGTCCTTCAGTTTAACTCCAATCATTGCGCCAAGCATCGACTGCGAATTAGACCATCAGAGCCCAGCGCTCCTTCAGATCCCCGGTGATCCTTATTCTATGTCAACCCTTTTTTTCTAGAATTTCTAAAAAAAAATAATAAAAGAAAATAAAAAATAGTCTTGACAAAATTAGTGTCTTTTTATCTTTATTTCTATTTTACTCGAGAAATTTGAAACGTTTCACAGTAAAATATAAATAAAGAGGGGCAGCTGTCATACCCTAATTTTGTCCGGCTAATTTAAAACTAGAAAATCCAAAATATTGTTTTTGTCGTTCCCGGTCGTGTATATGCGTGTTACTTCTCATTGTGCGCGCGGGCGATTTTTAATAATGTACACTTTTTTGTCCTCGTTGAGAACGCGTGTTCGCGTCTCGTTGTGTACGGTTGTTTATTTTAGTACGCGAATTCACGTATTCTCATTGTGGACGCGCATTCGCGTCTTGTCGCGTACGTATGTTTTTCGTCGTTGTTATCGGTTTAATTTTGTTATAAAAATCAAATAAAAATCAGATTGCAAATAATTGTTTTTTTAATCAATGTTTTTACAAAGTCAACTTTGCTACAAAAAATAAAATACAAAAAAGTACAAAGATTAAAAGTAAAATAAAAATAAAGCTGGCAGCAACATTTGAGGAGTGAAGCCAAATGTCCCTTCTTCTTGCTCCCTTGTTTTTTTTCCAAAATCAGCAGCAACCAAGCAGCTTTGGGCAGCATCTCCTTTGCTGCCTTGTCTCCCACCACTCTGATTCTCTGCAAAATCATAACAACAAAATTTGTCCCATTAGTTTACTACTCTATAAAAAACAGAAGCAGAAACAGTAAAGGGGGGGATTCACGCATACAGTGGAAAAATAAGAAAATGGGGGAGAAGACAGAGACAAAAAACACACAAACAGTTAGAAACAGAGAATCAAAATAAGAGAGAGGGAGAATGGGATCCTCGCTGCCACCACAACCACTCACCACCCACAGCCACCTTCACTCCTCCACCGTGAACCGCCCTCTCTCTCATCACCCCCTCATGCTCTTCCTCTCCTCCACCGTAACCACCAACATCAAAAAGGCGCAAACCACCTCACCACCGCCGTCAACCTTCACCTCACCACCACAAACAAGGCAAGCTTCGCGAACCACCACCAAACAGCCACTGGAACCACCACCAGAACCACCACCGGAACCCCTTCTCTCTCCCATCGTGACCCCCACCGTTCTTCTTTTTACTACCGCCCTCCTCCTTCTCTCCCCTCGGTTCCGTTTCTCCACCACGGCGCCGGAGCCCACCAAGGCCTCCCCCGGCATCGTCCTCCCCACCGCTGCCGTCCCTCTCACCATCGTCGTCCATCTCTCTCTCACTCCCTCTCACCGCCGTCGTCTCCCACATCGCCACCAACACCCTCACCTCTCTCATTTTCCTCCGGCCACCGAAACCATCTTCTTCTCCCTCGTTCCCTCGCCATCTCCCTCTCACGAAGGCTCTCTCTCTGTGAACTCTCTCCCTCTGTGAGCTCTCTCTCTCTCTCTCTCTCTCTCTCTCTCTCTCTCTCTCTCTCGAATGTTGGCTGCGGCGCTGAAGGAAGGGGAATTGGAAAACTAGGGTTCCTTTCCTTTCTTTTTTCATTTTATATCTAAATTAGGTTTTATTTGTTTTTTTAAAAAAATGAAAACTGATGCTTATATTTACACCTCGATGTTTTACCCATACAGCCCTTTGTTTAAGCCCATGCGCACCAATAGGCCCAGTTTCTGGTTAGCCTTCAAAAATACAGAAAAATGAGTTGGGCTCTGCTAAATGCACCCCAGTTTTAAAAAATACAACCTCCTGCTCTTCTTCACACCCCCTTTTTTTATACGCACCCCCTTCTTTCCTTTTTTGTAAATTTCTTTTCTACAAGTAAATATTTTCTTTCACAAACCCATTTTTTTCCAAAACAAATAAATATTTTCTTTCACAAACCCATTTCTTTTCCAAAATAAATAAATGTTTTCCCAAACATAAAAAATGGTTTGTTACTAATGGTCACTCTGAGCGTAGCTTGTTTGACCGTTAATAACAGTCCTAGTTTTTCAAACGAGTTATGAGTAATAATCACTCTGAGTTTTACTTGTTTGGTCATTACGAATATCTATCCCAATCTCAAAAAAAATAAATAAAAAACACCAAACACACAAACTTTTTCTACCCAAGAACTACGTGTGATTTGATTCTCTACCAGGAGATACGTAGGAGCGGAGGGCGGCCGACCTCTGTCAATTGCATTAATAAAAAACCTTTTTTTTCTTTTAATTATTTTCTTTCCTATTTCTCAAAAAAAATACAAAAAATAACTAACTGTTTATCGAGTCTTTTTTTATTATTGTTTTTTTTATAAGGGTAAAAGCATTATTTTTGAGTTAATAAATGTTTGCACATTTAGTTAAAAGGTAACCTTCCTTAGGAAGGATGTCGTAGGGTGCTAATACCTTCCCCACGCATAAACGACTCCCGAGCCTAAATCTGGTCCGCAAGACCCCTTTATCCACTCAATAGGGATTTTCCAATGTTTGCCCTTAAACTAAAACTTTGGTGGCGGCTTCATTCAAGAACTTCGAAGAATCCCTCTTCCGGATTTTTCGGTCGCTACAGGGTAGATGCAGCAAACAGGAGACATCATGCAAAGTAATCGTCATTTCACCAAATGGTAACTGAAATGACGATGTCTCTGAGTGCCACCTCTCAAGAAAAGCAGACATCAGCTCATGGTCCACCTTTGTATGTCCGGTCGAGACGAGGGAGGCTAATCTGGAACCTGTGATAAAGGACCACAACCGGTGGTTTTGGGAAAACCCAAGCAGTCTCTGAGCCAGCTTGTTACCATGGTTGGTAACCTTCAATTTACGCTCATATGTCTTCATTATAAAAAAACAAAAAAAAACAAGGCTATGTAAATAAATTAAACTAAGAAGGCTACGTAAATAAATTAAATTTACCGGGTCTCTCAGTATAATGGTACAAACATGAGATGCTAGCCCAGTGAATAGAGGAGGCTGCTCCTCATGCTGTTCCTAATGCCCCTGCTGAGGCTGATCCTCCTGGTACTGCTGCTGCTGCTGCTGCTGATACTGCTGCTGCTGATAATACTACTGCTGGTAGTTCTCAGGCATATACTGGTCCTCACGCATAGAATGGTCCTCAGACATAGAATGCTCATCAAAAGTGTGCCCTTGTTGGCCCTCCTCATAGTGATAGTCTAGGGCCTCCTCCACCTGCTGATACTAGTGATGTCGCCTATGCCGGGAGGACGCATGTCCCGCAATCCTGTTGCGGGTGCGTGTACTGGGAGCAGATGGCGAGGCCTGAGCCGAGGACTCCCCTCGATACCTATTGGACAATGAAAAAAACAAATTTTTAAACAAAAATAAAACACAAATCGGATCTACCTATTTCCGATGCGAAATCAGATATAGGTAGATCCGACTTCCTTTTTACGCAGAATCTGAGGAAAAACGGAAGTATGTAGATCCGATGGAAAATCGGATATAGCTCTCTGAATGGTCAATCTGATTCTCTCAGGAAACTTTCTGGTCAAACGGATGCAAGTTAAAAATGGTAAATGTTTTGTAAATTTGTAAAAATTTTAGGTTTAAATATATGTTCAGCCCCTGCAAATATGACCATAATCCATTTAAGCCCCTGTAATTTTTTTTTTAAAATGACCCTTTTAAATATTAAGTGTGTGTGGTTAAGCCACTCGGTCAATTTTTCATATTTTCAGAGGGTAAAAATATATGTTCAGTCTCTGCAAATATGACCATAATCCATTTAAGCCCCTGTAAATATTAAAAAATTAAAATCACACTGTTAAAAATATATGTTCAGCCCCTGCAAATATGACCACAATCCATTTAAGCCCCTGTAAATATTAAAAAAAAATGAAAATGACCCTTGTAAATATTATATGTTCAACTTTTTTTGATGGAAAATTGACCGAGGTGCGTAACCGCAAACACTTAATATTTACAAGGGTCATTTAAAAAAAATTACGGGGGCTTAAATGGATTATGGCCATATTTGCAGGGGCTAGACATATATTTAAGCCAAAATTTTAAGGGTATTTTCGTTTTTTTAGCAGAGTCTGTGGGAGTATATGGTGATATGATGAGGGTAAAAAAAATCCCAAAAGTGATCAATAGTATTGGGGAGATATTTTTGCATATATAGTTCATATAAATTGGGAATAATTATTAACTTTTTTATTAATGTATATTTTTTATTTTCTTTTTCTAAAAAGTGATCAATAGTATTCTTTAATTCCTTCTCTACGACTCAAACCCACGTTTTACTGATGTATAAAACCCACGTTTTACTGATGTATATTAAGAATGTATATTAAGTAACCTATAACAACTAATATTGTATTGTCACTTTGCATATAAAATATTTGTTATACATATATTTACACAACTATTGAATTCGATCCCAAATAGGTAGCTCAGTTGGCGAGTTAAGAGATACCGAAGGATTGCATCAAATGAGTGCAAGAAGGAGGTCTCGGGTTCAACCCCCGAAAACTAACATTCCCCCACCCCCACTAACATTGCTTATAAAAAAAAAATTAATGGACATAAATTGTGAAAACTATAAATAAAAAATTGCCATAATTCCCCAAAGTTAACTAACATTGCTTATAAAAAAATAATTAATGGACATAAATTGTGAAAACTATAAATAAAAAAATTGCCATAATTCCTCAAAGTTAACACTAACAATCAAAACTCACATCAGGCCGAAAGACACATTTTGAAGAAAATTAGTGGTTTTGTCAAAGAACAAAAGAAAAAAAATGAAAATAAGTGGTTTATACTCTTCGATTCTAATTCACATGTACTTAGTATTTACTTTCTCCGTAACATATTACAAGCAAAAGTGACTCAAGAAAAGTTGATGTATTTGGTCCAAATTTTCAACCAAATACATCAACTTTTGTTGACTCACTTTTGCTTTATATGTGTTACTGAGGGAGTAACACATTAAATTTAATTGAGGAAAACTAGAAATAGTAATAAGTTGGGAAATTATTTTAATCTTTTGAAAATAAGGACGAAAATAATGAACCTTTGTTTAATTCTTTTTTCATTTTTATCTCACTTGTTTTTTGCAGATGATGTTCTCATTTTCTCCAAAGCTAAATCTTCTCGAGCTACTCTTATAGACAAAATTATGACTTATTTTGCTGTCAAATTTGGTTTGAAGGTGAATGTTGCTAAGTCTAGAGCTAATGGTACTTGGTTGTGTGTTAAGAAAAGCTAATGGTTGCGGATTCACGGGATCTTTGGAATTTACTAATAACTTCTATGCGGAGTTAATGGCCCTTACCATGGTCTAAGATTAACTCGAGAGAAAGGTAATCGTGATGTTGTTTGCTATTCTGATTCTATGTTGGCCATTCAGCTAGTGCACAAGACTGTTAATCTGTGACATCATTATGCAGCTATCATTTGCCATATTAAGGAGCTTATTGCTAGAAATTGAAATGTTTCAGTTATCTCACACTTTAAGGGAAGCTAATGCAACTGCAATTTTTTTAACTAAGAAAGAAGCGACTAATCCAATTGGCCGACAAGACTTGGAAGCCCTTATGACATCCAGTGGCGGATATACATATATCCCAGGGTGTGCAGCCGCACACCCTCGACTTTTAAAAATCGCACCGATACCCCCTATATTAATTTTTTTTACCCCATATTTGTTTTTTGCACACCCCCAATCTAGTCTCTACACCAGTGCTATAGGCCCAAAACTCATTTTGCACCACAGCCCAAAACTTTTTTTGCACCACTTAACCCAAAAACTCTTGTTGTGACTTTGTGCTTGTGAAAGTTGTAATTTTAGATGTGTTGTTTGTGTTTGTGATTTGTGAATGTGATTGCAGCATTTTTCCTTTCCCCATTTCCCTTTTTGCTACTGCCCTAATTTCATATCTCCTAGTCCTATGGCTATGTTAATTTGTATCTAATTTGTACGGTTATCAATTATTTTTTTTTATAAATATGTATCTAATTTGTTGATTAGTTTTACGATTTGAACAGTTATGCCTTTATTTTTATTTATTATAATATAAAATTTTATTTAGTTAAATTGTCTGACCACCCTCGACCAGGGTCCTAGATACGCCACTGATGACATCAATCCTTTTCTTCTAGAGTCCCTTAAGTCTTTATGAGGATGTAGTTTTGTTTTCTTTGCTGTTTTTTTTTCTATTATTAAAAAAATAGAAGTGGTAGTCAGGCTTGTCCTCCGTGTAGGGGTGAGAATAGGCCAGACCGTTTAACAGGGCTCTACGGCCCAGCCTACGTCAGGCTCGGGCCAGACTGTTTTTTTTTAAATAGATCAGATTAAGACTTTTTCAAAAATCTATTTAACTAAAAATGTCAGACTACGTGTCATTGAATATTTTACTAGATAGACTACATATAGTTTACAAGAGCGTAATATTCAACAAAATTGTTAGTTAAAGAAGAGCATCTTATCTTTCACGCCAACTTCCATTAATGAAAAAGACTTATGATCAAGAGCCAAATTCAGGATATGCTGCCACATAATCCTTGCTTTCATTATAATAATTATAATTATAATATAATTATATTCCCTCTTCATTCTTCAACCCACCCCACCACTACTGACTATGACATGCACCCTAACACAAATTAGCCAGCTCCTTTTATTTATTTCATTAACTCCTTGCTTGCTTAATTAAAATTGCCATTCACTAAGATTAGGTGTACATTCTGAGATCATTCTTTAATTAACTTCCTATTTAGTATTTACAAAGATGCCAACTAACAACAATCAATCTCTTTAAACAGCTAGCTTGTCACACAGAATTAATTGATAATTTGTACTAGAAGTTTCAATTGTGATGTAAAAAGGGAAAAGAAATTAAGCAATACTATAATGGCGGATTGGTTTCCGGTGGTGATATCAGTGGTGCTGTTCGTGCTGCTAAGCCCTGGCTTGTTGTTTCAATTGCCGGGAAGGAGCAGAGTGGTGGAGTTTGGGAACATGCAAACCAGTGGGGTGTCTATTCTTGTTCATACTATTATCTTTTTTGGTCTCATTACCATCTTTCTTATTGCCATTGATGTGCATATCACCACTTAATTACTCCATCCTTTGCAGTTTCTTTTTAATATTTTTGGTTATTATGGTTCAAAATTGTGATGTTTTTATAAGCGCGCAGTCTTTTCTCTTTTCTTATTCTCAAGGAAGGAATATTATTCTCTGTATTGTTTAGATTAGTCTTTCAATTCTTGAGGAGTAGAATATTGGATTTGTATTGGATCTAATGGAATCACTCCACATGTACACTTATATCATATCAATTCATGTTATCTGCTCTGCTCTAATTTTTCTTATTCAACAAAAAAAACCGTAAGCACCATTTTATGTTTATCAATCCTATTTAGCCTATCAAAAAAATGTGTTTTCTTTCCTTCCTTTCTTTTCTATTACTTTTCCTTGATGCCAAACAAATTGTTAGTGTCTCATCAATCCCCCTCTTCTCATCTCTGAGTTTACTTAAAAACAAAAAGAAAAAATAAAATAAAATCTGCAGTTATAGTCTCTAATAAATAGTAATTTGATTAAAGAGGTATTTCAATCCATATAAAGAGACTATTATTAGAGAATACAAGAGATGTTTCAATCCATATAAAGAGAAATATTGGATCCAAATAAACATTCAATCATTCATAAAAGAGATACATAGTAAATTTATACCTTATGATTAAAGACCTATCAAAAACCATTTGATGATTTGAAAGATGTTCTCATTCCATATATCTGAAATCACCAATAAAATTGAGTGTGGATCATAGCCAGCACATTCAACAGTGTTATTTATCGCGAGAGAAAGCTTTGCAAATATCACAAAGTACTATCTTATCATCTAAAAAAATACTTAAATAATTTGTTGATTTTTGGTATAAATCGCACTTTGATTGGTCAATGATTTCACAATATTAATAACTTCCTTATGAATAAACAAAAAGTTTTTCGAAAAACAAAAATAAGCATTTCGAGACATCAAATAAATTAAATTAGGTTAACTTCCTTTAGTACTTTTGCATAATTTATCGTTTTAGTAGCAATCACTTAGGTTTCATAAAATTTGGTTAGCTCATCGGGTCGAGTCGCGCTAGTTTCAAGGAATGGTCCAACCTCGGTATGACATGAGTCTCTCACTCCGGAGTTTGGGGACAACACGAACTCTAAAGCAACAAGTCTAGCCCGCCCTAAGGCGACCCGACTTGGGGGGCTACTGTTACGGATTGGGCCTCTATGGCCAATCCACCAAAAGGCCCAATAATAAAGGGCCAAATTCAGCCAAATGTGGAGATCTCAGACCTAGATCCAATGGTCCTCCTTCACTCCAAATACCTATAAATAAGCATTCAATGCTAGCATTAATGGTACTCACTTTTCCAATACTCTTACTTGTAATTGACTCACTCACTGACTTGAGCGTCAGAGTGTCATTGCAGGTACCACCCCCCCTCGGATCGGAGCACCAACTCGGACTGACCAAGAACTTAAATACCAACTATCTCGGACCGGACTTCGTATCCAAGATCGGACACTTAGTCAGAGATACGGTACTGAACATTGGCGACCACAGTGGGAGCGTCTTATACTCTAGCCATTCCCCTAACTTCCTTGGTCAGCAATGGCTCCAGAACTACGACGGAGGAACGTCTCCAGCGTCGTAGTTAGACCCGACCAACAGCAAGAAACCCCCGAGGGGGTAGCAGTTACTCTCACTCGCAGCTCGGCCCACGGCCACAACTCGTCCAGAGCAATGGTTCCCATAAGCTCTGCCAGGAACCAGTTTCCACCTCCTGTCCAGACAGTCCCGGTACCGGTCGACGCTGTTCAACAGCTCGTCCAACTGCTGACAAGGCAAGCCGAGGCTGAACAACAAAGGAGTCAGCGTTACTCCCAACTGGAGGCTGAGATTGCCGAAATCCGGGCCCGAGACATCCCGGATCGGTCTTCTCCGCAAACCTACTCTCCCAGCAGAAGAACTTCCAGTAAAAGGCGTCACCGGTCTCCTGCTTGGAGGAGACACCACCATCGCTCGCCACCCCGCCGAAAAGGGAGACGACGATCTGGAACTCCCCCAAACGAGACTTGGGACGACACTTATTGCCCCGAGGACTCTCCTCACCAGAACTCATCATTAGCATCCTCTTCCCCGAGGCGACGTTCTATAAGCCGGGGAAGTCCCCCGAGGCATGAACGTCGGCGTCCTCGGTCTCCCGGATCCCCTGTTCGACGCCCTATCGAGAGGCCTCCTCCGAGGGAAAGATCGACGGTGCAAAAGGGACCCTTTACAGCGAAAATCGACTACTTTCCGGTGCCCAGGCACTTAGAGAAGCCCCAGGAGGGTTTGAAGATGCATGACGGGACTGGCGATCCCGATCGTCAACTTGATTACTTCGACACGATGATGCAATACCGGAATGTCCCGGTGGAGATCAAGTGCCGGATCTTCCCTCTTACCCTGGAAAAATTGGCACTGGACTGGTTCAGAGCCCTCAAGCCAAACTCGATATCCTCGTGGGATCAGCTTGCGAAGCTCTTTTCGGCCCAGTTCGCCCACTCAAAGATGAAACCAAAGTCTCGGAAAGTCTTACAAGCCATCCGGCAAGGGGAGAACGAGTCTCTCCGGGACTACATCGAAAGATTCAATAAGGAAGCGGCTCAGGTCCGAAACTTGGACGATTCATTCCGACTGTTCTTCATGGAAGTCGGTCTTCGGGAAGGAAGTCAATTTCAGATTGATGTCGGTGTAAACCAAACTGAGTCGCTTGCCGAGTTCCTCCAGCGATCTCAGAAGTACATTGATCATGAAGAGGGGGCGGTTGCAAGAAAGTCGGATGCCGACCCTGGGATGAGCAAGCCTCGATATGAAAAGGAGGCCCAGAACGACGGTAGACTCAGACCTCGGAACCGACACCAGCAATATTCTGACCTCAATGAAACAAGGGCCAGGATTTTGGCGGAATGTATGAACGCTGAATTCAAGGAAGTCAAGTTCCCCGATCCGCTCCCACACAGGCCGGGACAGAGATCCAACAAGTACTGCCGGTATCACCGGAGCAAACGGCACGACACCAATCGATGCAATGCTTTGAAGGATGACATTGAGGACCTGATCAAGAAAGGAAAATTGAGCCAGTACATGGCTAAAACGCCCCGGCATGAGGCCGAGGTTAAGGAAGAGAAGCTCGACCCTAAGAAGAAGGGTAAAGCCCCCCAAGAAAGAGAAGAAAGCTCAGAGGATGAGCGCAATTTTCGAAAATCAAAAGGCCGACCTGTAATGATGGTTATCTCTGGGGGCTACCCCGTCGAGGCATCGGGCAAGACAATGAAAAAAAAGTGGAAGGAGGTCATGTGTGCTGCTTCCACCTCTGCAGTAATCTCAGCCCCGGAGCGCCCCCATTGGCGTTCGGCGACCGAGACTTACTGGACGGCAAGCCAAATAAGCACATACCCCTTATAATCAGGGCGGTCATGGCCAACCACGAGATAAGAAGAATTTTGGTCGACCAAGGAAGCTCCACTGATATCATCTTCATCGACCTTGTAAGAAAACTGCAGATCTCAGAGGAAGACTTCACCCGTTACAGAGGATCAGACCTTTTGGGCTTCAACGGGTCTCGAACCAAACCCCTCGGCTATCTGGAAATGATGGTCACCTATGGCGAGGAACCGCTAGAAAGGACGGTTAAGACCAAATTCTTAGTGCTGCCATGCCCTTCGGTCTACAACTACATCATCGGGAGGCCGACTCTTGGAAGGCTCGGGGCTGTAACCTCGACGGTTCACCTGAAAATGAAGTTCTACTCTTTGAGTGACCAAATAATCACTCTTGATGCCGACTTAGAGTCCGCCCAAAGATGTTTCTATCTGCATGTCAAGGCAGATAAGCAGGCCTCAGAGGAGGGGGTTCTTCCCGTAGAAGCAGAAGCTCAGAAAGGCCCAAAGAAGAAAAGAACCGGTCAAGCTGCCGAGGTCAACGTCACAGACCTCGATGCGAGGTATGATCCTGACAGCTCCGAGGAAGAGAGCGACGGCGAGCTGGCACGGGAGCTGAAAAAGAAAATCAGGCGACCCCAACCTGATGGACAGTTCGTGCAGATCCAGCTGGGAGAGGACCCGACCCAAACTGTCCAGATCGGATCCGATCTCGCCGAAGAAGTAAGAGCAAAGCTCGCCCTCTGTCTGAAATCTCACGCCGATCTTTTCGCTTGGTCGGCAAAAGACATGCCCGGGATTCCCCCTGAAGTCGCCTGTCACCAGCTGGCAGTTAACCCCAGGGCTAAGTGGGTCGCCCAGCGCAAAAGAGCTCAAAGCCAGGAGAAAGCAGCTGCTACGGCCAAGGTCGTAGATGATTTAATTAAAGCTGATTTTGTAAAAGAAGTCAAGTATACAACTTGGCTTTCAAACCATGTACTTGTTAAGAAAAGCAATGGAAAGTGGCGAATGTGCGTTGACTATACCGATCTTAATAAGGCCTGTCCTAAGGACGCCTTCCCTGTTCCTAGCATTGATCGGCTCGTCGATAACGCTTCAGGTTTTCGTTTACTATCGTTCATGGATGCTTATTCCGGATATAACCAAATACCGATGTTTCCCCCCGACCAAGAGAAGACGGCCTTTATGACTGACCGCGGTAATTTTTGCTACCGGGTCATGCCATTTGGTTTGAAAAATGCGGGGGCCACCTATCAAAGGATGATGAACAAGGTGTTCTGAAAGCAGATTGACTGTAACGTGGAAGTCTACCTCGACGATATGATCGCAAAAAGCGAAAGGGAAGACCTCCACATAACCGACCTGGAAGAGATCTTTACTGAAATCCGAAGAGACAATATGAGGTTAAACCCGGAAAAATGCACTTTCGGGGTCCGGGCTGGAAAATTCCTTGGTTTCTATCTCACAGAAAGAGGCATTGAAGCCAACCCAGATAAATGCCGAGCTGTAACGGAAATGCGAACCCCGTTCACTAAAAAGAGCTCCAAAACCTCAACGGCATGATAGCTGCACTATCTCGCTTCATTTCCAACGCCGCCTTCAAATCACTCCCTTTGTTTAAACTGCTTAAGAAAGAAGCAACTTTCGAATGGACCCCGGAGCGGGACGAGGCCCTCTCCCAGCTCAAAAAGGTTTTGACCGAACCACCGATACTGACTCGACCAAGCCCAGGGGAAGACTTATTCCTGTACCTAGCCATCTCGGAAGAGGCCATTGGTGCCGTACTTATTAGGGAAACAGAGACTGGTCAGAGCCCGGTATACTTCGTGAGTAAAGCTTTGCACGGATCAGAAGTTAGATATCAGAAAATAGAAAAAATCGCCTTTGCTCTGCTCATCTCGGCACGCCGTCTCCGACCTTACTTCGTCGCTCATCAAATCGTGGTACGAACAAACTACCCGATCCAGCAGATCCTGCATCGACCCGACTTAGCAGGACGAATGATCAAATGGGCAGTAGAACTCTCTGAGTTCGGAATCAAATACGAAACAAGGTCGGCCATGAAAGCTCAGATACTTGCCGATTTTATCACGGAAATGGCACCCGCCGACCCGGAGGACGGGATGTGGACGCTCCATGTAGATGGGTCCTCAAATCCAAAAGGAAGTGGTGCAGGGCTAATGCTCGAGAGCTCGACGGGCGTTGTAATCGAAGTTTCCCTCACGCTTGGTTTCCCTCAGAATACGAGGCATGCATAGCTGGACTCCGACTTGCTATCGACCTCCAAGTTTCTCGACTTTCCCTAAATACCTGTAGCGACCGAAAAATCCGGAGGATCTCTCGCGTTCAATGAACTCGCCATCAATGTTTAATTATCAGGCAAAACACTGAAAAATACCTTTGAAAGCGAAAATGGTCTTGGAAACCAGATTTTGGGTTCGGGAGTCGATTATGCGTGGGGAAGGTATTAGCACCCCACAACATACTTTCGAAAAAGGTTACCTCTAATTAAATGTGCCAAAACTATATTAACTTTGAAAATATTTATTTCCCTTTTATTATGAAAACGAATGAAAAGACTTAATAAAAATGTTTGTTTTTTTGTGCTTGACGGGAGTGTGCCCCCGCTCCTACGTATCTCCAGGTGCGATGGAGAAATCAAAGCTACGTAGTTCTTTAATTAGAAAATGTTTGTTGGTTGGTGTTTTTTAATATAGGGGTTTCAGGACTGTGTGATCTGTGTTGAAGGACCACTGGGGGTCTGAAGGAGCGATGGGGCTCTGAAGGGCCGCTGAGGGCCGAAGGAGCGCTGGGGCTCTGAAGAACCACAGTTCACTTATCCTAAAACGATGACTAACCTGGCCGTACGACCGACTTAATCCCCTACTTTGAAAATAAGATTTTGGATTTTTGAAATGAAAGAGATGTGTTTGTATTTTTTTAATTTAGAAATTATTTATTTTAAATAGAGATTTTAGGACCTGATCCGTACGGTTCATTCGTGGTCCTAAAAAGCTGACTAACCCGACTGTACAGTCGACTTATTCCCGATTAAAATAAATAAATAAAACGCAAAAGGGGTTGTAATAAAAAATACAGAGGGTGCTGTTAGTGTTAACCTTTATGAATATTCTAAAAGTAAAATTGATTAAAAAAAATTAAAACATAAAACAAAAATAAAATAAAAAGGAAGGGAGTGGGCGAAGTGCCATGTGCAATGTGTAGTGGTGATAAAATTAAAAAATTTTAAAAAAATGTGTGTAAGGAAACGTGGGATGATGGTTGCTGTGGCCTGTGAGTGATAATAACAACGATAAGTAAAGCACATAAAAACCTAATCCCTAAATCAGCCATTTGAGAAACAGTGAGAGACAACGGAAGAGAGAGAAACGGGTTTGAGTGAGAAGGGTGAAATAGAGGGTGCGATGGTGGTTGTTTGGTGGTCGTTGTGGTGCGAAAGTGGGCTTTTGGCGGTGGTGGCCGTTTATGGTGGCGGTGATTCGCGAGGAGAGAGAGTTTGGTGGTTGTTTGGTGGTGGATGGCCGTGAGGGAGGAGTGATGGCGGTGGAGGGTGGAGTTGCAAATAGGAGGAGGTTGTGGTGGTTGTGGTTGTTGGTGACTGCGATGACGACGGTGCTGGTTGTGGTACGCCGGCAGCGGTACACCGGCGACGACGGTGGTGCGCCTTCGAGGTTGGTGACGATGAGTTTCTTCTATTTCTTTGCCTCTTTTTCTCTTGCTTGTATTTTTTGTTTGGTTTCTTTGTGTGGTGGTGATGGTATGGTATTTATGGCTCCAGGAGTGAAATAGGGATTCACATGTTTGGGGATTTTTGAAAGGAGTGGGATATGAGTGTCTCGAGTTTTGTGTGTTGTTGTTGGTTTGGGTGGAGATGAAAATGGTTTTATGAATATGTGTGGAAGGGAAAATGGTTTCTCAGATGATGGAACATTGGAACCGAGCCTCTCCACTGCCTCTAGCTTTCTACATTATTGTCCGCCTTTTTCTCTGTAAATTCTGGTCTATTTATAGTTGGAGAAAGACTTATAGTTGGAGACTTATCTGTTTCCTATAATAGTTTGAATATTAAATATCAACTAGTATGGCAAACTTATTCATGAAGCAAAATTGCAAGTTGGAGACAGATTTGATATATTTGATATCTCTGCTCAAGGATAATGCTTGAACAGTGAAGAGCCGAAGGTGTTGATAATTGAAGAAATATAAATATGTTTTTTGTTATTTTATTTATTTGTTCTTTTTTGTTTGTAATTATTTTGAAAGAAAAATAATGGGTTTAAAAGGGTTGGTTCTACTCTATGAAAAAAGAATTTTTTGGTTGTTGGATCTTGGCCCAAACAATTGTTTTTTTTTCTAGCCCAAACTTCAATATTTACCAAAAGAAAAGATAAAACAAAATAAATGATAATAAGATGAAAGAAAAATGACGCGTAAATGACTAAACTTTCAAAATGCACAACAAATAGTATTTTTGGGATTTTTCCTAAAAATAACAAAAATACCGGTTAAAATTGGGTGTCTACAACACCAAAAGTTTTGATATTGTTTTCGTTTATTTGAATTCAGTCGGACAAAATTAGGGTATAACAATACCGACTCATTGTTGGTAGTCTCTCAAATCGGGAAACAGTACGAAGCAAAAGATTCGACCTTGTAGAGGTATTTAACCCGTGTGCTGGAGCTGCTCTCCTTTTTTGCATTTACGGAGGTTAAACACGTTCCCAGGACAGAAAATATCAGGGCGGACATTCTGTCCAAGCTCGCCAGCACCAAAATTCCAGGGAACCACCGGTCAATAATCCAGGAAACACTGAGCAAGCCGAGCGTCATCCCAAACCCGGAAGCCAATGTTTCTGTCAATGTGGTTGAGGAAAGCAAGGGTTGGATCTCGCCGTTAATGAATTACATCAAATCGGGGGACGAGCCTTCGGACTCAAACGAAGCCAAGATCCTCCGGAGGAAGGCCTCATCTTTTTCCATAATCGATGGAAACCTCTACAGAAGAAGCTTGTCCGCGCCACTGTTAAAATGCGTTGAAGGAGGAGAGGCATACTACGTCTTGGCCGAGATCCACGAGGGAATCTGTGGGCAGCACCTTGGAGGTTGGTCTCTAGCTCAGAAGGCATTAAGAGCGGGATATTTCTGGCCAACCATGGAGACCGATGCAAGAAACCATGTAAAGAAATGCAGCAAGTCTCAAATCCACGCCAAGGTCCACATAGCACCTCCTACGGAGCTCACCAACCTCACCTCGCCATGGCCATTTGCATGGTGGGGAATAGATCTCCTAGGCCCATTCCCAACTGCCCCCGGCCAGATCAAGTACCTAATAGTGGCGGTAGATCACTCCACAAAATGGATCGAAGCCGAGCCTTTAGCCATCATCAGCGCAAAGAACTGCATCAAGTTCTTCAAAAAGAATATCGTGACTAGATTCGGGATTCCCGAGGTAATAATCACTGACAACGAAACCCAGTTCGCCGACAAAGGCTTCAAGAAACTCATGTCCGACCTTCGAATTAAACACTGGTTCACCTCAGTAGAACATCCGCAAACGAACGGACAGGCAGAAGCTGCCAACAAAGTTCTCCTCAATGGATTGAGAAAGCGGCTCGATGAAGCGGAGGGAAACTGGGTTGAAGAGCTACCTTATGTGCTGTGGGCCTACAGAACCACCCCGCAGAGCTCAACGGGGGAGACCCATTTCCGGCTTTCGTACGGGACGGAGGCGGTAATCCCGGTAGAGATCGGAGAGCTGAGCTGGAGGACCCTCCACCCAAAGTCTCCAGAGGACAATAATCAGGCGTTAAAAGAAAACCTTGAACTCGTCGACGAGGTCCGAGGCCAGGCTTCCCTTAAAGAAGCAATAATAAAGCAGAGGGTAGCAGCACGGTATAACTCGAAAGTAATCCCCAGGGACCTTGAAGTCGGTGATTTAGTTTTGCGAAGAGCCGACGTCGGTTTAAAGAACGCCGCGCAAGGCAAGCTCGCCCCTAATTGGGAAGGACCATACCGAGTTGTATCTAAAACTGGTAAAGGTGCCTACGAGTTGGAGACCTTGGCCGGGAAGACGATCCCAAGGACTTGGAACGCCACCAAATTAAAGAAGTACTATAGTTGATTTACATTTTGACAAAGAACGGTGTATACCGATGTTATCAATGATTTTATCTAAAGAACGGTGTATACCGATGTTATCAATTATTTTATCTGAAGAACGGTGTATACCGATGTTATCAATGATTTTATCTAAAGAACGGTGTATACCGATGTTATCAATTATTTTATCTGAAGAACGGTGTATACCGATGTTATCAATGATTTTATCTGAAGAAACGGTGTCTACCGATGTTATCGC
This sequence comes from Astragalus membranaceus, assembly GCA_039519185.1. Taxonomy (NCBI): domain Eukaryota; kingdom Viridiplantae; phylum Streptophyta; class Magnoliopsida; order Fabales; family Fabaceae; genus Astragalus; species Astragalus membranaceus. The sequence continues at coordinate 56,856,365 of CM076848.1, read as the reverse complement.
TTATTTTATCTCTTACTAGTTGACCGAGGTTGTCACTACCCTAAGGGGTGAGTTCGATCTGGGCCGAGTCCCGGTAAACTGCCCCAAAGGCGGCCATCGTTGCGCAAACAAACTAGTTGGCCGAGGTTGCCACTACCCTAAGGGGCGAGTTCGATCTGGGCCGAGTCCCGGTAAACTGCCCCTAAGGCGACGCTTACCACTTGAGCAAATCAAAACGCAAGTGCACGGATTTAAATCAACAGAGTAAAGCTTAACCGAGGTAGATGAAACCGGAAGCACATTAAATTAAATTTCTATTACAAATTACCCCGGATACGGCCGGGTCCTCGAGTTTAAAAAGATGGCAAAATGTTACATATTCTGGTTCTGCCCGGAACCCGGGGCTTTATCCCCCACCGGTTCCACCCGGAACCCAAAAAACAACTAACCTAGAGCTATCTTATCAACACAAGTCACGACGAGGAAGGGCGAGGGTAAATGACCTCACACTCTTCAGAGTCGGGACTGAGCTTGACGATCCGCCCACCTTCTACTATATGTTCCACACGAAGAATCTCCCGGTCCAAAGGCAAAGATCGATGGATAACGGCGACCTGAGCAAGCACCTTCTCGTAACTCTCCCCAGCCACATCCATTGCCATCTGGGCCACCTCGACCATCTCATTCTCAGCAGCCTCAGCTTTGGCGCGTGCCTCCTGGAGCTCCTTTTCCAACTCGGCAATCCGAGGCGAGGAATCAACACTGGTCCCGGCTTGGGCCTGTTCCGCTTTCCGAATATCGGCCTCGAGCTCAGAAATCCGGGCCTTCAAAGAGGAAATCACCTCCTCAGACTGCCTCCCTTGGCTCTCAAGATCTGAAATACGGACCTCATGCTCCATGCACTGGTTAAGGGCAGATTCCCTCTCCCTTTCAAGGTTATCTGCCACCGCCTTAAGCACGGTCTGGTCCTCCTGAGACTTCAAAAGAGTTGAGGACAACAACTCGTATTTTTTCTAAAGCTCTACCCGGACTTTCCGTTCATTATCCCTCTCTGCCAGGGCCCCTGAAATAGCGGAAACAAGAAAGTCAGGAACGGAAGTAACCAAAAGAAAAATCAAATAGAATACCTCGGAACTTGGTGTTACCTTTCGCCTGATTCTCAGCTTTGACCCTTTGAAGCTTGGAAACATCGGCCAGATGCCGAAACAACCTGGCAGCGGCCTCGACCGGGTCAACCCGGGAATCCTCCACATGCTTCTTCAAGAACTCAGCATCAATCGAGATACCAGAAGACCTCGAAGTTCTATGCTTCCCGTGACGACTTTTCTTGGAAGCCCGGGGAGAACCGGCTCGACCAGGCTGCCCCTGCTGCTCCGGAGCATGGGAAGTGGAGGCAGGATCTCCTTGCGGCAAGGGACGCTGCCTTTTCCGAGGAAAAAGATCAGCCGCCTGTTCTTCGACACCAGCCAAGCTGGCTTCTATGACAGTATTAATCGGAACGGCATGAACGGGCTTTTCCTGCTGGACCCCGGCCTTCCTTTCCGCAATAGCCATCAAGCGGGAGAACTTGTCAGGTCCCATGCTGTCTGCAAAATAAGGAAAAGAAAAATGTTAAAAGAGACGACAGTCGAAAAATTATGGGCGGGATTGTCTATCAAAAACCTACCAAGCACGGCCGCCACTTGAGACTTAGAGCCAGCCCCAACCAATCGGGCTACATCAACCACGAATTTTTTGGGGTCCCGGTGGATAATCAGGTCAGCGAAGTTCGTCAAGATCACCAGCGAGTCCTGATCAACCGGGGATAGCCGGCTTAAACTGACAGTGTAGGAGTGAGGTCGCCGATTGAAATGAGAAAGAGACCACCCTATTTGAAACTTAGTGGACTCCAGTGATTCCCCATCCACAGCATATTGACCGACGTGCCTCACTGCCTCCTCGTTCACATGCTCAACAAAAAAGTACTTGTTCTTCCAGTTTTTTAAGGAGTCGGAGTAGGGCATGAAAATCTTTATACCCCTCCTAGCCCGAAAGCTCACGTGCTCCCACCGATCCTTGGTTCCATCCTCGTGCCTCCGGTTGACCTCAAAAAGGTAAAAGAACAGATCAGGGAGATTGGCCTCTCCAAGTGAATGCACATCAGCTCGAAAGCCCGGAGGAATGTAACAGCCCGGGTCCACCACCCCAGCACTATTACATCACGGTCTTTTCTACCCCCCCTTGTAGAATTTTTGCCTTCCGTGGGAATCGAACCTTGCACCTGAGGCATAAGTGCAAGTTAAACACACCTCCCACTACCAATATGATTTCACAATATTAATAACTTCCTTATGAATAAACAAAAAGTTTTTCGAAAAACAAAAATAAGCATTTCGAGACATCAAATAAATTAAATTAGGTTAACTTCCTTTAGTACTTTTGCATAATTTATTGTTTTAGTAGCAATCACTTGGTTTCATAAAATTAGGTTAGCTCATCGAGTCGAGTCGCGCTAGTTTCAAGGAATGGTCGATCTATTGCTTGACTCGAGCCGCTTAGGCCATCGATTTGATAAAATCAGCCAATTTACCAATTTGAAGGAAAACTGAGTCCTATCGCACCCAATCCATTGCATAGCTAATCTGTTGTTTGACGCGAGCGACTTAGGTGATTAATTCCCTTTTGACCAATTGGCCCCAGTCGTTCTTAAAATGATGGTCCTAGGAAGATGAGTGCTCATATTCGTTCTTAAAAATGATGGTCTATACAACTAGCCCAACAAGAGCGGAGTCCTAAAGCAACCAGATTTGTATAATTGTCTTAATCATTATATGAAATGTGAAGCCTAAATAAAAGAGTTGAAATCTTTAAATAAGAAGTGATGTCCAAGATGCATCTATTAGTTAGTTTAGTGTTTGTTTGGGATTTTGGAGGGGAGGGGTTGGGATGAGTGGAATAGAGAGAGATATAAAAATCTTTCACATTGATTGAGAGAGTAATTTTGTAAATAATGATAAGAGAATGCTTATGATTAATATATTTTTCATTTTATGACTACTATAAAAAGATGTAAATGATTTGAAGAATTTGCCTAAACCCTCTGAAACCATCCAGAACCCTCCTACATTACAATTTTTTGAGCTACTTCAAATTGAAGGAATTGGTTATACGAAGAAAAATAAACTCTCTATTAAAGTTAATGGTCTATCTTTCATTTCACTTATCGTTCATCCTTCTTTTTTTTTTCAACCCCTCCCCTTCCGTAAACTCTCAAACAAACCCTTCGCACGCCTCCTCTTGGGCTGGCCCATATAGTCTCCACCAACCAAAAAGAAAGACGACAGTCCCAAACTATAATCAAAACAATGAAGCACGAAAAGAAACTTCAAACTTCTATCACTAAGGATTCTACAATGGTTGAAGAAGAATGTACAGAGCAAAAATTTATTGGCAAAAAAAAACTAATATATGGTGAAAAATAGTGCAATTAAATAGAGGCATTACGCCTTTCCATAGATTAGCTACAACACTGCAGTAACGATCTGCAAATAATAATTTGGGGTGCTACAGATATATAGAAACCATCCAATTTTGAACATATTTTTCTTAATCCATCAGGACCCCTGTTTTCAGGAGCCAATCCATATTTCCCTTCTCAATTTATCACATGATGACTAGAAAGCAGAACATGAACAAGAGGAAATAAAAAGCCTAACATATTTTCCGAGGGTGCTAATAAAGATAAACAAAATATTTGAACAGAAGAACAAGGAAACTGTAAAGTGAGAACAGCCGTTTGATACTTGGGCAGTTGTTTAGAATTATAATCGGATATTTGTGTATTATAATAATAATGCACAGAGAAGAGAAGCCATATCCACAAATTTCATTCGATTCATGCATCTAATAAGAGAAGCTCTGTGTATTAGTTGCATGAGGCACCACAAAATCTAACACCCTACTCCTCAATCTCATCCTCCTTTTTGTTACCTCTTAGTTACATAAGCTTCCAAGCTGCAACATGAAAATTTTTAAAATTAAGCCAAGCAGGCCAATATTCAATGCACAACAAAAAAATAAAATACATGCGGTCATTCGTAAGAGCATCAACAGAAATTGAGCAGAGAACTTTTGATGAACTCTGAAATGTATGGTTATTGAGAAATCTACAATTTCAATGAAACAATACTCTGAAATGTAAGTTTCCAATTTTTTGTCTTTTTAGGTCAAACCAACAAAATTTGTCTAAGTCACTTTTTTTTTTATAAGCAAATTAATGTTAGTGGGAGCCGCGGAAACAAAATTTGTGTAAGTGACCTTTGATTCAGCTCAAGGAAACCCTAGATTCAATTGGAAGAAAGAAAAATCTAGCTACGACCCACCCAATCAGCTAAAACCCAACATAGCACTTTGCATCCTATTTGTATGGAAAAAAAAAAGGTGAAAGCTTTTGACAAAGTTCCCCTATATATGTTCCCACACGCGCTACCAAACACAGACAATAAAGAAATGAAAGGAAATAGAAAGAAATCCCTTTGTTAAATAATCGAACATGAAGCACGACACTAAAACAAAATCTTCTATTAATAGGAAAAAACGTCAAACACAATCTTCAGATTCCAAAAAGTTCCTTTTTTAGCAAAAAAGTAACGGTTTTTCAATTAGTTGCCTTACCGGGAATATCTTTACGCGGCGTTGGCGTGGCATAATAGAGAATGGAACGGCCAAGGATGGAAAGAGTGGAGACGATTCCGGCGACGTAAAGGAACATCACGAATCCGATAACCCACGGCATCATCACGAACCCTATGAGGAACGTGACCGATCCACAAAGCATGAGAGCCAAGGAGATTCCCAGAAGCAGGGAGGCAAAGCCCGTAGGAGATATATGAGGAGGATGAGACGAACGCCGTGACGGTGGGGGCGGAGGGTGATCAGAAAAAATTAACGGCGTCGCAGAAGAACGGAGGAGGTTGAAAACTATGGCGGAGAGCTCGTATAAAGCCCGAGATTGATCATCGTCGAGTCTTCTTGTCATCATCTCTTCACATAAGGCGATGAAATCTGAAAGAGGGTACTCTGTTTTATGTTTATCTATATCTAAGGAAAAATAAAGAGGAAAGCTAAGATTTGGTGGAAATAATAAAGGGGGAGGTGTATTGGTAGAAACGAGGCGAATGGATAAACTTATGAATTTGTTGTGTGTGTCGTCAGAATGAGCTTTGCGGCTTGTTATGTTAGTTGGGGAAAGAAAGGGACAGAAAAAATGAAGAGGTGGCTGGCTGTGGTGTTGAACAGAACAACAATAACGTAAGGATTTGGATTGGGATGATGATGAATGTTAATAATTGAAAAAGGGAGAAAAAGTATTATGGGTGGGGATGCCAACCAGGAAAGAGGGTTGTTGGTTGCTTTATCTTGAAGGAAGTAGAGAGATTAGATTGGTACACGTCACCATAGCGTGTCTAGCACACGTCGCATGCTTTGTGGTTCGCATCTTATAAATATTCACAGTACATGCCACCCTATCTTCAATCATTAAAATCATTAATGGATAATATTATAAAGTCAAAAATATCATCTACCTCCGTTGACTAATTTTCAGTTTTTAATCACGTTCTTTATATTTTAAAGGTTAAATAGTATTTTTGGTCTTTTATCTTTGTTCCAGATTTCACCGTCCACCACCACCCACCACCACCCACCATTCTGTAAAACCCAAATTCGTTGTATATATAAAGTAAAGAAAGAAAGAATTAAAGGAATTAAGAAAGAAAGGAAAGGGGAGAAACAGAGAGAGAGACCCGTGAAGGAAGAAAGAAAAGAAGAAAAATGGAAGAGAAAAAGAAGAATGAGTTTGGGTGAAGAAGGGGGAAAAGGAGCATCCAAGGCTCATCAAATCATCATCCATCCAACATGAAAGTTGATCACCATTTTATCCTCTTCAATTTGATACCAACATCATCTCCAACAATTCACTCTCTCATATTTTGCCATTTTCGAGTTTGAGGAAGAAGGTGATGGAAGCTTGAGCTTTCTTCTTCCTTCAAGAGTTTTGGAGGTTTGAAAAGTAATTAGAAGTTTGGATACTAGCTTTAAGTGAAGGAATCAAAGATTAGAGAGCTAGGGTTTGATTGTCAAAAATTGGGGACGGTGGTGGGTGGTAGTGAGAGGTGGTGGGAGGTGGTGGGTGGTGGTTGACGGTGGTGGGTGGTGGTGGACGGTGGGGGAGGGGGGTTTATGTTTTATTTATTTAATTGTTTTAATTGAATTAATTGTTTTAATTGTTTTAATGTTTTAATTAAATTAAATAATAACGTGAGGGACCAAAATGAAACGAAAATGAAAGATAAAGGACCAAAACGGACCCAAAAAAAGATAAAGGACCAAAGTGAAACAAAAATGAAAGATAAATGACCAAAACGGACAAAAAAAAAGATAAAGGACCAAAGTGAAATCTGGAGCAAAGATAAAGGACCAAAAGTGCTATTTAGCCTATTTTAAATGGAATGAATAGATCCGTTAACTTTTAAAATCTCTTTATATTTTAAATGTAACGAATAGATTTGTTAACTTTTAAAATCATTGCACCATTATCTTTTTTTTTGAAATATCCTTTGTTTTTCAACAAAACACAACAATCCCCCACATATTTCAAAAGTTGGAAAATAAATAAAAGAAAATTCCTGGGTTAACATCGTAGGTGTAATGCATCAGAGCTGTATAGCAAGCGATGGAACCAGTCCTAGGCAAATAAAACATAACATACAGTGAATTGGTTTAGCAAGCTATGGAACTCAAGACACATGTTATATGTTAGAGGTTTTACCATCACATTACACCCCAATTCTTGCTGTTTCCGCGGTGTTGCGCTACTAGGCTGTGCGCGTGCTCGGTATTCATGAGTGCTCTAGAGATCTCGCCAGGATCTCATGCAAGCGGCCCCACTTGACACTCATATAGGTGATTTCATCAAGTGTATGCTGCAAGTCATACACCACCCATAAGGGCTATGAAGATCATTAAAAGTAAGCTTTAAGCTTAACCTTTTAACCCTGCAGTCTAGCACAATCACAATAACACCATATGAAGGGACAATAATAAAACTAATTACTTGAATTAATTTTTCAGTGCTAGCAATATCAAGAAGTGACTTGTTTTTACCACATTGAACCTTATTCATGGGATCTCCAATCACAAGGGTTGGGTTACCATCACTTCTTAATTTCAATTGGCTTTAGTCCCATTCCCCTCGTTGTCTCACATATCAGTTTCTTCCCTAAGGGTTTTGTCGGAGGATCGGCCAAATTAACTTCTGACTTCACATAATCGATCGATATTGCTCCATATTTTTGCAATTGTTTGACAACATTGTGTCTTAATTGCACATGTCTATTTTTGCCATTATAGCTCTTATTCTTTGCAACGGCTATTGCCGACTGATTATCACAATGTATTGACACTGACGGTGTCAGTTTTATTCCCAGAGGAATTCCAGCTAAAAGGTTCTTCAACCATTCAGCTTCAGTACCAGCCAATTCCAGAGCTACAAATTCCGACTCCATAGTCGATCTAACAATAATGGATTGTTTGGCTGACCTCCAAATTACCGCACAACCACTAAGTGTAAAAATGTAACCACTAGTGGATTTTGTCTCATCTGAATCAGATATCCAGTTAGCATCACAGTATCCTTCTAATACTGCGGGAAATCCATTGTAAGTAATACCATAATTTGTGGTACCTCTCAAATATTGCATAAGGTGAGCAATTGCCTTCCAATAATCCTGACCAAGGTTATAAGTATACCTACTCAGACGACCAACAGAAAACGCAATGTCAGGTCGAGAAAAAATTCATTAGATGCAGTAGGCTCCCAATTACTTGGGCATACTGAGGTTGATCAACAGGATCACCTCTATTTTTCTTTAAGTGTGAGCTAGCTTCATAAGGGGTACTCAATGAGGTCGAGTTATAGTGACCAACCTTCCTAAGAAGTTTCTCAACATAATGTTCCTGTAATAGTATAATACTTTCACATTCCCTAATGACTCTATAGAGAATTAAAATAAACACTTAGATAATTTATAAGCCTTATCACTTCATAACATACTTATATATCCAGGTCTGCTTAGGTGATTCCTAAGTGACTACATTTATAGACTTTCATAAGTATGATAATGATGTCTCATACATTCAGATATTAGTAAGTGATCTCAAAATATGGATGTCAGATATATCCAAAACAAAATTCTCATACCTGATAATTTTCCACGTCATCTTTGAATCTAAAAGATTGTTAGATTTAATCACTTTGAACAGTGAATAAGCATGATCTCAGTTTCTATCCTATAGGGAATCGAATTTTTCTTGCTCTAAAAGAAGCCACTTTGTGATCTCTATTAGTCCAACAAAAGTGGAAAACAAAGACACCAAGAATCCCAATAATCACATCTATAATTAAGTTGTGTAGGTTATCTTAACAAAAATATCCACAATGAATATATCAACTAAATCACTTGAACATACTAATGCAATATCCCATTAAACTTGATAATTTAATTATCAACATAACATGTCTACATTTTGAAGACTCAACTTTTATAGAAAGCATAAATCCGAGAACGACACCCGCAATGCCTCAAACAACATGCATTCCAAAATCAAGAGTAATGCATGCATCACATATAAATGAAAATTTTACTTGCAAGTTGAAACTCTAAATAAAACCACTTGTTTTATATTGACTATAAATCATTAGCATATTTGTGCACATATAATTCCTCGGATATAATCAATCTTGATTTCACATATATCATTCTTGTATCAATATGATATAAATAACAATATACAATTGCATATAGTTCACATATACCAGTCTCACATATGAATTTTCAACAAGAATAACAATTAACCATTAACAAATAAATTTATATAGTTTATGGTTATATACTGAAAATGCAACTCATCATTACTCAAAACAATCAATTCACATTGACAAGAAAGTGTGTCATGCAATGATACAAAAAACCATATTAATGAGTTCATTGAAATTTCATTTGTGAGGAATCAATCAATTCAGAAAGTGGAAATTAAGAACCTGTAGTACTGTTTTCCTTTTGGCCGTATTTCATGCTTGGGGGCTTTGCTGCAACTTTCACATGGTTTTTTTTTCTTTCAATAATTCATTGCACACTCTCTTGTGCAGGTGGGAGGACGTGCCTCACCATATATGCCTACTGTCTGGCTTTAGTTCTTCGTCTGCATCATCTCTGTCCTCGCACACCATTGTTTCGGTAGTAGCGAGCAGAATCCTTATTTGTGTCGTTGTTTTAGATCTCTTTGGACATGGTCTTCTCACCCACCGTCTTATTATCCTTCTCAACGAACGAACCTCGTCAATAATGTATTTGTTATTTTATATAATAATTAAAACAGTTTGACATAAATTCGCTCACAGTATTTAACATCAATCCCAAAAGAATTTCACTCAAAATGAAATTGTCACTTTAACAATGCAAAGGTGTGTAACACGCGGCATACAAATATATAAACATGGCGAGGAAAAAAATATGTATTTGTTCACAACCCTTTCAGTTAATATTGAATATGAAATGAGCATATCCCAATTTTGTCACTCTAAAATTGTGTGTTGAGTATCTTAAATAGAGATCATGTGAATGCAAAGAAATGGAGTATAACAAGTATTCAACACACTGGACAACTACTTTTGTATATCACTGGTGAACACATCAAGTAACTATATTCCTCAAGTTTTAATAGTTGCCTAAATTAAAATCTACAATTTCAAAAACTTTCAATATAATAATATAATATTTATAAAATAAAACTTATCAGTTCTCACATTATAAAACTCACATATGTATATAAACCAAAATGAATTCTCAAAAGTATGAAAATCATATATCTACTAGAGTCTCATTTAGTTTCTATAAAATAGGACTTTGTTTAGAACCGTGTAAAAAAAGATCATCAGCATCGCATTATAATATGGGCAATTAATCCATGACAATAAAATCTTATCCAGATAACCATCATTAATTACTCATCTTGGAGATCAATGAACCTGCTAGTATTTGTTTAAACAATAAACTTCAAATACTGTGTTAGAAATATAGTCTAAAATAAATTGAAAAAAAAATTATTCAATCTAAACAATTAATATGGCAATATATGATTTCTCCTTTTCAAGTCACGTGGGAAAAGAATAAAGACAACAAAAAGTGCCAATGAAAAACACGGAAGAGACAAATAGCGCAGTCTCACAAAACAAAGCAATGCTGCTATTCACTAAAGGAAGAAAATGCAGGGAATGGGAATGCGCACTTGTCTGATTATTAAAGCAATATCTTGCATAGAGGAAAGGAACGAAACCGCATACCAGAAATAGTGTTTCAAGAACACGTTAAGGAAACTACTTAAAATGAAAAAACCTGATCGCTTTTTAATTGTTTCCACGATAAATCCTTAAGATTGTTGTTGATGCGCAGAAGCCCTTTTTTTTCTTTCGAACAATAGAAAATGGCAATGCAGCCGGGACTCAAATCCAAATGGGCTGTCATGCCGTCATTTGCGTGGATCGAAATTAAATAGATGATAAATTCTTCAGATTGTAGTAATACACGCAACAAGACAGCAACAAGATAGAGAACCTACGAACAAAACAAATGTCAGATAAACAACCAGAGGATTCTTTCAACGCGCCCTGAAGAATTTATCCGCCTCTACAGCGCAAATTCCCCGAGGTACAACCGGTCTCGTCTCAATCGCAGTAGCGAAAGAAGATTCCGAACTGGCAAGAACGAATTGACAGGAGATGAACCCAGGAGTGTTTATTTCGAAGAGAGGAAGTGATTTTTCGGATCATTATCAATAGCTACTCGACTAGCTTTTTATAGGCTACATATCTAAGTGATGAAGCAAACGCTCCATCAACATTTGAAGCCAAAGAAAAACCGAAAATGAAAATATCTGTTATGAAATGAATTGCCATAAACTGTAGGTTACAAAATAAAACAGATTAATGAAAATAGCCGTTGGGAAATAAAATGTCATTATATGTCTGTTACGAAATCAAGTGGAATGAATTAATCAAATGTCATTATAGCCGTTGAGAAATAAAGCAACATCAATTTGTTGTTACAAATTTATTTTGCAAATCAGTTTGACCAAAAGTAGCTTAAACTGAGCATTTTCGGATAGGCTAACATAAAACCAAAAATAAGTATAAAATTAATATCTCGTTATAGACCCGCGTGGGTATGCTAGCGATCCGCGTGGTTCTATGAACGCTAGCGATCCACGTGGTTCTATGAGCGAAAGCGATCCATTTTTGAAATATCCTTTGTTTTTCAACAAAACACAACAGACGTCAGCAATGACGTCACTACCACTAGTCACCATATTATTGGATATTTGTGCCACGTGGCATTGACATGTCACGTCACCACCTCCTGTCGTCCCTGTCACGTGGCACCGACAAAGCCTATGAAGAATGAGAATTTCATCAAATTGAGAAAGTGTCTTGGTATGCATTTTTTGAATGAGACTGAGCTTTTGTAACTAAACTGAATCACTAATAGATGCATCTTTTTATTGGTGATGCAGATGTTTGTTGAAGAAGTTATGGAGTTGGTTGAGCTTAAACCACTTAGAGATGCTCTTGTGGGCCTTCCAGGTGTAGATGGTCTATCAACAGAACAAAGAAAAAGACTTACTATTGCTGTGGAGCTGGTTGCAAACCCTTCAATCATCTTCATGGATGAACCAACATCAGGCCTTGATGCTAGGGCTGCTGCTATTGTTATGCGAACTGTGAGAAATACAGTCGACACGGGAAGAACTGTTGTATGCACAATTCACCAACCTAGCATAGACATTTTTGAGGCATTTGATGAGGCAAGTCACGACTCTGTAGACTGTGGTATTTCAATGTTATTTCCTTGGTCGATTATTAAATATCTTCATCTTTGATTTCTTTGTTACTATAGTTATTGTTGATGAAAAGAGGAGGACAAGTTATCTATGCCGGACCTCTTGGTCGCCACTCATATAAACTGGTTGAATATTTCGAAGTGAGTGTTGTTGAAATTTTTCCCAATCTATCATCTTTGAAGTCTTCATAGATCTTAACTTCATCTAATGTGCATATACTTCAGGCTATCTCAGGGGTTCCAAAAATCAAGGATGGTTATAATCCGGCTATATGGATGCTTGATATCAGCTCTCCTTCAATTGAGGTTCAACTAGATGTAGATTTTGCAGACATTTATGCTAACTCAGATGATCTTGAAGGTTTTGAAGAGTGATCAGATGTGATGCAAGCGGAAAAGACTACTTTTTGCATTTTGAAGAACAATGTAGCTACAAGCATGAAAATTATTTTGTATACGTGGCCTCAAGCATGAATATGCTTTGTACTTTCAAATGATGATGACTTTATCCATAAATGATGTATAATTTTATACATGTATGTTGTTTATTTTTAGATGATCTGTCTATTTTTGTTGTGACTTTTGGGTGAATTTTTTTATAAGATCTACAGGCTAACCTATATACATTAACATTAACAATGTATCTACAGGCCTTAAAAATTTCTATTTTTGTGGCTTCTTCTATTTCATGGTGACTAATTATTGATATTTGAAAGAGAAAAAAAACTGGACTTTAGGCCACGGTTATTTATGTGTGGCCAATTGAAAACCGTGGCTTAAACCCATAGGCTACGGTTATTTATGTGTGGCCAATTAAAAACCGTGGCCGGAAATTATACTAATAAACCGTGGCCTGTTTTAATAACTCTAGCCACGGTTTTAATAATTCGTGGCCTAATGTGCCAAAACCGTGGATTAAAGGAATAGGCGACGGCCACCTAGACAGCGCCTAAAAAACCGTGGCAAACCCGTGGCCTAAAGTTCAGGCCACGGTTTTTTCACTTCTGGCCACGGTTTTGTCACTTCTGGCCACGGTTTTTTGTTGTTGCCTAAACTACTTTTTGCTGTAGTGATGGTTCAGTTTAAGAGAGGGAATGTTAATAGTCTTTTACTGTATTGTCTGGGCCTAGGCCTTATGTTAGTTCAGCCAATTCGTAAGCATTAGCCCACAATTTGTAATAAGTCTCATTGACGGTAGCTGCAAAATCGCAGTTGTACAAATACAGTTAGAATCAATGCATGAGCGAAGTTTTGCCAAAACAGTATTCTGTTATCACTAATAGTCACAACGTTTTCAACGGCTTGTGTTTAGGAGCAAATTTTGTACTGGCGAACATTGAGTTTGTCCACTGTGGAAATCGAACTCGGGAGCACCGGGTCGACTCCCTATGTCTCTGGATACCACTAAGGCAACAATGTTGGTTCGAGACACCCTACTCTTGTTAAGTAGATGAGATTAAAGCGTTAACCACAATTAAATGTCAATAGAAGGATTTAAACTTTGAATATAATAATTCAAGCTAAAACGCTACTAATTTCAATAATTGAGATCGTATCAATTACATAGTAGATTCATCAAAATTGGCAGCGAATTAATAATGTTAGAAATGGTAAGTGAACAAAACCATGTAGTCTTCAGGCAAGGTTAGGTTTCAGTGACTTGGCCTAATCCTCAAAGTCCTTCATCGACCTTCATCAGGTACCTCAAACAATAACATGAGTTGTGAGATGAAATTTCAATGAATTCTTAAATACAAGAACTTGTTACATACATGATTCCTCTCATATATTACCGCACATCAATATCAATATATACTTAATTGTTCTTAAAACTATCCGTCGAGCCAACATAAGAGGGGCTCGGTCCGTATGAGTGTTTTTATCCGACATGGAGGTACCATGCAAACATTTTGTTGAAGATGTGACAGAGTCACATAGTCGCTTGAAGAGTAACTTTTAAGTTTTACTGTTTTACCTAATTGTACTACGGTATTAGCACTTGTACTACCTTTTTACTCCTTTTGCACTTGATTCTAGAACAATGTACTAGTTGTACTAGCCAACTGTACTAGTGTGATTTAGGGGATTGTTCCAAGCTTCATTCGATCATTGAAGCTTCTAGTGTGATTTAGGGGATTGTTCCGGAGCTCCCTCCCTTCCAGTCCAAAACCTGTCACAATTGGTATCAAAGCACCGACCTAGTGCTGGCTTTCTCATGGCTGCGAAATGGATACCTGAGCTTGATCGCAAGATAGATGATTACCACACTAAGTGGATTGCACGCTTGGACCAATTTCAAGTCCAGTTCCAAGAGAAGCCGGACATTCGTGTGGAAGAACTGCGTAACCTCATCCTCTCGCAAGCTTGGGGGCGCATCGGTAGAACGCAACGCTCCTCCTCGCAACAGCTTCACAAACGCAAATCTAGTGAAGGACGAAACTCCAATCCACAGTGGTTCAGATCAATTGGTTGGTGCTGAAGGAACAGAGAGATCGCACGATGAAGACAATGACAATGCAGATCTAACTTACGAGACGGTAACGACTTTGAAGCATACAGGACGTGCACCGATGATCATTAACGAAAACTCAGCCGATCCTGGTTGTGATATTGTTGCTGAACATACGGAAGGGGACCCAACGATTGTCCAGGTACCATGTCTTCTTCCCCACCATGTAATTCTTTATGATACCATGTTCTCACTTCAAAGATCGAGCTCTTATTTCTTCTCCGATACCCGATTCTGCGTCAATTTCATGACCCGCAAGTCAGAGGCGATTAAGCCATCGTCACATTGCGAGTTCATGTTGTTTGTGTCAGCAAACATGGTGCCGTTGTCGTCAGCAAGGGCCAATCCTCCGCCGAAACCACCTGATAAAACCACTGTCGCTTTGACGCCGTAACACATATGGTTTCTGTCATATACCTCAACAAGTTTCACAGAAACTCTACAACCATACATTATTTCCTTTATAACCTTGCTGAATGCTTCTAATACACAGGGCCATGGAGAAAATTCTCATGTACAGGGTCATACTGATATCACCCTCAAGGTGTTTGATAAAATTCCCAAGGGTCTTTTGTGCTTGATTGTGTTCTACAACCAATTGGAAAGTTCAAGAGTTCCCATAGGACTCATGAAACAAACAGATGGCACTGACTTTGGCAAGATGAGGAGAAGTCCTATTAACTCACATAGCCTTATTCTTGATAGTTATCTCAATTTTGATATGAGTGGTACCCAAACAAATGCAGAATTACTGATAGTAGGCTGGTTTCTCTCATTAAAGATGGAGGAAGGATACTCTAATGAGGTCTGAATGCAGATATTGAAGCCTAAACCAAACTTGGTATTTGCAGTGAAGAGACTTAGTGAATTGAGGCACCATTGTCTTAATATGCATGGGAAATTATGGTTAGAGATGCTGCAATCTCATCTTTGGTGTACAAAAATTGCCTTTGGAGCTTTTGCATTTTGGAAGACATGTTCATTTTAGGGTAAACTCTCCTATCCTTATGTTCATTATATGTAATTGTGTTCTTGATGTTTATAAACGGCTTAGAGAAGTAGTAACTTGCTCTTGCCATCTTAGTACTTATAATGATATGAAGGATGGTCTTGTATGCATGGATAGACTTGGTTATGTGTTGGTGATGTTTAAAGACATGCATTGGTTTTGTTTTGATCCAATAGAAGCATCATGTGGCAGTGGGAAAACATTAGTAATTCATGGCACACATGACATCTGTAGCGATCAAAAAATCCGAGTGAGGATTCCTCGAAGGTTCAAAAATGAAGCCGCCACCAAAGTTTAGTTCAAGGGCAAACATTGGAAAATCCCTTTTGGAATGGATAAGGGTCCTTGAGACCAGATTAGGGTTCGGGAGTCGGTTATGCGTGGGGAAGGTATTAGCACCCCACGACATCCTTCCTAAGGAATGTTACTTGCTAATTAGTTGTAGAAGCGAAAGTTAATTTTGAAAACATTTATCTTTACCCTTTTATTGTGAATTAAAAAGAAAGAAGAAAATTGATGTTTCATTTAAGAAAATGATTATTTAGGAAAAGACTGAAAAAGGTTTTTTATTAGTGCAATTGACAGAGGTTGGCCGCCCTCTGCTCCTACGTATCTCTTGGTAGAGAATCAAATCACACGTAGTTCTTGGGTAGAAAATGTTTATTGGTTGATGTTTTTTTAATATAGGGGTTTTAGGACTCCTGAGTGATCAGTTCATTTGTCCTAAAATGATGACTAATCCGTCTGTACAGTCGGCTTAGTCCCCTACTTTGTGAAAATGGAGTTTTTTGGAGTTTGGAAGATAGTTTGATGTGTGGTGGTTTGATTTTTATTTGAATAGGGGTTTTAGGACTCTTGATCCGTACGGTTCATTCGTCCTAAAACACTGACTAACCCGGCCGTACGGTCCACTTAATCCCCTATTTTGAAGATTTGATTTGTGGAAAGAAATGTGTTTGTGTTTATTTTAATTTAGGAATTGTTTGTTTTAAATAGGGATTTTAGACCATGATCCGTAACGGTTCATTAGTGACCTAAAAAGCAGACTAACCCGATTGTACAGTCGACTTAGTCCCCTATTTATATTTTAGGGAATTAAGTAAATTATTTATGTATTTTATAGGTTTTTTTTTAAAGAAATTAATAAAAACGAGAAAGGAGGGTGCAGCAGTAAAATGGGGTGCAGTTTGCAGAAGGGAGTTGTATTATTAAAACCGGCTGTGAAAAGCAGCAGCCCAGTTTGTGGACTGGTCCACGAAATCATGGGCCTTTCAGGGGGGAGGCTTAATACGAAAATTAGAGGTGTAAGTAGTGTTGAGTTAATTGAAAAGACGAAAATGACCCTAGGTGTCTACACTATACAAGGCATTTGAAAAAAAACCTAAACCTAATTCTTTTCCCTTCTCATGCGGCGCCGTCCCAATCTCAATTCCCTCAACCCTAATTTTCGTTCCTTCCCCATTTGCGCCGCAACCAGAAACCATAAGAGAGAGAGAGAGAGTTCGACACGCAAAGAAAAAAGAGAGGAGGGGATGCGAGAGGGGTTTCCGGTGAGAGGGGTTGCGAGACTGAGAGAGAGAGAGACGAACGGAGGAAGAGAAGGGCGTGAACTTCGCGAGGAGGAATGGAAGGAGAAGAGGGGATCTACGGTTCCGGCCAGGAAAGAGAGGGATTTCGTGGAGAGAAAGAGAGAGGTAGGCGACGCAGGGAGAGCAGTGGTGGTGGACGCAGCGTCGTGACGGCGAAGGGGGGAGGACAACCGTGTTTTGTTCGCGGTAATTCACGGGGCTTCGCGACAGTCCACGAGGCGGCGACAGTGACGCGGCTTTCGTTCTCAACAGCCATGGGGCGACGGCAACGGTGGCGATTCACGGCCAACGACCACCGTCTACGGTGGTCGGAATCTAAAGGGTATATTCTACTATGTTTTTTTGCTTTTTACGGTTCTAATCTCCATCCTCTGATTTCTGATCTTCTTATTTTTTATGTTTGTTTCTTTTGTTCCTCTGGGAGGACAAAGGTTGACGGCTGACGACGTTCTGTTTAGGGCCAACAGGGACAGTGTTGAACAACAGCGACAGGGCGCTTTGGGGGAGACGACCACCGTGTACGGTGGTCAGAATTGGTATGGTTCCGATTCGTCTTTTTTTTTTTGTTTCGGTTCTGATTTTACTTATCTTTAGTTTCTGATCGCTAAATCCTAAATTTACAACTAAACCTATTTGATCTTACCCCTAGTCCTAATTTCCTCTTTTTGAAAATTAATTTTTGTTACTGAGCCTATTTTAATATCCAGTTAATCATAATTTATTTTGTATTTTAAGAAAATAAACTAGGCCGAACCCTAATGTACCGATAAACAGAATCTAATTATTTTTTTAGTTCCTATGTACAATTTGGTTATAATAAAGCTACTGATCTTAAAAACCTGAATTGACAGAGTATAGTGATAGCCAACATTTTTTCCAGCCTGTTGCGTTAAAAACACACTTTGAGCAAGTGTACTCTTTCGCAGAAGTAGTATAAAAGATTATCGTCTCCACAGGGATTAATTAACAAGTACCAAACTAATCAAGACTGTCTATTGTTTAGACGAACTAATAATTGAGTTGTAATGAAAACAAATAAAAAGAAATAAATAACAATGATTAAAATACTAGATTTAATAAATGGAGAGAGGTCTAGGGTCACGGTTTCACTTGCAAGCTTCGATTCCACTATGTCTAATTCCTACTTGAATTCCTTTATTTTATTTAATTGCCAATCCCTTTACTAAAGCTATTAATCCGTTTGGTCATTCGCGATTAATATTCTTTTTCCTAAATTAACCCTTGTTTGGTCATGCAAGAATTTAAATTTAAGAAAAGCATAAAGAGCAAAAAGGTTGAATGATTGGAAGACTAAATTAAAGTTTGGTCATGCATTAATTATAGCCCCAATTATACTATAGGTCCACCAACTAATTGCAGTACGGTCGCTGATCAACTAATTGATTATGAACATGCATAGGGTAGCTAATCCTAATTATGTGATAAAAACAATAGGACAATGTTAATTGAAATAAAAATAGGAATTCAAACCAGAAATTAGAACATAAAAAGTTCTCTAAACATGCAAGATCCACCTAAGACCCTAGAAGAGGATTTAGCTATCCATAGTGTTCGAGAACAATAAAATAAAATTAGGAGTCATAAATTAGAGATAAAAATAACCCGGAATAGAGAAATTTCTGATCCTGAAAATTTATCTCCTTTTTCTGCTCCAGAGCTCTCTCACGGTGTCAAGAATGGGTACCCAAAACTCCCTCTCTCCAAGCCGACACTACTGTTGCGTCCTGCCTTCACGTCTGCAGCTACTGTTTCTATCCTTTGTTTCTCACGCGGCTACTGTTTGCTTTTGTACGGCTCCTCTTCATTCAAGTGCAATACCCTTTTTTATATATGAAGAAGCTTAGGTTTATGTGACTTTTTCTCCAAGTTGCAATGTTGGGCTTCTCTTCTAATCCCTTTTGGGCTTCAATTTATTTTCATCTTTCAAAACCAAACACACATACATATATATATATATATATATATATATATATATATATATATATGTATATATATATATATATATATATATATGTATATAATATTTTATAAATATTATATATGTATATTAGGTATTTATATATATATATATATATATATATATATATATATATATATATATATATATATATTATGCATTTTTATCTTTCATTCTTTCCTACAAAAAATAGAACAAATTTAGTCAACAATTTAATTAATTGGCAATAATTGCTCTAAAAAGTAATCCAAAAGTATCTCTAAAAATGCACTAAATTAGAGTTTATCACAGCCTCAGAAATTCTCTCCTTGCTTGCTGCTGCTTCCTGCTGCTACTGCTGCTTATTGTTGCTGCTTCTGTTTTTCCTTTTGTTTTAGAAATTTTGATGCTTTGTGACTAGGGTTTCCGTATAAAACCCTAATCTTTGGTTTTGAATTTCAGTGTATTTTCTGTCTGTGTGAATTGCTGTCCTTTTCTCTCTGGATTCAGCTTGTTTATAAAGGTAAAAAATTAGGGTTTTTGCTGATCCTTCTCCATTTCTTTCCTTTTCCAGGTATTTGGACTTGTTGAGAAAACTTGCTCAGCAAGAACAGGCCCAAGGAAACTGCTGTTGCTGCTGTTATTTTTATGTATTTTCATTTTTTTTCTCTATTTTTTGTATTTATTTATTATTTTCGGATTGCATTATTTTTGTATTTTTTAATTTAATTTTTTTGGATTTTTGGACTATTGTAAATTTTTGTAAATTAATTTTTATTGATTTTTGATTATATTTGTTATTTTGCTGAGGGCAGATTGATTTAATTTTTGGTCCAAATGGAAGAGAATAATTAAATTGGGCCAAGCCCAGTCAAAACTACACATAGGCCCAATTTAGACAAATTACTATCATAGGTCCAATAGCCACATAGGCCCAGTTAGGCAAATGACTAAAACATTAGACATAAGCTCGTTTATTAAACTGGTTCGAAACACTAAGCGTAAGCCCAATTAGGCAAGCTAACAAAATCAGGCCCAAAAGGTTGGGCATAGGCCCAATTGGACAAACTGATCCGAATTAAAAGCAAAACAGCGCTTGAAATGCCATGGGCTTGTGTGATACGGGGCTAAAACAAATACGATAAAGAGATCGGGCAAAATTAGGGTATAATAGCTGCCCCTCTTTATTTATATTTTACCAAAAAAAGTGAATGGTTTTCAGATTTTCGTAGTAGAAATAAAAATAAAGATAGAATAGATTCTAATTTTGCCCGCTCAGGGGGAAGATGAGTTAGGGAAAAAAGGGACAATTAACACTTGGCGTGTTATTCGAGAACAAATAAAGAAATGATTACTGGGGATCTGGCAGAGCAGTGGGGCTCTAAAAGAGCATTTGGGCTCTAGGGGAACACTGAGGCTCCAAGGGGGGTTGCCTAAACCCCTGGAGGACCTTTTGGGGTCCGAAGGTGCACTGGGGCTTTGAAGGACTGCCGGGGTCCGGGGGTGGCCTTTTTCGAGCGGCCGTTAATGAGATCAGGTCTAGAACTGATCACGAATGACGTCCACTATGTCTTAGGCTGACACAGCTAGTCTGAGGGGCCTGGGGCCGGATGATCCGTCGGTGCTCGATGCCGACGTGCGATCTGGATTGAACCTCTGGGGGTCTGGAAGATCGGTGCTAGACTTCGGTGCTAACATTACGATCTGGTTTGCTAATTTGAGATCAACACTTGTCGCGTTGGCTTTTTTAACAAACTAGAAAGGGTCGACACTTGAGGTCGGTATGCAACAAGTATTATGCACATGACATGCATGCCATGTATGCATGTGTAATGATTGATGCTGAGTGGGATGATAAATGAAATATGGAATGGTTTGCTCTTGCTTTCTTTTTTCATTTTTCTTTGCTTCTTGCTTTTCTTTTTGGCTTTCTTTTTACTGGTCTCATCAACTCGCGGGACTTTCGGTGTGAGATATGAGGATTGCCCCGAGTAATGGCATTGCCAGATTGAAGCACAGACTATTATGGTCCTTTGTTTGAAGTGATCGTGCAAGTTTTCTTTATGAGAGATTATCTCCTTTCCGTAATTTTCAGAAATTTCGTAATGATTGTAATGCTCTTGATTATGCACATGCTTTGCAATTCAGTATCATGTATCATAAAACATCATTTTAAAGTGAATTGGAAACAAGGGAACAAAGCAAGTGTTTAATATTCAAATGGAGGCCGAGTGTGCAGACGGTCACACTGACCGGAAATTACATTGAGAGCTTTAAACTGAAAACCAAGGTTTAATACTCAAATGGAAGCCAAGTGCACAGAATGTCAAATGAGAGTTTTTAAACTAAAAAGAAGAAAAAGGAAGAGCAGATCCCTTAATTGTTTGCATCTTTGGAGTAACGACGTCAATCACCCATAACCATAAACTTGACCACTCATCATTCAACTTCCAGGGGCGTAAACTGCCTTAGTATCTGTTAAAAGTCCAACTTTCTGACCCTAATTTTTGCCTGGATTGCTCTTTGGAGTTTTCAATCCATCGGGTCGCTCTAATTTTTGCCTAGGCCGCCCTTTTGGGTTTTCGACCTAGCGAGGTCATTTTTGCTTGGATCATCTTTCTCTTTTTTCTATATATTTCTTTTAGGCATAGTACTTCTTGACTGCATCTGAGTTCACTGGGGGTGGGAGGTCATCACCATCCATTTTTGTGAGGATTAATGCCCCTCCAGAGAATGCTTTCTTCACCACATAAGGTCCTTCATAATTAGGGGTCCATTTCCCCCGGGAATCTTTTTGGATAGGCAGGATTTTCTTGAGCACTAGGTCTCCCTCCTGAAACTGCTGAGGACGAACGTTCTTCTCGAAAGCTTTCCTCATTCTTTGCCGGTGCAACTGCCCATGGCACAGAGCGACTACTCTCTTTTCTTCAATGAGATTCAACTGATCGAGACGAGCTTGAACCCATTCTGCTTCTTCTAATTTTGTTTCCATTAGCACTCGCAGAGAGGGTATTTCAACTTCGATGGGAAGAACTGCTTCCATCCCGTATACTAGCGAAAATGGAGTTGCCCCTGTTGACGTGCGAACTGAGGTTCGGTATCCGTGCAGGGCGAAGGGAAGCATTTCATGCCAATCTTTGAATGTCACTACCATTTTTTGCACGATCTTATTTATATTCTTGTTTGCCGCTTCGACCGCCCCATTCATCTTCGGACGGTATGGAGAAGAGTTATGGTGTTGAATTTTGAAGCCCTCACACAACTCTTTCATCATTTTGTTATTCAGGTTGGTCCCGTTATCTGGGATGATCTTATTTGGAAGGCCGTAACGGCAGACCAAGTCCCTTTTTATGAACTTGACGACCACAGATTTCGTTACACTGGTATAAGAAGCGGCTTCGACCCACTTGGTAAAATAATCAATAGCAACCAGGATGAAGCGATGACCATTCGATGCTTTAGGTTCGATAGGACCGATGACATCCATGCCCCCACATTGAGAACGGCCATGGTGCTGCTAAGACGTTCAAAGAAGCGGGCGACACATGAATGTTATTAGCATAGATTTGACATTTGTGGCACTTCCTTACATAGTTAAATCAATCGGTCTCCATTGACAACCAGTAGTAGCCAGCCCTCAAGATCTTTCTTGCCATTGTTTGCCCATTAGAATGAGTGCCAAATGAGCCTTCGTGGATGTCTTTCATAATCCTTTCTGCTTCCTCTTTTGCCACCCATCGGAGGAGGACCATATCGTGATTTCTTTTATAAAGTACTTCCCCATTTAGGAAGAAACCCATTGACAATCTCCTGAGCGCTCTCTTATCATTTTGTGGCACCAGGAGGGTATTCTCTGTTTGTTATATAGTGTTTGATATCGTAATACCAAGGTTTACTGTCGGGTTCTTCTTCAATCTCCATACAGTGATGTGCTGGCAAATCTCGATGTTGAATTCGGATGAGTGTCAGACTCTTATTGTCATTGATATTGAACATTGACGACAGAGTTGCTAAGGCGTCTGCCAACTGATTTTCTTCACGAGGGAAATGGTGGAAAGTGATCTCGTCAAACTGTTCGATCATCTTTTGGACGTGATCGCGATAGGGGATCAACTTGGAATCTCTGGTCTCCCAGTCACCTTTTATTTGATAGATGACCAAGGCCGAGTCTCCATATACATCAAGTCTTTTAACTTTCCACTCTAGGGCCGCTTGGATGCCCAGAATACATGTTTCATATTCTGCGATGTTATTGGTGCAATAGAAACTCAATCTAGCAGTACATGCTATGAAGCGGTTATCTGGGGAAATCAATACAGCTCCGACCCCATGCCCCCATAGATTGGAAGCGCCATCAAATGACATTCTCCACCTTTCGTCGCATGGAGGTTTTCCTTCTCCGAATAGAGCCATTATATCCTCATCTGGGAAATCGCATTGCATTGATTGGTAATCTTCAATGGGTTGGTGTGCCAAGTATTCAACCAATGCACTACCTTTGATTGCTTTTTGAGTGACGTATAGGATGTCGTATTCAGATAGCAGCATTTGCCAGCGAGCAATTCTCCCTGTGAGTGCGGGTTTTTCAAAGATGTATTTGATTGGATCCGTTTTAGATACCAACCAAGTAGTATGGCTTAGCATATACTGCCTCAGACGGCGTGCAGCCCAGGCCAAAGCACAACACGTTTTTTTCCAACAACGAGTATCTTGTCTCGCATTCAGTGAACTTCTTGCTGAGATAGTAAATGGCATGCTCCTTCCTTCCAGACTCGTCATGTTCCCCCAGCACACAACCCATTGATTTGTCTAGCACTGTTGGGTACAAGATGAGAGGTCTTCCAGATACAGGTGGCATTAGGACTGGTGGATTTTGGAGATACCTCTTGATCTTCTCAAAGGCTTCTTGGCAGTTATCATTCCACTTCGTCTCTTGGTTCTTGCACAATAATTTGAAGATAGGCTCACTGGTGGATGTTAATTGGGATATGAATCTGGAAATGTAATTCAATCTTCCCAAGAATCCACGAACCTCTTTCTCGGTTTTAGGCGTCGGCATTTCAAGAATTGCTCGTACCTTGGCTGGATCTACCTCTATTCCCCTTTGACTTACTATGAAACCCAAGAGCTTTCCTGATTTTACACCGAAAGTGCATTTGGCAGGATTTAATCTGAGTTTGAACTTCCTCAGACGCTCGAAGAGTTTTTGCAGATTAACGACATGTTCTTCCTCAGTCTTGGATTTTGCAATCATATCGTCCACGTAAACCTCTATTTCTTTATGCATCATATCATGGAATAATGCTACCATTGCCCTTTGGTAAGTTGCACCAGCATTCTTCAGTCCGAATGGCATTACTTTGTAACAGAAGGTACCCCAGAGAGTGATGAAGGTGGTTTTCTCCATATCCTCAAGGGCCATCTTGATTTGGTTATATCCGGAATACCCATCCATGAAGGAGAAGAGAGAGTGTTGTGGCGGTGCTATCTACCAGGACATCAATGTGAGGCAGAGGAAAATCATCTTTACGGCTGGCTCTGTTCAAATCTCGATAATCGACACACCTCCGAACCTTCCCATCCTTCTTTGGAACTGGAACAATGTTGGCGACCCATTGAGGGTATTTGACTACTGCTAAGAATCCAGCATCGAATTGCTTCTTAACCTCATCTCGGATTTTCAGTGACATATCCGGCTTCATTCTTCTTAATTTCTGTTTCACCGGTGGGCATTCGGGTTTCACTGGTAGTTTGTGTTCGACTATGTCGGTGTCTAGTCCGGGCATGTCTTGATATGTCCATGCAAAAATGTCAACATATTCGAACAAAAGTCGTACCAGTTTCTCCCGTTCGCTGCCTTTCATTGTGGTGCCGATCTTGACCTCTCTCTTATCTTCTTCTGTGCCCAAGTAAATCGTTTCAGTCGATTCCTCGTGGGGCTGGATCACCTTATCCTCTTGTTCCATCATTCTCATCAACTCTGGAGAGGTTTCCCAGTTCTCTTCAATATCTTCCTCAGTTTGATTAATAGGGTGGTCAAAGTTACAGCATGAGTTATCGGCGTCGTTATTATTCAAAGATAATTTTTTTAGATCTGAGTTTAGCGAAATTGACAGAATAAATAAAAAGCGAATAAAAGAAAAGACAAAAGCAAATGAAAAGAAAGAAAAAAAAGAAAAATGGAAATTCGTTGGAGAATTAAAAATAACGTTTCATTAATGCTGATATTGAAAAGAAAACATGTGTGCCCTAATGAAATGTCCTAAGGCCTTGGGCAGAGCCAAAGGATTGCATTACGTAACATTACTTTGAACTGAAAATCACAAGAAAATCAACAATCTCCCAATTCATGAGTGCTTCAGTTGCAGGACAAAGGCGCACAAGGTTGATGATGCTGTTTTTAGCCCTTTGATGCCTTCAAAAGCATTGACGGATGACTTCTCATGCCCCTGGAAAAGGGTTAGCGCCTCAGTTCGGAGCATCCTCATTGAAGCTCAACCATTTGGATTCGATCAGATCCTGAATCACATGTTTCAGTGCCTTGCAGTTTTCTACTGAATGCCCAATTGCGCCTGCGTGAAATTTGCAAGTAGCGTTCGGGTCATAGCCTCTCGGGAATGGAGGTTCAATGGGCCTCTTCGGGCGGGGGGTGATTAGGTTGTGACCGATAAGATGGTTAAACAGGTCTGTGTACGACATGGGTATCGGGTCAAAGCTAACAGGCTTTCTCTCTGGATAATTTTGTGGTCTGTAGCTTGGAAGGGTTTGGTGAGGTGAGGCTGATGGCGTTTGGGTAGGGAACTGATAGGCTTGTGGCGGTTTATTGTAGGAGGGTTTTCCGGCTCCAGTAATTGCGTTAGTTTCCCCCTCTCTTCTTTTGGGAAAACCCGTGAAAGGCTTTTTCTGGCTATTGGTTCCGGTGAAGCTGTGTGCAATCTTTCCATTCCTTAAACTATTTTCCAACCTCTCCCCTATGATGATCATATCCGAGAAGCTTGAGGATACACTCCCTACCAATCTGTCGTAGAAGGGCGACTGTAAAGTATCCATGAACATTGTTACCATTTCTTTTTCCAGCAAAGGTGGTGCTACTTGTGCTGCTAACCCTCTCCAGCGTTGAGCGTATTCCTTAAAGGACTCGTTATCCCATTTCACCATATGCTGCAGCTGTGTCCTATCAGGTGCCATATCAGTGTTGTACTTATAGTGCTTTAGAAAAGCGTCTGCTAGGTCTTTCCAACATCTGATGTGAGCACGTTCCAACTGCATGTACCAATTTGAAGCTGACTCAGCTAGGCTGTCTTGAAAGTAATGGATGAGCAGCTATGTAGCCTGGATACGGGATACGATACGGGATACGACACGATACGGATACGGGGATACGGGAAAATTTTGAAAACCAAGATACGACACGGCTGGGATACTTTAATAAAAAATTAAATTAAAATTTAAATATATAAAAACATAAGAGAAAAAATAAAATAGAAAAAAACAAAGATGAAAAACTGAAATATTGCATTTTATAGATATGAAAAAAACCTGTCTAAATAGATAAAAAAAAAAATCAAACACAAAATATAGGGATGAAAGGAAGAGGACAATTGACACATATATGTATGAGTGACTAGTCATAAAAAGTAAGGGTAGACAAGTAACTGAGACCACCTGAAATGGTATAATCTGAATAGTCAGTGGCAAAAATAGATGACTTTTTATAGACTAAATATTCATATTAGTACGTAGTTACTCAATAAAACATAATCATATTATTATTCAATATATGATCATCACATTGTAGAAATAAATACTTGTGATCATATAAAGTAGAGATAGTTACATGTATTTATCTCACTCATATCACAATGTATTATTTCTTCTATTATTGTATTACGAAAAAACATATAATTTTATCTTTTAGTTATTGAGGTATTAAAGTGTATCATATATGAGTGACAATCATGTGCTTAGTTTGTAAGAGGTATCGAAAAAGTATCTGAGAAGTATCCTTAGTTGGTAAGAAGTATCAAAGAAGTATCTCAAAAGTATCGAGTCAAATATTTTTTAAAAAGAATTAAAAAATTATTGGATACTCTTTGGGTACGTATCGGGAAGTATCGGGTGCGTATCGGTATCGGATACGTATCCGACACGGGTACGTCTCCATTTTTGAAGTATCGGGGCTTCATAGATGAGCAGTTTGTCATCATGTGCGAATGCGACCATTTTCCTGCAGTACATGGTTAGATGACTTGCTGGACAGGTTGACCCTCTATATTTGTCGAAGTCTGGCACTTTGAATTTAGGAGGGATGGCCACGTTTGGGACAAGACATAGGTCATACGCGTCCCTTGCGCCGACATTGAATACTTCGATTTCTCTCACGCGCTCCTCATGCATTTGATATTTATCCTTGGGCTGAGAGTCCTCCATTGAGTAGTTATGAGCGGATCCTCTCATGTTGTAGTGAGGAGGCACCATTGGCGTTGCAGCGGAGTTCACATTCAAGATGTGCGAATTGGGAGTAGGAGCATGATGAATTACTACTGGTGACGGAGTATAACCCTGTGGAATGACCTGAGGTGCAGTCGCAGGACTTGAGAAGTGAGCTCGTGGTATTTATGCATTTGTATTTTGAATTGAAGGTCCAGCGACTCCCGAAGGTCCTTCCTCTGGATTTACTTCCATGGTAGGAGGAGTATAACCAGCTGGGAGACCGTAAAGGGGCCATGGATACCCATGGATGTTCACTCCAGCGGTGTATGGAGTCTCGGAGCTGGGAGGAGGAAGGCTCGAAGCATTGTTCTCAGTATTCCCCGCCGAGGCATTTTCGTCTGCGCTTCTTTTCTCGAGGAGTTTCATGAGCTCGGCCATTTGATCTTTCAATACCATCATCTCGCTCATTTGATCCTTCAGCTTTGCCATGTCTTCTCTCAGAGCCTGATTATCCTCTTTGGCCATTTTTCTTGCTTGTGAGCGAGTCCGGTGGCGATGTTGATGAACCAGCTTGCCCTTTTATTCTCTGTTTATTTTTTCAATTTTTTCGTTTTTCGTAAGTACGTGAATGAACGAATGGACGTGCATGAAATGCAAATGTATGATTTCGTTTTACGCCGGGGAAATTGTAAGTTTCTGTTTGATGCAGAACTGAAAGAAACTTATTTTATTAATGCAAATGTTTGATGCATCTTGTCAGAAAGAAAGTCCTACAATTCCCTGGCGGTTATAGAAATGTATGCAAAATGAAATGCTAAAGTGCAATAAAAAACTTTTTTTTATGCCATGCAAAAGGGACAGGTAAAAATGCATGAGGTATGCTAAAAATAATTTGCCAAAATAACATATGATTTTTTGAATTTTTTTTTAGAAGACCGGAAAAATGTATCAGTGTTTATTTGAATGCAGGGGTATGAGGCTCATTTGTGTCCTACGAGGGTTCCTTAGAGAATCGGTCTAGGGCTTGTCTGTTAAGTGTTAAGTGAACCTTTCAAAGGGTAGCTCTAAAGAGTCCTACATAAGGTTCCTAGAGCCAACGACCCCAGTTAAGAACACTGATCAACAACAATAGGCAAGCTATTAGGAGTGCCAGCATTCTCAAGAGGGACCAAACTCTAGGTGAGACTTTCGTGACCACCCAACAGAACGCACATCCAGTAGGCCATCACTACGCAGTCTCGTTCTAACTTAGGTTATTCTCCAGTCTGGGTATAGGACTATTCTCACGTGTGTGCAAAAGTGTGACAAGGGAGTGTGTGAAGGAGCAAAATATCAAGAATACCCCCCAAGCTGCAAAACAAACAAACATACATACATACAGAAAATTGGTCTTCTATCCTAGGGTTTTCATATCACAAAAGAATAATATGCTATAAAAATAAAAGACAGAAAGGGAAGGGTAAAAATAAACATTAAATTAACAACTAAACCTACAACTAATTAGACTAGGTTTGACTCTCTAAAATTTTCCCAGTGAAGTCGCCAGCTGTAGCGATCGAAAAATCCGGGTGAAGATTCCTCGAAGGTTCAAAAATGAAGCCACCACCAAAGTTTAGTTCAAGGGCAAACATTGGAAAATCCCTTTTGGAATGGATAAGGGTCCTTGAGACCAGATTAGGGTTCGGGAGTCGATTATGCGTGGGGAAGGTATTAGCACACCACGACATCCTTCCTAAGGAAGGTTACCTGCTAATTAGTTGTAGAAGCGAAAGTTAATTTTGAAAACATTTATCTTTACCCTTTTATTGTGAATTAAAAAGAAAGAAGAAAATTGATGTTTCATTTAAGAAAATGATTATTTAGGAAAAGACTGAAAAATGTTTTTTATTAGTGCAATTGACAGAGGTAGGCCGCCCTCTGCTCCTACGTATCTCTTGGTAGAGAATCAAATCACACGTAGTTCTTGGGTAGAAAATGTTTGTTGGTTGATGTTTTTTTAATATAGGGGTTTTAGGACTCCTGAGTGATCAGTTCATTTGTCCTAAAATGATGACTAATCCGTCTGTACAGTCGGCTTAGTCCCCTACTTTGTGAAAATGGAGTTTTTTGGAGTTTGGAAGATAGTTTGATGTGTGGTGGTTTGTTTTTTATTTGAATAGGGGTTTTAGGACTCTTGATCCGTACGGTTCATTCGTCCTAAAACACTGACTAACCCGGCCGTACGGTCCACTTAATCCCCTATTTTGAAGATTTGATTTGTGGAAAGAAATGTGTTTGTGTTTATTTTAATTTAGGAATTGTTTGTTTTAAATAGGGATTTTAGGCCATGATCCGTAACGGTTCATTAGTGACCTAAAAAGCAGACTAACCCGATTGTACAGTCGACTTAGTCCTCTATTTATATTTTTGGGAATTAAGTAAATTATTTATGTATTTTATAGGTTTTTTTTAAAAGAAATTAATAAAAACGAGAAAGGAGGGTGCAGTAGTAAAATGGGGTGCAGTTTGCAGAAGGGAGTTGTATTATTAAAACTGGCTGTGAAAAGTAGCAGCCCAGTTTGTGGACTGGTCCACGAAATCATGGGCCTTTCAGGGGGGAGGCGTAATACGAAAATGAGAGGTGTAAGTAGTGTTGAGTTAAATGAAAAGACGAAAATGACCCTAGGTGTCTACACTATACAAGGCATTTGAAAAAAAAACCTAAGCCTAATTCTTTTCCCTTCTCATGCGGCGCCGTCCCAATCTCAATTCCCTCAACCCTAATTTTCGTTCCTTCTCCATTTGCGCCGCAACCAGAAACCAGAAGAGAGAGAGAGTTTGACACGCAAAGAAAAAATAGAGGAGGGAATGCGAGAGAGGTTGCGAGACTGAGAGAGAGACGAACGGAGGAAGAGAAGGGCGTGAACTTCGCGAGGAGGAAAGGAAGGAGAAGAGGGGATCTACGGTTCCGGCCAAGAAAGAGAGGGATTTCGTGGAGAGAAAGAGAGAGGTAGGCGACGCGGGGAGAGCCGTGGTGGTGGACGCAGCGTCGTGACGGCGGAGGGGGGAGGACAACAGTGTTTTGTTCGCGGTAATTCACGGGGCTTCGCGACAGTCCACGAGGCGGCGACGGTGACGCGGCTTTCGTTCTCAACAGCCATGGGGCGACGGCAACAGTGGCGATTCACGGCCAACGACCACCGTCTAAGGTGGTCGGAATCTAAAGGGTATATTCTACTATGTTTTTTTGCTTTTTACGGTTCTAATCTCCATTCTCTGATTTCTGATCTTCTTATTTTTGATGTTTGTTTCTTTTGTTCCTCTGGGAGGACAAAGGTTGACGGCTGACGGCGTTCTGTTTAGGGCCAACGGAGACGGTGTTGAACAACAGCGACAGGGCGCTTTGGGGGAGACGACCACCGTGTACGGTGGTCGGAATTGGTATGGTTCCGATTCATCTTTTTTTTTTTTGTTTCGGTTCTGATTTTACTTATCTTTAGTTTCTGATCGCTAAATCCTAAATTTACAACTAAACCTATTTGATCTTACCCCTAGTCCTAATTTCCTCTTTTTGAAAATTAATTTTTGTTACTAAGCCTATTTTAATATCCAGTTAATCATAATTTATTTTGTATTTTAAGAAAATAAACTAGGCCAAACCCTAATGTATCAAATTTAAAACCAAAACTACATCTATTCACAGCTCTTTTTAGTTCCTATGTACAATTTGGTTATAATAAAGCTACTGATCTTAAAAGCGTGAATTGACAGAGTATAGTGATAGCCAACCTTTTTTCCAGCCTCAGAAATTCTCTCCTTGCTTGCTGCTGCTGCTTCCTTTTGTTTTAGAAATTTTGATGCTTAGTGACTAGGGTTTCCGTATAAAACCCTAATCTTTGGTTCTGAATTTCAGTGTATTTTCTGTCTGTGTGAATTGCTGTCCTTTTCTCTCTGGATTCAGCTTGTTTATATAGGTAAAAAAATTAGGGTTTTTGCTGATCCTTCTCCATTTCTTTCCTTTTCCAGGTATTTGGACTTGTTGAGAAAACTTGCTTAGCAAGAACAGGCACAAGGAAACTGCTGTTGTTGCTGTTATTTTTATGTGTTTTTGTTTTTTTCTATTTTTTGTATTTTTTTATTATTTTCGGATTGCATTATTTTTGTATTTTTTAATTTAAATTTTTTGGATTTTTGGATTATTGTAAATATTTGTAAATTAATTTTTATTGATTTTTGATTATATTTGTTATTTTGTTGAGGGCAGATTGATTTATTTTTTGGTCCAAATGGAAGAGAATAATTAAATTGGGCCAAGCCCAGTCAAAACTACACATAGGCCCAATTTAGACAAATTACTATCATAGGTCCAATAGCCACATAGGCCCAGTTAGGCAAATGACTAAAACATTAGACATAAGCCCGTTTATTAAATTGGTTCGAAACACTAAGCGTAAGCCCAATTAGGCATGCTAACAAAATCCGGCCCAAAAGGTTGGGCATAGGCCCAATTGGACAAACTGATCCGAATTAAAAGCAAAACAGCGCTTGAAATGCCATGGGCTTGTGTGATACGGGGCTAAAACAAATACGATAAAGAGATCGGGCAAAATTAGGGTATAACAACATCATAAATGGAAATTCCTTTAAGCCTTCTCTTGTTGACTACAAGTGCATGAGAATTGGTGTCACAAATGAATGCTATAAGGTGCGGAATTCTGCCATGGGAAAACAGGAGCTGGTGAGCACAATAGTTGCAAGTGTCTTAACTTCGGGTATACCCATTTCTTCATTAATGACCTTGTTGAATAATAATTCTGGAAATTTTTTCACCAACTATGTTTTTATCACCAAGTCATATCCTATTTGACTTGAAGACACATCAATTATGATGCCATTAGTTGCAATTGCTACTGCATATGTTCCCATATCACTTGTTGTTGCCTTAGAGTTATTGAATCTGATATTAACTCTGCATATGTTGCCACTCCATATTATTATTACCCCAATGTATAGCAACATTAAGGAAGTTTGATTTACATCTGGATGGTTGGTCCAAAATCTTTGAAGAAGATGTTTTTATGCTGCTGATAATGAGTTACTGCCACCGCAACACACGGTTTGGTGATGGTGATATACTTGAAGTTATGTCAAGTTTTTGGTTAAAGGCACTCATACTTGTTCTACATAAGAAACTTTTGAGTGTTCTCATGGTTAGTATGAAGGCCGACAATTGGCAACTGCTACTAGCCTGGAAAATGCTGGTTGTTTGGCATAATCAGTTTGTTTGGGCAATGCTGGGTTGTAGATGTAAAAATGCTCACTTCACTATCAGGGTGTTAAGGAAGGTATTGACTGGTGGTATCATACTAGTTTTTACAGCACTTGAAGATAATTATGTGATGCCTATGGCTTTGTTCAATTCTGACAGAATGAATGAAGTTACAACTATACTCCACTCCCTCATGAGCACCTATCTTAGAATGCTACTTGATATTCGTGTTCTGTCAATGCTGTTTTGGAATTCAAAATTATGTTTTGGAACTTGGAAGCATTATCTCCAAGCCAAACAAGCTCATTCTACAAGACTATATGGCTGCCACACCTTCAATACAAGGAGGTTTGAGGATAGATATGGGGTTAAACATCCCTTAATAGTTGATGGAAGGGTGATGGAAAGGCTTGCACATGGGTTTAATCAACTCAACCACAATGATGTCTCTTATTCAGCTGAGATTGGAAACCCAAAGTTTGTAACCCTAGCATATGGACAGAGTGGAGAACAGTGGACTACTTGCCTCCCAAAGCCATTTCATAATCATGTTGAATATCTCTCAAAATCCTCAACTTACTTGCCAAATACTTCAACAACAACTGAGTATGTGATTGGGAGCAGTTATCTACCTTTTAGTAGCATCAGTGATGGTAATAGCAGAAACTTCTTTTACATTGATGCAGGAAAATCTTCTGCCTTTGTAGCTATTTCTTCTCACAGGAAGATGATCTACAATGGAATGGTTTTTGCTCCAAGGGTTGTGCTCAAATGGAAGACTTTGCCTCCTAAACATGGCACAAGTGTTTACTCATCCTTGAGGACAAGGATGTTTGAAGGGGCGGGTATTGTGACAGAGTCACATAGTCGCTTGAAGAGTAACTTTTAAGTTTTACTGTTTTACCTAATTGTACTACGGTATTAGCACTTGTACTACCTTTTTACTCCTTTTGCACTTGATTCTAGAACAATGTACTAGTTGTACTAGCCAACTATACTATTAGAGAATATTCTCCAATGATTGTATTGTAATGTGGCTATATAACCACCCCATCATTAATGAAAGGGATCATCAATCATTATTACCAATCATTATCTCTTCTTCTTTATTGCTTTATTATCACCCTCTGTTGCATTTATCACAGATGGTTCAGTCATTACTCCAAGCTTCATTCGATCATTGAAGCTTCTAGTGTGATTTAGGGGATTGTTCCGGAGCTCCCTCCCTTCCAATCCAAAACTGTCACAGAAGATCATCACCATTTCAAAAAACATTTTCAACATCCATTTGAGAAATATGCCACCGACGACTAACATTCGACAATTATTTTTAACTGAAGAATGGTGTATGATTTTACATGTGTTCTAATTCATCAAATAATAAAATCATAGATCAGAAAGGTCAAGTAGAATTTGTTCTTTTTTGTTTTCAACTTTTTTAAAAAAGTGAAGGAATAAGTGAGAAAACTAGCTATAGGATTGAGACAAGAACTCTTGCTGCACTAGAACTAGAAGATAAAAACACTACTTTAATGAGAGATGCCTCAGGCAAGGGGTGCAAACAATTGATTTTTTATTAATAATTATTATTAATGGGAGAAAGAGTGATGCAGCCACTACACAGAACACAGAACAGAACACTGTTTAGTATATTCTTCCTAGACGGTACGTAAGTAGACACTGATACAAGTACATTACATACAAGTACAAATATTCTCAAATAAAATTGAAACAGCAGGGTTTATGCTTCACACTTCCTATCTCTATCATGGTAACCATCCTGCCATGTAGTTATTCATGCTTGGTCCTGCTGTCACCACTGATACTGGATCAGGTTGATATCTGCGCTTAAACAAAGCTAAATATGTAAATAATACTGAATATATTATATATATTGATAACTAAAAATCTAAACACCATTCATTATTGTGCCTTAAAGTCCATCACCCTTTTATTAACAAACTTGAAACTTATAAAGTTGACAACTATGCAGAATCAATGTTTTAATGATGAGTAAATACCCCATTTGTAACGTTGGCTCACACTCCATTTGTTGAAATATAGCATCACCCTGACTTTGACCTGGATGACGCCCATATCCCATATCTTCAGCACTGGCACTCATTTGGAGTTGATTTATTTGATACCCTTCTAACTGTAAATAAACAGGAGCACAAATCGTTAATAAAAAGCCAGCCATAACACTTCAATAAAGCACTTTGTGCTTTCTAATTTGAATTTGTCCAAGGACAAAAGTAACATAGGTGTTTGTAATTAAGTTTTGGTCTTTCCACCTAAAAATGCCTGCTTATAATTACTTATTTCAAAAAAGCTCTTACCCTTTGTCTTAGAGCTCTGTTTGCCTCACTTAGCAAGTGTTCCTTCACAAGTGAACATATATATTAGTGAGCATGAGGAGGAACTTGATGAAGGAGGTAACAAATATTGACTAAGGCAAGAAAGATTAATTGTTCTCATACCTTACGTTGAAGATCACCGAGTTGATCCAACATGAATTGGGTCTAAAGAAACAAATAAGAACCATAAAAGTATATAAACACTCACATATATACTGAGAGAAAAAAAGTTGATATAGAGAATTGAGTATTGGAAATTGGAAAGTGAAGTACTCTTGTGGTTCTGATTTGCTTCAACGAAGAATCTAGCTGCCTTTCAAGTGTTTCAAGCTCTTTGCTGTTTAGAGGGCCAAGATCTTCTCCCATAAGATTCCTAATCAGAGAGAGCATGCATTACATCAGTAATGTGTGTGTATATATATATATATAGTCATTCTCATGCATGTATTTACAGCCGTAATAATCAATTAGCGACTGTACCTCTGAGAGCGTTGTAAAGCTTCATAACGTGCCTTCAGTTTCAAGTATTCCTGTTGACTGCTTAACTCCTACAATCATGCATGTGGTAGCAAAGACAAAGCAACTTTATAAATAAAGAACATATATGAAGTGATACATACATAGTGATTAATAAATCAATCAATACTACATTTTCTTAACAAGCAAATATAATATATATATATATATATATATATATATATATAATTTTGAGTAAAAGGTTACCAAAAAACCATTTACATAGTAGATAATCCCAAAATCAAACATACAGCACCACCATAGAGCACTAGAAGAAAATAAAAATAAGAACCAATAGAAGAAAATAAACGGACTATAAATAACCCGCCATTTTCTATGATGTGAAAGAAATATAAGCAAAATACTATTAGAAAAAAGTTGAATTACTAATGGAAATTATAGAAAATAAAATGATATTTGCCTCTGATTTTTGATTCTCTAACACTTTGCAACAAAACTAAAGACAAATTTAAACCTTTGTCTTGTCTTATATGATTGTGCAAATTCACACAATTTGGCTTGTGGGATGCATCAAGTTAGTGGTGGTGTAGTCAATATCCCCCAAGTGTTGCATCAAGTTATGTTGTTGTCTTAGGGTTGGTTTGCTAATAGGATGGGACATCACTGAACTTTGAGTATTGGTGTAGTAATCTGCATGCTTGTTTGGAGTCGATTCATGATTTGTACACCCGTACGTTGAGGTATATTCTTCTACCTCCTTAATATATTTTGACTTATAAAAAAAATCAGACAATTCATGATCTAGAACGTCCAATCAAGCTCAATGGTCTATATTTTAGCCGTACAAATAACAGTTTTTATATAAAA
The DNA here is from genome assembly GCA_039519185.1 of Astragalus membranaceus. Taxonomy (NCBI): domain Eukaryota; kingdom Viridiplantae; phylum Streptophyta; class Magnoliopsida; order Fabales; family Fabaceae; genus Astragalus; species Astragalus membranaceus. The sequence goes on along the minus strand of CM076848.1, from coordinate 56,820,007 downwards.
TAAAACTTAAAAATAAAGACCGTCTGATCTAAATCAAACAACCAATATTAGTCTGGCTATAACTTAATTCATATATCATCATCAGGCTAGCTAAACCTATGATTTTCTCCAACAATTAATAGCTAAGAAATTGTGCAGAGATCGAGGCAGAGGCATAAGCATAACCTACCAACCATAATATATCCCTTGTATGTAAATATAAAAGAAAAGAAAAATAAATGGTGTGATCAAAACAAGCAAGTTAAATGCACAAAATTTAACTAAATAGAGTGTGAAATTAGATGATCACCAATACCAAGGCTTCCTTTGATGCCACATTAGCCTCAGGCGCTCCGTAGTTGCATTTCTGGTACCTGTCTAGTGTATTGAGCATGCTGCACGTCGACGTACATATATATTCAAAATAAAATTAATATAAACATTATTCAGAAAATCATGTCATTGTGTACCCAAATATAGTACTGGCATATGCATCCAAAGAACGATTGAGGAAAACTGGATGATTACTATCTGCAAATCTTAGTTACTAGCTAGTATTTCGTAGCTAAACTTTTTTTCTTTAGTAGTAATCATTTAAGAGGCCTTGCTTAATATTATTATAATTAAAGATAGATTATGCCTTCTCTTAAAAATACCCCATCTCATAAATAAATCAGTGAGAAGAAAAAGAAAATATCCTGCGGATAATAAGTGAGCTTGCTATTTTGATCAAACCTAGAAGTAGACGCGTGGAGTGGAGCATATCATTGTTCAGTTTCAGACCAATGAGATCTGAAAGGTTAACTATAAGATAAGACAAGAGAAGAGAAGAAACAAATAAACTGAGAGAAAACAAAGAAGAACTGGTTGTAGAAACAAAAGAAACCCTAGTTAGCTAGGCCTAGGCCCAAAGAAGATCTAGATTGTCTCATTGTCTGAGTGATTCTTAAAACGCTGAAGCCAAAAGTAGATGCTGGAGGAGTGGCTGCTTAAACTTCTTCACATATACAACAAACAAATAATTAATGATGTACTTCTGTTCCCAACACTTGAAAGAAGCTTGACCACACCCCAAATTTCTTTTGGGAAAAACTTTCTAACTAGATCTGCTCGAAACACTAATCAAGCGAAAACAGAAAATCTTGGTTTGCTTGTTTGAGGACCCAAAAGAGGGAAATTAAGAAAGAGAAAACTGATCGAGGCTTTGGGAGGAAAATAAAATTAAAGAGAAAGTACAAAACACATGAAAAGATAGAAAGAAAGAAAATTAAGAATAGTCAATATAACAGTGTTCTTGTGTTGTTTTATATTTTATTATTATATATTATATTGCGTGTTAATTTCCAGTTGCAGATCTAACAGCAATGCCATCTAAGATACACTCAATCTGCTAAAAACGCCGAGACATTCACAGAAACGGAAAAATTCAAACAGTGAAAAAAGAAAATCAACTTTTTTCATAAAATAAAATTAATAAGATACATAAATTAGGAAGCTGGCAAAAGCTAGCTAGCTAGCCAAGTCCTGAAAAGAGCAAAAATGAAAGTTTGGAGATCTTGGGAGAAGCATTTTAATTTTATTAAAAAAAAAAACTAAGAAGGAATTAGAGAAAGGTGTGAAGAAGAAGAAGAAGGAAAGGTGCTGCGGTTCCTTTTTTGGTGTTTGTATGTTTATGTGCACATAGACGACACATGTGGAGGAAATAAAACAAAAAGAAAGAGGTAATTTAATTAAATATTTATACTTATTTATGTTTGTTGAGTTTGGTATATTTGCATATTTTAGTGAATACCTTGAACTGCTGCAAAACTCGTACAGCTTTCCTCTATTGGAGAAGATGATGAGAGCAACCTCTGCATCACAAAGAACGGAAAGCTCATAAGCTTTCTTCAAAAGCCCGTTCCTTCGTTTTGCAAACGTTACTTGCCTGTTGATCTTGTTCTCAATTCTCTTCAACTCCACTCTTCCCCTTCCCATCTTAATTTCTCCCACGTCTCTCTGATTGATTCCCAATCCCACAAACAAACTTCTCTTTCTTACGCTGCTCACAATAATAAAGTACAAAATTTATATTTATTTTCGTATATAATATATTTTGTTTATATTGAGTTGAGATGGTCTATTGTCAAGTCTTAAATGTGATAGTGAAAGGTACGTGTATTCACCTTCCTCCCCCTTAAGAACCTGAGCAAAACCATCCTTATCAAGCCCTAATCGAATCACTAATGCTAACTCCAATATCTAGTTTTCTTTCTCTCTCTCTCTCTCTCTCTCTCTCTCTCTCTCTCTACCTGTCGTTTTCTCCCAGCTTGGCTGTATCATTACCCTGTGGCCTGTGCTTTGTTGAGCATACATAAGCACAATGATAAAGACATAGTCAAATTTATAAAAACCAGTATTTGTATTTTGTATTATGTATTATGTATTGGAGGAACGCAAGGGAGTACAAGCAGTTTTGTAATGCACGTAAAGTGGACCTAACTAGCCTTAGGGGGTGGGGTGGGAGCTACTGTGGTTGATGGAAAAGTGGGATTGGATCGGACGGTGGAAAAAGGGAATGGTAATGGGAAATTTGTAGAAAAATAGGAGGAACCTTAAAAGGGGTGGTAATTATACTGATGAAAGGGGTGTTCATAATCACAACAGTGCCACGTGTCGAAATATGAAGTGGCAGAGGACTTCTTTTTTTTTTTGTGGTCAATTGGCAGAGGACTTCATATCCACCTGACATTTTACGGTTCCGGGGCAATCATGTGAACTAACCTTAAGAAGGTGAACCCTCATCATACTCGTAGGTACTTTGTATTTTGCAAACTGCATTTACTCAACTACCCCATATTCTTTCTACTAATAAAAAAAAGCTACCCATATTCTTTCCTGGATATCTCACATTTTTTAATTATAACTTATAACTTATTCTAAATAAAGTCACCTTAATTAAAAGCTTAAAACCAACGAGGGTTGGTCCCAACATTAACTCATTTAGAATTTAATCCTAAGGTCTCAAATTTAAGTTTTAGGCGTGGCGAAAATTTTTCAAAAAAAAAAGAGAATTACATGTCCGGCAAAGCTGGATGGCTCCTCAAGTTTTCTGCCATAGATTAGTCATTGACAAAGTCGACAATACTGTGTACTAAAAACATAATAACCAAAAATTAAAAGTTTAAATAATATTTACTCTTTAAAATTTTGGATTGGCCCTGAGTACTCATCCCAAAATTTAGTTTGCGGGGGCGAGTTGCCCACTCTTTTAATCACTATTGTTTTGATATCACTATCTATTATGAGAGCCTACACTAGTGGGAAAAAGACATTTTATAATAGTAATTCATATCGGTTAAAAATGAACTGATGTTAAAAGTGACGTGATGGCAGTTTTGTAATTATATTTACAACATTTACATCTTTCATATCGGTTCCATGGTATACCCGTTATAGAAAATGCCAAATAACATGTTTCATATCGGGTCATAACTGGAACCGTTATAGAAAATCCCAAATTTTAGGCGCTGATTCTTCATTTTCTTCGCGGCTCTCACTCACTCTACTCGCGAAACCTCACTTCTATTGCGCTGAAACCCTATAGCGTTGAAACCTCATTTCCTCTTGCTGCAAAACCATCTCACCCCTCGCTGCAAAACAATCTCTCCCTCTCGCTGCAAAACCATCTCACCCCTCACTACGAAACCATCCATCCCTCTCGCTGCAAAACACGACGGAACTCGTTGCTGCGTCTCACAAGTTGTAATTGAAACTCTATCGCTAACTGAAACTCTCGCTGTGTTTCTTCTATGATTGGTAATGTTTCTTTTACTAAGTTCTTCTCTTTCATTCTTTTCTTCCATTTTGCAATTCAGTTTTTGCACACACATTTAGGGTTTTCGTTTTGATGCTTCCTAATTGCTGTTTCCCTAATCTGTTCCCATCGTATGCGAATAGGTGGAGTTTCTTTTGTGGATTTGAGTTGATTTTGTGTTCTTAGATTTGTTGTGATGTCAATGTGTTTTGGTGGGGTTAATCGTTTTACTTTTTTAATAGTTGAAATTAGGTTTTTGGGGTGATTTGTGATTTGTGGTCTTTTTGCTGAAACATAGAATATATGATGGTTCTGACTATTAGTGCATTTCATATCATTGTAAACTAAATGATTGTTTTGGGAAATATTTGTGTATGTAATGAGAAAATGGTATCACTGTTATCTGTTTCTACTTATTTTCTAATTTGCGTACATGTTTGTAAATCAGTTGGTGGTGAAATAGGAAAACCTATTTTAGGGTTACACATTTCGCAACTTTCTGTTTTTTAATCTTATTTGTTTTTCCTAATTTACTAGGGAGGGTTGAATCATAAAAGGAAGCAGCTTTGTGAGAAAAGCTTGAAGTCCGAGACATTGTAAAGGTGAGGGTTTCAACTTCATTTTTGCCTTTTGAAGGTTTTTCATTGATGAGTGATTTGTTTTTATGTTTAATTATGTCTTCTTCTTGTCTTGAACCTTTTATTTGTCTCATTTTCACACTTGAAGCCTTTCATGTTGTTCTCTTATGCTTTATGGTCTTTAATTTGCTTAATCTTTTATATGTTGGTTTAGAATATTGATGTCAGCCTTCATAAACTTCTGGAAACTTTCCTGACATGGTGGAATAAATACATTGATGTTAGTGCAATGAGAAATGTTAAGATTATACTTCATTGCTTTATAAAAAATTCTAGACATTTATATAGCATTTGCTAACATGGACTTCATTGTATCTCTCAGTTTGTGTCGTGCTTTATATTTTTGTTCAGTAGGTAATTTCTTATTGTTTAATTGCTTAATTTATGGGAAATAAGATCCGTACACTTTGATATGTATATTTATTCATGCTCACAGTCGAGGGATGCCATTGATCCGAAGCGGGACTACAAGAAAGGTGATTCAAAATCAAAGGCACTTCCCAAGAATTTTCAGGGTTGTTTACATGTTCTTTCAAAATTCAGTTTCTGCTCAACAACTTTAATTTTTGGCGTCATTTGAATATGATCAGGTGGGAACAGTTGTAGAATCTTCGTTGGAGTTCTTCTCAGGAAGGTTAACAAAGAAAGAGAGGAAGACATCGCTTGCAGATGAGTTGCTTTCTGATCCAAGCCTTTCCTGGTTACGCTTAAAGTAAGTTGTGGTGCATTCATTTTATATGTGCTTGTTTTAGTTAGTCCTCACTACAAGAAAAACAAGATTTTCCGGCGGGCAAAATCCGCCGGAAAAGCCATATTTCCGCCGCAAAATTGGACTTTGCGGCGGATTTTTGCCGCCGGTAGCCAGCTCGCAGCAAACGCCGGAAATTTTCGGTGGATTTATTAAAAAAAAAAAATTTTTGGAATTTTCCGGCGGATTTTAAAGGCATTTGCGGCGGATTTAAAATTTTTTTTTTTTTAAAAATCCGCCGCAAAAGCCAAAAAAAATTTTAAAAAACCGCCGGAAATGCCTAAAATCCACCGGAAAATCCAAAAAAAAAAAATTTAAAAAATCTGGCGGTAAAAAATTTGAATTTTTGAATTTGTTTTTCAATTTTTTTCGAATTTTAATATTTAATTTGTATTTTAATAAAAAGTAAGAAAAAATGAAAATGAAGTAGAATATGAGAAAAAATGATATAGAAAAGAATGAAAATAAATAAATGAATGAGAATGTAGAAGTAGGAAGGAATAAGAATGAAAGAGAATATTAGAAAAGAATGATATAGGAGAGAATGTGAATAAAGAAGTAAGAAGAAATAAGAATTAAGGAGTGAATGAAAAAGAATGAAGAAGGAAGGAGAAATATAGAAGAGAGATATGTAGAGAAATTTATGGAGATGAGAGTATAAGAAATATAGAAGAGAGATATGTAGAGAAATATAGAAGAGAATGAGAATGAAATAAATAGTGAAATGAGAGAATGAGAGGAGTGTAGGAGAAATTTGTATTTATATGCGAATTTTTTCCCTCCGAATTTTTGAAATTACCGGCGGATTTTTTGAAATTTTTTTGGCTTTTGCGGCGGATTTTTTTTTAAAAAAAAATATTTTTTGGCTTTTGCGGCGGATTTTTGAAATTTGCGGCGGAATTTTTAAAAAAAATTTTTAAAAAAAAAAAATTTAAAATTTTTTTTTTTTGGAAAAATCCGCCGGAAATACCCCAAAATCCGCCGGAAAAGTTTGCGGCGAATAAAATCCGCCGGAAAGTCCTAAAATCCGCCGGAATCTTTTTCGGCGGATAAAATCCGCCGGAAATTCCTAAAATCCCATTATTCCTGCAGTGTACATTGTAGATGTGTCATTGCTAAATGTCTTATGTTCATTTCATTCTTGTAGATGTGTCATTGATAACATTGAAGAATTGCTATCATTAGCTGATACAATACGAGAACTCCTAGACCACAAGGTAATTTCAAGATGTTCATCTTCCTAAATGCATGCATGAATGCAAATGGCAATTCTTGAAACATCTTGACGGGCCTTAAGTTTAGTTGCTCATCAAGCGTGCTGCACACTGCAACTTATTATGTTATGTCCCCTTTTTGGATCCTAAACTAGCTGCATGTCATTCTTATGGGATATTAATATCTATTATTCCATTTATGACTTACTTGAATGACTTACTACTCTATTTTATAATAATTTTGAAGTTCGTTCAGTATTTTATTGTCATTATCTGCAGTAAAACTGAATTGCCAAATGTTCAAATGTAGTGTTTCTGGTTTTGTCTTTCAGGGACTTAATTGAATTTATGCATACATTCCTAATTGTTGTTTACTTTTAAATAGGTTTAGGGCTTCCTAGATCTGAATCATAATGGTGAGGAGAGATTTGGTGAGTTAATTGGTTGTTGAATTTTGTTTCAATATTGGAGTGAGATTTAGAGAAGCAACTGAAATTAGACGGGGCATTCTGCTGCTGTGTGGGATTTTAGACCAACAACTGAAATGACAAAGGACTGGAATGGAATTGATCAAATTATGCTTCAGACCCGCCCTGCGCATCGACACGAGTGAGAACTTGTAATTGTCATATTCGCATCAGTTTTAACATTTGATGAAGTCATAATTTTATCATTTATAATGTTAATACATGATAAGGAAAGCATGGATCATAATCATATTTCTAATTTCATTAGAATATATGACATAGATATGCAATTCTTCGTATATGTTCTCCACAGGTATAATTAGAGTCAAATTTACACATTATAATTGCTTTCATTATCTAGATGACTTTACATTTATTTAAGAGAATAAAAAAAGCATGATTGATATCTAGTTGAGCGAACCTCGAGATGATTGTATTATCTGAATTCTGAAGTACTTGTGTATTGTTAAGGGAATCTTAAAAACTGGTGGAGTTTCACTCAAATATTGTCAAGGAAACTGCAACTAACTACCCTGGCCATCCCCTCATACTCGCTGGCAAATCAATGGGTTCAAGGTATCTTATGATTTCCTTTTTATTTATATATTGGCAGGAGGAGCAGGAGGAAGTCCAAATTATGACATGATTATTTTGTTGTAGATCAGTTGGATGTATGGTGGCTAGCATGGAAGACATTAATGTTTCTGCTGTAGTATGCTTGGGCTACCCATTAATGGTTTGATATTCTTTTTGTTCATTTCATGCCAACTAATTGCATGTCTTTTTACTTTACTGAAGGATTTTTCAAACTATCTGTTTATATTTAGGCCTTAGGGTAAACTCACTTGTCCTATTTGTGATTTCCTTCCAATTATTAGTTGTTAATCCACTTTTCTCTTGCATTTCACTTCATAGGTCAGTCTGGCCTTACAGTAGCTATCTTCATTTGCCAACTTGATTGATGTTGTCCTTTTAATTGCTTCTTGAGCTGCTCTATCATTTGCAGCTGTGATACTCTCAGTTTTCTCTGTTTGAGCAATTGTTAGCATGCCATACTTCACACATTATGATTTGTGTAGTGGTTTTCTGGGGGTGTTTTGGCAAATCAGAGGTTGTCATTAGTATTAGTACTGAAGTACAGATTTTAAATAATATAGCTACGAATTACATCAATTTCATGCCCTGTTAATCTATTGAATCAACACTAAGGAAAGCATCTTTCAAGTCCTATCAAGATATTATTGCAAAACATTTTTTTTATTGTGCTATTATCTCTCCTAATGCTAATCTTGTGTTTTTGTGTGTGGTGTGCAGGGCAGCAAGGATGCTCTCTGTTCCCTTGAGAAGTTAGAAGCTACTCGAAAGAAGATGAAAGCGCTCAATGAGCTGCATGTTGTTGATGGCGGTGATCACTCTTTTAAGATTGGCAAGAAGCATCTGCAAGTAAATGGTTCCTCCCAGGATGAAGCTGAAGCTGTTGCTGTGTAGGCCATTGCTGCTTTCATTTCTAGGTCTCTTGAAGGATGGTGAACTCCCCTACCCTTGTCGACTCTATAGTGTATCAAGGTTTGTATATACACTTTATTGTATCTAGCTTGGTAGTAATCTAATCGAGGCCTTCTTTTCTGCAAGTGGTCTGTAATTATAACTTTGGTAATTTGGGTGTGTTTTGTGTAATACAATGTATCAAATTTTTGATTTGTAACTTGCATATCTCCTTGTCATGTTGATTTTGGATGTTTTTATTTAATATTGGTGTTTATATTTTCAAACAATATACGTGGTCCGTAAAAGAATTATTACAGAAGGATCTAGAGTTTATGGAAGACAACTCACTTTTTTTTTTAAAAAAAGAGACTTTTCATATCGGTTCCCAGAGAAAACCGATGTTAAAAATCATTTCGGTTCCCATATAAAACCGATGTTAAAAATCATTTTTTTAAAAAAAAAGAGACTTTTCATATCGGTTCTAGGGGCAACCGATATAAAAACAACTTTTCATAACGGTTCCGGAACCGATATGAAATGTCCCTATTTTTTATATCTCCTTTTTCGGCATCGATTCGGGAACCGATATGAAATGTCAATTTTAACCGATGTGAAAAGCCTTTTTTCCATTAGTGAGGCACTATTCTACATCTAGAATTTGACATATAGAATGTGCATGACGGACATTTGCGAGTGGCCCAATATATATATATATATATATATAGACTTTGATATCATCTTAAGATTTGGGATTGGCCTAACCTCAAAAGCTAGCTTGTTATAACCACTAGTAATAAGGTCATATCGCTATCAGATGTGAGACTCCAATAAGAAATGAGTATCTCTCACCGTAGAAGCTGATTTCCAACTTGTTCTATTTTTAAAAATACACATGTACATGTTGTGCGGCCACTCTTATGTGTTAGGAAAAACAATCTAAAGAAATAAAATGTGCACAATCGAAATACAAATTAAAATTTAACGTAGCTAGAAAACTCCAAAATTGGAGATATAAACCACAAACGGTTGTCTAATGACAACCAGAGAATAACACTGAAATTTTTTACAGCACATAGACTTCTCTCAAACACCCAATGATCCCAATACACCAAGACTCTCCAAAGTAAATATCTAACTACACTTCACAATAATCTAAGACAAATTATAAGGAAAAGAAAAAGTCAGAACCTTACAAAACAACATTTTCACAATGTCAGATTTCTTTTCTGATGTGGAAGATGACAAAACTGCAATCACGAAGCATGCTAAGAGATTAATATACCATCAAACCAAAAGCTTCTGAATGTTTGGGGTTTGGTCTTTCTTGATAATATTCTAATGTGTTTGGAACCACGGTGGCATGAGTCTCAACTCATGTCCACCTTGAAGTTACTAGTTGTAGAGTTTGGACAATCGCACGTTTCATGTATCTGTAGATGATTTTTTGCCACCTTGAAGCTACTAGTTGTAGAGTTTGGCCAATCGTTGTTCTTCATTTGCTTATAAATGATTTTTTTCTCTTTCGACTTATTTTTCTCTCATCCAAACATAGAAATAGTAATTTAAATGTAGGAAAAATAATTTAATGTGATTAATTATGTTATTTAGGCTGAGTTATACTTTTAGTTTAGTCAAAAATTAAACCATAATTAAAAACGAATTTAATTACGACAAAGTCATGTACTAGCTAGTTTCCGCGATCTGTGGTTCTTTTGGAAGTTGTCAAAGACTCAAGGTTGAGCTGAAATGGAAATCTCAGTTCAACACGTTTTTAATTGACAACGTCTCTCACTATTTTAATAGCTTGTATTCATCCTTTTTATTGAAATAATACGTTTCTTACTTAAGCTGTTGACGACGATATATCCTTACAAACTAGTCATTGGCCATGTGCTAGAGAAACTAGTCTCCGGATGAAAATGACATAAAAAAAAAAAATATCCAATTACCTCTTCAGATTTTCTACCTCATAATTTCATTAATTACATTAACTAAGATTATAGTTCATGATACCTTGTTTTGTAGAAAATTTTGGAAATTAACCAACAACATATCATGCATATGGTTCTAATTCACGACATACCTAATTATCAGTGACTCCTCAGAAGGCTACTAGTCTATCTGTGGTGTTTGTATAAAAAATAAACATTCTTTTACCAATAAGAGGTTAATACTTTTTTTTTTGACAAACACCTATAAGAGGTTAATAGTTATTCCTTTAGTTAAATTAATATATTATAACAAGTTAATTAGTATTTATATAGTGTAACATAAGTTTTTATATACTTAGTATTGAAAAACAATCCTCGAATTACATCATTATTACTGCTTTGGATTTTTACCTTATGTGAAGGTGTGGCAAAGAAAAGGTAGCAAGTGAGTGGCATCATGGCTGGGCCATACATTCCTGCATAACTTGCACTCTTAAAGGGAAATTGAGGTGAACAAGCTGCATATGGACATACACATTGAATATCAAATGAATGCTATTAATTTGTTGAGGAGAAAAGGAACAGTGAAGTGAACAGTCTAATTTCGATCTGATTCCATATCAGAGATAGAAACATCATGTGGACTCACCACAGTGCACTCTCATTAACTTATGTGACAAAATGGGATCCCCTTCCGTATGATGGGTTCAAGGAAGTGGTCCAATGTTAATTACTACAACAACTGATGACCGGTGGACCATGGAATTTCAATTGCCTAATCAACTTGGTATTTTAGCTTGTTACATAAAAGGTTGTCTGTTCTTCTTTAGTTTGATGATTGAGACTCCCATGTCATTGTGAGACGAGAGGAGGTGAGATCTTTAACTAGGTGTTAATGCTCTATTTGATAATGTGAATCTACTAGCTATAGCGAATAACTTATAACGAGTAAGCATTTTGTAAGGCTCTGTTTGACAAAAATAGCGGAAAACAGATATAGTTTAGAGTAAAGACCCAAATTGGTCCCTGACAATTTTCTCGCGGGACAAATTAGTCCCTGACAATTTTTTCGGGACATATTAGTCCCTGACTATTTCAAAACGGGACACATTAGTCCTTCTGTCCCTTCAACCGTTTACAAGCCAACTAACGTCTCCTACATGGCACGTTAATTACTACTTCAGACGTTATTTTGGGACAAATTGGTCCCTGGCCTTACAAGTTCAAAAAGTTTCAAAAAAAGGGACAAATTGGTCATTGGCTTTCTTCTTCCTTATTTCTCTGGTTTCTTAAACCAGAAAACCAGATTTCATCCATAAGGAGAGAGAGAGAGAGAGAGAGAGAGAGAGAGAGAGAGAGAGAGAGAGAGAGAGAGAGAGAGAGAGAGAGAGAGAGAGAGAGAGAGAGAGAGAGAGAGAGAGAGACGCAGACAGAGAAGGAGAAGAAGGGACAAAAAACTAGTTTATAATATAGTAGATACTATTAAACTTGTTTGCCCCCCTCTAATAATTTTTTGGGTCTGCTTGTGTTATTTTTTTTTTTGAGATTAATAGGGGCTAAAAGCCCAACACAAAAATCAGTCTAGGAGTAGAGACTCCCAATACATCAGCATCCACCAAAGGCTTAACATCTAGGGGAGGATCATGCAAGACAACAAGTCCTTCACCCATGGAACAACCCATATTGGCTAATCCATCTGCTACTCTATTTGCTTCCCGGAAGATATGGACAATGCGAACTTGAGCAAAAAGGGATAAATACCGCTTAATCTTCATCACGAGATTCCGACCTGAAATACTTCCAATGGTTTCATTTTTGAGATGGTTGATAATAACCACCGAGTCCACCTGAAGTACTATGCGCGAAATACCAAGGCTGTGAGCAAGCTGGATACCTTCGAGAGCCCCCCACAACTTGGCCAGGTAGGCATTGGACACATAAAAGCGCTTAATGAAACCACTCAACCATCTGCCAGAATCACTACGTAAAGTACCACCACATGCAGCAATACCACTGCTAATTTTAACCGCACCGTCAGTATTAATGGCCACCCAACCAGCTTGAGGAGGCTTCCAAGAAACAGGAACAAGCCTTCTATCTGAGGTCATCACAGTGTCTGAGAGCTGAGATCCTTGCTTATAGAGAGAGACAAATTTACAGACATCGTTTGAGGGATTGAGAGGTCTAATAACAAACTCACTATCATGCACATGCCCGTTCCGCAACACCCAAAAATAATGACAAGCAGCAGCCCAGAAGTTCTTCCAACTAATACCTTCTAACTTCAAGTCCACCAGCAAATTAAACTGAACCCAATCTTTAATATTTATCCTAAAAAAATTCGATTTGATACTAGGAGGAACAAGAGGAAGCCAGAGTTGCATTGCTAGGGGACATTCACGCAGAACATGGAGAATGGACTCAATAGAACTTTGACAATGGTGGCAGCTAGGCCGGGACATCGGGCGGTTAAGGGCGGGTTCGGGCCCAAAACACCAAACCGGCCCAGTCCGTGGTTTGAATATTGAGGCCCAAATCCGCCCAAAAAAGCATGCGGGTTTTCGGACCGGTTTCAACGGGTTTGACGGGTTGTGCAGGTGGGTATATTCGGGTTGGGCCCAAGATTGAAAGAAAAACAAAAATGAAGAGATGAAATAAAGTTACAAACTTCATACCCTTCAAATGAGACTTAGAGAGAGGATCGGGAGATGGAGGTTAGATTGAGAGCACTACAAGAAATTCGCTGATTTCTGACGGAAATATCCGTCGCAAATGCAGGAAATTCCGTCGCAAAATGACATTTGCGACGACATTTGCGACGGACAAAAATCCGTCGCAAAATCGCTCGTCGCAAATCGTTTGCGACGGATTTTGTCGTCGCAAATGTCTCCGTCGCAAAGTCGTCGAAAATCCGTTGCAAATATCCGTGGCAAAGTCGTCGCAAACTCTGACAGCTTTTCGTCGCAAATCCGTCGCAAATCCGTCGCAAATTTAAAAATAAAAAAAAATTGAATTATACATCCAAAATACTCTTTAATAATTCTATCTATACATATATGAGGATGAGTATAACCAAAACAATCAATAAAACCCAGTAGAGTGCAGTCTTACACAAACACAAGCGTATCAAAAAAATTAAAAAGGAATTCATTCCATGCATAAAGGATGAAAACTAAAAACAATGAATAAAATCCTAACTAGCAGCATCCTTCTTCTCAGCCTTGCTAGAAAGAGATACAGAGAGGTTAATTTGCTGTTTCGCCAGCAGGTCCAGCTCATGCAGTCAATAAAGGTTGAAGAGCTTTGACTACAATGCTCATGTTTGGTCTGAAATCAGCTTCATATTGCACACAAAGTGCAGCAACAGCACATCTGTAATTAACCAGGAATCATGCTTTATACCAGAATATTGTTCTTAATCAAGTAAATAATTTACAAAAGGTATCAATTGAAGATACTCGGACTAAAGGTGAACAAAAAAAGATATACTGGAAGTAATTGAAAATTCAATTTGAAAAAGATAATTGGAACATTGGAATGATTTGCCACTAACACCAACAGTAGCAGCAACAAACAAAGTAATACAGTTTAACACAAAAGCACAGGAATGGGTAAACAAAGGCCAAACTAATACAGAACTAATCAAATAAATCTCCAATTACATAGCTGAACCTTGTGAAGAAAGATAATTATGCACGAAGATAGAAACTTAATTCATAAAAACAAGAGGGCATGTAAGTACTCACTGGTATGGATTCATTAAGATGGGCGCCACCGTTAAATTCCTACCACTGCGGGAGAAGCTGTATGTGTCATTGAATAAACTCCAGGCAATGAGACCACACGGTACAATTGTCCTGCTGCTATTGATAGTATCTTCAGGCTTACAAGCACTTGTTGAGCTCTCTTTCTTAGGATCCCTTAATTGCTCATCACTTCGGCTTTTAACATACCTAAATTAAAGAATATAACTATGACTGTAAGAGTTTAAAACAATCATTCATAATGAATCTATCATTAAAATCTACTAAGACTGAAACTAGAAGAAAACAATCAGTCAAAAAACATTTGATAAGCTACTGTAACTAAAAGATGAATACAGGGAAATGCAGAGAGAAGCAGAGTCCAGAGAGAGGAATAACTACAGGACAGGCTCTAGAAGAATAAGAAAGGAGGGAGACACATTCTTCACACTCACACAACCCTCTTCCTCCAATCCTTTCATCCCTCCTCTAAAATTCCACAACTCCCTCCCCAGAGGAACTTTGGTCTGTGGGACCTAGTGCACTTGCAAAACACCTTAGATATGTTGCTCCAAACCATATGTTCATCTGCACTGAATTAGTGGGGTTATATACTTACTATCTATTCACTCAAATCATTCTCACATTCGCACCACACCACTTCCTCCTATCCTTTTATCATTAATCTAATTCCACAATTAGAACCAAAGGCAATGAGATCTAAGGAAACCCTTGGTACATTGCTCTCCAATGTGTTCATCTCTACTTAACTGGCCTAAATAAATGTCATAAATTGATTTGAATTTAGTAAGTGCCATAAATATTATTCTAAATAAGTAAAATTTGAGCTAGTGTTTTCATTTTCTCAAGATGCTTTAAATAAATAAAAGCAGCAGTTTCTTGTAATAAATAAAATCAAATCCAACCTATGCCAGCAATAGCTCTGTCTTGTTTTTATATTTTCGTCACCAAATTGATATCTTTATATCAAAAATTAGATACTTTCCTAAAAATATTCAAAGCAATGTAACAACAAATTTCAGCAACATGAAGTCAAAACAAATTTCAGCAACAAACAGAAAATCATAGTCATTTTACATACAGTATCTCTTTACATGATAATGTTATTTGCATACAAAGCAATAGCCCCACGCCCCCACCTACCTCACATGTGTGAGATTAACCAACAATCATACAGATTTAACCCCTTACCTGGTTTAGTAAGGTTGGTAGGTGTGTAGCTAGTTGATTAAAAAATATTTACAAACGTAAATAGGCAGAACATGGAAGATGATGGATTTTTTTCTCAATATTTTAATGCGTAATTTACCTGTGATTTAGGGGAAGGGAATACGTTCCAGAACCTAAGTGTTTCATCCCTAGCTCCAGTTAAAATAGTCTGAAATACTAAAACTCATTACAAACAGAAATATAGCATCGATTATTAAAAAAATACATTTTCTTCTTCATAGATACTCGGTAATCTAGAATGGGGAACAGGTGAAAGGAGAAGTGAAATACCTGTCCATCTGGAGAGATAGCAAGATAAAGAACCCTATATGTATGGCCTGTAAGAGTGGCCAACTGCACCAAAGGACAAAAAACAATGGTAAAATGTTTAGACTTTTGGCAAGTGTACCAAATGTCGCAACTAATATAATTTAACGGTAAGAACCGGTCGATCCACAGGGATTGCGTTCAATTATCAATTAAGCAAGTAAATTAATTCTTAGAGGTAAAAACGGAAAGATAATCTTTTTGGGATTTTGTAAATTAAATGCGGGATAGTGTTTGAAAATAAAGCAAGATACAAGCGATTAAGGATTGATTCATCTTCCCTACGCTATCCTATGACCTTCAGCTAATTACAGATTAGTTGTTCGGACTACCAGATTCAATTCACTATGATAGGTTAAGAGCAATTCCTTGCCTCAGAACCCCTTTTACCTAATTGAGTTACCCTAATTCCTTAGGTGAATCATGCCAATCAGTAAAGCAATAAACTCAAGAAATAAAGAATTCATGCATCCAACCCCATATTCCTATGGTGATCACAAGTACATGATCTAATACCCCATATCCAGCATGCAACCCATATTCCTATGCAATCACATAACCTAGATCATTATAATTATCATATGTAACTATAAAGCATTAAACTCAGAGGCATAGACTTATGATAATTCAAACTACTAATCGTATTAACCATAACAAGGCATTCATAGGATAGTTTTGGGAAGAGTCATCTCTCCCTAATCAAAAGAAACTAAGTAGACAACATCATAAGAGTAGAAATCAAGAGTAGGAGAAGATTACACAAGTAAGGATCCATTAGAACCTTCAAACCCTTGTTCCCAAGGTGAAGGAAGGCCTCCAAATTCGCCCCCAGCTGCTGCTCCAAACCGTAGCACTGCTCTCCAGACCAAGTCTCAGGAAAAAACGCTGAAACTGCTTTAAAAATCCTAATTTTCAGCACCATCGCGACGCGGCCCGTGCCCGTCGCGTCGCGAAATAAGACAGAAGCATCTGGCTTCGCAAAATTGCTCCGGGTCGCGTCGCGAACCCTCCTGGTCGCGACGCGAAATAGGACAGAAACATCTGGCTTTGCAAAATTCCTCCTGGTCGCGTCGCGAACCCTCATGGTCGCGACGCGATATTCAACAGAAATCAAATCCCTCCATTTTGCTGCATTTCCGGGCAAGTGTCTGGTTCGACGAATGATGCCACAACCAATTAGAGGTCTTCAATGTCCAATTTAGCTCCAAAAGTGAAGGAATTACTAACAAATGAACTTCCTACTACAATTATCTAAAACTAGACTAAATCCCAGATAATGACTGTGATACAATGAAAAACCTGCACAATTGGTCCTAAAAATGCCTAACTTACATCATATGATTGAGAGTCAACACAACCCCAAACTTAAACTTTTGCTTGTCCTCAAGCAAACAATCAATTCAGACTGTGGCTAATTTTTCTATTTAGCTGTTACATATAATACATCAACCTTAAACACATCAGCACATCAACTATCATCATCATCAACCTAATACAGTGGCAGGACAACTGAATTGGAAATACCGAATCATAAGCAGGCAGCATTCTCAAGTTTTCTCTGTACGCACATCTCACCAGTGTTTCACTCTTGAGGTGTTTCGGGTATTCACTCAATTCACAGTACCTGCATCATCGTTTCATAGGCTTGACAGAGTTCTATATCAGTCTATACAAATGACTTGCATACTGATAACTCATATTTATATGAGTTATTTATACTTATTCAAAGTTAAATCATGCAAAGTTCTCTGGCAATAGTAGGTTGTTTCTATTAAGTTTCTGTTAGTTTATTGCTTTTTAGTTAGAAAGGGGCTAAATTACAAGTTCTAGGCATATTGGTGCCAATTGGCACCTTTGTGAGCGTTTTGATGCTTCTTGTGTTTGTGCAGTAAACTGAACGTGGCAACGTCCCTCATCACGTCTGAAGAAGGGCAGCAGAGCAAGAAAGAAATATCTTATTTTTGGCGCACAAGAAATGATGGCCAAAGATCTAGAAGTGCAGAAGATCTTCTCTCTCCTCAGCGCTGACGCGGCTGACGCACTGTAGCAGTGCGGTGTCACTTCAGGGAAGAGTCAACTCGCAAGCAAGCTTGGAAGGTGGGGAATGACATCAGCAAGCATGTGACCCTCTTTTGACCATGGCTATTCTCTCTCTACAAAAGGAAAAGGGGGCATCATGCGAAATCATCCACGAACCCATTCATCATCCACCTTCCTCCATTTTCAGAGATAGTTTTTCTAAAAGAAGTTCTGGACACAGACTTCTTCATTTTTAATTTTCTCAAGCTCCAATTTTTATTTCCATTCGCAACCATTACTGTGAAGCTCAGACGTTGTAACGTCTTTACAGCGTGCATGAAGGAAGGCCACTTAGGCGTATCTTTTGCGTTTAGTCTCCTTTTCTCTATGTACGGTACTTGGATTTTAACTCCTCTTATTTCTGTAAGGATGCTCAGCATGAGCTAAACATTTGTAGTTGGGTTGTTGTTTTGCATGTAATGAACCTCTAGTTTAATGCTATGAAGTATTGATGTTTATGCGTTTTAAATCTTTGCATGTTAATATTTCCAAACTTGTTTTGAACTTGGCCACTTAAAACAAGTAGATTCATAGGTACAGACATGGTCTATGAAAAGAACTCAAAGATGTATGTGAATGAAAAGGTGCGCTAAAGACATTTAGGCATTTTTATCTAAATCTAGACATAGAATGGATAATAGTTCATAGGACATTGCTGTGGGTACTTAAAATACAGGAGTAGGCCTACTTAGAACCTAGACATAGGAATTCTAGTACTTGAAGCTCTGACGTTTTGTGACTGAAAAGCACAGCTCTTTTGCACAGCGTCCAAACGTTATAACGTCTATACAACATAGCATTTGTACGTGTTAACGTGTAAACGTTATAACGTCTGACTAGAGGAGATTTACTTGCATGCAGCAATCCAACTCATACTCTTCCATATTCACAACCACTTCTTGTTTACTTGCTTTATTTATGTTACTAGTCTTAATACCAACTTTTAGTGCCGATTTATTACTTATTTCACTTGTGTTTTAAAGACTTGAACTTTGAAAGTAAATCAATCCTCATGGGAACGATCTCTTACTTCTTATCCACTTTATTACTTGTACGACGTGTATACTTGCACTAATATTGCGACTATAAAACACACGATCGCAACAAGTTTTTGGCGCCGTTGCTGGGGATTGAATTTAACTTTTATTGCTCAACAAGAATTAAAACACTAGGTGAAAGAATTAAGTTTTTGGCGCCGATCGCAACCACGTTACAGCGTATGCTTAGTTCCAGTTCAAGCTCTAGTTCAACTGAACCAGGGAGTGGATCTGAGCCTGAATTCTATCCAGAACCTGAAAGGACCTTCATGTGACTAAGGAGACAACAAAGGTTAAGAAGGCAGCAACAACACCAGCAATTTCAGCCACCAATCATGTCTGAACATGGTACTGATGGTAGAAGCTCTAGAGGTGGACGTACTCCAAGAGGTGGAAGGCACTCTGATGCTGGAGGTAGAGAACGTGGTCGTGGACCACAGACTCATACAGAGACATATGTTGATGATGAACACTGGCAGAGACAGCAACTCATCAATGCAGGGCCACAAGACATGGTCAATGACAGAGACAGGCCTATGCGTGATTATGCCGTGCTCAATCCTGCCCATTTACAAACAGGCATTGCAAGACCACCCATTCATACTGGTCACTTTGAATTCAAGCCAATGATGTTCCAAATGTTGCAGACTGCAGGGCAATTTGGGGGTTTCCCTCAAGAAGATCTCTATGCACATCTAAGGCAATTTTTGGATGTGTGTAGCAACTTTGTCATCCCTGGAGTCTCAGAAGATGCCTTCCGATTGAAGCTATTTCCATATTCTCTCAAGGATAAGGCCAAGAATTGGTTGAACTCCTTAGAACCAAATTCAATTCACACCTGGGACGAGCTAGCTGAGAAATTTCTAGGAAAATACTTCCCTCCCAACAAAAATGCCAAGTTAAGAAATGACATCACTTCCTTCAAACAAAGGGAAGGGGAATCATTGTTTGAGGCTTGGGAAAGATGGAAGGAATTACTGAGAATTTGCCCACACCATGGTATACCCGTGGTTATTCAAATGGAGACTTTCTATAATGGTTTAGATCAGCCTACCAGGCTTATACTTGATGCTTCATCTGGTGGTGTCATATTGAACATGTCTTTCTCTGAGGCATGCAGGCTTATTGAAGACATAGCCACTCATAATGCCCATTGGCCTTCTGAGAGATTCACTCCCGGAAAGAAGGCTGGTGTCCATGAGATAAGTGAAGTAACTGCTCTTTCTGCTCAGGTTGCTTCCCTGACCAACATGATTAAAAACTTGAGTACTCCAAACGTGGCAACGTCTGAAAGACAGACTGCTGCAGCAGTTGAACCAACACCATCTGGGGGAGTAGTGTGCGTCTATTGTGAAGGAGGGCATATCTACGAAGAGTGTCCCCATAACCCTCAGTCTGTAAACTTTGTATCCCATAACAAAGGTAACAGTCCTTTCTCCAACTCTTACAATTCAAATTGGAGAAATCACCCAAATTTTGGTTGGAAGAACAACAATTCTTTGAATGCTAGCGATACTGCTCCTGCAATACCCCCAGGTGTAGCGACCGAAGAATCCGGAGGAGGGATCCCTCGTTGTTTTGGAACAATGGAGCCGCCATCAATATTTATTTTTAGGAAAACATTGAAAAAACCTTTGTTTTTGGGTTCGGGGGTCGATTAAGTGCGGGGAAGGTACAAGCACCCCGCAACATCCTAAAAAAGGTTACCTTTTAATTTAATGTGTAGAAAAATTAGTTTAAAGAAAACACTTTAATTTACCCTTTTTTGTTATTTGCAAAAAAAACGGAAAAGAAGACTTAATAAAAATTTTAGTTTTATTGCGCTCGACGGGAGTGGGCCCCCGCTCCTACGTATCTCCGGGTGCGATGGAGAAATCAAAGCTACGTAGTTCTTGGGTAGAAAATATTTGTGTGTTGGTATTTTTTTTATTTTTTTGAAAAGTTTGGGAAAACTAGGGACCGTTCATGGTGACCAAACAGATAAATCCAGAGTGGTCGTCATTAATGGCTTATTCGGAAAAGAAGGTATTTATAGCGTTCAAACAAGCAAGGCCCAGAGTGACCGCTATAGACAACCTATTTTTTTGTGCGAATTCGATTTTTCGAAAGAAGAAAAAAGAACGGTTCGGAAGCATCACGTTGTGAATAAAAGCAGAGTAAGTGATAAAAGGGGGGTGCAAATAATAATGGAGTTGTATTAGAAAGGGAGGTGTGAATAGCGTTTTGACGCTAGAAAAAAGTATCACCGGGGGTGCAAATAGCGTTTTGACGCTAAAAGAAAATGGTTGCCGGGGGTGCAAATAGCGTTTTGACGCTAAAAAAAAACGATTGACGGGTTTATTACCTTTTTTACTATTCTACCCTAGAGCACGTGGTTCTTGAAACGCTTTTTCCTTAAAAAAAAAAAACTAGACTGAACAAGTGGTATTTTGAAAGCGGATTATGGAGAAAAAATCTTTTGTTGTTTTTTTTTTTGTTGTCATAGTTATTATTTAATAAAAGGGGGCCTTTTTACTTTTTTTGAAAAAAAGATTTTTGTTATTATATTTTTTTTTTTTTAGAAAAGAGTAGTGACACTAGTAACCATTTATATATTTTTTTTTTAAAAAAATATTTTTTAGTATTTGAAATAAAAGCTTTATTTAAATCCGAAAATAGTAATTGTTAAAAAAAAACAACATATTTTTTTTTATCACTTTTTTTTTAACTCCGAAAATAGTAATCATTTTTTTTTTTAAAAAACAACATATTTTTTATCACTTTTTTTTTAATCCGAAAATTAGAATAATTCAATTAAAAAAGCACAACATTTTTTTTTACTTTCTTTTTTAGTCCGAACATAGTATAAATTATTTAAAAAAGGCACAACATTTTTTTTTTACTTTCTTTTTTTAGTCCGAAAATAGTATAAATTATTTAAAAAAGGCACAACATTTTTTTTTTTACTTTCTTTTTTTTTAGTCCGAAAATATTAGTACCTAAATAAAAAGGAACACATATTTTTTTTTAACACCCTTTTTTGGTTTATTTTAAGTCCGAAAATAAAAAAGGGGATACATTTTTTACCCTTTTTTTGCTTATTTTAAACCGAAAATAGTAATCACTTTTTAAAACACAAATTTTTTATCACCTTTTTAATCCAAAAATTGTAATTATTTATTAGGAAAACAGCATTTTTTAATGTTATTATTTTAAAAGAAACTTTATTTTTATAAAACAGAATATCTTATTGTAAATGATTTTTTTTGAAAATAACCAATCTAATGCCTAAAATTCAAAAAAACAGCAAAAAAGAAAAAAAAAACAACAAGAATAAAAAGTATGACAGCAACCAAAATAAAAACAGTAAGAGGAAAAAAAATATATTACAACAATGAAGAAGCAGCAACAATATATACAATAACAATAATTACAACAACTACAAGACTAAAAAAAAGAGCAACAAATTCGAAATTACAATACCTTAAAAACCCGAAATGTTGAAAAACTTTCCTTGGATCTCCTCAACAATAACAGAATGTAAACTAAAAAATAAAAATTGTTTGTGGAAGGAGAAAAAAAGAACAGTGAACAAGCCTCAACTGTTTTTTTTTTTTTAAAAAAAAGGAAAACCTAACCTCTCTTTTCTTTCTCTCTAAAAAAACTCTTCTTTTTTCGAAAATCTTTTTTTCCTTCTTCGAAAATCTCCCCCCTTTAGTCCATGGCAAGAACCCTATTTATACTAAAAGATGAAATGCCTTCTTCGTTTTTGTACTGCTTTGTACAGTAGCTTGTCACTGTAGCTTGACATTTCGTGATGACTGAGAAGGATATGCTGACCTAAGGTTTTGTGGAGAGTAGTTGGTGACAGAAAAAAAAACTTGTGAGAGGAGGGGAGAGTGAGATATGCGAAGGTATGGGGTTGACAGAGAAGGGAAATGATGGCTTGTGTGTGAGAGAGAGAAGAATGGGGGTGTGGAAGGAGTGGAGCCATGTGAGGGAAATGAGTGTGTGAGTGTGGGTGTGTAGGAGAGGGATTGGAGAAGAAGATGTGAAAAAGAATGGGGGAGGCCGTAGGTATGGAGAGAGAGAGGAGGGAAGGGTTGAGTGTGAGAGAGGAAAGAGAGAAAGGATGGTTGAGTGTGTGAGAGAGAGAGTGGGGTCGAATGGGGGGAAGGGGTAAGGAGAGAGGGAGGAGGCGTAGGGGAGTGGGAAAGAGAGAGAGAGAAAGAGAGTGTTTGGGGAAGGGAAATGTGGGGAAGTGGGATAATGGGGAAGTGGGATTGAGGGAAAAGAGGAAAGGTGGAGTGTGGAAAGGAGAAAGGTGGGGCTTTGACCATGGGATAATAGGGGGTGGCCGAATTTTTTTTGGGTTTTGGGGATGAATGTGGATGGATTTTTGGGTTAGGGGGAGAGTGAATG